>WACJ01000529.1:0-1244033 GCA_008973525.1 Stenopsyche tienmushanensis | reverse complement strand
AAAAAAGGAATGGAGGCAGCCGCGAAGCCACTGTGTGGATTACACAAGAGTAAGAGAATATGAATGTTGGAGGCAGGGGGGGAGCCGACCCTATGCCCGTGGGCAACGGTTGAACCCCTGGAGTAATGATGTGGTAGTAGGTGGGGTAGAGGTGTGTGAAAGTAGCCTCGTCGGTTTGTTCATCAAACGCTTCTAGAGTAGCTTAGCTAATATGAGTTGGGTGCGCAGATCACCCTGTGCTGCGTACCCATAAAGGAGTGTGTAGAACAGCCGATTACAGTAGATGGTGGAGACTGTGTCAAAAGCTCACCACTGTTATCAACAGGCAAACAGGAACGATTCTAGGCTGTTCGAACGGTGACTCGTCTCTATGGCTAGATACTAGAGTATCATGGGGAAGGGGTAATCCCTGTAGTCCGTTATCTGCTACAGCTCCCTTCAAACTGAGCTTGGACTCGTGGTGGCAGTGAACCCGTGGAAGTAAATCCCTTGAACTTAGCTTAATCGTAGTCCTTCTTCCTCTATCGCACCTTTGGGTGCACATGGTCTGAATCTGGTCTTTCCTGCGGAAACTTCGCTTCTTCTGGAGGGCGTGGAGCAAAAATTGCAGTGTTTCCCGTGGGGCTAAAGGATAAGTGGAAGACACTCTTTGTGTGACTAATCCGGGGTAGCCTGAATCAGACCATGCAGCAGCGCAGAAAATGAGTTCGATTGATAATGAACCCCCAATCCAGCCAATCGCTGTCTGATGTCTGTCATCTTGTCCAACAATTGAGCCTCTTCGGGACTGAAAGTAGCGTTCCACCGAATGGCCAGCTTTCCAACAGAATTTGGAAGCTCTAAGTTAGAGTTGAAGGTGGAAACATACTCGCTAAGACAGGCAGGCTGTCTGTAGCCACGGTTCTAAAGGCTTGTGTGCTTTGCCTAAGTGATTGCCTTTGTGCGCCGTTTAGCACGTGTTTGATGACAACGTTTCTACCGTGGTGTTCCAATCTGTGCGCCCAAATCCCAGCTCAGTATGTGGCGACGCTCACGTAAATAGCCTCTTAGGCAATGCGCAGGCTGTACCCACTCAGTCCCCAGTCGACGTCGTTTCTTTTTAGCATGAGTCCGGTTGATTTCCTTGGTATGAACGCCCCCAAAACTGAACCTTGTTGGTAGCGCTTTGAAAGTTTCCACTTTACTAATTCCCCTCCTACTTGGGCGATGACTAGCTTATTCGATAAGTAGCTCCTGGTGAGGTTGATCAAATTTGCAGGAACCCCGATTTTTTAAGCTTTACTATTATCATCTCCCACTAGGCGATGTTGAACGCTCCCAGAAAGTTTAACAGTATCACGGCAATGTATTTGCTACTTGAGCTCTCTACAGTGCACGGCACTTTTTCTATGGCGTTCACTGTCACAAAATTTCCCGGTTGAATATTAAAGTACATATATAAATAACGGTGCATTTTAAAGCACAATCAGTCGCTGACGGCTGCCCGACCTGTACAGACGTGCCTGCACGCGTCAATTGCGCCCCCCTCCCTCGCGCCTCCCCCTGCGAAAATGACGCTGTTAATCTGGCGAATTAAATCTACACAAATTAATAACGCCATTGCATTGAATTTCTATGCATGATACTTAACAAGTTGATTACATAAAGTTCTTCATCGTCGTGACCGTTTTCACCAGTTTTGAAATGTTTTTAATTACTCACAACTGATAATTCAATATCAACAACTATTGCGATCACGATCTTAAGAGCGTCAAAATTCTAGTATCTAAATGGGATAATTATATGCTATTTGTTTTAATTTTTCAAAAAGTTTCAACAGCACATTTGTTTCAGCGATGTGCGTACGATAACTTATCTTCCATCGTAAGATTGGAATTCGGCATTGCAATCATTTACGATCGATCATGCAAGTATATCATTTATAGCATTCATAAAACATCAGCCATTAAATAATTGCCTACTTAGCGACAAAAGTAATCTTTATATATTTTAACGATTACAATGCCACTTTAAATAATTATTTTACAACCCTTACCCCCGTCTAAATATATGATGTACAGACGGATCAAAGAATCGAAGATTAGTTCATGGTAATAAAGATGACTGATTACATTTACATTTTTTTATAACTGATCATTTGTATTATTTAATGCTAATATAGTCTACTACTATGACATAATATTTACCAAATTTAAGCCTTCCAAAGTCCAAATTCTTTTTGGAAAAGTTTCCCTCAAGTCTAAAGTGGTGTCCATTGCCTTTTACATGTGGTCAAATGGATTTATAAAAGAGTAGCGGAATTATTTATATATTAATTATCGTTACAAATTGAGTCATTCATATGCGGCCATAAACGACATTATGATTAGCCTCGCTATTTATAATCAGTCTAAACATGAATCTAAATAATCGAAAAGAAATATTAATACTTACAAATCTCCCACGTTTGTTGGAATATTGATTTTTCTTCATTGCCCTTTAAATTAATTGAACCTCCAGATTTTTTGCATGTATATAATTTTACATCAAATTTAAAGATTCATTAAATATATTTTGATAATCAACAAAAAATTGTGCTAGTAAAATTTTGGTTTTTATTTTGAAACTAGTACTAATTTATACAACATTAATGTTTTAAAATAATTGTATAATATAAGATAATCACATATATAATGAGTTATGTTTTAAAAAATTTAAGCCATACTCCGTAGCCTATTGAACAAACCGCCAAAGATCCGGAAACAGCAATGATGCTTATGCCTGCTGTGGATAGTGTTTCTTCGTCAGGTGCTTCTGGTGGTATGGTGGAATCTGTACTTGGTTCTATTTGAATATTGGTTGTTTGAGCTTCAGTTATCGGATTTTCTGTCGTAGAATCTTCAATTGTGGAAGCATCTGTTGTAATATTTTCCATCGGAATTTCGGTGGTTAGTTCAAAGTTACATTCTACGTCCGAATCCTTGATCAAAATACTATCAATCAGTAAGAATGTATTCATATTTAGCTTGTGGCATTCAAGACGAATCTGGAATTAAAATTGAAACGCATCAAAACAATTTTAGTTAATTAATATTGGTGTTAAAAAATGAAATATTTACATAGACTTCATTTTCATTTTCTAATACAAACACTCTATCTCTCCACCTTTCCGACATGTCGATTGCGACCAAATATCTCTCTATTATAGTGAAATTTTCATTTCTAAAATCAAAAAAACATTTTGCACCATGTCCTTCTTCATCATCAGTATAAATATGAAAAATAACTTCTGTTTTGGCTTTGAGTGACACTAAATTGCTGAGTGAGCAAGTTTTTTCTTCTTTAGATGTTCTCAAATAGAATTCAGTCCCCCTTGGATTTGTAACTTCAGGTATATCGGCATATGTCCCAATGCTAAACATATCATATATTTCTGTGCCAGGACATGGATATAACAAAATGCGAGAAGAACCACTTTTAAAGTCATCGTAATCGCAAATATCACTTTCTTCGCTTGACACTTTCATGATCAGCATAAAGCTGAACAATATAAAAATGTGTATCTTCATTTTGATTATGCTTCACTTGTGTATAGCCTTTATAATGAATAACTTCCAAAACGACTTGATTTTATACGATCATAATCATTTGAAGATATAATCTATATACTACCAATAAAGGTAACTTAACAATGAGATTTATTTTGACAATAAGTTTTACCTCAAAACAAATCATAAATACGGCTTAGTTTTATAAGGAATGTATGCAGATTAAAGAATATCTTTAAGACAACATTCAAAATATTCATGATCATTATCAACATCCCATAGCTACAGAACAGTCTACTGTAATATTAGGTCATATTTAATATCTCATAAATCAGCTGTTTCCAAACTTCAATGCATGATCCTATTAACTATCATAAAGTATTTGTATAGTTTGTTCGTCTAGAAACGTCCTTTTTTGACTTCCACTGATAGTAATCAAGTTTTAAAATTTATTATTTCTTCGTCAATTATTTCGATTCAGGATTTTAGTGATTTTAGGAAATTTAGGGGTTTGAATTAAAAACTTTGTCAATCAATAATTTTATGCAATGCCACCTATGAGATCACGAATGACTAAATTTATGCAAATCTGCAATATAAAAAATAAAAATTTTGCCACTCACTCATAGATCCTCTCCTATCTTAAATCATTTTCAAATAATATACGAAGCATATCCCGAAAATAAGTGTATTCTTTTATATATTTTTTTCAGATAAAGTGTATTTAATATGATAATCAGAAGGCGCTAAGTTAGAAGAATATGGGGATGATTCAAAACATCCCAACCAAATAAGTCAAAGAGCGTCTTGGTGGTTAAGGCTATGTGAGGACGGGCGTTGTCGTACAACAAGCACACTCCTCTCGTCAGTATAACTCCTTTCTTGTTTTGAATGATTCTTTTGAGTTTTGTATGGCCTCATAATATCGTTGTGCATTAATAGTCTCTCTTTGAGGTAGAAATTTGACCAAAATGATGCCTTTTCGGCGTCAAAACACCGAGGTCATGATTTTTTTTTACCCGAAATTGTGTTTTAATTATTTTTTTGGCTAATGGGGAATTGGTGTGACATCGCTGTGACTGTTTTTTTTTAAATCAGACGTGTAATGAGCGACCCACTTTTTATCTCCAATCACAATAGAGCTCAAAAAATCCTTGCATTCCAATCCAAGTCGTGTAAGAAATTCGCGGGCGCTATTTACCCGCTCGCACTTGGCGGGATTTCTTACCGACATCTTTTTACGCAACTGGTCACTAAAACGTGAGTTTACGTACTATCGTATTCCTGCTATGCTCGCTTATTTAGGAAATTCCCCTCTACCACTCTGTATGGCCAATCTTTAATAAACAGAAACAAAAAAAAAACACAACCCGTTATTGTCACAGTACATTTACTTTCGGGATATGCCTCGTATTCCCAATGTAAGCATATATATGGAAGATAATGAGTAACTATTACATAAAACATCTTCTATATCTAGAAAAACCTCCTGTGGAGATCAAATACTTCACTTCCTTTGAAAATAAAATGATTTTTTTGATTCAATACATATTGATTTATTTTAAATTATTACACACATAAAAGATGAAATAATTACAGATTTTCTAAACACTTTGCGTTTTATTTTTTAAATTAGCTTGGAAACGATATTTTGAGATGATGTAACTCGTTGATATGATCATCCAAATCAAATGCACAACCATTATCATCAAAATCGTGATAAAAACGATTTCAAATTGATCCCAATCCCCTAAAGGTGGCATGCCATAGTCAATCGACGATATAAAAATAGGACAGTTCATTTCATTTTCTGCTTTGGTGGTTATTGAGCCCACAGCAAGGAATGAATCCTTCAAATCCATATGTTTGCATTCCAGCATCATCTGAAATAAAAATCTGTTTTTAAAACTACAAATAACTTTTATCATGTATACTCTTAAAATAATGATTATGAGTGCTGATAATTATTCCTTTAAACATGGTTATCTTATATTATTGACAAAAAACCATCTATGATACCATATTTGAAAAACTTGGTTCAAGAATTTTTGTTTTAAGCAAAAAAAATCTATAAGCAATAAAAGCTTTTATGAAATGAATATGAAATCAAGAGCTTAAATGTATAAACCAAAATTCATTCCATAAAATATTATAGTATTAAGAGCAAAATGCTAGCACAGGATTCGAGTAAAAAAGTATATAGTTCATGACTTGATACATCAAAGAAATGACTGTCGATATTTAAGGATTAACGATAAAAGAAGAAGCTGATGAAGCAAATTATATGGGAATAACATATGGAATAACACATAAATCCGAAGATGAAGTTATCAAGCATTTTATCCTTAAGAGTAAAAAGCAGTCCTAGATTTGAACTAACAATTGGTGTGTAAATTTCGACTACTTTGATGTACGCAATTTAAGAAAAAAATACACAGATGTTATAAATACTAGTAATATGGAAATATTTTCATTTTTTTACTTTTGAATCCAAACCCAATTTTTGTACTAAGTTCTGCATTTTATATTACGTGCTATTTTTAGGGGGTGTTTTCTATATGTGAATAAAATTTAAGCATATGACATATAAAGATGGTTTTGATTAAAAACAGAACATTGTAGATATGATAAAGCAGCAAAAAAATGTTTTAAAATAGTGAAAAAATTACCATTACTTTCCGGTTTACCGACAAGGAAAAAAAATGGACCCACCAACTTGGTTGGCTCGTAAACAACATTGAAAAGCTGTATAATATTTTTTCATTTTCAGCATCCATGATATTGAAACTGCATTTAGACAATGATTCGTCTTCTTTGTAAGAAAAATAATTTATCTCTAAATATGAGTCCTTCATTACAAATATTCCACTTTTTGCACAACTCGATGATTGATTACTTGTTATGTAGTAATTCGAATTGGTTGGACCCAAAAACTTCTCTAATTTATTATCTTCATATTTTTCAACAGAAAACAGGCGGAAGTTATTGAAACATGAACGTTGCAGCAGAGTAGAATACCCCATTTTAAAATCGTCCATTTCGCACACATTAAGATCAGCTAACGTAGCCTTATAACTTAGCAAAAATATGCACAATAAAAACAAGCGATTTTTGAACATTTTTGTAAAAGTGCGTTAACAAAATGTCGTGCGATTTACTTGAGTGGCAAAAAGTGACTACATATTTGAATACGGAACCATATGTCAATTTGAGTTCAAACGATTGTAAATTGAGTTGTATTTTATTCCTGATCGTTTTAAAAAATACAAGCCAATAAATCAATGAGCCATTTGAACAAAGAACATAATTTATGGTATAATACTTAATAAATTACATATTTGAATCTGGAAAAACAGAAACCGCGTATTATTTATGACGCTTTCATGTCCACCAAATACATTATACATCATAATGAAATGTTGTTGCTACCGTCTGATTTATTACATAGTCTAAAGCAATATTTCAAATGCTGCGTTTTTTCATAGATCATTCTCGATCGTTACCAATTGAGGTTGTATCTGAAGAATATGCACGCGGAACGATTGGTTGGTGCGGTAGAGAGTCGAATATATTTTTATAGCACATTGATTCTGATTGATTGTTATTTTAAAAACCTTCAAATATTTTAAACCAAAAGTGCAATATTATTTTATTGGATAAATCCTGTGAGCTCAATTTCTCAATGTATAACCATATACATAATTTTAAATATTTATTAAAAAAAATTGTTTGTAGAGGCACTCCTCAAATAAGTGACTTAAACCACCAAATCATTAAGAATAATTTATAATATTTAGATTATTAAAATCTACGTAGTGAAATCATTCCATTTCTCCACAATAATGGGATGTGACAAAGATAAAAGTTTACGTTGAAACGTAAAATATTATATTAAGAGTGCTACTCACAGACATACAGACGATTCTATGTACGACAGATGCGTAAATAAATTGGACTGTTGTAGTAATATTTTTTACGAATCGAATGAGCAATTATTTAAGATGAACATAAAAACAAATTGGTAGTAGAGAGTCAGTGAAAAACTACACTAGATGATATTTTTGCTTTTACTGGTAAGGGCTTTCCGGAGTGCAAATATTCCAGTCCCTCCTTTCCTCGCTAGGGTGCATCTCGGATTCGCTTCTACACCAACTGAGGGTTTCGAGACTGAGTGGTTCCCTTTTTCAGGTTGGCCCTCTCGGTTCGGCGATTTCAGGACGATATAGAAGACAATGTTGTTATCATTGCAAAGTGAAATTCTTCATTTGCCTCACCTCAAGACCATATGCTTGATGTTCTTCTTGTCCTGGTTCTGTTCCTAAAGCTTCTTAGCTCCGAACCGGTAAGGTTCATTACGCTACATATTATTAGGTACTATCAACTATGTAAGAGATAGTGAGTGACAAGCAAGCCCCTAAATCGCCCTTAAGTAAGGACAGTTACTTGTGGAAGATATATTCTTGTTATTTTAGACTTTTACAATTGGCTGAGAGGTCTTTATAAATTTGGTTGCATGGAGCTAAGTATTTGTAAATTTATCTCTTAATCTTCATACTTATTTCAATGAAAGGATTTTCGTTTTATAAATATACCAGCAATTTTGCGACCAAATCTAGGGCTTTAATTTTATTATTTTTCTCCTAAATTTTGATTTATCCCAAATGCCATTTCCATCGAATTTGCTTTATCAGTACTTTCTTTCACTAGTAATTATTAAATACTCTCGATATCCACATAGTTTAAGTCTTCCACTACTTTAGAGCTAGTAAATTCTACTATTGCATCCGCTTTGATTACGAGTTTTTAATTTTTCAAGTATTTACTTAATATTGATAGTTTTTATTTTTGGAACAAATTCATTCATGGAGCGCGAAACAAAAAAGGTTGAGAGGTACTGTTTTTTTTTAAATAGCGTTTTTGAAATTATGCTTGTGCAATAATTCATATTTTACTTCGTTCTTTAGCCAAATCTTTTATGAAAGACTGACATATTGATACCCATAATAAATATTTCTCCGATATATAAAATTATGATTTTATAATTTATGCAATAGCATACACATATATCACTGCCTTCATATATTTTTTTGCGACTTAAAATCGGTTTAATAATCATCATTATCAATTGTGCCAATTAAGCCTCCAGCTCACTTATATTTATAATATCATGATCCAATCTTGTGAATTGTATCCCATATATTCTGATTCTTTGTGTAATTCTCAGTTCATATATCGATCATTCGACTTGTTATAATATACGATATGCCCGTTACAATACAATGCGTTTGCTCACAAAAGGATGTAGCATTCTTTTGTATTTTTTTTTAATAAATTTGTTTCTTTAAGGTACAATAAAAAGATTTTAAGGGTATTGATAAGTGTGCAAGATTAATTTCTTTGATCAATCAACTCAGTCATACGTAGATCTTATCCTATGTAAAATAATAAAATCCTATCTTAATAATAGGATAATAAGAGGAAACTAGTGCATAAAAAGTCTTTTAGTCTTTCGAAGACTCACTATTTTTAAAACATAAATGTCTTATTTCTCTGAAAATATAAAAGTCAGTTTTTAAAAAGCATGTTAATAACTTAAAATATCTTTATTAATGAGACATTACAAAGCTCTATCCAGAGTGCAAATTAAATTAAATAACCCTAAAATACTTTCATCAGGAATAAAATGGTTATCGTTATAGTCCAAATGAGATTAAAAATTAGTAGACCTAGAATTATAAAAGAAATTAATGCCATTCCTTTCGTTGGAGAAAGGAGCTCCGTTGGACAAGATTCGGGAATTGGCGGTGGCGGCGACAAAGTTGTTGTCCAATTAGATGGAGATGTAGTCGTATCACACAAACTATTCCGTTCTGATTTTAACACAATAGAATTTATCAATATTGTAGAATTTAGTTGAAGATTAATACATTTAAGCTCAAAATATCCCTGAAATAAAATAAATATAAATATAATAAAGTTACTATCATTACATATTAACGTAAATATCGCTTCAATCACAAATACCTTTAAATAATCTTTATTTTCAATGTTTAAAGTTAAAGTCTTCCACGATGCATACGGATTAAACTTAAAAAGAATGCCTTTCTTTTCAAATGCTAGGGTACACACAGCCTTACTGTTTTGAATGTTTAACTCCTCACCATAAAAACTCACTTCAATGGTTGAATAAGGACTGATTACTTTTAAATCACTTTTTAAACACGATGAAGTATTAATAGTCATTACCAAACAATTTTTCGACATTGAAAAAGGCTTTGCTTTTATATAGTGACTACATTTCTCAACAAATCTTAACGGCCTTAATCTGTTCCCATCGCAAGTCTGCGTGTAAAGCTCTTGTTCACCATCCTCAAAATATTCCATTAAGCAACCTTCAGGTATAATAGTTGTAATAGTACTATTGGTAGTTATCGCTTCAGTTATAGTAGACATTGTTGGTCTAACATAAATTGTAGTTGTGGGAGTAGGTTTTGTAGGATTTATTTGAATATTACAATTAGTTTCATTTCTAGAAACTACCCAAATGCTGCTTATCAAAACCATTGATTCCGCCTGTAAGCCTTCACATTCTAACTCAAGTTTGCCCTGTAATTTCCAAAAATATATAATTGGGAAACCATTACTTATTTCTAATGCGTCCAATGGACGAATAGTAGACAATATTTACCGATATTGCAGCAACATTATTCAATTGTAGGGTCAAGTTCTGCCAAAATGAGGAGCTATCGAATTGAATTATGATACCTTTGAGTCCAAACATTAGTTTGCAAGTAGCATGACTGTTTGAAGACCCCAACTCTTCTCTATAAAACAATATACTCAGGGACGAGTATGGGCTCAGAGTTCTTAGATCGCTCTTTAAGCACGTTGTAGAATTTTTAGACATTATGAGGCAATATTCTGACCTCGATGGACTCTTTAAGCCCACATAATTATTACATTCTTCGACAACTATTATTGGACGAAATCCATCGCCTTTACATGATTGTGTATAAAGATCTTGTCGGCCATATTCAAAGTTTTCTGATATGCATCCTTCAGGATCGGGTATTGCGTTGGTGGGGTTGATAATGGAAGTAGTTTCCCATTCTACAGATGTGGTTGTCATAATACTACTGGTAGTAGAAGTCACGGCTTCATCTGTAGTACTGAGTGGCTCTGTGAATATCGACTCTGTTGTTGTGGTTGTAGGTTCTGTAGGATTTATCGGAGTGTAACAATCAGTTTCATTTCTCGCCATTATCCAAATGCTGCTTATTAGCACAATTGATTCCATCTGTAGGCCATTACATTCCAATTCAAGTTTACCCTGAAAATTTTCGAATACAAATAATTGGGATACGGTTGCTGATTTTATATGCTTCACATTTGTATACAATTTAAAATATTTACCGATATTGCAGCGGCATTATTCAATTGTAAGGTCAGGTTCTGCCAACTTAGAGATTTTTCGAATTGAATTACAATTCCTTTGACTCCTATCTGTAATTTGCACACAGCTTGAGTATTAACGGGTCCTAACTCTTCGCTATAAAATAATATACCCAGGGACGAGTATGGGCTCAGAGTTCTTAGATCGCTCTTTAAGCACGTTGTAGAATTTTTAGACATTATGAGGCAATATTCTGACCTCGATGGACTTTTTAAGCCCACATAATTAGTACATTCATCGACAACTATTATTGGACGAAATCCATCGCCTTGACATGATTGTGTATAAAGATCTTGTCGGCCATTTTCAAAGTTTTCCGATATGCATCCTTCAGGATCGGGTATTGCGTTGGTGGGGTTGGTAATGGAAGTAGTTTCCCATTCTACAGACGTGGTTGTCATAATGCTAGTGGTAGTAGAAGTCACGGCTTCATCTGTAGTACTGGGTGGCTCTGTGAATATCGACTCTGTTATTGTGGTTGTAGGTACTGTAGGATTTATCGGAGTGTAACAGTCAGTTTCATTTCTCGCCACTATCCAAATGCTGCTTATCAGCACTATTGATTTCATCTGTAACCCCTCACATTCTAACTCAAGTTTACCCTGAAAGTTTATGAAAAATTTTACCATGAAAACTTTGTTCAGATCAAATATCTTATATTTACGTAGAATTTAATATATTTACCGATATTGCAACAACATTATTCAATTGTAGGGTCAAGTTCTGCCAAGATGATGACATATCGAAATGAATTATGATACCTTTAAGTCCAAACATTAGTTTGCAGGTAGCATAACTGTTTGAAGACCCCAACTCTTGTCTATAAAACAATATACCTAGGGACGAGTATGGGCTCAGAGTTCTTAGTTCGCTCCTTAAGCACGTTGTAGAATTTTTAGACATTATGAGGCAATATTCTGAACTCGATGGACTATTTACGTCCACATAATTAGTACATTCATCGACAACTACTATTGGACGAAATCCATCGCCTTTACATGATTGTGTATAAAGATCTTGTCGGCCATTTTCAAAGTTTTCTGATATGCATCCTTCAGGATCGGGGATTGCGTTGGTGGGGTTGGTAATGGAAGTAGTTTCCCATTCTACAGATGTGGTTGTCATAATGCTACTGGTAGTAGAAGTCACGGCTTCATCTGTAGTACTGGGTGGCTCTGTGAATATCGACTCTGTTATTGTGGTTGTAGGTTCTGTGGGATTTATCGGAGTATAACAGTCAGTTTCATTTCTCGCCACTATCCAAATGCTGCTTATCAGCACTATTGATTTCATCTGTAACCCCTCACATTCTAACTCAAGTTTGTCCTGAAAGTTTATGAAAAAATTTACCATGAACACTTTGTTCAGATCAAATATCTTATATTTACGTAGAATTTAATATATTTACCGATATTGCAACAACATTATTCAATTGTAGGGTCAAGTTCTGCCAAGATGATGACATATCGAAATGAATTATGATACCTTTAAGTCCAAACATTAGTTTGCAGGTAGCATAACTGTTTGAAGACCCCAACTCTTGTCTATAAAACAATATACCTAGGGACGAGTATGGGCTCAGAGTTCTTAGTTCGCTCCTTAAGCACGTTGTAGAATTTTTAGACATTATGAGGCAATATTCTGAACTCGATGGACTATTTACGTCCACATAATTAGTACATTCATCGACAACTACTATTGGACGAAATCCATCGCCTTTACATGATTGTGTATAAAGATCTTGTCGGCCATTTTCAAAGTTTTCTGATATGCATCCTTCAGGATCGGGTATTGGGTTGGTAGGGTTGGTATTGGAAGTAGTTTCCCATTCTACAGACGTGGTTGTCATAATGCTACTGGTAGTAGAAGTCACGGCTTCATCTGTAGTACTGGGTGGTTCATTGAATATCGACTCTGTTGTGATGGTCGTAGGCTCTGTAGGACGTGTCGGGTTTTGACAACTAGTTTTATTTCTTGCAACTAACGACATACTGCTAATAATCAATGTGGATTGTTGTTGTATTCCATTACAATTGAACTTGATTGTGCCCTTTAAATAAAAGTTCAATTACTTAAGGATGCAATGGCATTAATTTTTTTAATGAAATTAAGATTGTGATTGTGTGTGTAAAGTTGATGGTGAAAAAACAATATACATGTTTATATTTGGTAGAATATTTTCAAATTTTTGATTAAAAAAATGTACATTATTATACGATACATAAATAATGATTTTAATTTGTTTAGTTGTGTTTCGTTTCTAAATAAACCGTAAAAAAATCATGTGAGGAATTTATTATTTGCATATTTTTACCGATTGTATTTATGTAAATGCAATGTTAAATCTGTTTAGTCATAGCTATGTACTATTTATGGACGCGGATAATGGTTATTAACTTGACTTTGTTACCATAAGATCGTTAACATTTTCTAGCTGTAGCTCCAAATGCATCCATGATGATGGTTTTGTAAAATCAATAGTCAAAAATTTATTTTCAAATGATAATACGCATGTCGCAAAACTATTTTTCACGTACAACTCCTCGCCATATATGGTTATTTTCAACGTTGAATAAGGTTTTGCCACTATTATATCACTTTCCAAACACCTCGAATATTGTCCATTAATAATCATACAAAAATTGGAATTTTCGTTCTCGACGGTCAATCCATAACGACGACAAAGTGTCACCAATGTTGATAATTGCACTTCATTAGGACTACACACTTTTGTAAATAATCTTTGATTTCCTCCCTCAAAGTTTTCTATTATATTGTTATCAGCCACTGCCAAATTTAGTCCAATACCCAACGAACATAATATGAAAACTTTTTCAAATTCAAAAAACATGTTTACGGATTAACACATGCTTGTTAGTCAATATTTCACTAGATGAACTGAAGAGTTGAATATCAAATCCAAAATGAAATTAAATAGCGCATTTTCTGTTGTTTTATTTTATTTTACCACCAATCAACTTTTATGATTTATTTACATGAATCATGGATTTTGATAAATCAAATTGATAAATTTCAATTCAATTTTATTCTAACAAAGCCGCTCAGGCGTTTCATAAATAAGATCATAACTCATCGTCCAATAAGACGAAATATAAAACAATTTCCAACGCTTTTGTTATATTGACACTATAATGGCCGATGACACAACATATGTACTATAGCCTGAAAAACCGTTCATCAACGTGTATAACTTATTTTCACCAACGCTGTTATTCAGCAATATAGATCATGTACCACATTTTTCGGCAATAACAATTAATGATTTACGATGTTTAGATATTTTTTTCATATTTCGCACTTTTGTAATTTATTAGCAACAATTTTTAGTTCAACTATGTTTTTATATATATTTAATCACGCCAGGCTTCCAGATTTCTTTCTAAAGGAAATTTTGTAAAAAAATCAATCATAAATGAAAATATAATTTGTCGTCATAAAATTCAAGAGACATATTACTATATTTTTTTTAGAATGACTTTTAGCAATCCCTTTTATGGGGCCATTTACAAACATTTTGACATTGTTCTTTTCATGGCGTATACATGTTTTTAAAAGTATGGTCACAAACGATACCTCCTGTAGGATTCGAACCCAATATGATTGAATTATGAGTCCAACTGCTTATCCGCAGAACTACCTACAGGTTATTATACGGTCATAAATTAAGTAACATAAATGATTCATGTCAGAAACTTAAAGTCATCGTACATCACTTTGTCAATAATGATTAGGATGATTAATTACATTCATATAACAAAGTGTCTAAATTGAAATATATAATTTATTATGGAGCGTCTTAAATAACAATATTTTTTCATGTCAACCTTAGAAGATGATGTACTTTTTGGATATTTTTAATATTGTATTTAATAATAATTTTGGTATTTTTAGGGATAGTGCTAACTTGAAATTTATTTCGCGTGGATTTCAGGCTTTATACTCGAAATTTATAATAAAATAATTATTTAATAAATCTGAATGTAATACATTGTATATGCAGGAGCTTAAATTTCGGCGTTATAATGTCAACATACAAGTGGAAGTCGAAATCCATTTGACGACATAATGGGAAAATAGGATTTTGTATTTTTATAAAGGTATTCTTTTTAGAAATATTTGAGCCCAAAACCAGATTGTAGAAAAAAATTCTCACAATAAAATTATGAAATCGGTAATCTCGAAATGATGGATTCTAATCACATCATTCAAATATATCCAAGCTAGAAAAGTGGGTACCGCATGAACAATTCAATTGCCAGCAACAAAAAAAAATCTGCACTTCCGAAAAATTGATTATTAATAAAGATTTAGACAAGCAGTTAATTCCAACAGCAAAGCTGTCTTTACATCCTGAAAAGAAACTTTTTAGTGTTAATTAGGATATGTAGGGTATGATTTATTATGAACTGTTAGAACCAAATCAAACTACCAATGCAGACGTTTACAGTATCGCGATTGGTGAATATTAAGAAGAGTTGTTTCATCATTATAACGCTAGACTGCATACAACGCTACAAAAAATAATGAATTTAATTTGGAGCTTTTGCCGCATCCTGCTTACTTAATTTTCACTTATTTCGAGCTTTACGATTTTTTTTACTAGAAGGATTTTCAAGTGTTTATGACTCAAAACCAGTATTTTTCTACAGTAATGGAATTAAAAAGCTATCTGTGAGATGGCGAGAAATTGTGGATAGTGGAGTAAAATATATCATTGATTAAAATGTTAAATTGTGTTTTATTTACACTATTTAAAAATTTCCCAAAAATGCGCACGAATTTTTGGACTGACCTAAAAGAATGCATCCTTTTGGTCTTCGATTTTATCTCCACCTCATATAGAGACATTGTACCTCGTGATTGTCACCCAGTATCAAAATGGCTAATAAATGGTATTGTAGCAAGTTCAATCATTTGATTTTCACCTCTTTCCGTCTTTTGAGCCCTACTTTTCAAAATCCTCCGCGTTCCTGTCTGTTACAGTGGTACTTTCTGGTCAATGTTTTAGGAATCGGCTGGGGGCTTTGACGTTTCAATTTATTAAAATAATTGGAGTGAATCACTACATGGAAATACATTTTCTTAGAAAGTTTCTTTTACTTTAGATAATCCTATAAAATACAGAATTTAGTTAATTATATAGGATTGTATTTAATATTGCTGCGCGCGCAGGCCTTCATTATTTAAATAATTCCTTCTACTCATTAACGAATTGAATCTTTCATCATGGTCCGGATTTATAAGGCGCCTGCATATTTTAAAAGCTTAGTATACAGTCAAATAAGCTATAAAAATTTAAAAAAGTATAAAATCAAAAAAAAATGTAGGCTTTTTAGTTTAACGTTCATATTTTTTACCATTTTCTTCATAATTTTACCCCAAAAAAATATTTATTTATGCGAAAACCTTAAAAATTTAGCTTAGTTGACTAGATAATATTATAGTGAGAAGAACTATCTCAAAATTTCAGTCAGATTGATCAACAACTTTTTAAGCTACAATTGACGAACATTTTGAAAATGCAGTTTCGAGATAATCTCGTTTAAAGTTTCAATGCGATAAAGCTATCAATTTTAGTGACTTATCGATCAACCAATGATTCCAGGTCCAATTTAAGAATTAGCGGAAATATCCTAGTTTTCATGAGTAGTTTTTTTGTTGTTGTGTTTTATTTTTCGTAATATATTTATATATTTCTTCATATTGTGCACAAGTATTTCGAATGTTTCTTTGGAAATTGAAACCATACTCCATGTTTGGATCAATTTTTAACACAATGTTTTCCAATTTTCTTGCTTGAATGAGAGCGACATCTATTTTTTTTGCAAGAAATAATGATAGTTTGGGAAACTCGTCTTCACTTACATGATCCATTTCGAGTGTTAAAATAAGTAATTCTTCGATATTCTTACATGACAAAACGCATAAAAAACAAAAATAAACATATTTTCTAGACCGCGTTAATGTGAAAGCGCGCAAAAATAGTACCGCGTAAATCGGGAGATGAGTGTACTTAGACAGTACATAATAATAAGTACGTCATTTAAATTATAAGAGAGCCATGCAGAAAACTGATATTAATATATCATTTAAATAATGTGTTCAATATTTTGCAGTAGTTTAAGACATCATGGCATGAATCAAATATGGTACAATTTTATTCATTGATAAAGAATATATCAGCATATAAATCAATCAAAATTATTACAATGGTTGCTGTTAAATCATATTTTAAAGCAACAATATCGATGATCAATTGATTGTAAAATCTATTAGAAAAATTAATCTTCTATTATATTTCACATAAGATTTCCATATGGAAATTTAGTGCTTTTCAGTTTTCGTGGGAAAGCGGGATTATTAAGGCACGATTTAATATTTTTAAATCGTGCCTTATTAGTACTTTTATTTATTTTTAATACATTATGCTTCATTTATAAGAATATAATTTTATTTGCTCGACCTTACTAATGAAAATATTTGCTAAGTGCGATAATTTTGTCGTTTTAAGTGTACTATTTAGTGGTGATGAAATACTTATCTATCATTTTGAAACCTATGTATTTAAAATGTACGTAGATTACTTGATGTGAAAGTTCTGTTTCAACTTCGGCAAAAAGTAGTTATGTTCAATTCAAATATATTTTTGTATAGAATAATGTCAAAAAGTAAGTTTTGAATTTTATCACGCTAATACACGTACTATATATTGGAAATCACTGTTTAGTTTAAATTTATCGACGCATTAAACTCTTTTGTAGGATAAATATATAATATATAAATAAATAATAAAAAACACTAAAATTTCGTTTCAATCTATCGGCTGGTTTAAAAATTATATCAATTTTATGAAAGAAGTAGAGTTTCATGAATTTCTTACGATATTTCCCGCACTTCAAACGAAGCTTAGCGCGGAATACTCTAACTGTAAATTGTTAATGTTTTTTAAATCTTGATGTTCGTTTTCATGGGTAGTGATTTCTTCTCTAATATAATTTTCAGTCAATGATAGCACCTCATATCGTGTTGAATTGTGGAGTTTATTTTGTTATTGATTAATTTGTTATGTGTGAAGTTAGCTCCAAGGCATCGCTTTGCTTAGCGGGTACTCGCTTTTAGAATACATGAATGATTAATTTGTTGCATGGCATTATCGCCTCTCGGCATAGTTGACAAAAGGCTTTGTTTACCTTAGCAAAACTGGATCGGACACAGAGACATTACGCGGACAGCGGACAGTAGTCATTAATTTTTATATATATAGATAGATATTGCATTTAGTAAAATTTAACATGTTACATTAATTTTTTTATCATTATTGGGTTATAGGGAGGCACAAGATAGACTCTTGCCCCAGACGCTTCATACCCTCATTACGGTACTGCTTCCGAGTAAATTATTCTTTAACCCCCAGAACAAGCATAAAAAATTAGTAAATACATATAAAGTAACAATACATGGAGAGTATATAATAATATGCAAAAAATCACTCAATAAATTCGAAGACGACGAATTGCGACAACCCTAAATATGTTGAAATGGGAAAAAATTCTTCGAACTTATTAAGTGATGCGCTATGTTATTTAAATTATAAGAGAACCATGCAGCTAATTGATATTAATATATCATTTAAAAAATAATATTTTCAATATTTTGCAGTAGTTAAAGGACTTCATGGCGTGAAGATGGCACCATTTTATTCATTGATAAAGAAAGAATTATCAGCAAATTTATCAAACGACATTACATAACGGTAGCTAACAAGTAATATTTTAAGCAACAAAATATTCGTAAAAGATATGGAAAAAAAGATTAACATAAAAAATTAAGTACTTATCAGTTTTCGTAGAAATGGGATTAGATTATTTTATTGAATATTAATCTTTCAATATAATGTCTTAAATCGTTTGAATTTTTTTTCTTTTTGATAGTTGATAGCATATTATATAGAAATGGTCGCAGTTTTTAATAAAAATCGTGATGATAATGTATAAAAATCTCATTTTCTTTATTCAATTTTCCTCATGAAAATATTGCATTAGTGCGATAGTTAATTCTAATTTAATTGTACTTTCATAGGATATAGATCATAGGTTCCCAGCCTATGGATCGTGACCCCCAAGGGGGTCGCGACGGGTTTTCTGAGGGGTTGCCAATTTATAATCAATAAAAAAATATTCACTATAATGCAATTTTTATTTTTAATGGTGTTTGAATAATTTCATATATAATATTTATTTAAAATTAAAAACAAGTGTAATCGCAAGAGGAACCGTTCCAATCGTTTAAAATGGAAGAGAGAGTTCGAGTGTTAGGTGACCTCAATGCCTAGTACCCCTATTGGAAATGCCTCCGGTAAAATTGGCAAGGTACGTTCTTGCCATCCTTCTCCCTGTGAAACAACGTCCAAATTCATTTTCCTCAATATTTCACGCACTATCTCTCCGTTGTTCGTTTGTTCTGGACCTGACGCTAATCAGAAATGTACCGTTCGTGTCTTGGATGACAGTCTATGAAGCTTTCTCTTTCGATCACCTCCCGAGGAGTGCCAAGAGCCGAACGACGAGCAGGCCGACTGCAAACATTTCAAATCCTTCATTGATAACGATCACCAACTGACTTCCCTCCGTCCTGGATCCCGATGAGAAAGCAATTGATGCGGCCGTGAAGCACATCCCCGATATCGCTCTAGAAACCAGAGCTAAATTTATGCAAAGTTATTCTCAGTCATGAGTCTATAAAACCTTCAAAAATCAAACGTCACTTAGAGACAAAGCATTCAGAACACATTAAAAAAGATTTGGAGTTCTTTCGTCGACATAAAACTAATTTAAAACACCAGAGACTTAATCGAACTGAAAGTTTTCAGAAAGCGAACACAGCATTAGTGCAAGCATCATATGAAGACGCATTGGAAACTGCCAAGCAAAAAAAAAAAATCAGACAAAAGCTCATCAAACTCTGCATTTTTATGATGGTGGAATTAGTTTTTGTGGATTCTAATAAACTAAAGAAGCAACTAATATCGCTGTCTAATAATATAATACTATTCAGCGACGTATATCAGAACTGTCCGTAGACGTAAAAAAAAACACACGAAGGTTCGCATTTCATATAATTTTCATTTTTAGAAGTACTTATCGTTACGAAAAGTTATTTTTACCGATGAAAGGAAATAAAACCCGTCTCTTATGTTGGGGATTTCCCAACCCGTTTTCTCTCCACGTTCTTCAATACTTTCGTGGACGTCGCTAATGGCTTCGTGGACCCCTAGAAGTTCGCGTACTCCAGTTCAAAAACCGCTGGAGTGTATTATGAACTTTAAATCAAATGAAGCAATTGAAACCGATGAAAAATAAACTAAATTAGGAATTGATTTAAAATTGACCTAATTTTTTTTTCATTGTGATAAAAATCGACTACAATTGATTTACGTTAGACAAAAAAATTATTTGAAATAGAAAGTTTTGCAATTTTCGTCTTACTCACCATTTTACTTTGAATCAAGATTTTCTCTTAATTCTCTGGAAACATTGAAAACATTCCTTGATGGATTTTTTGTCTAAAAACCAAAAGGATTTTATGGTGATAAAATAAACAAGCCATTTAATTTAGGAGAAATAGTTATAATTAGTATTGAAAATGTACTGAAAAAAACATTGTTTCTTATCAAATTTTAAAATATTTTATTTGCAAAGCCCAATATGAATTTATTTTTGGATATGAATCCTTGGTAAGATAATGTTTTCGTTATTTTTCATGAAATTGGGACTATTTTCGTCATTGTTAACAGGTTGAATATTTTTCACTTTAAACACCTTAAGAAAAGTCTTCGTGACCATCCAAAAGAATGTAACGAAAGTGAACGTAGTCGATACTATTATTAATGCTTTCCAAGTTGTATCAATATCGTTAGGTGTATCAGGTAAAGCGGTGGTCGAATTTAAATTTGAGTCCTCTGTTGTAGATACAGTCACCAAATCAGTTGTTAAATCCGATGTGGATTCAGTCGATTCAGTTGATTGAGTCGATTCAGTCGAAAGAGTTGTTGATTCAGTAGATTCAGTCGAAAGAGTTGTTGATTCAGTCGATTCAGTCGAAAGAGTTGTTGATTCTGTCGATTCACTCGAAAAAGTTGTTGATTCAGTCGATTCAGTCGAAAGAGTTGTTAATTCAGTCGATTCAGGCAGCTCCGTCGATCCAGTCGAAAGAGTTGTTGTTTCAGTCGATTCTGTCGATTCAGGCAGCTCCGTCGATTCACTCGAAAGAGTTGTTGATTCAGTCGATTCAGTCGAAAGAGTTGTTGATTCAGTCGATTCAGTCGAAAGAGTTGTTGATTCTGTCGATTCAGTCGAAAGAATTGTTGATTCTGTGGATTCAGTCGAAAGAGTTGTTAATTCTGTCGATTCAGTCGAAAGAGTTGTTGATTCAGTCGATTCAGTCGATTCAGGCAGCTCCGTCGATCCAGTCGAAAGAGTTGTTGATTCAGTCGATTCTGTCGATTCAGGCAGTTCCGTCGATTCACTCGAAAGAGTTGTTGATTCAGTCGATTCAGTCGAAATAGTTGTTGATTCTGTCGATTCAGTCGAAAGAATTGTTGATTCTGTGGATTCAGTCGAAAGAGTTGTTAATTCTGTCGATTCAGTCGAAAGAGTTGTTGATTCAGTCGATTCAGGCAGCTCCGTCGATCCAGTCGAAAGAGTTGTTGATTCAGTCGATTCTGTCGATTCAGGCAGTTCCGTCGATTCACTCGAAAGAGTTGTTGATTCAGTCGATTCAGTCGAAATAGTTGTTGATTCAGTCGATTCAGGCAGCTCCGTCGATTCACTCGAAAGAGTTGTTGATTCAGTCGATTCAGTCGAAAGAGTTGTTGATTCAGTCGAAAGAGTTGTTGATTCTGTCGATTCAGTTGAAAGAGTTGTTGATTCTGTCGATTCAGTCGAAAGAGTCGTTGATTCTGTCGATTCAGTCGAAACAGTTGTCGATTCAGTCGAAAGAGTTGTTAATTCTGTCGATTCAGTCGAAAGAGTTGTTGATTCAGTCGATTCAGTCGAAAAAGTTGTTGATTCAGTCGATTCAGGCAGCTCCGTCGATCCAGTCGAAAGAGTTGTTGATTCAGTCGATTCTGTCGATTCAGGCAGTTCCGTCGATTCACTCGAAAGAGTTGTTGATTCAGTCGATTCAGTCGAAAGAGTTGTTGATTCAGTCGATTCAGTTGAAAGAGTTGTTGATTCAGTCGATTCAGTCGAAAGAGTTGTTGATTCAGTCGATTCAGGCAGCTCCGTCGATCCAGTCGAAAGAGTTGTTGATTCAGTCGATTCTGTCGATTCAGGCAGTTCCGTCGATTCACTCGAAAGAGTTGTTGATTCAGTCGATTCAGTTGATTCAGGCAGTTCCGTCGATTCACTCGAAAGAGTTGTTGATTCAGTCGATTCAGTCGAAATAGTTGTTGATTCTGTCGATTCAGTCGAAAGAGTCGTTGATTCTGTCGATTCAGTCGAAAGAGTTGTTGATTCAGTCGAAAGAGTTGTTAATTCAGTCGAAAGAGTTGTTGATTCAGTCGAAACAGTTGTCGAAAGAGTTGTTGATTCAGTAGATTCAGTCAAAAGAGTTGTTGATTCTGTCGATTCAGTCGAAAGAGTTGTTGGTTCTGTCGATTCAGTCGAAAGAGTTGTTGATTCAGTCGATCCAGGCAGTTCCGTCGATTCACTCGAAAGAGTTGTTAATTCAGTCGATTCATTCAATTCAGTCGAAACAGTTGTTGATTCAGTCGAAAGAGTTGTTGATTCAGTCGAAAGAGTTGTTGATTCAGTCGATTCAGTCGAAAGAGTTGTTAATTCAGTCGATTCAGTTAATTCAGTCGAAACAGTTGTCGATTCAGTCGAAAGAGTTGTTGATTCAGTAGATTCAGTCGATTCAGTTGATTCAGGCAGTTCAGTCGATTCAGTCGAAAGAGTTGTTGATTCAGTCGATTCAGTCGATTCAGGCAGTTCCGTCGATTCAGTCGAAAGAGTTGTTAGTTCAGTCGATTCTGTCGATTCAGGCAGTTCCGTCGATTCAGTCGAAAGAGTTGTTGATTCAGTCGATTCAGTCGATTCAGGCAGTTCCGTCGATTCAGTCGAAAGAGTTGTTGATTCAGTCGATTCAGTCGATTCAGGCAGTTCCGTCGATTCAGTCGAAAGAGTTGTTGATTCAGCCGATTCATTCGAAACAGTTGGCCCCTTAAACGGACAATCTTCGGGTTCGGCTTTAATATTGATTTTTCCAAAAGCCACAAAAACAGTGTTATGGTATATAGGATCACATTGTAAAATTAGCTTGAAAAAAAAAACGAAAAATTTTATTAATAAAAAATTTGATAATTTGTCAATTAAGATGAAAAACATTATTTTGTAATTTTAATTTGTAATTATAAAAATAAAATAAAAATACTGTACTTTAGAAAAACTTACATTAAATTCTTCCGTATTTGTTGTGTTTAGACTTATAGGCCTCCAAGTATCTTCAGTGTCATCTATATGTATTGTATGTTTAATTGGTTCATCTTTTCTATTGATTTCAAAGGTGCAAGTTAGCCCCTCAATATTTTCAGAATTTCTGATAAAATAGGAGAGCTCTATAGATGTTGAATCTTTAAGGGAAATCGCTTTACTCTTCGAGCAGGAAGGCTGTCCATATACTGCTGTTAAAAAGAATCCTGATTTTCCTTCATTTTCAGGAGAAAAATCACTATAACGTTCAATAATGAAAGATGCTGTCGAGTCATCACAAGGATTCGGTAAAAAACTAGAAAATCCATCTATAAAATCGTCAATACACTCCGTACCAACAATTTCAATTTGGCGATACAAAATCAGCACCAGAAAAATGCTTAAATTATGTATATCCATTCTCACAACAATTTTAAGAACAATTAACAATTTGCGAAGAAACGTTTGACTTCAACTAAGTCATTTAATGTTATGCCAAGATAAAAAAAATAGAAAAATACAAATGTCATTATTTTGATCAAACTGATATAGAGTATATCGTGGCTTAAAATACCTAAATATGTATTGGATTAGACCAGTATAACAAATACCAATGGGTAAAGTTCATTAAATGCTAGCATCAAATATTTATATAAAATTGCTATACTTTATCAATGACTAATATAAATTACACTTCATTTCGTGAAATGCTATGGTCAAAATAGCAATTTATTAAAATTAAAATTATCACATAAATTCACAAAAAAGAAAAAAAACTGTAAAACAGGTTGATTTATAAATCTTTGAATATAAATTTCAAACATCTTAAGTATGATTTGAAAATTACCCGACGTGAAAATAATTAACATATTTGAGGTGTATTTTGTACATGGACCGACAAAATTTTTTTTTGGGATTAAAAATGGTCTTTTGATACGTTTCACAAATAGTTTCTATATCCTAAGTGTCGGGGTTGTCGAAATAGATTTCTTTTGACATTTTGAAAAAATATCCAAAATTTCACCTTTAAATCATCATAACTTTGTAATATGTGGTCATAATAGCACAAAGCAACTGTTTTTGCATATTGTAATATTTTTTTGATCTAAATCAGCGGTTCTTAAACAGGAATTAAAATTTTAAAAATGTCTGTGGAACCGGGAAGGATAAAGGAAGAATGCCGAATGATTTTTTTTTACTTTCAAACTCGTCCTGTCTTTGTTTAAGTGACAAAAGGTACGCCAAACCTATTCGTTCCGCCATAAAAATATGCATACATACAGTAGAAACTCCATTTTCCGGACCTCGATTATCCGGATTTTCGATTATCCCGATTGTTTAAAATAAAAAATACAATCTGTTGATGTGCACTTGGAGAATTAGGCTCACTTTTGCTCACGTATGTGATGGATTGCAAAAAAATGTTTTTGTTCATTGTATGGCACATTTATTCCAATAGCATCGTTTGTACAGTAATAATAATAATCTTTTATAAAAATAATTATACATGAGTACATTAACATACTAAGTCTAGCAATTCATATATTGAAGTCTTAGTTTTAAGCTATAGATATAGAGTTTATTAAGTGCAGACAGTAGACTGATCGGTCTATAGATTTCGGGATGGATCATTTTTTTTTCTGATTTTGGAATCGGATTTACCTTTCCAAATTTTCATAAAGTGGGATAATAACCGATTTGCATGTAAGCATTGAAAACTTTTGTGGGAAGTTTTTAATGATTGTATTATCAATTTCGTCGAACCCTGTGGAAATTAATTAATAAACCATAAAAAAAATTGCCGACAAACCTATTCAATAAAAACTTTCTCTTCTTCTTTATTCTAAACAATATTTCAATCATCATAAAAAAAGCTATTAAGGTCTTTCAATTTTTAAAAGAACAAAAAGTTTAAGTAACAACCCAATTTAAGTACCAAGTAAACAACACAATTTAAGAACGGATGTTCTATAACAATTGTTATATTGCACCCGGAGCTAGTCGCATGCTGCTCTGACGAAAGTGTGTCCATAAATTCCCCATGTAAAAGGACGTACAGCATGTCCTTCCTCATTCATATTTCCACGAATGCCGATGGCTCTTATCTGCCTGTCTTGTGGGACGTTGGAATTTATATCATGGAGTGTGGTGGCTTCATCTTCGTATTTGACATTGAATGTTCTGCTAGTCAGGTATGATTTGAGCATGAAGAAGTAATTTGTTGGCAGTTGTTTTCCAATTTTATATAGCTAGCCCGGGTGCCACACTTTATTAAAAGCCTGAGTTTTGTCCAGGAACGCTGTCGAACAATATTTTCTGTCATTTAAGTTCTTGTGTATTCTATTAAAGATCCTGTGTATTTATTCCACAATCGCATGTTGTTGACGAAATCCAAATTGGTGATTGGGTGTTAGATTGTTTTTCTCAATTATTGGCTTAAGTCTCTTCAATAGTAGTTTTTCAAAAAAAATGGAAATTATTTGGAGTAAGCTGATGGGTCTGTATGATTTGACGTCATGTATATCCTTGCCGGGCTTGGGGATTAGAATAATCTTTCCATTGTGGTGGGAAATAGCCTATTTTTAGTAACGCATTGAATGTTTGTACCGAGAACATAAATCCTTTGGTAGGGAGTTCCTTTACCATTCTTCCCGTAATGAGATCGTAGCCAGACGATTTTTTTTATGTCAACCTTTGCTATGACTTCTCGCTTTGTAATTTTTTAAATTCAAATGGTTGATTTTTTTGTATTTGGCGGCCGGTGAATCTCATCTTTGCTTTCTGAAGTATTCATGTTTTTGTGTGGAGTGAATACTTCTGTCAAGTGACCAGCGAATATCTCCGCTTTTTCTATGCTATTTCTAGGTCATTCACCGTTTTTCTTCTTGATAATCGGTGATGTTACTTGGGGTCGTTTTAGGTATTTTATTTTTTTGCGTCCATTCCGGAGTTGAATTCCTTGCGGCTTCTCGCAGAGAAGAGTTGAGAAATTTCAATAACTACTAAACTCCGCTTAGTCCAAACGCTCCTATTCTCCGTGTTTTTATACGGAGTGGAAACATGGACACTGCGCAAAAAAGGAAGATAAACAATTGATGCCTTCGAAATGTGATGTTTGCATCGCATGCTGAGGTTTCCGTGGACTGCCAAAAGAACTAACCAGTCCATTCTAAATAACCAGTCCATCAAAAATTTAAAAAATAGACTCTCGTCCGCCTGCCTGGGGCGAATTCTAAATTTTTCGGATATATTGCTTGCCAGGATGGAGAAAATTTAGAAAAACTAACTGATTATGGGCAGTTTGTCCGAGAAGAAAAGAAGAGGACGGTCACCACGAAGATGGAGTGACTAAGGCGACCGACAAGGATGGTTGGAAGGACGTGGTTCGGAAAAAGACAAAATCTACATAGTCTTAGTCACGACCCTGAGGAAACGAAAATAAAGAATATGTCTAGATTCGATTAAAGGGTTTAAAATTATATCACATAGAATTATTATTATCATATCAATATATTATATGAAATACTAAGATAGTGAAAATGACCTTTGGACTTTCTTTGTTGTGATTCATATATATAATATGTTAACTCCTAACACTAGTACTTTTAGGGATTTGTTCCGAATCATGTCATTACATTCGCCTGTTTGCGTCAGCACTTAAGACTTCGGGTCATTGTCTAAATCGTGCATTTTGTATAAGTCATCAATAAACAATATCTACTATTATACGAGCTTTCGTTTGAAGAAACACTCAATAAATAAATGTACGATCCATAACAATATATACTTAGCGTGCCGTACAATAGATGCTGTGGATGCGGCGCATCCTCTAAATTTATATCAAGAATATTTTTAGTCCGTATTATATTAAAATTTCGTGTAGGTTTATGTCGCATTGATTTACTTTTGCTGCGTAGTTACGATATTAGACAGGGTGTTATGCACATGGATCGATATTGTTTTTGTGGTTAGGGGGGTTTTACTACGTTTTACATATAGGCCCTATGTCTTAAGTGTCAAGTTTTTCGAAATAGATTTCAAACGTTTTAAAAAATACCCTAAATTACATCATTAAATCACCATAACTTTTTAATATGTGATGGTAATAGCACGAAATAATTGTTTTCGTATTTTGCAATGTATTTTTGATCTAAATAAATCATTATTTTATGCAATTCGTTTAAATAAAATTAGGGAAAAAGATTTCTTTTGTGGGCACCTCTGTCAATTAAATTAATTATTTTGGCAGCCCTATTTCGTGACTCGCATGGTCACCAGACCAGACACTACTTTGATGGTCAGGCGTATTCACCAGTCAAAGCATCCCTATTTTTCTCGTTACTTACTATACCACCTCTTCCAAAGTATCACCTACTAGCAACCATAACATCCTGACGACCGACGTTAATCGGTACTGAGATTATCATTGAGTCTAACATGACGGAATTGCTTCGCACCCGAGTGACCCTCCAATGGAAACTCCGCGACGAAGAAGACGTTGCAACGACAAAGACAACCAAGGCGCCAATTTGATTCTCAAATTGGCGCTCGTTAGCAATAGACGTGCGTCATTAGAGCTGTTCATATTTTGTGAAAACTTCCAAAGACGATCGAATTGCGACATCGCTTCGATCCCTACAACCAAAGGCTAGCCGCGGTCATAGCCGCGAGCAGTCACAGCCTCCCCGGATCCACCAACCGGGATCATCACAATCAAACTCCATACAACAATAAACGCAGGTTGGTCGACTCGATCAATATCATTAATTAGTGATTACCGTGCTGGAATCATTAGCACGTTTATGCAGTCTCCGCGTAATATCAATGAATCACCTTTGTCCGGGCGACGACCAATCACAAGACTGCAATTAAAAAATGCAATGAATTTAGCCGATGCAACTCTTATCGCCTCATTAGAAGCCCCCCCGCCCCCCCTCGGGCTGAGTTCTATGGGCCCTCATCGAGCAAATACTGCACAATCATCATCATCAAAAATCAAAACAAACAACATTAACTTAATGAGGACAGACAGCATGGACTCGCTCTCAAGTAACCTCTCGGACTCGAGCAACAGCTCCACTAACAAAAACAAACTCAACCGAGATAATCTAGACTTGGAAAAACAACTCATCACTCAGGAGCAAAAATTTTTCGAGTCGGACGAGGGTAAACTAATCCACGTAGACTCTCAAAAACACATAAAAAACATTATGCAACAACAACGCTTCATCATTTACGAAGCTCTACGCACGGAGATGGAAAATCTCCGTGTGACCTTTGAGCTCCAACTGAAGCAACTGCAGAAGGAGCTTTCCCCCACCCAGAGCCAGAGGAAAGGAAGCCCAAGCCGCAGCCCCGATTCTCATCCCCCCCCGGTTGGGAATGATTCAAATATAATCAAACTATTACATGAAAACCAAGCCCTTCGCGCGGTGATCAAAGCTGCTCCCGCTCCCATCCCTATCCCCGCCAAAAAACAAAAGACACTAAGCACACATAAAAATTCTGAACAAGCTGCCGATAAATTCACTCTGGTTTCGAGCAGGAAAAAAAAAACAACACCGTCTGCCGATCTTCCGACAGGAAATGGAATCACTCCATTAACTTCTTCTTTTCCTCAGTTCCCGGGAGCTGCTGGAAAACTGCCGCCTCCATTAATTATTCCCTATATGTCAGGTTATCAAAATCTTATCAAACTATTGCGTGATGCTAAGGTCCGCATAACTTCAACCGTTATTAAAGGGAATAATATTGTAATTAAGGTGGAGTCAAGTGACTGTCACCGTACTGCCTCAAAACTGCTTAAGGCCTCCAATATCGGATTCATATCATTCGATCTCCCCGAGGACAAGGCCTTAAAGGCCGTGATCCGTGGTCTCCATCAAGACACTTCAATTGACGAGTTGACCGCCGCCATTGAAGCTAACGGTTTCTCTCCCACCAGAGTCGCACAGATGAGCGGAACGGGAAAGAAAAAAATACCACTATTTCTAATCACTCTAGCCCGCACCGATTCAAACAAGCGGTTTTATCAACTCGACAGCTTGTTAGACGTTAATATCGAAGTTGAACCCCTAAAGCGAAAGCCAAGGGGGGGTCAATGTTTCCGATGCCAAGGTTTCCACCACGCCAGTAGAAACTGTAACATACAGGCACACTGCGTCAAATGCGGACAAGATCATCTGACCAGCGAATGTTCTAAGCCCCCGGACACACCGGCTACCTGTGCAAACTGCAGAGGACCACACCCAGCCAACTATCACGGCTGCCCCTCATTTCCGAGAAAACTGGCTGAACAAAGAGCTGCAGCACTAGCGGCTAAAACGGAACGTTCATCGGCTCGCGCTCCCAGCCCCCGTGACCACCGAAACTTCCCTTCATTAAACAGGAAAGCTTCACCTCCCTCAAATCCAACCCAAGCCCCTTCCTGGGGTCCAGCTCCTCCCGTAATGACAGCGCCAGCTCCCTCTGCTTCACAGGGGAATCAGGTAAGTCAAATCACAGCGATTATAGCTCATCTGCTTCCTTCTATAATCGCCCAACTCAACGCCACAAACTAGTAATGGCTAACGTCACCCCTCGGTCTGCTCTCCGCAACATATCCAATATAAGAATCGTCGCGTGGAATGCTAACGGTGTAAAGGGTAAAATTGGCGAGCTCATTGATTTTATAAAACGATACGACGCAGATGTCGTCTGCGTTGGTGAAACACATTTAAAATATGAGCCCCCAAAAATTATTAACTTCTCACACATTCACTCCAACCGACACTACGGCAGTCATGGAGGCACTCTCATCTACATTAAAAATAACATAAAACACTACAAAATTAACATTCCACAGCTTATCAACGTCGAAGCATCTGCGGCGGATCTGGTGCTGGGTAAATACTGCGCTTCTCAGAATAATATCGGTCTATCATCCCCCAAATAGGCTCAAATTGCCCACAGGTGATCTAGACATTCTCTTCAATGACTCCCAAATCCCCACGATCATTGCGGGAGATATGAACGCCAAACATCACAGCTGGAATTGCATACGCGAAAACTCTAACGGCAAAATCTTATACGACTACGTGCAAAGTAATCCCGCAATAGAAATCTGGGATCCTGGCGCCCCCACTCATTTCGGACACCGTGGAGTCCATGATATCTTAGACATAGCTATAGTTAAAAATTTCAAAAATAAATGGAACTACAATATTCAAGTTGTCAGCGATCTCTCCTCAGACCACGACCCTATCATTATTGATATCTCTTTAGACGCAAATATCTTCTTTATGGAACCTAAAAAATCCATCAATTGGGAAACATATAAAAAGGCTATATCTACAACCATCAAACTTCCTGAAGCATTGCACTCAATATCAGATATTGAGACTGCAGTTAATAAATTCACTTATCAAATCAATTCCGCCATTCAAAGTGCTTCACACGATTCCACCCCAAACTATAGGGACCGTCTAGATCTCCCACATAACATAAAATCCCTTATCAGGGAAAAAAACAGAGCTAGAAAAATTTGGCAAATATATCGTGACCCTCAGTCTAAAGTTCTGCTCAATAACTTAGAATTTAAAGTCAAAACGGCTGTTCTCAACTTCAGGAATGCCAGATGGGATAAAAAAATCTCCCGATTGTCCACCCAAGACAACTCCATCTGGAAACTCGCTAAGTCCCTCAAAAGACCACATAGCAAAATTGCTCCTCTCAAAGATCCGCAAGGTAACTTTGTTTACTCTGAGCAAGACATTGCGAACGTCTTCGCGGATAGTCTGCAAGCGCAGTGCTCACCACTAGATTCGCCGACAGACCCGGATACTGATCGTGTCGTCTACGAGACGGTTCGCTCCTTCCGATTCTCCCCTCTATCTACACAAATTCCTTATTCCTCCCCCGGGGAGCTTGCGCGATTTATAAAAACACTAAATAATAAAAAATCCCCTGGCCCAGATAATATTCCCCCTTTAGCAGTTAAACTTCTCCCCAATACCGGCTTCTCCGCACTGCTTAGGATAATCAACTCTTGCCTACGATTTAATCACTTCCCGACCGGCTGGAAGACTGCCAATACAATTTTTATACGCAAGCCACATTCGTGTGATTATGATCCAACCTCCTACCGACCCATTAGTCTGTTGTCCATTCCAGGCAAAATCCTCGAAGCTACAATTCTGTCACGCATTGAATCTGAAGCAAAATCCCTCAATGTCCTCCCCTGCGAACAATTCGGCTTCCGCAGGGCTCACTCCTCCGTACACCAGCTCCTCCGTGTCACCGAATTCATACACGAGGGCATGGAGACGAAAATGGGTACGGGTATCGTCTTCCTAGACGTAGCCAAAGCCTTCGATAAGGTCTGGCACGAAGGACTGCTGTACAAACTCCTCTCCGCCGGATTCCGCGACTCCACAATCCGCATAATTGATAGTTACCTCTCCGAACGTTCTTTTCGCGCCAAAAATGTCTCCATCCTTTCAAATATCCGTCCCATATCCGCGGGTGTCCCCCAAGGATCCATTCTCGCCCCTATATTATTTTCCATATACACCAGCGATATTCCCAAATCCGATCATCCTTCTGATTCGATCGCTCTCTACGCGGACGACACCGCCATAATGTCGCAGTCGACCGATATGAACTTGATTTGCAGGCGCTTGCAATCTCAATTAGACTTGCTAAGCGTCTGGAACTCTAGGTGGAGAATAAGCGGTAAATGCCAAAAAGAGCGCGGCGGTGCTGTTCGCCATGGGGTTGTCGAAGAAGAAAAAATCCCATCAAATTCCTCTCACCCTCCCATCAGGAACCATCCCATGGGTCAAACAGACCAAATACCTCGGAGCAATTTTCGACTCAAGACTCACTTGGGCTCCGCACATTGACAGTGTCACCAAAAAAGCTCGCGGAGCCTTAGCCGCCTTAAAGCCCATCCTATGTATTAAGAGCAAGTTGTCCATCAGGAACAAATTGCTCTTATACAAATCCCTCATACGTCCCATCATGACCTACGCCTCTCCAGTCTGGGGATACCGGCAGAGCGACAATCGCAAATTGAAAACATTACAAAGCATTGCTATAAGACGAGCGTTTGGAGCTCCCTGGTATCTCCGGAACTCCCAACTTCAATACGAAGCAAACATCCCTCCCATCAAAGATCACATTGAGTACCTTTCTACCAATTTCTTTGATTCCCTAAAAAAGGTACCAAATCCCATCATAAATTCCCTATCTTCCTACTCGAGCAGCTTGAATCGCCGCCCGAAGGCGATACTTGGTGTTAAGGTCACAAGGAACATACGCAGATTCCGATACCCAAAAAAGGGTATCGGTTAGTCTAAACTACGTATCAAAATTCCAAAATAATGTTATCTTTAAATCTTTTATTATTATCTTTACATATGTTTTTATTTTTATTACTTTATTTTATTTTTATATATTCTTTACATGCATGTTTTATTCTTTTAATATTTCATTTTTATATTTTATTTGTATAATCTTTTTTTGTATATATTTTCTATTGTATCTTTAAGACGCTGTATTATATAGCTTTTTCAAAATAATGTAAATAATAACAATTGTGGTCATTAATGACCAACCATGTACAATCAGGGAGGCATTGGCCCTAAGGTCACAACCTCCAACAAAAATAAATAAAAAAAAAAAAAAAAAAAAAAACAAAGACAACATGGACATGAAAAGTCGGCCAGAGCTTTTTCGTTACATCAGTTTAGCCATGTAGCTAATTGATATTAATATATCACTTAAACTCTGGATATTTAATATTTTGCAATTGTTAATAACTTCAAGGCACCAATCAAAGATGGCACTATTTATTAATTGTTAAAAAATCTATTGTGCTTTATCAGTAGCATTATCAATCGACAATGGTATATTGATCAGTCATAATTTTATACAAAAATGTCGACGAGTATTTTTTAGAATATGTTGCCATATAACACTAAAGTGTTTATCAGTTTTCGTATGAATCGGATAATATACTTTTTATTGGCCCTAAATCCTTCAAAATTATGCTTTATGTCATATGACTTTTATTTCCTTTTGATAAATTACAGTGAGATGGCCGCACATCTAAAAAAATATTTTCAATACATGATTCATGAAGCTGATGTGAGAAGTTTGCGCAAGCCTCGATATCATTTTTTAACTGTAATCGCACATCACTTGCTAAAAGCTCCAATCGTCACGTTACAGAGTTTCTTGATAATTGCATACTCTGAATCGCGTTAATAATTTCATCTTAGTTTTTGAAATTTTCAAATAATATTTCGGCAGCTGATATAAATCCTTCTTTAAAAATCTCACCATCACCGAAAAGTTTCTTCAAAATAAAGAAAACCAATATATGAGTGACATGTAAAGTGGTGGATGTAGATTTGTTGCAAACTTTTTTGAAAAATGATTGCTGTGAGTGTACCCTTTAATTTTTGTACTAGTTCTTTCATTATTTTTGAATTTTGAGGATAGTCACGATTATAATGTTCATGTGTGGAACTAAAATGTCGATTCAGATTACCTCTTTTTGGTAAAGCGACGATCGATTTGCATATTAAGCACAAGCACTTGTTTTTATTCATTGTGAAGAAAAATTCTTCTTCCTAGTCGCTATTAAAATGATATGTTTTTGGTTTTTTCGCAGCACTAGTTTTCAAAGATATCACAATTTTTTTAAAACAATTATTTCTAGAGGGAACGAGAAAATAAAACTTCATTTACAATAATTTTACAACAGTCTCTGCTCAAATTCACAGATGTGCACCGAACAGAAGCACGTTACAGAATAATGTGTATTTATAAAATCGAATTTTTAAATGCAGTATATTTATATAAAGTATTTTTTTTCTTTCAAAATTCACGGAAGTTATCGGGATCGACCAAATTCTGCTTCAAAATCCACCGGTCGATCGGGATCGACCGGCACTGACATTTGAACGTTTGAATTGTACAACAAAATTGAAGCTAGGAACGTCCAGCCTTTCCTCATTATGTAGCCAGGTTTCTAATAGCACTAAGACGTTGAACGTTTCATAACTGCATCGCCCATGTCCAAAAAATGAGCTCGCAGACTTGGACAATTAAATGAGCAAAAGGATTTTTTTTCTGCTCGTGCTGTTTCCACACATATCTTATCTTAATGCTATGCTTTTGTAAAACGAATTGTTTTTACCGTACTTAACATGGATTATTTGATTTTTTATCTTGTATCTGCATTCCATTTAATCCTTGCCTATGTTATTTGATGTTTTATGAAACTAATGTTATCTGGATTATTATCATGTACACCCTTAAGTACCTCCACATAAGTCTTAATACCTACAAATTTCATATCCTGCTCATTGCCTAAGTTGCTTGATCCTTTATTATCTATTAAGACCGACAGCATTGACAAGTGCTGCAAATCAAAGCAAAGATAGGTATGGAAAAGTTTAAATTGCCTCCTTCATTATGTTGATAATTTTAAAAGCACAATACTTGGAGAGTGTAAAAATATAGAGTAATAGTATAAATATAGCAATACTTGAAGAGTACATAATAATATGTAACATATCACTCAATAAGTTCAAAGATTTTTTTAAAGAAATTGAAAGAAAACGATGAATGAATGAAAAAGAAAAAAATTGAAAGTGAAAAAAATCTACAAAGTTATGAGTGATGCTATTTTAATAATAAGAGAGCCATGCAACTAATTGATTTTAATATATAACCTAAATATTATATTCAATATTTTGCAGTAGTTACAAACTTCAATCAAAAATGCCACCGTTTTATTCTTTGGTAAAAATTGCATTATTAGCATATTAAACAATCAACATCAGTACAATGGTGGCTGATAAGTCATTCTCGTATTTTAAGAAAAAGTATCGATGATCAATTTATTGTAAAAAGTATAGAAAAATATTTTTTTACAATAGATTGTCATATGAAAATTAAGTGCTTATTTGTTTTCATGCAAATGGAATGAGGAATTTTATTGGATACTAGCGAGGACCCAGCATACGTTGCAATGCCACACGCCCTTAGTAAATATTTAAAAAGAAATGCAGTAGTACAGTTACGTGATTAATTGCTTCAGACCACGTGTAGCGCGGATTGAAGGGCTAGGGTCCAAAAACATGCACGCGATCACTCTCATTTCAAAGATCAACTATTTCCCTTTATCCCGTAAGCGGAGCTCAACCACCGTATTGTGCACGCATCATTCCTCTCCCTGTCCCCGTTGCCAATGCTTCACTTCACCACACCAACATGCGTCAACATGGTGCATCCGTTAAACAAATTGCATACAAAAACAATGCTTGAACTAATTCAAAAATATTCACAGAGATACGTAAAGATTTATGAAATTAATGATGAACAACTCTGATATGAGAATTGTATCAAAAATAAGTCATGTATTGTATTCGTTGGAAAATTAAATGTTTCGTGTATTACGAATTTTTAAAATCAAATGAAACAATAAGTACATGAACGATTGGATAAATTAAAGTAGGAATTGTTTTCAAAACGACAAAATTCAGTGAATAGGGGATCATTATTATTTCATCGTAATAAAATTCGATAACAATAGACACTCGATACACAAAAAAATGGTTTAAATAGAAAACTTTCACCCTTACATGACTTAGCAGCTAGATTATCTGATATTTGTGCTATTTTCTCCTCGATGGTAATTTTTTAATTCTCTGCAAAATAAACAATCCTTGGTGAGTATATATAAGATTTTTTATGGTAATAGGATAAATAAGAATTTTTTATTTTTTATTTAATTTAACTTTATTGAAAATCTTTACAAAAATAAACGTATGAACATTTACAATTAACTTAAAAATATGTTTTGGATTTATATCTTTATCTTAATTACAAACTTACTTTAACCATCTAGAATAAATAAACTAAGGATATTTCTTATTTAAAATACAGGAAAACTAGCTTGAGAAAATCTCTTTGTGAGATAAATTCCTTAAGCAAGTTTATTAACTAAAATAAATACTTATTTTTACTCATTCGAACGTTCGCTTTTACGTCGCACGTTCTCGCCTCCCTTGCGCACATGTCGCTCATCAATGAAAATTCTAATCACTTACTTTACATTTTCAAATAAGATCTTGTGAACAAATTAAAAAAATGTTGGATGTCGTTATTGTAATTACGTAGAGATGATAAAAAAATTAGGATCTTTACAGAGAAGTATTCAGTTAATTTGTGAACATATTCTATAATGTCGGGCAATTTAATTACTATGTGGACCCAATTCTAATTGGTGAAAAAAACTTTGTTTGAAAGCAATTTTTCACGCTTTATTCTGAACTACTTGCAGTCTTGGTAAAAGATAAATATGCCATTTAATATATTAGAAAAAGTAATCAATAGAAATAGAATTATTGTCAATAAAGATTGTTTCTAATTCAATATTAAAATCTTTATTATTAAAACCACGGATGAATTTACCTTTAGACATGAAGCCTAGGTAGGGCGAAGTTCTTGTCACCTATCTCAACATTGATATTATTTATGCTATTATTAAGAGGTTGAATATTTTTCACTTTAAACACCTTAAGAAAAGCCTTCGTTACACCCCACAAGAATGTAATAAAAGTAAACGTAGACGAAATTATTATTAAAGCTTTCCAAGTCGCATTAATATCGTTAGATGTATCAGGTACAGCGGTTGTTAAACTTGTATATGAGTCTTCGGCGGTTGAACCAGTCGCTACATCGGCTGTTGAACCTATTGCCAAATCGGCTGTTGAACCTGTTGCCAAATCGGCCGTTGATCCACTCGTCAAATCGTCTGTTGATCCAGTCGTCAATTCGGCTGTTGATCCAGTCGCCATATCGGCCGTTGATCCACTCGTCAAATCGTCTGTTGACACAGTCGTCAATTCGGCCGTTGATCCACTCGTCAAATCGTCTGTTGATCCAGTCGTCAATTCGTCTGTTGATCCAGTCGTCAATTCGGCTGTTGACCCACTCGTCAAATCGTCTGTTGAACCAGTCGCCATATCGTCTGTTGATCCAGTCGTCAAATCGCCCGTTGATCCACTCGTCAAATCGTCTGTTGATCCAGTCGTCAATTCGGCTGTTGAACCAGTCGCCATATCGGTCGTTGTTTCAGTCGTCAAATCGGCTGTTGTTCCAGTCGTCAATTCAGCTGTTGAACCAGTCGCCATATCGGTCGTTGTTTCAGTCGTCAAATCGGCTGTTGTTCCAGTCGTCAATTCAGCTGTTGAACCAGTCGCCATATCGGTCGTTGTTTCAGTCGTCAATTCAGCTGTTGAACCAGTCGCCATATCGGTCGTTGTTTCAGTCGTCAAATCGGCTGTTGTTCCAGTCGTCAATTCAGCTGTTGAACCAGTCGCCATATCGGTCGTTGTTTCAGTCGTCAAATCGGCTGTTGTTCCAGCCGTCAATTCAGCTGTTGAACCAGTCGCCATATCGGTCGTTGTTTCAGTCGTCAAATCGGCTGTTGTTCCAGTCGTCAATTCAGCTGTTGAACCAGTCGCCATATCGGTCGTTGTTTCAGTCGTCAAATCGGCTGTTGTTCCAGTCGTCAATTCAGCTGTTGAACCAGTCGCCATATCGGTCGTTGTTTCAGTCGTCAAATCGGCTGTTGTTCCAGTCGTCAATTCAGCTGTTGAACCAGTCGCCATATCGGTCGTTGTTTCAGTCGTCAAATCGGCTGTTGTTCCAGTCGTCAATTCAGCTGTTGAACCAGTCGCCATATCGGTCGTTGTTTCAGTCGTCAAATCGGCTGTTGTTTCCATCGTCAATCGGCTGTTGCCACGTCAATGTTCCAGTCGTCAATTCAGCTGTTGAACCAGTCGCCATATCGGTCGTTGTTTCAGTCGTCAAATCGGCTGTTGTTCCAGTCGTCAATTCAGCTGTTGAACCAGTCGCCATATCGGTCGTTGTTTCAGTCGTCAAATCGGCTGTTGTTCCAGTCGTCAATTCAGCTGTTGAACCAGTCGCCATATCGGTCGTTGTTTCAGTCGTCAAATCGGCTGTTGTTCCAGTCGTCAATTCAGCTGTTGAACCAGTCGCCATATCGGTCGTTGTTTCAGTCGTCAAATCGGCTGTTGTTCCAGTCGTCAATTCAGCTGTTGAACCAGTCGCCATATCGGTCGTTGTTTCAGTCGTCAAATCGGCTGTTGTTCCAGTCGTCAATTCAGCTGTTGAACCAGTCGCCATATCGGTCGTTGTTTCAGTCGTCAAATCGGCTGTTGTTCCAGTCGTCAATTCAGCTGTTGAACCAGTCGCCATATCGGTCGTTGTTTCAGTCGTCAAATCGGCTGTTGTTCCAGTCGTCAATTCAGCTGTTGAACCAGTCGCCATATCGGTCGTTGTTTCAGTCGTCAAATCGGCTGTTGTTCCAGTCGTCAATTCAGCTGTTGAACCAGTCGCCATATCGGTCGTTGTTTCAGTCGTCAAATCGGCTGTTGTTCCAGTCGTCAATTCAGCTGTTGAACCAGTCGCCATATCGGTCGTTGTTTCAGTCGTCAAATCGGCTGTTGTTCCAGTCGTCAATTCAGCTGTTGAACCAGTCGCCATATCGGTCGTTGTTTCAGTCGTCAAATCGGCTGTTGTTCCAGTCGTCAATTCAGCTGTTGAACCAGTCGCCATATCGTCGTCGTTGTTTCAGTCGTCAAATCGGCTGTTGTTCCAGTCGTCAATTCAGCTGTTGAACCAGTCGCCATATCGGTCGTTGTTTCAGTCGTCAAATCGGCTGTTGTTCCAGTCGTCAATTCAGCTGTTGAACCAGTCGCCATATCGGTCGTTGTTTCAGTCGTCAAATCGGCTGTTGTTCCAGTCGTCAATTCAGCTGTTGAACCAGTCGCCATATCGGTCGTTGTTTCAGTCGTCAAATCGGCTGTTGTTCCAGTCGTCAATTCAGCTGTTGAACCAGTCGCCATATCGGTCGTTGTTTCAGTCGTCAAATCGGCTGTTGTTCCAGTCGTCAATTCAGCTGTTGAACCAGTCGCCATATCGGTCGTTGTTTCAGTCGTCAAATCGGCTGTTGTTCCAGTCGTCAATTCAGCTGTTGAACCAGTCGCCATATCGGTCGTTGTTTCAGTCGTCAAATCGGCTGTTGTTCCAGTCGTCAATTCAGCTGTTGAACCAGTCGCCATATCGGTCGTTGTTTCAGTCGTCAAATCGGCTGTTGTTCCAGTCGTCAATTCAGCTGTTGAACCAGTCGCCATATCGGTCGTTGTTTCAGTCGTCAAATCGGCTGTTGTTCCAGTCGTCAATTCAGCTGTTGAACCAGTCGCCATATCGGTCGTTGTTTCAGTCGTCAAATCGGCTGTTGTTCCAGTCGTCAATTCAGCTGTTGAACCAGTCGCCATATCGGTCGTTGTTTCAGTCGTCAAATCGGCTGTTGTTCCAGTCGTCAATTCAGCTGTTGAACCAGTCGCCATATCGGTCGTTGTTTCAGTCGTCAAATCGGCTGTTGTTCCAGTCGTCAATTCAGCTGTTGAACCAGTCGCCATATCGGTCGTTGTTTCAGTCGTCAAATCGGCTGTTGTTCCAGTCGTCAATTCAGCTGTTGAACCAGTCGCCATATCGGTCGTTGTTTCAGTCGTCAAATCGGCTGTTGTTCCAGTCGTCAATTCAGCTGTTGAACCAGTCGCCATATCGGTCGTTGTTTCAGTCGTCAAATCGGCTGTTGTTCCAGTCGTCAATTCAGCTGTTGAACCAGTCGCCATATCGGTCGTTGTTTCAGTCGTCAAATCGGCTGTTGTTCCAGTCGTCAATTCAGCTGTTGAACCAGTCGCCATATCGGTCGTTGTTTCAGTCGTCAAATCGGCTGTTGTTCCAGTCGTCAATTCAGCTGTTGAACCAGTCGCCATATCGGTCGTTGTTTCAGTCGTCAAATCGGCTGTTGTTCCAGTCGTCAATTCAGCTGTTGAACCAGTCGCCATATCGGTCGTTGTTTCAGTCGTCAAATCGGCTGTTGTTCCAGTCGTCAATTCAGCTGTTGAACCAGTCGCCATATCGGTCGTTGTTTCAGTCGTCAAATCGGCTGTTGTTCCAGTCGTCAATTCAGCTGTTGAACCAGTCGCCATATCGGTCGTTGTTTCAGTCGTCAAATCGGCTGTTGTTCCAGTCGTCAATTCAGCTGTTGAACCAGTCGCCATATCGGTCGTTGTTTCAGTCGTCAAATCGGCTGTTGTTCCAGTCGTCAATTCAGCTGTTGAACCAGTCGCCATATCGGTCGTTGTTTCAGTCGTCAAATCGGCTGTTGTTCCAGTCGTCAATTCAGCTGTTGAACCAGTCGCCATATCGGTCGTTGTTTCAGTCGTCAAATCGGCTGTTGTTCCAGTCGTCAATTCAGCTGTTGAACCAGTCGCCATATCGGTCGTTGTTTCAGTCGTCAAATCGGCTGTTGTTCCAGTCGTCAATTCAGCTGTTGAACCAGTCGCCATATCGGTCGTTGTTTCAGTCGTCAAATCGGCTGTTGTTCCAGTCGTCAATTCAGCTGTTGAACCAGTCGCCATATCGGTCGTTGTTTCAGTCGTCAAATCGGCTGTTGTTCCAGTCGTCAATTCAGCTGTTGAACCAGTCGCCATATCGGTCGTTGTTTCAGTCGTCAAATCGGCTGTTGTTCCAGTCGTCAATTCGGCTGTTGAACCAGTCGCCATATCGGTCGTTGTTTCAGTCGTCAAATCGGCTGTTGTTCCAGTCGTCAAATCGGCTGTTGAACCAGTCGTCAATTCAGCTGTTGAACCAGTCGCCATATCGGCTTCTAAGAACGTATAAGAACCATATCGAGAATCGTCAATACACTCAACTGGATTAATATCACATTGGGAAACAACATCAATTGGGCTATACAAAGTCAGCACCAGCAACACACTTAAAGTATAAGTATTCATTTTCACAATACTTCTAGGAGCAATTATTTTTTTTTTTTGCAAAGGAACGTTAACTTCTACTGATCGATTTAATATTGTGTAATACAAAAAAATCATGGTTTATAATGTAAATGTCATCATTTGAATTAATCTGATATGTTATCAATAGACCTCTAAAATTCTTTACTGTTGAATGAGCCAATATAACAAATGACAATATGTATAGTGTACCAATTTCATAGTGATATCAATAATTGCGTACAGCTATAAGTGCTACATTTTATTACATGTTGATTTCTTCAAATACCCTCGTCAAAATATCCTTACATTAAAATAAACGTTATCTCGCGTATTTTTAAAAATAATAATATTGTAAAATAATATGTTTTTAATAATAAGTTGTATTTTTAAACCTTTGTATGGTTAGTATGAATTTTCTGGTGAATTAGCCCAACCTGAAAACAATATTTTTATTCGCCGTGAGCGCGAATCTCGTGATCATATCACGAGGTAATTGCTTGTCTTCTAGTGTGCAGCCACGGGTTAGCACAGATGCTATAATGAGATGCATGCGCGCATTAGACGTTATAATGAGATATTGGGGTGAAATTTATAGTGACAAAAGAGGCGAGAAAAAGAGCGAAGAACTGTCAAATTATCAGGTTTCCGTATTGAGAGTAACTGGTCCCTTTTTTAGGGTATGTAAACTCCACATATATGTTGTTATAATTTTAACTTTTCAATTGTGAATACCTACCTTTTAACTGAAAATAACCGAAAGCATATATATATATACATGCATACTCGCGTAAATCTAAAAAACTCAATTATACATATATCATCATCATCATCATAGTGCAGCCACTGACAGTCCACTACAGAACTATGGGCCTCTTCAATATCCATTCATAGGAAGGGGTTACATCTATTTCGTCTGTATCATACATTCACCTCCTCATTCGCTCGATATTGAAGGTAGCATTACCACCGAGTTTTATTTTGAACGCTCACCCAACGGGTATCCTGAGTGAACGTATTGACGAACACTTTCGCGAACGTCTCGATAAGGAGTTTGGGGGGTTTGTAAAGACTGAGTAGTTTTCATAGGAGATGGTGGAAAACTACTCTAGACGACCTTTTTGACTCTATTGAAAAGGGCTTTCTGGAGTTCAAGGAGTCCAGTCCCCCCTTTCCTCGCTAGGGCGTTGCCGGGGTAGGGTGAAGACATACGTGACGCTTAAGTGCATCTACTACTACATTCGCTCCTACACCAACTGAGGGTGTCTCCCCGTCACCATACAACTTACCCGAGCGAATTCGAAACTGAGTGGTTTCGCCATTTTTTCAGGTTGCCCCTCTCAGTTCGGCGATTACAAAACGATATAGAAGTCAACGGAAGACAATGTTGTTTTTCGTTGCAAAGTAAAGATCATCATATGCATCTCCTCGAGGCCGTCTCCTTGGTGTTCTTCTTGTTCCTGCTCCGTTCCTAGCGCCTCTCGGATCCGAACCGGTGAGGTTCCTCGAGTTCCATACTGCTAAGTAGGGAAGACCATGCAAGAGACAACGAGCGACATGCAAGTCATGATTCGTATAAAAAGCAATGAATAGTAGATAAACTGGGTATCAGCTTGCTGTTAGAAGAGTATTTAAGTATCTACTCTGTAAAAAGGTACTAGTCAAGTGGCCAATAGTTAAAATACATACAATCGTATAAGTATAATAGTTAGGAGTAGTCAAATGTGGTTAGGCCGCAAAAAGTATTAGTCAAATTGTATTAGCAAGGGGTAGTTATGTCGCATCACAGTATTCGAACTTTGACGCTTAGTGCCTACCGGGCACAATCAAATAATATTTAATTGGTCAGACTGGGAGTAACTGGAAAAAATATATAGACATAGCTGGAACGAATAGGTTAAAGTTTCATAGTCAAGTTTGTATTATGGGAGCAGTCGAAAAAGCATTTTGCTCCCAGTGTTCCCACGTTTATATACATACATATATATATAACTAAGATATTAATTCAGAAAAAATTGGGTATTCGATCGCGTTTAAGCTATTTTTTATTCCGGATATTTCGGACCACCGAATTCGAATATATTTTCAGCCAAGACAACGCTCGAATTCGTATCAAACCGAGTGGTGAGTGAGAGTCACCCCTCAAGTGCAAAGTGTAAAATCCCATTCGCTTGATTATAAGCACGAGGTGAACAGTGAGCTCATGGATATTGTGTATTTTTATGCTCGAAAATAATATACACGGTTAAATAGACGCATTGAAAGTATTAAGAGATCTCTTTAAATTTGAATTTTTCCTTTGGATAATTTCTTCTAAAAATATATTCGGTATCTATGTACTTTATAATCTGTGGATACTGCGATATCTTTGATTGTTAAATCTTCTACGCTTTATCAGCAAAAGTATATATTTTGAAAGTCACTTACGACGATCATTGAAAATATTTATTACCAGATAATCACGATCATATATTTCATTTGAATTACGCATTTTTCAGCAATACTTTAATGCTTTTATCTATTATGAAAAAAATATTTTTTTATTCCCTATAAACGATAATTTCTGGAAATTTTTAGTCATATGGAAACATAGTAATAGTACATATAAGTCATACTAGAAAAAAATATCAATATTTATCGCACAGAGCGAGTTCCTATAAGTGCTTCTTATTTTGCTAAAATGTGAGGAAGGGTAGAATAGTCAGTCAAAGAAGTTTTCAGTTCTTTGTCTCTTCTAAAAAAAATAGTTTTTTCATACAAAATCCCTTTTATTCGAAAAATTTAAAATATGAATATTCTTTTTTAACGGTATACGAATATTAACATAAATAAGCACTCTACAACATATAGTCAAGCCGCATTAAAGTGTTTTTAAGATAATTTGACCTTTACCTTCCATAAAAGTTCATGTAAATGAGCTAGTGGGTCTTATACTCTTAATTAATTTCACACAGAAACTCAAGAATAGAGACAGACGAGAGCTGGTTTGTCCAAGATATTTATTTTCAAATCTTCAGCAAGAGAAAGTTACCCCAACTGCAAGACTTTCTGATAGCAATACGCATGTTTCTAAAGCACTCTTAGATTACTTAAATTATGTAAAAATACTTGCATCATTAAATCAAATTGTTATTTTTAAATACTCTTTGTAAAGTTGCAACAAGGATACACGTATGAAAAAATATTTTAAGATAAAGGAAATTTTAGAATCAACGTCTTGGTTATCTTTCAAAATAATACTTTCATTATTTCATTGCTTAAAATAGCTTTTTCTTTCTTTGGTTTTATCTTCTAATAAAAATTAACATAGTGACTCGGTATATTTTTAATAACGGTACCACAATGTTATGCCATTTTAGACTTCTTTGAGCTTCTCTTCAAGATGGATAACCTCTGAAAAACAATCATGAAAATCTTCAATATCAATAGCAAATGGATAGCGTGCCTGAATGTATTTAGTAATATTTTCTTGAATGGAATTTAGCGATTGAATTCAAAATTCAGTTACTATGGGTGCTCTATTATTACAATTTTAACCTATGCTAGTTTAACACTTTCGTCTTTCAGTAGTAAATTCAATTTCGGAAAGGGAGCTTGCTTGTATTCTTTTTTCGACAGTTATAATTTTCCTTGGAATGCAATAGGTCTGTTAGGCAAATCACAGTGTAATGGCGGCATTGCATAGAGATACTCAGCTTATACAATGGATTTACGAAAAATTTACGGATTAAGCAAATTTACGACGCAAGCTTTTCCTAATAAAAAATACAATAAAATAATTTTAATTGTGATGTTGTGACGTTAATTCAAAGATAAATTTTGGACTGGCTGGAAAAACGAAAAAATATTTGTTTCATTTCGGAAAGTCAATTATATTATAGCTTACGTAGGCTATGGGTTAAGCATCTTTATTTGCTCTATCCAGTTGTAGACCGAGCTGCCAACAGGCTTTGATGGCTGAAATTACTTACTACTTAATGTGTGAAAAGTGGTTTTTTTCGATTTTTTTCTACAAATGATATGCACACTTAGTATCATCTTGCGGTACAGGAATTGCAGGGCACTGCCATAGGCCTTTAGATCATAAAACCCACCCTGATAAGGCTGATCACCCCGGGGGGCCCGCCATAAACAACAAATGCTTTTCTAATTTTACCAAATATCTCATTGTACTTTGAGCATTAGTATAAAATTGTAGTAATCTTTTGATCAAATTGAAAAAAAAACAACTCTTCAGATGAAAGTACAAGCAAGACAGAAGTAATTTACAAAATTAAAGCATATAAAAAAGGCATTAATGTTGAATATATTTACATTGCAACAAACATACAAGAGTCAATTAGCGAACTTTCACTTAAATTACATATAAATATATCGATTAAAACTATTATGTAACATTATTTAAAGTAATCTTAATTATTTTATCCGTAATTTCTCGTGGATTTGTCAACAAACCAAAGTCATTTGTTTGGTATGGGATTACGAAAAACATATTAGTATATCCTACCTTTCTGAGTAATTTTTGAACAAACGCCGGATAATGCACTCAGTAAGATGGAGCTACAGCTCACACTATCAGAGCTTCTTCACTAACTTCTATTGTCAAAATTCAAGAATCGAATAATATCGACAAAAAATAAGTGGCCTTCAAGATCACCAGATTTGACAATCATCTTTGCCTTTTCCTTGCATAAATCAAAAATAAATAGTTTACTTTATTAAACTGCTTGCTTGAGATCATTTATAAAACAAAACACTAGCTCAAATTGCAAGTTCAACAACAATATTAACGCCGGTAATAGAATACGCGTTGTATTCGAAGACTTAACCGAACCCTTAAATAAGTCACTTTTAAATCTTTATCAAAATTTGGATAAACGTCAAATAAAAGTATCTGAAAATTTTAAAACGCCGTAAAATTTCAGTTGAATTCAAATTTTCAAGGGCTCAAGCTCACTTAGAGTGTTTTATCCGGCTATTGCTATTTCTTGTTATCATACGTGAGCTTGGATCCTACCGGGCTTAAATAGATACCAAATCATTCCTAGCATAAGCATTAAATTCATTACTCCCAATGATAAAGAGAAATATGTTAGTGCGCTTTGCTGTAATAAGCCATCGGAACTTGGAGGAACCGGTGACGGCGCTATTGAAGATCCTGCAGGTGGTTCGGTTGGAGAATCAGTCGAAGACACTGTGCTGGATCCAGAGGAAGGCGTAGACGAAGAAACAGTCGAAGACACTGTGCTGGATCCAGAGGAAGGCGTAGACGAAGAATCAGTCGAAGACTCTATGCTGGATCCAGAGGAAGGCGTAGACGAAGAATCAGTCGAAGACTCTATGCTGGATCCAGAGGAAGGCGTAGACGAAGAATCAGTCGAAGATATGGTTGGTGTACTAGATGGCGTTTCAGGTGGTGTGACAGTTATTGACTCAGATTTATCTTCAAAAGGGCACTCGTCATCAAATCCTATTAAAGTAATGCGCCTAAACGCAATCATACCTCTTTCAGTTCCTATGCACCGTATATGTATCTATAACAAGGAAATTTAGTTAATTTTCTATACTACAAGTCAAAATTTAAAACTTATAATTATGTCAAAGGGCCAAATTAATTTTAATGTTTTCTTATTAAGATGTTATTGTTGTTGTTTATATTTTCAAGAAAGTACTTATTTCAAAATAATATAAGAATTTCAATAGATGAGTATATTAAAAATCTATGGAGATTTATCTCAAAGGCCAATCGATTAATAAATATAATATACAGGGTGTTTGGCACATGGGCCGACAATTTTTTTAGGGGGTTAGTGGGGTCTTTTACTAAGTTTCATACATAGGCTCTGTCCTAAGTGTTAGGGTTGTCAAAATAGATTTTGATTTTCAAAATTTTGAAAATATACCCAAAACTATTTACAATTTATTTATTTACACGACAGAGGTGCCCACAAAAGAAATCCTAATTGAAGGAATAAGCGCCGCCTCTGCAAAAATAAAAGAGGAAATGCTACTTCAGATAACTACAGTTGAAATAAGGAAAAGATGTGCGTGCATACAAAGCAGAGGTGGTTAATTTTATTTTTTAGATTTGATTTTTTAAATAAATTTAATAAAAACATCTTAAACATGAAAAGTAGTTTCTTAAACCTGACCTAATTTGTATGACACGTAGCATATCGTTGGAAAAGGTATAATCTAAAAAACTTTTTAAAACAAAACTAAGTTCAAAATATTTTTTGTTTAAAGAATTTAGAAGTTGACATTTCTTATTTGTTTGAACATTTTATGTGACTTTGGAAGCTTAGAAATAATTTTCTTTAAACCAGTTGCATAAAATAATTATTTATTTATATAAAAAAAAAACATTGCAAAATACAGTTATTTCGTACTATTACGGCCACAGATTAAAAAGTTATGACGATTTTAAGGTGAAATTTTGGGTGTTATTTCAAAATGTTGAAAAAAATTCTATTTCGTCAACCCTGACTCCTGCCCCTAACCTTCCAAAAAAATTGTCAATACATGTGCCAAACACCCTGCATACTATTTCTAAATAACAAAAATGAAGTTCCATTTATTAAATATTAATTATCCGTAGCCTTCATTTTATCAAAATAATATTTCAATTCTAATTTTTTTAAGTAAAATAAAATTTTAATCCATTTCTAAATAAAAATACTCTTGTTATTTTTATCTTTTTTGCGAAATGTTTACAATAGCATTAATGCTCTTATATGGAAAGTCGTTCATTTTAACTTACGCCTTTTTCGACTGGGTTGAGCTCTATCGAATAATCCTGCCAAACATCCGGCTTATCAAATATGATCAGCGGCATCAAATCGTCATTAAAAACACACGAACTTCCAACACCTGAATTTGTAGCAAAGCCACTAAATACAAATGTCAGCGACGTTTCCTCAAAATTCTCTTCGCTTCTCAAACAAAAAGGTCCGCTTCCTTGGGCTATCATAAAATATTCAGAATTTTCTTTGCCATCTAATAGATTTTCATCATCAATTTCACTTAGGTTTATGAAGTTAAAATTATTCCAATCAGGTAACTCACAATCTATGGAAAACAATTCAGAATTTTCCTTTCGGAAATCATCGTAACACGAATCTTCAGCATTCGATAAATAAAAAAAGGACACAAAATAAAGTGCTTTAAATAGTTTTCTATGGAATTGAACCATTTTACTTGGCCGAAGCAATCCCGCACAAACAACCTTTTCACAAACAATGCACACAATAAAATAATCGTATTCTTTGATATCGAAATGTTTTATACGCTCAATTAATCCAATAAAAAGAATTAATTTTTAATATCTCATCGGTATGAATTGGATATTATGATCAGACTTAATTCCATTGAATTACCTTGAGTTTTTTGGAATTAAGAATTATAACTTACAACTGCACTCAGCGATAGATAATCAATGCCTTATTGTTTATTTATAATTATAATGGATTCATGTCTTATAAGAATTGGTCAGTTGACGTACTATCTATAACTAAATCCTTTTTTGTAGAAGACGATATATTTATTTTTTGCGAAATTATCACGGTTTTTGAGTGTTATTTAAATTATTTTCGCAATAAATCAATTGTTGGCGACCATATCCTGTTTTGTTAATCCTCTCAATACTATAATAATATATCCAGATCCAGGAATAGTTTATCTCTTAACCAGTAGTCCGGGACCCAGCCGGGCCGCAGAGACTCCGTCGGGCCGCAAACGGTATGCCAAATTTAAATAAATTCATTCAGTTCCCTTCCCAAAGGAAATATTTTACAAAAGAGTGATGATACTCGGCAAAATGACTTACTACAAAATGGTCTCACTGTCTAACTCGGCTTTACTAGAACAGTTTTTGGACAAGAAATGAATGAGTTAACTCGCATATGAGGCGGACATATTTAGTCTACTTAATGACTAATTAATCTTTCTCTCTAGAGTTTTTGGATAAATATTTTTAAACTGAAAAATAAGGTCGATGCGTTTAAAAAGAAGCTGGTTTTTTGGGATTCTCACGTACAAGAGGGGATTTAGAAATAATTCCACTTTTGCAAGAATTTTTAATTTCCGTTGACGTCGACAGGAAAGGTGTTTTAAATGTAATAAGTCAACACTTGAATGCATTGTTACTAAAATTATCACTATTACCCCGAAAATGAGGATCCTCGTAAAGGAAATCTTAGGATTAACAATCCCTTCATGGAGGACGTCATTTCATGTATTCTTATGAGTAGAGAAAAAGAACAATTAACACGCCTTCGGACGCCACTATAATATCCAGATACAAAGCATTAACATTACCTCAGTTTTGGACATCAACGGACGATGAACATTCAAGCTGTAAAGCTATAAACTTATTAATTCCATTTTCAACAACCTATTCGTGTGAAAAAGCAGTTTCCTCCATGTCCTCAATAAAATTGAAAAAAATCGACTGCAGCAAAGAATATCCAATATATTAGCAAAGATGCAACAGCTGGTTTCGCTTTAAGGCGTCTTCTCACTTTACAAATTTAAAAAAATCGATTTTTATTTTATTTTAAATTTTGAAAGTACATATCCTCAAAAATGTTATATCGAAATTTCATAAAGATCGGACGAGTCTAATTACATTTTTGGGCGACCGTTAGGTGACTACCTGAGAGCACCCGGCTGCATACGTATTGTTCAGACTCATGGTGCAAGTACAAGAAAGTGGTAAAAAATAATCGGATAGAAACTTTTAAACATCCTTCTGCTCTAGCTGAGGATGTTCACGAGGTTTTGAAACCGATTTATGAAGATCTTCGGAGGAAATACCCAAAATAACAACGAGTGTTTCAACAGCTGTGTCTGGGCAATTTTTCTGCAACCAAAACTTTAAACGCGTTCATCTCAAAACAAGGTTTTTCGGTGGCTTGTTGATGAAATTTCGGAAACTATCCGGCCGATTGTCATGAAATTTGAATGACATATTCTTCATAGTTATGGCTATAGTGCATATCATTAGATTTTTGAAATTTTGATTTGAAGTAATTTTTTTTACAAAAAACTGCAAAAAAACGCGTTTTTTTTACTTTTTCGTAAAACGTGCGCCATTTTGTTATTTTCGCATCAAAAATCTGATGATATGCGCTATAGCCACTGATATACTGAATCTAAAACTGTTTTATTTTTTTTATTTCAAATGACCCATCTCGGAGATACCATCAACAAGCCACGAACATAACATTTCTACACGGGTTTTTCGATGCTACTGTTTTATTATAATAATTGTTCAAAAATATAAAAAAAAAATTTTTTCATGTACTTGAAAGATGTGTTTATTACATGAGATCCATTTTATCTCGCCTAAAGTGAGAAGACGCCTTAATTTGTTGGGGAAAAACCATTGCGTTTGTTATATTTTTATTTTATTTATTTATAAACCTTAATTCAGAAAATATATAGTATTACAAGGTAAGATAGTGTATCGATATACACAATTACATAAAAATGGTTTAATAATTTAAGTCTTTAAGATGTTTAGAAAAAAATATTAGACAAAGCCGTTTATATTGAAATGTAACTTATAATTTATTACTTATTTATTTATATATTTTTCGTAATTTTATCATAATCATATCATAATAAATACATTAATGTTAAGCGTATTTACTCTTCAAGAAAATATTTTATTTCAGATGAACCATTTGGATACACTATAAAAATATAATATTTATTACATTGTTAAGAATTGGTCACAATCCTCAATAAACTAGAACGGTAAAATATTTTAGACGAGTTTAAGCGTTAAAAATACAAAATATAAAGAGCATTTTATACAGTGGGTTGAATTGCAACTGGGGCCTTAATAAAAAAACACCAAATCATTCCGCCCATAAATATTAACGTCATTACACCTATTGCCAATGAAAAATATATTAGAGCGCTTAGCTGCAATGAATCATTGGAGTTTGGAAGGGCTGGCTCAGTTGAATTCACCGTTGGAGGTCCCGTTGGTGCGTCCGTTGGAGGGCTCGTCGGGGGGTCCGTCGGAGGGTCCGTTGGAGGGCTCGTCGGAGAGACCGCAGGAGGGCCCGTCGGAGATCCCATTGGAGGGTCTGTCGGAGGTCCCGTCGGCGAATCTGTCGAAGGGTCCGTTGGAGGGCTCGTCGGGGGGCCCGTTGGAGGGTAAGTTGGTGGGCCCGTTGGAGAGCCCGTCGGAGGACCCGTCGGAGGTCCCGTCGGAGGGTCTGTTGGAGGGCCCGTCGGAGGTCCCGTCGGAGGGTCAGTTGGAGGTCCCGTCGGAGGTCCCGTCGGAGGGTCAGTTGTAGGGCCCGTCGGAGGTCCCGTCGGAGGGTCAGTTGGAGGGCCCGTCGGAGGTCCCGTTGGAGGGTCTGTCGGAGGTCCCGTCGGCGAATCTGTCGGAGGGTCTGTTGGAGGGCTCGTCGGGGGGCCCGTTGGAGGGCCCGTCGGAGATCCCGTTGGAGGGTCTGTCGGAGGTCCCGTCGGCGAATCTGTCGAAGGGTCCGTTGGAGGGGTCGTCGGGGGGCCCGTTGGAGGGTCAGTTGGTAGGCCCGTTGGAGAGCCCGTCGGAGGACCCGTCGGAGGTCCCGTCAATGTGACCGTTGGGGGGCCCGTTGGAGGGCCTGTTGGAGGTCCCGTCGGAGGGTCTGTTGGAGAGCCCGTTGTGGGGCCCGTTGGAGGGTCCGTCGGGGGGGCTGTTGAAGGGTCCGTTGGAAGTCCCGTTGGAGGGTCTGTTGGAGGTCCCGTCAGAGAGTCTGTTGGAGGTCCCGTTGAAGGATCTGTTGGAGAGCCCGTTGGGGGGCCCGTCGGCGAATCCGTTGGGGGGCCCGTTGGAGAGCCCGTTGGAGGGTCCGTTGGAGGGCCCGTTGGAGAGCCCGTCGGAGGGCCCGTTGGAGGGTCCGTCGGGGGGCCCGTTGGAGAGCCCGTTGCGGGGCCCGTTGGAGGGCCCGTTGGAGAGTCCGTTGGAAGTCCCGTTGGAGCGTCTGTTGGAGTGTCCGGTGGTGAGTGCGTTGGAGGCTCTGCTTTATCCTCAAAAAGGCAAGGGCCTTCGAATTCTCTTAAAGTAATGTGTCTAAACGCAATCATATTTCCTTCAACCGTTATACACTGTACTATTAACTATAACAATGCAATTTAATTAATTAGTTATACTATATAGTATTATTGTGATTGAGTAATTTGATTTGATTTGTCTAAGCAAAAAGAAATTATAATAAAGAGATAATATCGAAATAGAGTATTTTGGAAAGGGTTTTAAAGTTTTTTTCATCTGTTTTGCACTAAAGCTTTTATATGGAAAATATTTTAATTTAATTTTGACTTACGTTTTTTTCGGTCGATTTAAGTTGTATCGAATGATTTTTCCAGACATCCGAATCATCAATTGTAATTTTACTGTCGCCATTAAAAACACACTCGTTTTCAGCACCGGAATTTTTAGTAAAGTAACTGAATTCAAATGTCGGTAAAAAGCCCTCAAAAATCTCTGGGCTTTTCAAACAATAAAATCCGGTTCCTTGTGCCATCATAAAATATTCAGAATATCCTTTTCCAGTTAATAGATGTTCATCATCAGTGATTTCATCGAACCTTTTAAAATTAAAGTTTTTCCAACCAACAATATCACAATCTTCAGAAAACAACTCGGAATCTCCATTTCTGAAATCATCGTAACACGAATCTTCGGCACTCGATAAATAAAAAAGATAGACAAAATAAAAGGCTTTAAATAGTTTTCCTTGGAATCGAACCATTTTACTTGACTAAAGCAGTCCCGCACTAACAACCTTTTCACCAACAATGAACTTAATTCATTAAATTTTTGATATCTTTATAATACCTCAATGTTGTACAAACTTAATGAATCCAATAAAATGGATTGCATATCCAATGCGCAATGTAATATTGTTGCCATAAAATAATTTTGCATTGCATTTACTTCAATTTTTCAGAATTATGCTATCTGGACTCAAATTATATGATGGATGAATCAAATAATCGTTCTATAATAGATAAGCCTAATTTACTAATACTTACTAATTTACTACTGTTTATTTAATTGTTTGCCAAAAAATGGTTTGATGTATATTATTTTCATTTCTTCAATTTCCATTAACGGACGTAGGCAAACTCTTAAGGAGACTTTGAAAGATTTTTCATGTGGTTGTTTCCCATTTATTTTGAAGTACAATGTTCCGTGGGCGAGCCTTCAGCCGAATATCGGGCGTGCGACGGTTTCCTCAGTGTGAGTTTTCCGACGATGTGCATCTATAGATTTGACGCCGACCGATTCGACCGATTTCCTCCGCACGCGCATATATTAAAACCTTATGAACCGACGCAAACACATCGCAATTTTGGAAGCTTAATCTAACTTTAATCATAAGCCTTTGTGTCTACGTCACAATAACAATAATAATTTTTATAGTAAATACAAGATAATTCAATCAATATTAACTTGAATATATAATTTTATTAAACGCATTTAAAATAGTCTTGCTTTTATATTATTGACATTTGTGTATAAAGGTTTATTTTATTTTAAAGTATTGTTGGAAAATGTTGCTTAAGGACGTATTATTTTTGTGATTTAGCCGCCATCTCATTGATTCAATCTCTTCAAAGGGCTTTATCGGTTCGTACGTCATTGAAAATTCACGCGGTAGTTCTGTAACAGTTAATTTGGCAGAATACGTGAAAATGTTACTTTTTTTTTTTCAAATCATAGTTGCAGTATTTTATATAGCAATATAACAATAGGAATTGGATGCTGCAAAATGGCCTAACTTTTCATACATCTAACGAGAGTATAGCCTCTCGTGTGCGGCGATCGTCGACTGGCACGAACGGACTTGTCAGAACGACGCAGTCTGACCACTTTAGTTTTTTTATTTTATTTTGGCAAACATTACGACGTCATTCAAAGCTTCCGACGGATTGACGGCAGTGACGACGCGTGTCATTGGGGAGGGGTGCGGTGAAAAGCTATTACAACTGGCTGAATGATAGAAATGGTGCAAAATCCTCGTTAATCGATTCAGATTTTTTTTTTAAATATTTGCGTATGAAACTAAAGAGCCGCATGTGGCTCGTAAGCCGCTGGTTTCCGATCCCTGTCCTATAGCATTCCCACAGAAGCACAAAGAACAAACATTAATTTACACAACATAAAAAATGCATTGAGTCTCAATTCTTTCACTTTATTAAAAAATAGTTTTCAACATGATTCATATAAACAATAAGCCGATCTAGAAATTATGAAAATATTTTATCTTCATTTTCCATTGATTGGTTCCAATTGATAGTACTCAACATTGTTTAGGAATTCTCATTCAATTTGTTATCATCATTTAGTTTGATGTGATTGAAATTCAACTGGAGCTTTAATAAATATATACCAAACAATTCCAGCCATGAACAATAAATTCATGACTCCCATTAATACCGAAAAATATATTAACGCACTATATTGTGACAACGATCCTTCGGCATTTGGAAAATCCTAGAAAAAATATTTGGTTTATTATTGGTGATTTAGATTGTGTCAATGTTAAAATCGCATTAGCATCGAGAGATATTTACAGTGGTAAGTTCAGTTGAATATTCGGTTGAAGGTTCGGTTGAAGGTTCGGTTGAAGGTTCGGTTGAAGGCTCGGTTGAAGGTTCGGTTGAAGGTTCGGTTGAAGGTTCGGTTGAAGGTTCGGTTGAAGGTTCGGTTGAAGGTTCGGTTGAAGGTTCGGTTGAAGGTTCGGTTGAAGGTACGGTTGAAGGTTCGGTTGAAGGTTCGGTTGAAGGTTCGGTTGAAGGTTCGGTTGAAGGTTCGGTTGAAGGTTCGGTTGAAGGTTCGGTTGAAGGTTCGGTTGAAGGTTCGGTTGAAGGTTCGGTTGAAGGTTCGGTTGAAGGTTCGGTTGAAGGTTCGGTTGTCAACTTATCCTCCAAAGGGCACGCATCTAGGTAATTTTTTAAAGTAATACGTCTAAATGCAATCATGGCCCCTGGACCACCCAGAAAAATGCATTGAACCGTTATCTAAAACAAAGTAATTTAATTAATTTTCTATTCTTTGTTTTTAATATATATCGCTTAAGGCGTCTTCTCACTTTAGGCGCCTCAAAAATAGGCTATTTTCACGATTTTTTTTCGAGAATTTTCGCTAAAAATTATGAGATAAAATGGATCTTATGTAAAAAAAATTTTTGAACAATTATTATAATAAAACAGTAGCATCGAAAAACCCGTGTAGAAATGTTATATTCGTGGCTTGTTGATGGTATCTCCGAGATGGGTCATTTGAGATAAAAAAAATAAAACAGTTTTAGATTCAGTATATCAGTGGCTATAGCGCATATCATCAGATTTTTTATATTTGCGAAAATAACAAAATGGCGCACGTTTTACGAAAAAGTAAAAAAAAAACGCGTTTTTTTTTTGCAGTTTTTTGTAAAAAAAATTACTTAAAATCAAAATTTCAAAAATCTGATGATATGCGCTATAGCCATAACTATGAAGAATATGTTATTTAAATTTTATGACAATCGGCCGGATAGTTTCCGAAATTTCATCAACAAGCCACCGAAAAACCTTGTTTTGAGATAAACGCGTTTAAAGTTTTGGTTGCAGAAAAATTGCCCAGACACAGCTGTTGAAACACTCGTTGTTATTTTGGGTATTTCCCCCGAAGATCTTCATAAATCGGTTTCAAAACCTCGTGAACATTCTCAGCTAGAGCAGAAAGATGTTTAAAAGTTTCTATCCGATTATTTTTTACCACTTTCTTGTACTTGCACCATGAGTCTGAACAATACGTATGCAGCCGGGTGCTCTCAGGTAGTCACCTAACGGTCGCCCAAAAATGTAGTTAGACTCGTCCGATCTTTATGAAATTTCGATATAACATTTTTGAAGATATGTGCTTTCAAAATTTAAAATAAAATAAAAGTCGATTTTTTTAAATTTGTAAAGTGAGAAGACGCCTTAAAGAAAAAGAATCATAAATTAACTGCAATTGTCCATTCAAAAATAATCTATAACATCGGTATAAAGTCAATTCAACTCAACAAAATATTTTCAAAAATGAGTCATCTTAATTAGAATCAAGTTCAAAATGAGAACTTGACTTAAAATATTATATAATTGAGTCATAAATTCGTAAAAAGACTTAAATACTGCAATCGAAAATAATGGAAGAGATGCGCACGCAGACAGCAAACGGGTGACTCTGTCTTCGAATGCAGATTTCAAACTTAAGGTGTGCATACTTCTGGTTTTTGTCGAGCATAAAGAAGAACATCGAGGCACCATTGGGGCTAGATATAAAAGTAGACACCTGTTTGCGCGGACGAAAGGAGTTGAATGGAATCGATTCAAAAGAAAACTACGGCAAACCCGCGGTAATCCGACAAACGTTTTGCAAGTCAGTGTCGGATTGTCAAATTTGTCAGACTATAGAGTACTGCCCCCTGATTCCTTGTAGTCCGAAACTTTTTGGAAAGAAGTAGTCGTAATCCGAAAAATAATGAGATATACATAGAAGATTTCATATTATAGAATTAAAGTCATAAACACAATGGCCATAGTAGTTTAAAAAAATAAAACTTGTTACAATCATCAAACGTATCCCATTAAAGATTTTGAAGCATTTTAACAATGCATTGCTAGATACAAAGTCTTCCTTTTTGTTATCTCCTTGTAAAACAACGATTTAAGCGGTCCAGAATCACACTTTTCCATTTTTTATATTGACGAAATTTTACCGTACATACATATTAAGGATTCCGGAGTCTCGGCTTTTTCAAAGTCCCGAGACTCGATACATGAAAATTTCAAAGTCCCGGGACTTCCTGGGACTAGAGACTTTTATTTTCTCTTCAATTATGTGCAGATTTTTTTAAAGTAAATATTTGTATGTATTACATATGCCATCATCGTCACAGTGCAGCCACAAACGGTTCACTGCATAACTATGGGCCTCTTCAATATCCATTCACAGGAAGAGGTTACATCCATCTCGTCTGTACTATACATTCTCTTCCTCATTCGCTCCATATTGAAGGTAGCATAACCTCCGAGTTTCATTTAGTTGGTATGTTTATATGTAAGTAAGTGAAAGTTAAAAGAACTATCTTATTAATAACAAATTTAGTTTTTTTAAACACAGTTTTTGAACATATTTATTTATTTGTTTTGAAAGTATAAAAATAATTCAATAATGTAATTACAACTACAAAAACATTCATATTTATATAAAAGTGAGCATTTTAGATTTGTGTATTAAAATATGCTTTTAAAAATATTAATACATTTAATGACGAATCAGACAATCGATTTCTTATTTTAGTAATAAATATTGATGCTATTGGGAAAACTTGTTCATTTTTAGTTGATGTTAGCTTAATAGTTAGCAATGCTTTATATAATGCTACTTGTATTTCTTGTCATCGGGGCCTAGCGGTATATATAATAACCTTTCAGTATTACTATAATGATTGGTGTAGTTCTTACCTTATGGGAATATCTTTTATTAGTCTTATCTTATATCGTACCACTTTTAGTTTTAGTCTTTTAATTCTTACTTCTACACAATTGTCTATAGGTGAATATCTTTAATTAGCTTTAAATTTTTTATCGTTTCTTATATTTTGTTTTATCAGCTGTTGATATTCCATGTAATAAATAAAATAAAATAAAAAAATAAATAAGTAAAATTAACTTTTGAGCCCGTTCTTCAGTTGACTAAAATTTTATATTCGTTTAGTTTATTCTTTTTTAATGAAAAAATGTTTTGGTTTTTTCGTTATTTGTCTATTTAATTCTTCTTCCATTGACTGTATTACAGTCTCAATAGGATCATCATCCGTATTTTTTTTTCCAGATACATCTATATCTATATTATTTTGGAGCATTTGTCAAAATACGTATCATTTACGACGAAGTCAGGCTTGTGTGAAAAATGAATTAAACCAATAAGTGGCTTGTTTCTTCTTTCTTCGATTTTTTTATTTTAGTGCTGCATACGTGTTGTTTGATAAAGTTGTATTAACCCTTTGCGGATGAATTAATTTTGGACATGGGTGTCGTGATGGTCGGAATTAATTTCCATCGAAAGAGCACTGATACATAACATGCAAGATTATGAAGGAAAAACAATATTTATCAATTCTTTATTGACATTAGATGTATGTTTAGACCAGCGGTTCTTAAACTGGAGTTCGAAGATCCTTGGTGGTCTGCGAAGCCATTACCGGGGGTCCGCGAAAATATAAAAAAAAAACATTTATCTCTACTGGAATAATTTACAGAAAACATTGTAAGAAGATCTGTTTTGACCAATATTTGACCAAGAAATGTTTGAAAAGTTCGTGTGAAAAATTAAGTCGGAAGGGTTGGTATAGGGTTCGTCAATAAAAATTGAGGGGGTCCGCGAAAAAAAATTTGCTCAAAAATACCAAATTCACTTTTTAAATATTTTTCAAATCTGCATTTTTGTTGTCCCTTTTCTGAGCAATTTTATAATTTTTCGATTATCATTAAGAGTATCAAAGAAGTTAGCATACAAACATACGACTCGATTTATAGTTTCTGAATTAACATTTTCGGAGTCACTTTCGTCGTGTTTTGTTCATCTTCATTGCAATAATCTAAATCTTCTGTTTTTGTTTGATACATTTTTTGGTACAATGTTTCAATTACAGCTAGATATATAGCATGATTTATGCAAAGTTCGTTGACAGCGGGACTTTCATACCCAAAATTTTTCATCACACCCGTTGTTGCTACTATTTCACGTTCAAAAACAATTCCAAATTCAGTCAACCGATTTTCAACAATTTTACGAATTTCAAAATAATCTTTATCTAAGTAAGAATCTCATAAGCGTGTCGTATACGTGACGGGAGTTTGTTAATTAAAAATATAACCAATATTTGGCTTATCGACCAATCAACACCAAATTTGCTTGTGTCAAAGTTACCTTCTATTGGTGAAGTATTACGTTTATGTTTTAACACTACAGCTGTAAACACCGCCTTGAGAAATGGAGCTTGTATTCTTCTGGAGCAGAAAATGGAAAAATATATGCTTTGCCTAGCTTGTCGTCATCATATAATGGTAATTATATTAGAAGCTGTAGTATGTCAATCGCTCAATTCGTCTTGTGCTCCTGATATCCAATTGTTTAAAGGGTATTAGAATAACTGGGACAAAATTTAATCAAAATGTAATACAGTAATTTATGATACTACGTCCTCAAAAATCATAGAAAATGTTACATACAGGCAGGATTTCTTTTGCTCAAAAACAATATCAAGTCTATCAACCTCGAGATGACTATAAAGAGTTACTGAATCTTTCCATCATTTACTTGGGAGGAATTCCTGAAAAAGGAGTTTCATTTAGGAGGCCTGTTGGTATTCACCGTGCTAAATGGAAGGCTAAAGCTATGAGTAATTTGATTTTTTTAAATTTAAATATCAGTTCAAACTGAAGAAAAAGTAAAAGAAAACAGTGAAAGATATTCAGCACCAAGAAACGACTCACGATTATTAAAAGACCCGGTATTTTTGAAAATTTAAACCAAACAATGGCCAAAACATTCAGTTAAAGATAAGAAAAATATGGTAGATTCAAAAAGAATCAAAGATGTAGAAAATTGCCCGAAAAGAAAAATCATTGATGTCGCATGCACGATTTTTCCAGATACTGAGTATCTCATCAAAGTTTTTGAATGAAGATGTTGAAACTTGGAAGGATGACTCTGATTCTACGGCTGCAAATAAAATGGTCCATTCTATACAGGTAGTGAATGATATTGATGAGCGTGGTGAATATAATAAATTGATGACAATCAACAAAGAGCAAAAGCAATATTTGCTTTTGTTAGTAAAAGCTTACAGAAAGAAATAGCTTGATACAAAAAAAGCAATGCTTGTATCCGAAATGTTTATAATTTTAGTAATAAAAAGGAATCCTTATTTGTAATCTAAACATTAATTTTACATGTAAATGTTTTATATTAATAAATACAAGTTAGTCATTAAAACAGTCGTTTAATTTTTTTAATGAAAATTCAAACTTCGGTAACGACTCTTAAATATTATTTTAAAAAATTGAAAAAAATACTGAAATAGTTTTTAAGGCGGAAAAAAATGACAGTTTGACCGGTCGAATATTCGAAAAAAAAATTTTCGAAGCAAATTAGGATCACCCTAATGTACTTTTTATATCTACTTTTAAATAAAACTACTTCCAATGCTTTAATCCGCTATGCAAATTTTAAGCAATATATTAATGCTTTTAGATAATCATAAATTTTAACTTACGCTTTTTTCATCTGATGAAAGTTCTATCGAATGAGTTTTCCAGACACCAGAATTATCAATGGCGATTAAACGATTTTCATTAAAAGCACACTTTGGTTTATCACTATTTGGATTTTTAGTTAAGTAGCTGAATTCAAGTACAGGCGAAAATTCATGAAAAATCTCCCCGCTTTTCAAACAAAAATAACCTGATCCCGGAGTCTTGATAAAATACTCAGAATTTTCAAAGCCAGCTAAAATATCGTCATCAGTGGTTTCATTGAACTTTTTAAATTCAAATTTTTCCCAACCATCATCACATTCTTCAGTGAGTAATTCAGATTCTCCATTTCGAAAGTCATCGTAACACAAATCTTCAGCACTCGATATATTATAAAAAAATACAAAATACAATACTTTTAATAGTTTTCTATGAAATTTGGCCATTTTTACTTGACTGAACTAATCACGCGGCGACTTGCGTTTCACAAACAATGAACTTACTTCAACGAACATAACTCAATCAATGATTTTTTAATATCGAAATCAGTCTTGGATTCGTTGATTAATCCACTCAGGATTAATATTTGACAATTTATCAGTTTCATTATTAATTCAATTACATTATAATCTCGTAGAGATTTTCAGAGTTAAGCAACATAATTTATAAACAAAGCGATAAAAAGCCAAAATTAATATAATTTAATTTATTCCAATTAGTCTAGATTCATTTGGGGAGCATTTGGTCAATATCATATCATTCATGGTTTCGATTTGCTTGGAACTTAATTCTTTAACGAAGCCTTGTTAATTCAAATCTTAATCTTTAGGCAAGGCTGTGGGTCATCTCTGTCTCGCGAACTACCCTACGTTCTCTCTCTATCTCTGTCTATCTCCAAACTCAATATACAAGAGTGTTCTTTCGAATTAGTGGAGGAGGGGGTCCCAGGCCCTGGAATAGTACTCCTTTAGGGGTTAATAAAGTCGTGCAGGAACGCCCATGAGTAGGGAATCCAATCCCGAGCCAAAATTTCGATCCCGGGATTTCGGGATTTCATTAGACAATCCCAGGACCAGTCCCGGGATCCCGGGATTGAGATTTTCAATATTTTAAGAAATTACCTTGATGAATTTGATCAAAAAATACTAATCAGTCCATTTGTTCAATATAAAAAAATCACTTGAAGGCCAAAGAATTTTATTTATTTAAGAAAAGATAAAAATACAATTCAAAAATAGATAAATAAAACACTAAAAAATTCAAATATTATTTTGAAAATATGAATTTGAAAATATAATATTATAATATATAAAATATGAAAATATAAGTAACATTAACATTAAACATTAGTGTTTCGTCATTTAGTCTGGATCTGATTTTGGAAGTCAGACAACTTGCTGCTGAAAATGCACGTTCAGCTTCCACACTCGTTGGAGGTATCATCATAAGAAATTAAATGCTAGTTTGAGTTGATGACCGCATGAGCCCCCATTTTCGTACAACACCATCAATGTGACTGATAAATTCCTTTCTGCTGAGACACGGACTAAAACTCGCAAAATTCCCGATTTCCCGACAAATTATTTATTTCCGTCGCTGCAGATGAATACTTTGATGTGATTTGTAATTATATTACGGAGGAATACAAAAAATCTGAACCCAGTATCTATTAAATTTCATATCAATATTCCCATTATTCGTCGAGGTGTAGTAAATACATCACCGGTAGGGAAAAATTACTATAACAATTTGAAAAACATACATGTACTGTATATATGTATACATAGATTAAACAGTCACTGCCCCTATGCGTCGCCTAAGTTCGCCAATTAGTAATTACGCCACTGTTTCCAAGCGTCTAGATTTCGTCGGGAATGTCTCGATTGAGTAGCCTTCATCGTGTTGGTGAGGTGTACGATTTCTGTTAGATAAAAATTTCAATCCCGGGATTTTCGGGATTACGTTTTCTAATCCCGGGATTCTTAAGTACCTAAAACTGTCCGGGATCACGGGATCCCGGGATCCGGGATCCCGGGATTGGATTCCCTACCCATGAGTGAATGATTGAATTGCAACAATAATTAAATTATCATTTATATATAATAATAATTTCGCTACTCACACATAAATTCTCTCTTATCTTTCCAAATAACCCTATCCTTACTTCTTTACCACGTGTGGAAGGCAATGAAAACCACCACATTAAATCCTTTATCCCCTATATCCGACATCGGATATGACACATCAAGATTCATGCTTTAATGGATGTCATAAGGACTTTAAAGTAAAGTATTTATGTTGATAGTCAAAACCTGTAATTTAACATAAATATCGGTAGCCTTGCCCTCGAACAAAAAAGAACGTGCATATTAAATGCTGCTTCTGTCTAGTTCGTTGTATCCAGTTCGTGGACCAATTAGTATTTTTTTTTTAAAGATCCCATTAACAAAATATAGTATATTAAAAAAAACAACCATAATATTTGATAAAAAATATTTTCAAGAAATTTAGAATATAATAATTTAATATAAATATAAATTTACAACACATGATCTTTATACGTTAATCTGAAAAAATCCCAGACAGTGAAGAAATATCAATCAAACATTTTTTTAATCATATTGGATCAAGTAAGAAATATTATCTGTGTAAAATTAAATGAAAATAGTATTTTGAAGATTATCCCGAAGACAAAAATGGATTTGGATGGATTATTGCGCAATGTCTTGGAAAAAACCATTTTATAAAAATATATTAAGTATAAGAAGTATTCATACAACTAACAAGAAGAAACTTCGGAATTTATCCACCAAGGTGAAAAAACAAAATGTTCTTCCATACGAAATAATGGTATCATCAACAACAATAATGATTTACTCTTAAAGCACGATTCAATCAGAAATTTTGGTATAAAAAAAAACCAGATAGACAGCCTCTGGTCTAATAAGAAAGATATTGAAAATTAATCGCAAGCATCTCATGCGTAGACTGCGTCATGTACGTCCAGCAGGTGAATAGATCATAATTTTTTTCCAAAATTTTCACATGCGCATGAGCACCATACTCTGTCACCATACAAAAATGTCGATTCCCAGCATACCACTGTCTGCAAGGCATCGACATTTTTGAATGGGAAACTAGTTTAATATGCGCAATTATTTAAAGCGAAAGCATATATTTTAGGTCACGTTAGTCGAATCGACTAATGTTGGTATCTCAAGTTCAGAGGATTACCAGGCAGAGTAATAGCTAGGTTGATGCCCTAAATAGGATGCCCTAAGTCTAACCGTAGAAGACTGTATAACGAGGTGGTGCACTCGGTACTGTTGTACGGAGCTCTGATATAGGTCGAAGCACTACACTGCGAAATGGCCAGGCTCAATCTGAGTGCAGGGGAGAAGTGGGATCAGAGTCACATCAGCATATCGCACAATGTCAACAGACGCAGTTCTAGCACTGACTGCTATACTGCCAATCGACCTGCTTGCAATGAAAAGAAAAGCTATATACACTGAAGAAACCAGACAGAGTGCCAGGCACCACATCATGGCGGAATGGCAGGCCCGATGGGACAGCTCCGCCAAAGACCGATGAACACGTTGGCTCATTCCAGACTTGAAGACCTGGGCATCCAGGAAACACAGCCAACTGTGCTACCATCTCACCTAGGTACTCATTGGACACGGTTGTTATGGTAACTACCTGTTTAAAATTCAAAAGGAGGCTGGTCCGAAATGCCACCACTATGGAGCGGAGCTGGACGATGTCGCGCACACGCTATTCGACTGCCCGGCCTGAAGCACAGAGAGGGATGCACTGCGGGATGAGCTTGAAGTTAATTCACTTATACCCAGCAAAATGTTTCCCATAATGCTAACCAGTGCCAGGGCATGGAACGTGCTGTGCAGATACGTGGCGAGCGTTATGTTGCAGAAGGAGGATGCTGAACGACTGAGACGTCGATCACACATTGAAGTGCACGCAATCTATAAGCGAGATAACCCAATGGGGTACATAAGAGGTCCCGAGAATATTCTACAGGATAGGACAACACGCTAAGTGTTAACATGAGGCCCAATAGGGATACATTCCGCCACCCTAGAGCAATACTTTACGGTAGCTGGATGGCGGCAGAACTGAAGGAGGTGTTTAGTGAGTCAAATCTCACACTACCCCAAAAAGGCGGTGTCTTATGAAAATTCCCCTTATTCGAAAAAAAAAATACCAAGGATTCCAGATTTGATTTGCATGCTCAAGATGACTCTTTACAAAAGCACAATATAAAACTTTAATGGTTTTGATCGGTCGAAATAATAAAGCCCAATTCTCTAGATCAGCGGCTCTTAAACTCATGTAGTCCGCGGACCCCCTCTTGAGCAAATTTTTAACATCACTTACATGATCGGTTTCGGGTATTTAATAACCGATAAACGATAAACGAATAGATAAACGATTAGTAAAATACAGTACGCATTCCAAAATACAGAATCTAAAACCTTCCTACGAGCTTATTAAGTGATGTGTTATCAATTGTATGAAATATTATCTGCAATAAAGTTTCAATGTCTTTTTTATAGCATTGATAAATACCGCTATTGCCTCTGACCTCTATTTCGACACGATATCGATGTCATTTACATAGATTCGATATTTTTTATGGTTCTACACTTCTCTGTTAGCATTTCTCATAATTGGTACCCGTGCTTTATTAAAAGGAACGAAAAGAGAATATCTTCCTGCCACGCTTTTACTGTCATCTCGAAAGGTTATCATAGGACACTATTGGAGCATAGTCTGTTGATTAATTCAAATGTGCACATCTTTGACAATCTCACAAGTCTAATCGGGATACTCAATTTCATCATGATTCAACTTCACTAAAGTTTTTTCCAATCAATTCTGAATTCGGGTGAATAATTTATATGTGACATAAAAAAATCCTTTTTATAAACCAGACATATTAATATCGCCCTCTAATCTATGCAACAATTGTATAAAGACTAAACTGCACATTGTAGTGGAAAAAAGACGTAAATAAGTTGATGTGGTACCACAGACGAGCTTGGTACCTCAGAAGAAATACTAATGTCAAGTTCATGATAGATATTGGCATTGCTATTGAGATTATCGATTTTTTTATAAATTTATTATCAGTAGTAATTGTAGAAACATTTTTAATAGTTTATCTATTCAATAGTCATATAAATATGTACGTCCAATTTTTACACAGCTAAAGGCAATAACCTGCTGTAACTGGAAGCTTACCATAATCAACTTTAGATCATATATTTTAAACATAAAACTAGAGATCTTGAGTGCATCGACGAAGAAAAACTCTAGAAGAAAATGAGATGACAATGATAATTCAGAATAAGTTAGTGCCGTAGATGCGAAGGTTAAAATTATTTTATTCATGTTGCTAAAGAGAATTTTGAGCAGTTTTCATCCTTATTTAAATGTAAAAATTCATTCCTCTAGATTAGACAACGTATTTTTATTTTCATACTTTTTGAACAAAAATAATGTGTCTATGTTTATTAAAGGATTTCTAGACAAACTTATCTATACCAAACGACTTAGTGTTTATTATACTCATTAATCAAAAATGCTAGATAACAACTAGCACAATATCAATAAGTATAATATTTGTTAAATCACCATTACTTAATTATTAGGGCGTATCATATGAACGTTCGGAATTTATTGTTGAGAGTTTAAACGCCATAACTGTTACAATACATATTTTTTTCTATTAAAAATAATCTCTATTAGCTGCAATAGTAATTTATTAACGAAAAACTAAATTAATTGTTCCATCTTTATAAAACTTCTCACAATTAGAAATAATAAATTCTTTAAATTCTTAATCTGTCTCGTCTTGATTTTGGAACATTTTATTCTGTTACTAGGAGCGGGGACGCTCTCGAGTCCCCAGGTGACTCTTCGCTCCCACGCGCTCATCGGGATGGTCGTGCAAACGCACAAATCCGTTCTTTTTTCGGATAATGTTTGGCCGGACGGATGAATGAGGATGGATGGGCGCTGAACAAAATGACTCTCTTCTCTAGGTAACTTTTTATTCAGCATGAGAAAGAGAGAGAGCGACCTGGCTGCGAGAAGGATGTTCTTCCGTAGCCAAGGTCAACCGACGACTCTTCCTGACTCCCGCTTCTTGCGCGTCACCACCCAACCGGCGGTCGGTAATTGCAGGTGCGATATCACCGCAACGCCACAGAAGATGACGCTGTTAAAATAGCACATTGCACCTAAAGAGAGACAGAAGATGTCGCTATTAATCTGGCGAATCAAATCTGCTCAGATTAACAGCGCTATTGAATGCTTAATCGCTCACGCTACAATTCCATAAAAATTACTTCAAGTAGCAAGACAGGTGAAAATCTATTAGTGAGAAATCTGGTAAATAAGATGTATGACCATGTATGAATTTAAAGTATTTTTTTAAAGAAATAGTTATCCGCGAAGTATGCGACCAAACGTTGTCTTGCAGCAATATGGGCCCATACCTATTTATTAGAATTGGATAAAAAACATCGTGTGACACTTCACTAATTTAAGTGACTAGAAGAACTGGTACTCTGAGCCTCACAATTTTAAGGACCTCAATTTGGGAGCTTAATATGTTATATAAGGCTAAGTGAAACGAAATTTAAAATATTTTCTACTTTTATAAGATTTTTTTTTCTTACGATTTCTTTATAAGATTTTTAGAGCTAAAATTTAAAGAACCTCTAAAATATTAGTTGATCCAAGCCACTAAATTTCCCCGGAAGGCCCTGACTGTATTTATTCATATTCAAATAATAATGACTACTAAAAAATATGTATTGCATCTGATACTAAAGAATAAGACTTAGAAGAAGATCATTGGACGCGCTCTAGAAACGCTGCCCGAAGGACCGATCACCCTCGAGGGCCCCTCGTTTTCGTTACAGTAATTAATTTTAACATATCTATGTTTATCTTTTTCTTATCTTTTTAGAAATTAGTTTTTAGATCAACCGTATGATTTTTAAACTTTGTACTGGGCGGCCATGGGGCGTAATCGATCAGAGGTGGCGCGAGTTCTCAGCTTCGGCGGTGATTTTCCTCAATTTTCTGACTTCAGTCAAAGATAGCTAAAGTTGTTCCAGATGAGTTGCCGCCGCAATATCCGCACATAGATTATTTCGAGTAATTTTCTTGGCCTTTTGACATATGAACATTATAATGACTGAAGGTACAACATGTGTGCCATAGATCGAATAACCAAACTCGCACCAATGATTATTATCGGTGACACAGACCCAGTACTATTAATAATACATTCTTAAACATTTCAGGGTCCGTGCAAAATTTGTTATGAACAGTCATGGTCCATGTTTGCTTATTTTTTGCTTGTTACATTATTTTATTTTTGGTCAGTCTAAAGTACTTTTCTTAGGGAAACGGTGGAAAACTACTCTAGACGACCTTTATGACTCTACTAGAAAAGGTTTTTCTGGAGTGCAAAACAGTAGTACATAACATAGGGTGACCACTAAACTAGTAGCGCGCCTATTTTATTTTATATTTAATATAGTACACAAACACAGTTTCATCTTTTAGATAACAATTTCCGTTGACAAATAGAACAAACACACCACATAAAACCAACTTTTCCTAGAAGCTAAGAAGTTTAACTTCTACCACGTGAGTCTCAAGCATTTTTAAAAATGTTTCCTTACTTAAATAGTTAAGTGAGGTAACCTAATTGAAATATGTTGATATTAGCCAACTCATCAAAGCGAGACGAATTTTAATATTCTATAAAGTAAAAACAGCCATCGCATTTTTTTAAATTTATTTTATTTTAATATTTATAATAATATGTTAAGCAAATACAATAAATACATATTTATAAAAAAATGTCATTTTTTTAAATTTTTAAATAAACTAATTTCAATATAGAAAAAAAATCTTAGAACTGCTTCTAATGAATTTGATTCTGAGATTCTATGATAAGTGTTAACAGATAAAACATAACATTTACAATATATCACATTCTGTAATAAATATTTATTTTACATACCTAAGTTTGACATTCAATTCTGATCAATTGTATAACATAATGCGTTTTTAAACGATGAAACTTTTTTTAAAAAATTGAAGCGTTTATTAAATAATATCAATCAACAGTAAGAATTTGAATAAAGATAAGACATGTTATTGGTAAAATTTGGCAATGTTAATGATGTTTTTAAAAACATGTAAAATGCAACCCTCAAAGGAATATACTTACAAATATCAATGAATTGTTAAAAAATAATACATGGATGATGAGACTGGATTATCATAGTCCTATATATGAAGATTAAAACTAAAGGGTTATGAAAAAATAAGAACGTTGCGAATCACGCAATGGGAATTAAATAACAATATAATACTTTAGTCACACAGGATTACATATTTTTGTATTATTAAATAGCTGAGAGCAAGTAATAACTATTATAGAAGCATTTAGAAAAAATCAAAACCAAAACGGTCGTATTTATAACTTAATATCCCATGAATGGATATTAAATGGAATAGAAATGACAAATAAAAACTGAAAGTATTGGAATCGATTACAATTTTTTTTTTTTAACAAAAAGATGCTTTTCAAACTCGCAAAATAAAAATCATGTAATTGATGTAAGGTCGTATCTTTACCAGAGTAAGTGTAACCAGCTTAATTATATTATTGCTATTAAACAAATAATTTTGATTAAATATAATTTCATTGATAATGCGATAATGATGCAATAACTGAAAGATGTCACGTAAATGCAGAATAAATTCTGCCTGAAATAATGAAGGTACTGAAGCACTAGCACGCAAATAGGGTCCGCCTAAATCTATTTATTTCCTTGGGAAATCTGCAAATTTGAAGCAGTGAGTGATCATTAGAAAAAAACCCTGCTCAGGTCATAATATTTATCGATCATTTTTTAATGTTAAATTGTATAAAAAAATGTTTTTAAGTTAACATCACTTGGCTTGGCGGACCCTTTAAACATGACATCCACGTTATATCTCTGAGCGAATATGTCTATAAACAAAGATAAACTCACACACACACAAATTTACATACTATTATAAGTCCAAATTATCAGATAATTCATTAGGCAATCAAATACAAACATTGTTAAAAGGTTTGCTGAATTCATTATCTAGCTTATCGCAGATTTTTGCTACATAACTTATTCTACCGGTTTTTTTTTATCTATTCTCCATTTTGTTGCGCAAATTAAATTTCCGATTACAATGAGACTCGCATACATACTCAGGAATGCCATATCTTATTTTGCAGACGAGCATGTGTTAAATAGATTTATAAAAAATAGAATAATAGATTATACGTTAAAACGAGATTTATGATATAAATAGTTTTAAAAAGATACTATTAAAATGGAGCTAGAATTTGCAAAGGCATGATATCTATCTAAATGGACGAATGAAATCAGATAAATATGTGAATCCTAATTTTAATTGATTTTTTTCATAGAAATTACTATTATTTGTTGCATTAGGTTACATATGTAACTCTGAATAACCAAGCAGATTGGGTGAATCATCATCAAACGCGTCTAAGCTGTCGTTCTTGTATTTTTTCTTATACACAATGTAACTTGAGATTCCTATTATAAATAATATGCTTAACCCTGCAACTACCGAAAAAAATATTATTAATCCTAGCCATTGTGATTTTATGTCATCCGGCGATGGTAATGGATTAGGTATAGTGGATGATACAACAGGACTAGTAGGAGAAAAATCTGTAGTGCTGCTATTTTCTATCTCCGTTGTAGATATTGGCGTTGTTGACGAGCTAATAGGTTCGCCGACTGTAGTTGATGTAGAATCACTAATTGACGTTGAAGTATCAGGCGTTATTGAAACCTCAATAGTACTACTAATATCTATTTCTGTGGTGGATATTGGCGTTGTTGACGAGCTAGTAGGTTCGCCGTCTGTAGTTGTTGTGGAATCACTAGTCGACGTTGTAATATTAGGCGTGATTGAAACATCAGTAGTGCTACTAATATCTATTTCTGTGGTGGATATTGGTGTTGTTGCCGAGCTTGTGGATCCATCGTCTGTAGTTGTTGTGGAATCACTAGTCGACGTTGTAATATCGGGCGTGATTGAAACATCAGTAGTGCTAGTAATGTCTATTTCTGTAGTGGATATTGGTGTTGTTGCCGAGCTTGTAGATTCATCGTCTGTAGTTGTTGTGGAATCACTAGTCGACGTTGTAATATCGGGCGTGATTGAAACATCGGTAGTGCTAGTAATGTCTATATCTGTGGTGTATATTGGTGTTGTTGCCGAGCTTGTAGATTCATCGTCTGTAGTTGTTGTGGAATCACTAGTCGACGTTGTAATATTAGGCGTGATTGAAACATCAGTAGTGCTAGTAATGTCTATTTCTGTGGTGGATATTGTTGTTGTTGCTGAGCTTGTGGATGCATCGTCTGTAGTTGTTGTGGAATCACTAGTCGACGTTGTAATATCGGGCGTGATTGAAATATCAGTAGTGATAGTAATGTCTATTTCTGTGGTGGATATTGGTGTTGTTGCCGAGCTTGTGGATTCATCTTCTGTAGTTGTTGTGGAATCACTAGTTGACGTTGTAATATCGGGCGTGATTGAAACATCAGTAGTGCTAGTAATGTCTATTTCTGTGGTGGATATTAGTGTTGTCAACGAGCTTGTAGTTTCTACTATATCAGTAGTAATATCAGACGTAGTTGGTTGATCAGTGCTAATAGGTGGCTCAACAGTAGTTATACTAGGTGTCGTTGCAGTATTAGTAAAATCATCAGTCGTTGTAGAAACTATTGTACTCTGTGAGACGTCGTCAGTACTTGTCGTGTCCAAAGTACTCGTTGATATATCTGTGGTTGAAGTTGAAGCTTCTGTGGTGCTATTCATATCAGGGGTTGTGGTTGGTTCTTCTATTGGACAGTCATATTCGGAAATACCTTTAATTTCTACTGAGTTGAAAGCAATGAACTGTTGAAACTGCACAGTTGCTATAGGACATTCCAATCGAATCTGAAAATAAACGATGTTCTATAGTATAATTGTTTTCTTTAAACATTCGTTGTGCTATATTTTAGATCAAGGGAAACGCCTGATCAGATAGAGGTTTGAAATAATCCCAGGCAAATATTAAGCATCAATACAAAAATAATATAGGATTAATAGAGAAATTGCAGTAATTTTTAATTAACTGTAACTCGATTCCTATGGTATAATTATTTAAATAAAAATCGCAAATCACCCCTGCTAAAGTGCTATCTTGCTCACTGGAAATTGATAGTTTTTGATATAGCTACGCGGTATATTCAAATTAATTTACTAGAAACAACTAACAGCTATTAAAATAATGGTGGACGAAATGAATAGGATTTCTTGAAAGCAAAGATCAATATGTAAATTATTGAATGAGGAGTTAGTTATTTAAATTTACGGATTAATGATAATTATGATAATACTAGCCAAATACAATACATTGAAAATTTTGAGAAAAATTATCTCAACACAATACGTTTTTATATTAAAATAAGTATATAATAAAAATATTATTTACCCACACTAATCCATCAAATCGAGTTTCGATTGTCGTCACATGATTGTCCTTATTGCCATCAATGCTTATCATTTCCCCATGTATAAAATCTCCAAAAAAATTTACATGACATATTGAATCCAAAGCATTGTCAGATTTGCGAGTGGAATATGTTAATTTAAGTTCAATTCCTTCTTTTGCCGAAAACGTATTACTCGACAAGCAAGTGTTGTTTCTATTTGAATTTGTCATGTAATAAATTGATTCTCCTGGATTAGGTATATTGTTGTTATTTTCATACTCTTCGAAACCAAATGAACTTGCCCAACCTAAGTTGCAGGATCTCAAGAAAAACGTTGAAAATCCATGTTTAAAATCATCTAAGCACGTAACGTCTTCCCCACGCGCGTTAATCGGAAAATGCAAGATAGCAACTAGCACTAGAATTTCAAGTATTTTCTGATGCATACTTGTCAAACTAACTACACTGAATCAAATTTAAGCAAGTCAGTCACAAATCCACTTAAGCCCATGCAAATCCACATAAGACTGTCCTCAGACAGAATCTAAATCTTACATTCACATTCAATCTCAAACAACAAGTGTGATTTTGATTTCAGATCAACTTTTACCAAATCTTATCAACATAATGACAATGATAAAGATATAATTTTATATTTAATTCCCAACGCTAAAAATCGTAAAAAATATTAGTTTTCGATATGTAAAAACAATAAACATAAATCTCCCTGTATATCGACTAGGGATTCTGTGTCCAGACGTCCCGGGACTTTCGAGTTTTTTTTTTGCTGTATCAAGTCCCGGGACCTGAAATGTTTCTGATTCTATTACTTATATTTCGTTGTTTACTAACTGTACTTCTAAATCAGATTTCTATTAAAAGATTTTTAAAAAGTCTGATCGATGTCTTGGGTAACAATGCAACGGGCTCCTTTTTAACGAATATTTCATATTGTATATTCTGGAGTCTGAGGAAAATTCCCTGTTTCTAAATTTAATATTAATCTTTATGTCTGCTGATATTTTATAAAATATTTTGAACTAATTCGCATTTTTTTTAAAGTCATAATAAATGAAAATGTCACAAAAGGAATTCGGGATATTAAATATCCGGGATCCATCTTTATATAGAAAAATATAAGTACTTAAAACGAGTTCCAAAATATATCATTGCTGCAATGGGCTGTAAAAAATAAATTACTATCAGCGAGTTGTAGTGGCTTATGATGGAGAAACATGAATTATGTCTCCCGTCGGTAGACTTTATATACACTGGGACCAACAGACCAACAAAGACACCAAACATCTGAGCTTGGATATCTGGAAGGCTGTAATGAGAAGTCGCCCAACAGACGTAAATGATGGAGTGTGTTCTCGTTGGCTGGGGCTCTCATATACGTTAGGCCTGTAAGATCAACATATGTATATATCTCCATTCATTGTATTTTGTCTTCTTACGAATAAATTATTTGATCTATTATCGAAGACGTCGTATGATCTGTATATATTTCGCATTCTATACCTGATCGATAAGCAGATTAACTGTGATTTAATTCGCTGATTGATGACACTATTTTGAGGTCGTGTTGCTGTCCGAGATGATTATTTTTGTGGACTTCGTATGACTCATCGAGCTAAAAACATATCAAATTGAAATATATATATTAGATGCCTTAGACTACACAGCCAACTCAACTAATGTTTCAGGGTGGACGAGCGCTAGTAGTAAATCCGTTCACTATTGCTTTGTTTAGAAGTTCGCACAGGAGGAAAAAGATAATCAGGCAACGAAGACGCAAAAGAAACGTTTTTAATCAAATTCTTTATTTTGATTGATATAAAGATCAGTCATGAGACCTTAAGGAATGTCGTCGGAAAGAGCGCATCTTATCGCGGCCAAGACTATTGGACGACTCTGTTGTCTTATTTCCTGCGCGGCAACGCCCTTACACGCACATACGCATGTGTAGGAAGGATGTAAAGAGATTGCTGTCAATCTTGCAAATGATACTTGCGATAATTAGAGTGACATCATGCGGAATTCACAGGGACCCCACAATACTCTTATTATAATTCACGACCATATACATTTATCTTCTTCCAATGAGCTTAAAAAATGGACGTTTAGCAAAAAGTTATATAACATGCATATGTACTATAAGGTTAACTGAAATGTCATATCTATCCATCTTTACACCTTTATGAATATAATTTCTTAAATATTAGTCCCTGTAATTTTGCTGAGTATGATATTTCATAAAACAATTGCCAAGATGCATGCCCGGCTTTTAGGGACAAATATTACAATAATATGTGATTTGATGTTTTTTGCCAGCTTTGTTTCTTTGAAACTTTGAAATCCATCCTGGATCTTGTTCAATGCTTATAGGGATCAAAAATCCTGGTTGCGGACTAATTCCAGATAAGAAAATCTTATATCTATTTGAAGGATTGTCTTGTTATACTTCATTAGTTTATACAGAAGAGCGAAGGAACATTGAACAGTTATTGCCGTGCATCGAGTTTCTGCATCAAATGGTGAGCGAGAGTCGCCTCTAGAGTTGCGGCATCAAATCATATGGTGAGTGAGAGTCACCTCTCGAGTGCAAAGATTTAAATATATTGAAATAGCTTGTAAAATCTATTTGTTTTGGTCGATCAAGCATCCAGACAGTGAGAAGTAATTAGTTCAGATCTATGCAAGATGAATTGATGTTTTCAGTTCAATTTTTATCGGATGGATTGGGATCGATGAAACATATTCTATTATAATTTAAATGGCATAATCAAAGAATGTCAATATCCTAAAAGTCAGTGACGTCAATAGTGTTTTTCACCAACTATACAATTCATATACTTATCAGCTAGATAATATAAAACAATTGGTAGTGATGTTATCATGATCTCGTTGATGTCCAACTAAAAAACTATTATATTTTACTTCTTTACGCTTGTTTTTGTGTATTTAATAAATTGCATCCACATAAGATCTTAAATTGCGATTTATTTATTTTATATATGAATTCAAATAATGATGAAAATCAATTGATTTGGATGATCTTAAGACACAGCATACGTGAGACAGGAAGAAATCGATCAAAATTTATCTCTGATTATCAAAATTATTTCTAACAATTTTATAAAAAAATTGTCACAATGATTAGAAAAAAAATTTTGAAAAAGATATTTTTATATAATATTAATAATGAAACTCCAATAATAAGTGTGTTTTATCGATATATTCAAAATTATATGCGTGCCTCATAATTTTTGTGGCCAACTTTATGTGTATAATATATTTGATTATCAAGTGCCTTCATTGTTACCAATTAATTATTTAAAAATAGCTGCAATTGACAAATGTATCAATTAAAATTATCTTCAATTGGATTATTTAATCATATCTGCAACAGCAATGCATCTTTGTGTCGTGCTTGCATTAGTGCATTCAATCAATTTAATGCGGTAATCAATATTTAATCTACTTATCAACGTTTAAAAAATCTTTTCTTGGCGGCTTTTAACACACACACATGCCATAATGACATATTAAAAGCATATACATTTTTCAAGTTATTTGATGTTCAATTCTTAGCGGTTTTCCTATAATAATACGATACACGTCGCCATAAAGATAACAAATTATTAATGGTTAATGTTGATATAAAAATGATGGATGGTCTTGAAGGATAAAAATCTCGAATTTTATCATAGATAAGGACATTTTTGCAGATTCTTGATGCAAATGACAGAAACATGCAACTACAAGATTGATATATTCTTCATCTTCATCTTCGTGCTCTTAAAGAAAATGTTTTACAATTCTTAAGACCCATTTAAGAAGAATTATCGTCAGATAATTTACTAGAAAGATGCTTTGGTTTGAATACCAAAAATAAAAATGATAATTTCAATGCGCGGTCTCTGGTGCCGAAACATATTTTTAGTGGCAAAAAATACTAAAAATCGCGGAACATACTATGATCCGTTCAGCTTGCTTGCTTTTATAAAACCCCACTCGTTGATTTCTTTTCTTTTCGTGACTTCCAACTCAATTCCGCCCTACCACGCCTGTTGTTTTAGAAGATTTTAAAAATCATAACCAAAACATGTATCTACATACCATGTAAAAGTAAAACCACATATTTAAAGGAACAAACTTTTTAACTCTACTCTGCGGGAAGCCGCAAAGAATTCAACTCCGGAATGGACGCAAAAAAATAAAAAAGAACAGTTAAGCACAACAATCAAACAGAAAATTGCAGAAAAACGCAAAATAAGAAAACTTTGGCAAATAACGAGATCGCCAGAAAACAAAAACAAACTAAACCGAGCTATAAAAAACCTTAAAAATGCCATCACCAAAAGCAAAAATGAAGCAATCAGTGACTACCTCAACGGGCTAACCGCCACTGAAGCCACAGATTATTCACTATGGAAAGCTACAAAATATTTAAAACAACCCCAAGTAACATCACCACCTATCAAAAAGAAAAATGGAGAATGGGCTAGAAATAGCAAAGAAAAGGCGGAAATATTCGCTAGTCACTTGACAGAAGTATTCACTCCACACATAAACATGAATACTTCAGAAAGCGAAGATGAGATTCACCGGCCGCCAATTACAAAAAAAACAACCATTTGCATCAAAAAATTCACAAAGCGAGAAGTCAGATCAGTCATAGCAAAGGTCGACATTAAAAAATCGTCTGGCTACGATCTCATTACGGGAAGAATGGTAAAGGAACTCCCTACTAAAGGATTTAAGTTCTTGGTACAAAACATTCAATGCGGTACTAAAAATGGGCTATTTCCCCCCGCAATGGAAAGTGGCTAAGATTATTCTAATCCCCAAGCCCGGCAAGGATATACATGACGTCAAATCATACAGACCCATCAGTTTACTCCCAATAATTTCCAAACTTTTTGAAAAACTACTACTGAAGAGACTCAAGCCATTGATCGAAGAAAACAATCTAATACCCAATCATCAATTTGGATTTCGTCAACAACATGCGACTGTGGAACAAATACACAGGATCTTCAATAGAATACACAAGGACTTAGAAGACAGAAAATATTGTTCGGCAGCATTCCTGGACGTAACTCAGGCTTTTGACAAAGTGTGGCATCCGGGATTGCTATATAAAATCGGAAAACAACTGCCCACAAACTACTTTTCCATATTCAAATCATACCTGACCAGCAGAACATTCTACGTCAAATACGAAGATGAAGCCACCACGCTCCACGACATAAAATCCGGCGTCCCACAAGGCAGCGTACTTGGCCCAGTTTTATATCTTATATACACAGCCGACATTCCGACAACGGACACCACGACAACGGCCACCTTCGCGGACGACACAGCTCTTCTAACCTCGCACAACGACCCGGCAATAGCGTCTCAACTGCTCCAACATGACCTCAACAATATACAGAAATGGCTCAAGAAATGGCGTATAAAGGCCAATGAAAGTAAATCTACGCATGTCACTTTCACTAATAGACGAGAAACGTGTCCACCTGTCTCACTGAATGATTGCGCACTGCCACAGGCAGATGCAGTTAAATATCTCGGTATGCACCTAGACAGACGTCTAACATGGAAGACGCACATAAAAAAGAAGAAAAAGCAACTGGAAATCAAAATCAGAATGCTGTATTGGCTAATGGGCCGAAAATCGGAACTGTCCCTAATAAATAAAACACTAATATACAAAAGTATACTAAAACCAATCTGGACATATGGGATACAGCTCTGGGGAACCGCATCGAACTCCAATATAGAAATTCTCCAACGCTTTCAATCTAAAGTGCTACGTACCATAGGCAACATTCCATGGTACGTTACAAACGAAACAATACACAGCATATTGAGCATACCAACAGTGAGGCAGGAGATCGAAAGCCATAGCCAGAAGTACAAAAGAAGGTTAAACACATACCCCAACCGCCTTGTTGAAGAGCTGATTAGCCAAAACTCCGGAACGCGCAGGCTGAAAAGATATTTGGTTCATGACCTGGACAAAAGATTCAAATGAATGAACATTAGGTCCTCATTAACGAATGGGGACCTACACGAGACAGAAACGTCATAATAAGAACTGAATGTCCCCCAAAGGACAGATTGTTCAAAAAAAAAAAAAAAAAAAAAAAAAAAAAAAGGAACAAAAATATATATGTAGAATAGCATGTCCTTCCAAATAAAGAACGGGTGGCGACTTTATCCGCGGGCTAGTATTAAAAAAATAATGACTTTCCATAGTCATCCCTGGGCTAGGATATACAAAATGAAAAATAGATTTATGTATCGGTAAGCGTTTTGTTATTTCTTGACTCACGGGTAGGGAGTAGGGAATCCAATCCCGAGCCAAAATTTCGATCCCGGGATTTCGGGATTGAATAAGACAATCCCGGGATCAGTCAACAAAACGACTGATAAAATTTTCTTTCTGCTGAGATACGGACTAAAACTCGTAAAATTCCCGATTTCCCGTTTAATTATTTTTTTTCGTCGCTGCAGATAAATACTTATATACTATGATGTGTTTCGTAATTATATTACGGAAGAATACAAAAATTCTGAACCCCATATCTATTATATTTCATATCGATATTCCCATTATTAGAGTCGAGGTGTAGTAAATACATCACCGGTAGGGAAAAGTTAATATAAATATTTAAAAACATATATGTACTGAATATATGTATACATAGATTAGACAGTTACTGCCCCTAGGCATCGCCTAAGCTCGCCAATTAGTAGTTACGCCATTGTTTCCAAGCGTCCAGATTTTTGCGAGAAAGTCTCGATTTAGTAGCCTTCAACATGCTGGTAAGGTGTACGATTTCTGTTAAATAAAAATGTCAATCCCGAATTTTTCGAGATTAAAATTATTTGGAATCCGGAATCCCTGAATTGGATTCCTTACAGGTGAGTCCTTCAAAAACATTAGCAAATTTGGACAAAATTAATTTATTGAAGCGGCAATTACTCAATATACGTAAATCACAATTAATCACTTATTAATCTTTTTTTTAAATCTATCACCAAATCAGAAAAATAAAATACATCAATTGCCTGTCAACACATTATATATTATCGGAATCACAATAATATATCGAAAAACACGAATATACGTATAGCATCGGGCGGTAGGTCTGGTAATTGAATGTTTCGACTGCGCTTCACCTAATGGTGATTTAAATTGAAATGGCCCATGTGGTTCGTTTTCTGTCGGACCGTAGAAGAGCTGCAAAAATATATAAAGAGATGAAAGATATAACGGAATTTATAATATTTATTTTCTAGTCTTCTGAAAGATAAAGATAAAAATATATTTCAGAAGATATCAATAGTCACGAGGCTTGTTCTTAAGGATCAAGTTTAGCTCGAGGATAGCAGAAAAAAGCTTCTTCTCTTAATTAAAGTTCACGGCTCACTCTCTTACTCCCGAAGACATTGGAACTAAATTTTCCCGTAGGACTTTTTCATCTACGGGAAGAAACACCGCGACTCCGATTCTTCCATTTTTTACATCTGCGCTACCACGTTATACTATTTTCGCGCTTGCGCACAAGGAGGTCACTATTAATCTTATCGCGCCCGCGGCGCATTAAAATGGCGGCTTGGCGTCCGGTCAATTTTACCCCACGCTACACATAAAATAACTAAATAATATATCAATAAAACATTTTTAGAAGCCAGGGTTATTTAAAAATTGTGCAAATCCGAATAAATAATGGCACATTTAGTATAGCGCAATAAACAGAAAAATAAAGGTGTTTCACGACTCGGTGCGCTTGCTTATAACATTATTTTAAAGCCACGAGCAGGGTTAGTTTTAATGTAAAAATTAATATAAAATTTCAAGTTGGGTGAAGCTAAAATATAAAAAAAATATTTGCATATCATACCCTAATCTAAAAGTATCTATAAAGTCCGAGCACATCAATACAATATGTCCTATTAAAAACTAACACAATAAATTTAAACTACATAATCTCTTAACTAAACACGAGTCGATATCGATTGATAGATAACAAAATAGTAGCACAAATATTAAACACTTTTAAAGATAAATCCAGTCGCCAGTATCTCAAGTACTTGACCAAGGATGCCAAAAATCAACCAAATTTTTTACGATCATTAATTATTTTATTAATTTAATGATCAAAACTAAATTCAAATTTCAAAAATGTGATCAGCCTTGGTTGGAATTATACTCAAATAATCACCATTTAAGTTCTTAAATTGTATTAATTGACTACATGCCTTTTCGATCCTTTTATTACAGCCTATGTTATCGAACGGGTGATTTAGCATCAATATTGATCATTGATTTTACAGAACATGATTCTATGATGATTCAAGCAGATGTTTAACAATGACTTGTAGATCATTATTGGAAACGAGTGCAATAAGCACCACAAAGAATTATTATTTTCGCCATAGAATAGGTTAAAATATATTGATAGTTCTAGTTAATCTTTGTTCTCGCCGATAGCGATTTATTCCCCAATATGTTTTTCAGGCCATGATAAAACCGATTACCGTGTTGAATCCTGGAGGTTATTTTGTTACTCGTCCGTGAGGATGGATCCAAGATATTTGAACTCTTGGACTCTTTAAATATTTTCATTATGAATACTCACGGAGGTGTAACCCCCAGAGCTTACTCTCGATGCCATCATATATTTCGTTTTAGAATCGTTGATTTTCACGTCGAAATTGCAGGTCCGTCGATAGACGTAAGTGCTGCCGAAGCCTCTGATTTCGATTTAGTCACGACGTCGATGTCGTCAACAAAGGCCAAATGCATTTCATTATCCTTCCATGGTTCTGCGTGTCCCGATCTGCCAGCCTCCCTCATAATTGCCTCCATCGCAATATTAAAAAGTGATGAGGAGAGGGCATCCCCCTGTTTGACTCCCGCCACTACCTCGAAATGCTCCGGGCACCGTTGGAGCTAACACACATCCTCGACGGCCTCACCAACTTACTCGGGACTCCCATTTCCAACATGGTCCTCCAAAGCTTATCCCGGTTGACGCTGCCTTATGTCTTGCAAAAGTCAATAAATATGTGGTGGAAATCAACACCGTATTCCCACATTTTTTCCGAGTGTCCAGAGAGAGTCCGGTCTGAAACCGCATTGGTACTTCCCGAGAAGTTTTGCAAATTTTGAAAAAAAGACAATTGTGTTTGCAAATCCACCAATAATTTAGAGCAGCGAATGACTATAAGAATGCAGATTTAAGCCTCAATAATCGTTGATTGTGAAAATCAAGATTTTCTGGCTGAGTATTTCCGATGTGATAGTTATTTAAAGATGGCCTACTAAAAAATTTGATTGGTAATATACTGCGTTGTATTTTTGAAGATATATAAGTGATCGAACGATAATTATACATTTTATCTGAAGATATATTCTCTTTATAAGATTGAATATTTTTACACGTCATATTCGTAGATTATATCTAAGCAATCTCCATAAGAGATTTGCCTATTAATCATTTTAAAATATTTCACAGCCGAGCTTAGATAATATGAACTATTACAAGTGATGAGAGATATTTGAAGTAAAAAGACGATGAACATGTTGGGAACAACGAAACACGAATTTCATTCGGGACATATATATATAATCGCATAAATGTGCATTAATTAATTACTTTTATAATACAAAACATAATTCAATTTAAATATAATATGTGACATATTTAACAGATTGACGTTGATATCGAATAGAATAAAATTAATTATTGTTTCCATGAATTTTATAAAATCTGTTATAGGGTAAACGCACGATATATTAACACGTTGCAGTCTGGATGACGAGTATACTCGTCCTCTATAGCGCTAATATTGGCGGGATGGTAATTCACTAAACTGATCGTTTTTTTAAATTTCAACAAAAGAGGTTACTGAATCCACTATAGATATGATAATTACAGCAAACATAAATTTCTTTTCGATAAAAATAGCAAAAAAATATTATTTCATAGTTTACTTGTGAAATTGATTTTTTTTAATGATCTCGTTATTTTTCGAGACTCTGCGGTGCCTAAAGTTTTCTATAATATACGAAATATTAGAGTAAAACTCTATAGCGTTAGGGACTTTCAGTGACGTGGCGTAATAAATGTTATTTTTATAATTTTTCCATGACTTAAAAAAACAAATTATAACATTGTATCCCTTTTCGATGGATCTATTCTATGAAATACCACTGACCAAGAGAAGCTCCAATAATAGTTACATGACAATATTTAAAAGAGACATAACGACCTTGACCATAATTTTGGCTAGCGTCGAACACAAAAAATAAAACAAATATATTTTTTCGACTCATCACTGCTTCATTTGTAAATAAATTATACATAGGTATCTGTTTCATTTGTACTCGATCATTTGAATGGAATTAGAAGAAAGGAAAGAAAATGCTGTATATCAATGGTACACACTAGAGCTTATACAAAAACCGACATTTTTTAAAACCGGTTTTCGTTTATGGCACTAGTTTTATGTTTTAAGATTTATATGTTTGTTTAAAGTGATTTCTCACAAATATATTTATTATTCTGAATTTCCGGACTGCAACGTGTTAATAAGATTTAAAAAAAGACTATTCAGCAATGGTAACGTCAATCGAAAATATAATACATAATAAAATAAATTATTTTAAATCACATTAGATGTCGCCATGTTATATGATAAATAATATATAAGTTTTATATATTGCTACATAATAATTTATTTAAAAATATACATAAATTTAAAAAAATACATATTAAATATCAATTTTAAAAATTCGCATGAGATAAAAGTTATAGCAACAAAAATCATGATTAAATTATATTAAGACTTAACGGGATTATAGTCTTAAAGTTCAGTAGATACAGCGTGTGCTCGAATAGCAGAAGATTAACGGTTCATATCTATCTAAGGTGAATTTATTTTTAAGATTATACCAGAATTCCTAATTACTCAATAGTGTGAAACCACAAAAAACATAATTATTCTGGAACAGAATTTTTTTTTTGCAATCGAGATTTTTTTTTAAATTGAATGAGAAATTTTATAGATTTAAAAAAAAATCATAATTATTCGCATTCATTAAAATACTTGAATGTCCGAACGCCCATATTCGCATCGCCAAAATGATCAAAATCGAACCAAAACATTAAAGCGTATTACTGTATAGATACAGATTTGTTTATTTCAAAATTATTTTATTTTGAGTACTAAAGTGATTTTTTTAAAATAATGTCACAATTCACTCATAGATCTCATTCCATCTGATCTCACGTATCATATTATCTTACCAATAATATTTTCTTCCCATTAAAATCACTTTTCATGATCATGATACCTAACAATGAAAAAAATACTAATCTGTGAGATTTCAAAGAATTCAAAGTAAATCTACGAATTAATCTTTATTATTTACTTATATTATTCAATGGAATCATATCAGAAAGCCTTGACAACATTCTGCTAATTATGTCTTGTGTGAGCCTCTTTCTTTCAATTATTCTAAACGTTCGTTTAAAAAAATCGTTACATACTGAAATAGTGAAGTAGATCAATAATTTTTCATCAATATTTCTTTTGGAGCCTCATGGAATGCATTTATCATCAACATCATCATATATTTTGTTTAATCCTAATTGATATTTAAGTCAAAATTAGCATAAGCTCTATTAATTGCATGTAAATGCCATTATGATCTACCACAATGTCATCTGTATTGATCAGATAAATTGACAACACCCCCCTAACTAGTTCCCTATATAAGTTCTAAGAAAGATTCTAGCAGATCACTGTTGGAGCGTATCCTACTTTTTTTGGCACAACTTTACTAGCTCCTTCCTTCTAGGATCCTTCATAATTTTTCATGTTTAATGCTTTCATAAATTATGCAGATATATATGAAGATACGATTTTGATCAGATATAAGATTTTGCGAAATATTCTCTATCACTCATCATAATACTGAACTTGAATAAAGCCTTATTTATTTAAATTGCTATTTTTTAAATTCGGAGTTCATCTATGAATGAGAAGCGAAATTATCATTACTTCTAAAATATATTTGAATGATTGTTGCTAATTAGAAATTAGACTAAGCCCAGGTTCACTCATGATCCAGATCGGGATGATTCTAAATTTTCGTAGTATGCTGAATTCGTTTTAACCCATATTCTGAAACTAAATTCCGATTTTTCGTATTGGATAATCAAGAACTAGCCCACTATATCAGCAATTGGTCTTAATTACATAACTGCAAAGATTATTTTATTTGATATTTTACGAATAAATACACAAGATATTTTTAATAAATACTCTATACATTAATACAGATAGCACCAATAACATGATTGTACATTTATAAAAATTAAAAATGTTATTTATTACATTAGTTGTGAAAGATTTATTACAACATACATATATATATATATATAAAGGGTTCAAAAATCACTAAGTTTCAGCTGAAAAACATTTATATTTATAATAAATGAGATTAAATTAATTTCATGAAAAATATACCTTTTTTCAAAACTATTATATAATTACTGAAAATAAGCACTTTTTCTCCTTGAGATTCATTCCCTATTACTTTTCATTCCATGAAAATCATCATCAATTATATATTTTCTGTGAAAAATTAATATTGAAAGGTATTTGATAGACATGAAAGTAAATCAATATGTCTAAATTTGGAATCCATCAATGATTCCGAATTTTGAAAAATATCCATGACAACTTTATTTCAAACTTGTCCCTGTTATCCAACTTCCAGCCTCGGAACCCATCTTTTGAACTTGTAATCTTGGTAATGTTATGTTTTCCTCCATTTTTTTTGGACTCGTTTTATCAACCGGTGTCTTAAATATATAGTATAATATCAATATCGCCATCCATAATGTGTTAACGACTCCAAAAGACAACAGTATAACTGACAATGTTCTTCGCCTGGAATTAAAATTTGAAGGGCTATCTTCTGGCAAATCATCAGTAGTTGTGATTATCGAATCTTCGGTAGTTGTATCTGTAGACGATTCAGAACTCATTGTAGATATTTCAGCATCTAATGTGGGTGTTAAATCATCTGTGGTAGATGTCGGATCGTCTGTTGCTAATGTCGAATCATCTGACGTGGTTGTCAAATTTTCCGTTGTAGATGTCACATCGTCTGTAGTGGATGTAGGATCGGTCGTTACTATTGTCGTATCATCTGATGTCGTTGTTAAATCGTCTGTGGTAGATGTCGGATCGTCTGTTGTTAATGTCGAATCATCTGACGTGGTTGTCAAATCTTCCGTTGTAGATGTCACATCGTCTGTAGTGGATGGAGGATCGGTCGTTACTATTGTCGTATCATCTGATGTTGTTGTTAAATCTTCCGTTGTAGATGTCACATCGTCTGTAGTGGATGTAGGATCGGTCGTTACTATTGTCGTATCATCTGACGTGGTTGTCAAATCTTCTGTCGTGGATGTTACATCGTCTATGGTGGATGTCGGATCATTCGTCACTGTCGAGCTATCAGGAATATCCGTTGTCGTTTCCATAGCAGTTGTTGATGGTTCCGTTGTTGTTGGTGATGCTATTGGACAATCTTCACCAGTTCATTCCTTTTATGTGAATCCTACCGAAAGCTATAAATCCACTTCCTCTCATTTGTGGGCATTGCAATTTTATCTATAACAAATATGAATAAAGAAGGTTTAGACACAAATAAAAACTAAACAGCATATGAAAGTTATTTATCTCATAATATCAAAGGGTTACAAGATTTTTTTTCATTGAAAATACTTTTAGGAATGCATATTATATCAATTTGGAATTGCATACTAAAATACTTCGATCAATCCGGGAGAATTACGATTTAGCACCGGATTAAAGTGAACCTGACTTTACATATATTACTACTGTATATCACATGTAACAAATATATTTTTTCTCGAATGAAATATATATTTTTTAAATCGTTGAATTCTAAAATCTAACCCAAAATTATTTTTTAAAAAAATATTTTTAAAATACATTAATGTTTTTTCCATAGTATATGAGAATATCTATACTCCTATTGAAAGTTTTCGCAAAAATTTCAAAGTGAGACAATCTAAAAATAGATAAGAGCTAGAAATTTAATTAATCAAGTAAAAAATTAAATTCTTAAAAATTAGTGCTTCACGAGGATCTGGCAATAGATCACATTGAAATTATATTTTCAATGGTGGTTTAATTAGATCTTTAAATACAAAACTGAAATATAATTCTTTAAAATTTTCTTACCCCTATATTACTGGGAGACAGTATAGGATCTGCTTCAGGTAGCGTTATAGTTTTCCAGCTTCCAGTGTCATCCATAGGTAATCTACCTCCTCCCACTTTATCTCCAATTATATCAAAAGAGCATGGTTGCAAAATGATACTTTCATCAGGATTAGACACGAAGAATTCTATTTCAAAGCTCGATCCAGGTTCCACACTGATCAGTTCACTGAACATGCAACTAGGCCCACTTGGATTTGTGGTCATATAATAACTAGATCCATGAAGATTAGGTAGCAATGGGTTGGATTCATAGGTCTCAAAAATAAATTTGTATTCCCAAGGACCACACTCATTTGTAAGCAGGTGTGATTGAGCGTCATCAAATGAATCGGCACATTCATCTTCCTGGGCAAAAATTACTGCATGAAACGAAACGATTAGTGGGATTAAAAATAATATTTTTCCCGCCATTGAAATTGATTAAGCACTTTGAAAGAAGATCGACGAGCACTCGACACAAACGACAAATCGTTTTTGCTCAGTCTATCAACTTAGAAGCTATGTATAGCATTGCTGACTATTTACTTATATTGATTCAATTTATGTCGCTATCAAAACTAATTATGACACTTCGTCAATTTTTAATCCAGATAAGAAAGAACACAATATGATTAATTCGATGTAAGCATTGATTTCACCACTTTTTTTCTTTAATGAGTAATATTTATTTTAAAGTAAATTAAACATCGAAATGAGAGAAGATTGGGTTTATATCACTTATTTTATTTCATTAAAAATTTAACAGAAAATTCATTTTAGACTATTTTTTAACGATAATCAAAAAATTTTCAGCTAACTTCAGCGATACTTCAGCTAACTATTATAATAAGCTGAACAAATCCTGCATGTTTTAAAGTTATTTATTTTATTACATCACGATCCACGGAATCATAACATATAGATATCTCTATTTCACTGAATTTGAAAGATATGTTTTGTTGAAGTTAGAAAATAGCCTTCATAGACTTATTTTAATATTTAATTTAATTTAATTCTCATTTTTTTAATTTTATTATAAAAAATATCCATATGTCTATTAAATGTTCAGAATTCAACGGAAAAAATATATAAGTGGATAACACCAATGCAAATTCACAACATCATGAAATTGCAAATTCTCGTAAATGCTTCTTAGTTTTCATCTCCAACTAGCTATATCTTGCTCCTAATAACTATTTATCCATAAAGTTAGATGATTTTATGATTGTTACTGTAATATCATTATAATATTGACCTTATCCATTTCAATTAACGATCTGCCTAATATATTCCATTCTAATGTCTTAATTCTGCCTGTCTAATGAAATTACACCTAACAAACAAACAGTAACAAGTTTACCATACAAATAAAATTATCAAAACTCATTTAAAATTTGATCGTCTTTGAAAAATTGTTTCCTTCACACTTTCAAACAGTTCTATAAAATTTGCCATAAGATACATTTATATAATAATATTTGCACAAGGCAAAACATGGCGTAAATTTTATAGAAAATGATACTCGTTTTACATATAATTGTACCAAAAATTCATTTTTTTTTAATTCTTCATTCCAATTACGAGTTATAATCGCTTACTAACGGAAAATAAATGTTTTTTTTTTAATTTTAGATAAAACTATCATAAGCTATCCTGACTACCACGAGCATACTTTTTTCTAAGGGTCTCCGAAAACCAAGTCTCAATGGCTGAATTTTAAAAAAATTTACATGAGAATTTTATAGAATATTGTTTAAATATTGTTCTTTTATATGCTTCAAAATTTGAATAAAATATTTATTTTATTATATTAAAAAAAAATAGAGAAAATATTATTTTTTACCCTTTGAAATTCATGTAACCCGTCATGAAGAATATTGAAGTATGTACAATATATAAAAAATATTTTTGCTTAAAGTTACAAATTACGTTTAATATAAATCAGGCGCTCGCCACGGGCGCAACTGGACTTGGGGTGTAAAACGCAGAATACAAACCTGGTCGAAAGTTCTACTTTAATGAATTACTTGAATCAATACTGATTGACTCTTTCTGTTTTTATAATATGTATTAAATTGTGTAATCCATCTTTTCTTCATTATCGCTTAAACATTGGGCCGAGCCAGGTGGCATAAGCCCACAATAAAACAAGGCAAGAATATTTTCGAGTGATTGTAAGATTTAAATAATCCACCCGATCAATCTTCTTCGGATAATTTCATTTTGTAATGAGAGTTCGTAATCGTTCTGTAGACATTTTCAAGTATGGCCTCCGATCGCGAGGCGCTCATTCGTCATATTAGCAGTCCGAAAAGCGGACTGATTGGACACACAGATCTTGTGGTAACTCTGTCCTCTTTTAGGGCTTTGTGCGGCATTTTCTATGATCTGTACGATCACGGAAGCTCCCTCAGAAGCTAACTTAAATAGGTGACTCGCATCAAATGAGGTCGCAGTCGAGTAGACTTACTTCCACCCATAAAACTATATATTTATCTATATTACAAAATGAATTACAAAATCTAGCTTATTTCTTTCCCGCGCTTAAAGCGCAAATGGCCACTCAAATTTGAGAATGTAAATGTCCTTGCGGACATGAACATTTAATTCAGATTTTGCACCTCGCCTTTAAACATCGCCAAACACTCAATTGAAAAATCATCACGACGAAGTTTTTGTTCATTTTGAGCAAACGCGGTACCCATCTTGCGCACAGCTTTCTTATATTATTAAAGGTTACCCTTTAGCTTTCACTTAACGATAACCAATTTTTCTAATGTTTACAAATTCACAGAGAACGTTCAAATACTAAATGTAGCATCTTGAATTTTGAAATTTTTGGGACTATCTATGGATTATTTTAAGATATACATTGTAATAATATTTTATGTATTCCATTTATAAAAGTATTATTTAAAATTTTAAAAAAATACGGGAGTGGGGGTTAAGTACTTTATTAAATACTTTGCCACGAGCGCTTCATACCCTCGTTATAGCTCTGATATAAATAGAAAAGTTAAGGTCGATAGCATTTTCATTGCAATCAATTCCAATACCAAATCATTCGCATTTTCTTGACAAAATTGATCAACAGAAAGATTGTGATATTTTTCGACAGTCGTGAATTCGAAAAATGCCAATAATATTTGTCTCACCCTAGGAAATTTCACTTAGATTACATCGAAAGTCGATCTCAATCTCTAAATTAACATGATTTTCAGATGTTTAATTAACAATGAGAACATAGTTTGCCGGCATAATCAAGGCCACTTTTCAAAGAACAAAAAATTGAAAGAATAGCATGATAATCAAATGTACAATTATCATCAATATTTGATTTATATCTTCCAACAGATTGATAGCATTTTTAATATACTTTTTGATACTTTCCCCAAGTCATATTGTCAAAGTTCTGATTTAAACATTGGATTTACAATAAAGAGCTGATGGTTGATCAGATTGGGCTTTTTTCAAACGTCATTAACAGGTTTATTTAAATAGTTTATAAATATGTTTTTAAAAAACATCAAATTAAAATTCTGGTAAGAATAAGACGGTAGTAAGATGAACACAGTTCATAATCACAAAATAAATGATAACAGCTAGATAATGAAAAGAAAAATTACGACAACATCTAAATCGACTAAAAGAAAAACCAGGTAATTTTAATGTTTGATCAGTTCCTTGAAGACCGAATGTTGAAACAGGTCTAGATTATGAAAATTTTAATCGCCGTAGCAATAAATTTGGAAAGATCGAAAATTTTAATATTTTCGAATGATCGTGAAGATCTATGTTTAACTTGATTTTGTATTTCTGAAAAGCTAAAAACTGTAATTATAAATAAATTTGGACAGGCCCTCTTATGAGTGTTTGAACTTGTAACAATCATTGTAATTTATATGATAATATAATTTGAAAATTATAATAATTTTATAATTAAATAGTAACTCTCCTGCCTATAATACCTTTTCAAATAATCCAATTTTAACTTAACTACGTGTGGAAGGCACCACATGAAAAATAATGTACCTTGTAAAGTCTCCAAGATAAATGGTCTACATCTGATTACGAATATAGAACCTTAAGAAGTTTTTTAAAGAAAAAAATATTTTGTCAAAATGTCTTCACAAATTCACTAATAAAACTTGGAGGTTATACGACATTCAATAATAAGCGCATGAGGAGGTGAATGCATAACATAAATGATTGATATTGAAGAGCCCTGAATTAATTAAATGTGTAAAAATTATTAACTTATACTATAAAATATTTGTATATAGCTATAAAAACAAAACAAATTGTGGATTTAGTCGATTCGTGACAGATATGATTAAACGCGATATGGAGTTGTTTTTGTCAAGCACTAGACGCCCTTGGGTTGATCAAAATGAATTTTTTCCATGAAAAGACCATTATGTCGTCACATTTGTCAGAAAGATTTTTTTGATTATTTACATCATTTTCATATCCAAATTCTAGCATGTCGCAATATTTTGTTGTGCCGATATATACATAATGTGTATAATGATTTGTTTGTATCACAATTGTGAATCCAATACATTTCACATTGTTCAATTGTCAATGATGACAATAAATCATTCAATTTATGGTACATGAAACTCATATTTTAAAGTAAATTATGTCAACGGACTAAGGAGTCACTAGGAAAATTGAAGAGGGTTCTTTAAAATAAGAACTAACTTGTACATATCGAAACATATATCGATCTATAATGAGAATACGATAAGAGGATTATACGATAGTTGAATATTGCTTTAATTGTCATTTAAACCAAAGCGTGATAAATTGTACTAACCCTTGGATTCTTATTATTATATAAAGATTCGAGCTTAAGCCCAGATTGAGAGGAAAAAATTCATATTGATAAATTTAGAAGATCAATAGCATTCATAATACCGATATATCGTCTTGATCCAAACATACCTTGATTTCCTGGATCTTTTTTTAAAATTTATTTTATATAAACAATCTATCCTCGAAGAGATATTTTGAGGTTTAGTTGGTTAACTCTTTAACCAGGAGGTTGGGATTAGCAGTCCCAAATATTCGTAAAATCGATTATTTAAATATCGAATATGAAATTGGTAAAATATTCGAATAGTTTTTCAATAAAAATAAAATAATTTCAACAAACCTAGCACTTTTTTGCATTTCTTCGTTGCTATTTCGATTGGCAGAAGAAAATCGAGCAATTTTCTTAAAAAATATATTTCTTCATCAGTAATAATTTCTTTATTTTAAGTCCTTTAACGATTTATTGACTGATTCAGAGATTAGAAGAAATGTTTTTGCCGTCATGCTTTTTGAGTTCCATTTTGTTTTAACTTTCTAAATTACTCAACGAATAATATCCGATTAATTTTATAAATATTCGAATATTCTTCATTATTATTTCGTATTTCTTCACCTATAAATCCTCTTCTATTTAAGATTCCTATTCAAATCTTCTTTTTCATAAATAAGCCAGATGTAGAATGCAATTGAAAACTATCACATTGAAAATTATTTGGAGATCTTATGTTGATAATGATGAATATCTCCATATTCTGACGCTTTCATGAACGAGTTTTTAAGGCCTCTAAAACATTCCAAAACCGTTAAAATAATATGAGATTCAAACTTAAAGAATGTGGATGAAATTATTACATAAATGTAAATCAAAAATAAATAAATTCTATGTAAAAAAAAAATAACTAAAATATGATTTGAACAGTTATTGGTTTTGAACTCACTGTTTCTCATTATTAGTATATATCTCATTTGACTAAACACAGTTGTTTTGCTTGTTGTTAATATTATATAAAATTGATTAAGCATGCCATTAAATGGTCTAACATTTGTACCACCGTACAACTCTGCCAATTTATTTTCTTGACAAAATTAAATTTAGGTTTTAAAATATTAAGAACTAATAACATCTAACTTATCTTGATTAATTAGTTTGTAGCTGTTAATAATTGATCAACAAATACCGCAAAAGCCACATCTGAGTACTTAAAATGTGGAGACATGTCTTCATAGTTTATTTTATCCACTCGCATATGATTTTGATAACTCAACATCGGTTTATTTAATAGATTTTTTTTTTTGTAAAAATACATTATGGAAAATACTTTGTTATTTAACTATCAATGCGATTTTGTGTTTAGATTTTAAATATTATTTTTTAATTGTTCAATAGCATCCTATTTTAGATTCAATAAAATACACTTAATTTCTATTCCAATTGTCAAAAATATTATATTTACTTACATATCAAAGAGCTGTGATATGTATATCTTATTTCCATAATCTTTTCAACGAATTTATAATCAATGTATATTTAGCATATAGATTTTTTAGTTATAGATATTTTGTTTTTTAAAACAGTAAGACAAAACAAAAAACTATAGAAGAAGATTAATTTTAGTCTACCGCTCGATCTTACACAACACGATGTGATTCCTGTTTTCTAACTTAATTAAAAACATACAAACATTACTCGCATCAATTTTAAAGACTCCATAAATGAAGTTCTATAAAGATTTTTCATATCCACGCTTTACTGCACTATAAAAGATAAGACCTATGATCAATAACGCTATATAATTTTATATTAATTATATGTCTACTGAATTTATGAATGAAAATTATTTTGATATATTTATGCCTATTTGCCACCATTTTCATGTGTCATGTGATACCATTACTGATAATTTGTCGTATGGCATGTTATAGTATATGATGCCTATTACTTGCCGTTTTTCGTTAAGTAATGACGATTGATAACATTAGTCAAACTCAGACATTTTCTCCTCAAATCGTTGAGGTTTATACATTTGGTTGGTCAATTTGATCATCTCAGAATGGCCAAAGTCTTCCGAGAAGTTTGTTGTTCATCAGGTCTAAATCTAAAGTAGCTCGAAGCATTCATACTACATGCCCTGCCCAAGGGAAGATGGCGCCGAAGAATAGAACTGATAACCAACATTTCGCCGTACAAACTATTCATTTCTGTTTTGATCTTATGGCTTCGATGCTTGAGATTTGATCTCCGGAGAGTTTCGATTTTTTTCTCAACTACTGTTGTATTGAAGCTCTCGAGACGCATCTTTTTGCGATCGATCATTCCTTTAAACGGGCATTATAAATATCTTATACAATTTGATCATAGATCTCTCCAATCGTATTTTGTATTCCATTACTGAATCAGCCCTGTGTCTCAGCCAGTGCTTTTATATATGTTTAATTATGCTTAAAAAAAAAGGGTACACGATCGCGCTAGGTAATCATTTGAGGGATAAATTAAGAATTCAAATGTACCTCTTTTCGATATTTCGAGTCTCCTGTCGGACTCATGGACGCGGAATAACTACCGGCGGCTTGTGAGCATCCTTCGTCCAGTGCTCTCAATGCACGATGCTGGGCCATACATTGTCGTCACAATAATTTACCTTAGCTTTATTTACCTTAGCAACCACCAGACCAATATGCGCCAACATAGTGCATACACTAAACGTCTCGCATAACAAATTGCGTACACAAACAATACTTTTTCTATGCATATGTTATTTCCGCAAATGTAAACAATAAGTTGGCAAAGTTTTATTGCAATCGGATGAACGGTATGGCAGCGCATTAAATACGAACAAACAAAGATTATTTTTTATATATTAAATATGCGGGATGGAGCACAGTTTGGCTAGTACTCTATGATCCTTTAAATGACATTATGTTAAAAAGCACAGGGAAAGAACATCCTCCTGTCCGATTCCCACCATCTAGTAAAAGTTTTCGATTGATTGCCGTTGATTGATCAGGATCCGGATACGTACACTCTTGATAGCTGTTTCCGTCTCCTGTATCTGAAGAAAAATTTTAGTCTCTGAATACTGTCGTAAATTAATAACTTGAACAATACTTTAGGAATCCTATTCGGGCCAGGTGCTTTTTGTATTTCAAATTGAATTTTCTTTATTATTTAGTTCCGTGTTAAACTTCAGTAATGAAAATAAATCCTTTTCATTAAATATTTGTAATAGAACGCTAATGTCTCATTGATTAGTGTACTTACGAGATGATAAAACTTAATCCCAGTTTTATTACCGTAAAATAAATTCTTTGAAATACATTGGATCGAGTGTAATCTCGCATTCCATCGAACAATAAAATTCCTTCCTACAAACATCACTTCTAAAAAAACATATCTTATCTCAATGACGACAAAATTATCAATCAACTATAATAGGTTTACATAAACACACTACAGCAAAAATTTACTACTGTATTTACTTTGTCTTATTTTATCTAGAAATTTTATCGCATTAAAAATGTATGCCAGTATTGCCACTGACTATATGACAAACTTCAGACCTGAAATATTTCTGTTTCGAGCTTATTAGAACACCTCATTGATTTAATGTTATCCAACTTATAATACATCAACATGAAAATATTTTTGAAATATCATTCTACAAAATAGTCATCGTGTTTACAATCTAGCGATTAAATTTGTTGTCGTATTAAGTGATAAGAATTAACACATTATCGACAGCGGACCCTACGTAAGCGTTCTTAGCTATACGAATATGACGGAATATTTTACGTTTCGATTCCTTTTCAAGATCACTTGTAAGTTTTCATATTTTATTGTTTAACATTTAAAAAAAACTGCAATAAAATTGCTTACTTTCGGCGTGCACATCTTTATATATTTCACGTCTCTTTTCTATGTCCGTTCTTAAATTCCAACTTCTTTCCACCAGAAAATTGTGATTTACCCGATTTCAAGTGGTTTATTTTGGCAGATTTTATTTGATATTTTAAAATCACCATAGAATGATCGTTGTTCTTTAAATTTCAATTGACTAATTAAAATCTTCTTGGAGTTGTATTAAAACAAAAGTGTGCAATATTTGGTCTCCATCGTTTTCCAAAAATTAATTACCAACGATAAAAACTTATAAATACGTAAATAATATCGATTTCTTTTCATTATTGTTCCGATCGCCATTTGTAAGAAAAATCTTTGGTGTTGAAAAAATGTGTTTATATGATTTTTTATCTCACAGTCTCACTGTTATGATTTTTATTCAACAAAATTTTCTCTAAGAACCTTAACAAAGAACAATAAAAAAAATCTAATATTTTGCAAAATGAGACCTAGCCATATATTGTTAAAGTATTGTTTTTTGTTGTTGATTAAAAAAATGTTTTTTGAGCTCTTGTCTCAATTCACTCATATAATATAATATGATTGTTAACAATATACTACTGATGAGATTGTCTGATCAGATATAAGCAATTCAAAATTAATTCTCTTAGAGATATCCTACCTTACACAGCGAAGGATCATCTTTGTTGTTAATTATTTTTTAAATTTATTATGGGACTATTCATTTTAATAAATTTTAAAATTCTACGTACATAACTACAGTTTTATTCATACGTTCATTTATCTACATTTCCTGGTCTATAAATATGCTATTTTTCGTGTTATCCCCTGAGATTGAGTTGTTTTTCGAATAACGAAAAAGCTCAAAGCTCATTATTATTTTTTTTTCTAAATGAAATTATTATGAACGATTTTTGTTTTGGATGTTTTTGACGTATCCATTTATTTTCAAACACAACTATATCACGTATAATTCGTAGAATTGTTAATACGTTGACACACATGAACAATGAATCACCACAACGTAAAGCCATACTTGAAAAAGATTATCGTTATCAAATACCTTAACATCTTAAGGACCGGTCCCGCTTTAGCGCTAGGGTATAAGAAGTCGAACTCACTGTTATCTATTTGATAAAATAAAGCATTTGTTAATTTGAAAATGTATTGCCGGTTGCACCCGTACGCCTCTCATCTTAGCCTGTAGGACCTCGGCGAGAGGGACGGGGATATCCGCCTCTCAGTATCAATAGGACTCCGCAGCCTCGATACGAACTCGCAGTATACGACAGAATTCTTTTTACCTTCATAAGTGGACGATTCTTTATCTCCGGACATTCATCAGCCTGTGTATTTTATTCTCCGCGTTCCAATCGACCGTATTTCATCTATGGAATCAGTCAAACAATAAACATGATCTAAAGCATTAATTTGAGAGGTTTTAAATATTACTATTCAAATACTTTAGAGATAAAATGTTATAAACCATTTTAATCGATATCTTCATGCAATCTTTTAATTATCTGGATATTTGACATTATTTATTTTATTAAATGAATTGTTATTGAGATAATTTTGTTAATTTGACATGTTTTAAATTATTATCAACAGATCGATACATACATTCATACAGACACCCCCGCGTTCTTCCAAAATATGTCAAATTTGAAAACCTGTGTTTTCATGTACCATATGTGAATGTATTCTTAATCTGTAATCTTATCACCATGCACATACGAATTAAGAAGGCCGATAAGAATTTAAAGAACTTCCAATTGAAGATAATATACTCGTTGTATCACCAATCTATTGGAAATGCAGTTTAATATGATATAATATTTATTTAAAACAAGTACATATATCTTTTTGTTTAAAAAAAGTCAATTTCTTCCAAACTATGTGACATTCCAAATAATACTTCCATTGTATTAAAATAGAATTAACCTTTTGCACTCGAGAGGTGACTCTTACTCACCATATGATTTTATGCCGCAACTCGCTCACCACTCGGTTTGATGCAGAAACTCGATGCACGGCAATAACTGTTTACATTTAGTTCCTTTGAAGCGGGTCCCTACGCCCTTCTATATAATCTTATGAAGTGTAACATGACATCCCTTCAGATAGATAAAAGATTTTCTTATCTGAAATTAGTCCGCAACCACGAACCGAACTTCGTGTTCGGCACTAGTCAAACTTGACAGTCGTGGCAGATAGACTACTAAGTTTTTGATCCCTATAAGCATTGAGCAGAAGTTAGGAAGGATTGCAAAGTCTGTTCTTAAAAAAACAAATCCAGCAAAAAACATCAAACCACATTTTATTGTAATACTTGCCCCGAAAAGCCGGGCATGCATCTTAGCAATTGTTTTATGAACTATGACACACAACAAAATTACAGAGACTAATATTTAAGAAATTATATTCATAAAGGTTTAAAGATATATAAAAGTTTTAGACATTAATTTGCGTATGTAATGATTTTCAGTTAGGAATAAGAAATTCGCTAAAAGTACTGCGAAACGTCTCGAGTTGCTGGTTCACCGCGTGAAATGGGCTTCGAATGCAAAGGGTTAACAGACACTAGGATTAAGAGTCTGTGTCAGTTAAATATTTTAGATCAGGTTAATATCGTGTTAAAAATTATAATATGAAAATGCAAATTATGTACTGTTTTTATATTAATAGTCCTTGATATATATCTACACATATTTTTAATAAATATACTAGTACAATAACAAGCATGTCGCTTCCTTTCATCTAATCTTCCAATCCAGAAACTAGATCAGATAGAATTCGTATCGATTGTATCAATATCAACTGTTTTATTTAGTAAAATCTAATTCAACCAAGATAAATGTAATGTACAAAGTATCATAAAACACTTATTAACACTAATTGATTACATAAAAATCATGCTTCTGTTGAACAACTAGTAATCGAATTCTTTATCTATAGCTGTGTTTGTTTGGAACTAATTTTTCACATAGAACATATAAAATACTTAAAAATCTAAATATATTGCAAATTTGATTTGCATTTTAACAATCTTTATGTATGTATGTGTGTAAAATATACATTTACATATTTATTTAAAAAAAAATCATATAATAGATTTTGGAACCTTATAATGAAATACGTAAAGATTTATATGATAAAAGCAGACAATCGCTTATTATCGAATTTTGAAGACAAAAACCAGAAATATTCCAGAGTTCTCTGATGATGGAAGCCCACAACATATCTCGAAAAAGGATAAAACAAATAGAATTATAAGTGATAACGATGATGAATGAATGGTATATTATATGTTATTAAAAACCCTAATTTTGTATGAACTTCAAGCCTTGTATAACACAGATTTGTATTACACGAACAAAACTAACGGACGAATGACTTTCGAAAAACATAAGTTGATCGAGGAAATTCTGATGAATAGATAAATGAAATTAGGAATATGCTTGGCATTAGGGAATCCAATCCCGAGCCAAAATTTCGATCCCGGGATTTCGGGATTGCAATTCTGGGATCAGAATTATTTTAAAAATATACCCGAAGTAATATTAAAGTATCGAGAGTTTCGTCATTTAGTCTGGATCTGATTTTGGAAGTCAGGCAACTCGCTGCTGAAAATGCAGGCTCAGCTTCCACACTCGTTGGAGGTATCGTCATCAGATATTTAAATACTAGTTCGAGTTGATGACCGCGTGAGCCCCATTTTCGTATAACACCATCAATGTGACTGATAAAATTCCTTTCTGCTGAAACACGGAATAAAGCTCGCAAAATTCCCGATTTCCCGACAAATTATTTATTTCCGTCGCTGCAGATAAATACTTATATACTATAATACTTTGATGTGATTCGTAATTATATTAAGGAGAAATACGGAAATTCTGAGCACCGTATCTATTATATTTAATATCGATATTTCCATTATTAGAGTCGAGGTGTAGTAAATACATCACCGGTAGGTAAAGGTTAATATAACAATTTGAAAAACATGTATGTACTCTTAGGCGTCGCTTAAGTTCGCCAATCAGTAGTTACGCCACTGTTTCCCGATGAATGTCTCGATATAGTAGCCTTCATCGCGTTGGTGAGGTGTACGATTTCTGTTAGATAAAAATTTCAATTCCAAATTTTTCGGTATTACATTTACTAATCCCGGGATTTATGAGCATCTAAAACTATCCAGGATCCCTTGATTGAATTCCCTACATGGCATACAAAAAAATAGACAAACAAGAATAATTGGCATGTTTGTATAGAATATTAAATAGGCATAATTTTAGCAGATCATGAGCTTGGTCAATATCTTATCAAAAGCAATTTTAGTATTCTTATCAATAAAGTTGTATGGAAAAGACACATTGGGATACAAAATATTCAGAAGAAATTAAGAAAGATATTTAAGAGAAAGTTGCCTAATTAAGTAACATTATCATATTATTTGTTTTATATATAATCTATACGAAAATAAAGCCTGAATTGAAAAAAAAACCATCCAAATTGCAATTTAAATTGGCGCATGTCAAGGAATGCCTGGAATTGATACATTTAAATATATTTTATCTTACACCATTATGAAGGGAAAAAAATTATCACATATATTAAAGATAAGCAACGGTACATAATCAGCATCCGAAAGATAATCTTTTAGTTATAATTTGGACTGAAATAAACTACAGTCATAATTCTGATTTTGAAATGAAGACTGCTACCTTCTCTGTTGCATCATTGCTATTGGTGTGCTTAAGCACATCAGCTTTTGCTCAAGATTGCGTCGATGATTTTCGCGGTGGATCTTCAGTCATTTTACGTAGAGAATGTGGTGATCCTGCAAGGCCCTTTTCCTTTCCAAGATATGACCAATCTGCCAACGTACCAAATCCCGGTACATCGCCATTTTTCTTGTCTGCTGTAACCGGAAATCCCAGTTGTTCATTGAGCGAATTTATTAGAGTGCAGGCCAGCTCTCAATTAGTAATAAATTATTACACCAGAAACCCTAACAATGCTGCTAATCAATTATGTGCTTTGAGTTACTATGCCGAAGAGTCATTGGATTCGGTTACATTGACCATTGATAACTCTAACAATTGGAGAACAGCGACTTTGAACGTTGGCGTCAATGGTGATGTTCTTGTAAGTTTTCATGCAACATTTTCTATATAATTAATATTGTTAATTTGACATTATAAACATACATTTTTTAATTTTCAGGTTGCACTCGAATGTCTTCCTCTTGACTCAAATGCTCTCTTTGCAGTTGGAATGATTAGAATATTTAACATTCCTGGTGGTTGCCCTGCATTCTCTTTCTTTTGAAAAATCCAAGAAATTTTTAACACTTGAATGATTAACATTTATAGTTATCTGATGTAATTTTTTTCGAAAATATAACATTTGCTTAAAAATTATGATTTTATTTTAATTCAAAATACCTCCAAAATATCATATTCCTCTAATTACAGCATGTATTTTCAATTGAATCGAATCATTCAAGCTTTTGACTTGAATCATTGATAATTTATTTAACCTTTCCCTTAATATATTAAAAATACCCACCGATGATATGTATTTGGTACACCACTATTACTTTTATTGACTTTAGTTGAGTTTGAAATGTAACAATTTTTGTAAAGTTATAAAATTATACGAAATTCATCTCCGGTAGGGAAAGGTTATATAAGTTTGATGATGTACACAAATATAAATGTATAAAATTGACCAGAGATCGATCCCTATCATAAGATTTTCAAAATATTTTTGATTCGAAGGTCAATGAAGATCATTTCTTCCCTATTTTTGTCCATATCCCATAGGAACATTTTCGAAGACAAATTTGTATTTCGTGAATTTCTTGATATAAATCTACCGATTGATTTATTTGATATACTCTCCACTATCTCACAAAGCAATGGATAAAGTATTATCTAATAAATCACAAGCAATGAACGTAATCAATTATGTAATAGATTTCATAGTCCAAAAAACAGTATAAATCTTGAGTATTATTACCTCATACAAAATTGGAGAATGCATTTCATTCGCGTATAAAAAAAATAGAGAACAAGGAGCTACGGTTCAGCTGAAAGATGATATCCGAAGGAATCTACAAAAAACACAGTTTTCTATTGTCACTTATATCGTCGAATTGGAAAGATGGATTTACAAAAACGAAAGCCTTTCAATTCTCAAATTGTTGGAGTAAGTCTTCTAAGTCTAATCTTTATAATCAATTCGATTCCCCGTCAGAAAACTTGTGAAAGCACCCTTCAATATATTCACCCAGATTGCCCACTGGGGAAGCGTTGATATCGAAGATATGTGAAAGTTGATACGGGGAAGAAAAACTTGTTCTCACTCATTGATTATTGTTAAAATTATTTTTCTGCTAAAACGAAGTGCGTGTGTATTTTTTGAATTCCATAAATGTAACATCGCTCCTTAAATGCATGCAAATAATCAGAAACTTGATGAAAAAATAGATTTTGGATGGACATCAATGTGATCCCGAAATAGAATTTGTGTAGCTGCACTATGATGATGATAATGGCTTATTAAATAGCATCACAATTTTCAATATACCTAACTAAAGACATACATTAAAATTTTAAAAAAAATTCTTATTATCAAAATATAACCATTCATGCTGGAAAATATCAATGTACCGATGAATCTAAATGATTAATACTTCTATCGCCATTTATATGATATAAATTGTTTTGGCTGAGTGAAATATGAATGCCTTTCAATTAAGTGTGTGATTGATTGATTGTCTATCGTCTGCTCATCCAATTGAGTGATGTTTTATCATATATTCGAAGTGAGATTTTTTTATAAAATCAATTAATCCACATACGATCAATATTTCTATATTGTAAAGCGAAGCAGTATTTTTGTGTATGTCTTGAAAATTTATAAAGAAATCAGATCAGTATTCGATGAAGTTGTTGCTCCAAATAAAACTTTTTTTCTCTCTCAATATCATATTTATATTCATTGAGTATATGCAGATTTATTGTGTTATATCGCGTAAATGGCCTGTAGGTAATAAAGCGATTAAGCGGTCGGATTAGTAACTTGATTGTCATGGGTTCAAATCTACAGAAGGTGTGGTTAGGGAATCCAACAAGAAACCAGACAACTTGCTGTTGAAAATGTTGCTAGTTCGAGTTGATGACCGCATGAGCTTTCATTTTCGTATAACACCATCAATGTGACTGATAAAATTCCTTTCTGCTGAGACACGGACCAAAACTCGCAAAATTCCCGATTTCCGGACAAATTATTTATTTCCGTCGCTGCAGATAAATACTTATATACTATAATACTTTGATGTGGTTCGTAATTATATTATGGACGAATATAGAAACTCTGAACCTCGTATCTATTATATTTCATATCGATATTCCCATTATTAGAGTCGAGGTGTAGTAAATACATCACCGTTAGGGAAAGGTTAATATAAATATTTAAAAACATATATGTATACTTAGCTTAGACAGTTACTGCCCCTAAGCGTCGCCTAAGCTCGCCAATTAATAGTTACGCCACTGTTTCCAAGCGTCCAGATTTCAGCGGGAATGTCTCGATTTAGTAGCCTTCATCGTGCTGGTGAGGTGTACGATTTCTATTAGATAAAAATTTCAATCCCGAATTTTTCGGGATTACGCTTACTAATCCCGAGATTCATGAGTACCTAAAACTGCCCTGGATTCCCTAGATGTGGTTAACAATCACATTTTTAAAACATATAAAAAGGGTTGGTAATAATATAAAATTACAATATATTATAATAATTCGCTGTGAATTGTATAGCAATCAAAAGATATGGTTGATAATAAAATAGATTAGTATTAAAAAAAAACCGATGACATCCAACTATCGTTCGATCAGTTATTTAATATGATTAACATAAGCCTTAAGTTCTTGTTAGCGGATTAATCATATTTTGATGGATAAGTAATGTTTTTACCATTGTTTGTGGCCATTTTTATCGGATTAGGATGTTTTGAATTGAAAAAAATTTGATACATAAGCTATAGATTATAAAAATTAGCAAATAATGGCGTTTCCTTAATCTCCTAAAATATTGGCACGAGTGATAATATCAATATATTTTATGCGTTTCATTGCTTCCATATAATAAAACAAGTTTTGCAACCATTATTTGAATAACATAATAATTGCCAAGGAACTGCTTAGAGTATAACATTTCGCAATAGACCAAATTACAATATGGACAAGTACAACCAAAGAATATACATTTTCCAAAAGTCAAAATGATTAATATTTAATTTGTCAATGACCTTCTCGATTAATATCACTGATATTGAATTCAAAAATAGATACAAGAATCCCCATGATTATTGATTTTTATAAAATTATTTACGACCGTATGAAATATGGTCATTTGAAAAGTTCACAGCGTGATCGATATAATTTTCATGCATCGTCGTATTAGTCAATTGCAAAAAAATATTGCAAAAAACCTTGCTAAAATTAAATATTAGATTAGGATTTAAAATGTTTTATCTCTAAACTTTAGCAAACGAACTGAATGAAAATTCGGGATGAATCTGATAATATACCCTTACTGAATATTTAAACAACTAAATAATCGTCATGGAATTGTTCAATCTAAAATTTGTATTTGAAACATTATTGGTTATCAAAATATTCTTAATAGAAAAATGAAATTCTAAACGGTTGAATATGAAGATGACTGGTTCGTTGATAACTAAAAAATATTATATTGAATATCTGTTCTATTTTAAAATTGTCGTTTTAATACTTGCAATGTGTATAATCTTAAAATTAATCTACAGCAAACAATTTAATGAGATCCATTATACCAAATATTAGTATAGTAGGCTAGATCTTAAACTCTTAGTAAGAAAACTTGGCCTTAAATCCAGATTATAGAAAGAAGTCGGGCAGAACTATCTACAAATTGCGGTAATGAAAGATAACCACATGAAAAAATATTTTACTAAAAATATTTCCTATGAATATCGTCTACGTTCGATAACGGATATGACATCTTAAGACTATTAGTAATATGATTTAGATATATCATCAGTATCATTATAATGAACTGTCAATTTATCATATAACCCTTTTTAAACAGCTTAACCAGTTGCGACGGCGGTTTTGTTCAAATGACCAAAAAACATGGCTTAAAGGCGTAGCATTTTCGATGAAAAATTATCGCATTTAGAACAAATGGATATATTTAGAGAACAATCGGTCCACTTTCCGTGTCTGATTACGACATAATCCCACAAAAGACAATATGAGCATGATAATCTATAATAATATTGCTAAAGTGGGGTGTGTTATCCTACTGTAGATGATATTTTTAAAATTTGATAAAAAAGGTTAATAGTAGATTATCCATACAATATTACTATAAGGATTTAAATTAAGATCTAAGCTGGGGAAAAATATTAGAAAGATTTAGATAATATTATTTCAATACAATATAATTGATTGAAATTTGTAATTGATTGTACTGTGAATTGGTTTAATATGTATTATTATGAAATACATATAAAATATTGTTACAAAATATCTTAAATTTAAGACATTCAAATAGTCACACATCTTTTAAAAACGTAAATAAATACCTATAATATTATATTTAAATTTATTTTACAGATAGGTTTTTAAAAGTATTTTCAAATAAGCCCCTTGAGAGTCTATATAGCGTTAAATTATAAAATTGATGCTGCTGCTCTATTGTCCCTTAGGGATTAGGTTACTTAGATTTAAATTAAGTCTTATGCTGAAGAAATCCCATGCTTTAAATTTATAAATCGATCTAAATTACAAGATTTACGATCATTTTATTTTTGTATTTACAATGTGATTTTATAGTACAGATAGTATTCAATTGGAAAAAATGGAATGATTACTGGATTAAAAAAATTGTTTTATAATATTTTAATACAGTTTAACGATGGTCATGGTCTTTATAATGTCAAAAATGCCAAATTAGTTTTATTAATTTACGCTTAAATTGAATTTAAATATTATGCAGATTTACAAATATTTGCATTGTATTGTCGTCGCCATTTTGTGATTTTTATTTATTTTTTTGAGTTAGGGACTATACTGACATCTTTACTGATAATGAATTATATTGTTGGAAAGAGAAAATCTACACAGAAAATGATCTGATATCTGGCATTTGAGATGCCAGATATCAGACATCCTTAAAATTTTACTAATGATGCAAGACGTCCTTTAAATGTTAGCAAAAATGTAATTTTTAATTTTCTTATTGTTTTTCTGTTTTTTTATTGACTTTTTTGTGCGATTTTGGATATATTTTATATAGCTGTTTTAAAGTTATGCGGTTTTTAAAACCCATGGAACGCATCTTCACTTTTTCGCTAATTATTGTTAAATAAACGTCGTCTACGTTCGATACAAGGTGGCTAGGACTTCGATAGATTTTTCCGGATTAACAACTTCTACAACATATTAGACATTTTTCTGTATGTTTTAATAGCTGGGTCGCAAAAATATTAATTACGAGCCGCTTGTTTCACACCCTTCGTTTAAACTTTAGTTGCATACGGTGTTTATGAAAGATAATGGCGATTTATCTCGACATATTTATTTAGCACTCACATAAAAAGAAGTCAATTATTAAAAAGTTTCAAAGGGCGCATTTTATCGGTCGGGGTTATGTCCTTTCAAGAAATGAATGGGGTGCTCATTTTTAAAGTTTGAAAAGCTGTCGGTTGCGAAATCACCAAATTGACACGAAGAGAGAAAATTATGATAAAATCCAACGATCTCCAATCTGTGGTCCCCGCGGGTGCTCTGAACCGTAGCGACACGAGATTATGAGGCCTTTTTGTATGCAAACTGCTAATGAGATCACCTAGAATGTTTCACGTACAAGTCGGCTTTAAAATGTGAAAGGAAGCAGACAGTTGTCTCGCCGAAAGCATGTCTCCGGCATCCTTTTTTACAGTCCAAACGGGATGCTTTTTCTAGATTCAAATAAAGAACAGCACTTAGAATACATCCAATTAGTTTTGATCTTTTTTCCCTCCCCACATTGCCAGACTGTTGTCCTCGGGAGTGAATTTTTCGAACATAACGCGGAGTAAATGAGATTCCGTCCTGCATCGTTTCTTTGTATATTTTAAGCATTTTTCTTCCTTGCCTTGAGCGCATCAGCGAGGAAAAGGTCTACAAGGATCATTCCCCTCACGCTTCAAATGTTGATTGCTTGCATTTTTTTTGCACGATATGGACTGTGACTTTATACCTAGGGAGGAGCGAAAATGAAAATGGAGGCTATTGCAGTCTCCAAGGATAAATAATTTTATAATCTACATTTTCTTCAAGTACAAAATAACGGTTTGATTAAAGCAAAAAGTCATTGCATTATGTTTGAACATCAAAGACTCTCAAAGCATAAAAACGATAAGTTAATGTATTATGCGTGTTACGCTATTATTTCTAAATAAAGATCTGATTGGATCTTTAAATCACTCACTAATACATCGATAAAATCAAACAAAAAATGTAGCATTATTTTTATATCTTTTCAATTTACTTGATTATAAAAAAGTTAATTTTAGCATCCATCTTTCAAATGTTTCACCTTGGACTATAACCTCCCTTTTTAATTAACAATAAATGCTTTTAAAAAATATAAATGGTTGCTAACCAAACCTTCAGTAGAATTGAACTTGATTGCAATTACAATAATTAAATCACATACACAATAAATGATTTTTTATTAAAAAAATCAAGTTTCGATTTTCGCTTAAAGCTCACTCTTCTTTTAGAAGCTGCCAAATCGCGAATATTCTTAAGATATATAAGATGTCGTAATTTACATTATTTTTGGTTCTCAAGCCATTTCATGGCGACATCTAAACACTGAAAAGCTTCATAATATGTAGGACCAATATCTCCTCCCTCCCAAATATCTTCTTTGTCTTCTGGATCTTGTTTTTCTGATATCTGAAAATTTGATTCGTTCGTAATAATTTTCATCGCATCATAATTTAATCACTCGATTGCGTATTAAAGACTAGTGATCTAATTTTGGTTGTACCTAAAATGCATGATATTTTAAACCCGATGTTCGTCAAATCGGTCGAACAAAAGGCGATGGGTTTTCCCTCTTTATGTGACGATCTCCGAATAGTCGACGATAACGTAGATAAGGTAAACCTATTATCCAAAAGTTTTGCGACTAATCACCAGGATTCCCAGCACTTAAGCGACAACAGCACCAAGCAGACGACTTCGAAATCAATAAAATAATTCTTCAAAAATAATCCAAAATCCTTAACAAATACTAAAATAATTACTCCGTTAGAAACTTTTATTAAGAAAAAAGAAATATTTTAAACAAAAAATCCACAGGATTCGACAAAATTGATAATACAATAATGAAAAACTTCCCACGAAAGTTTTCAATGCTTGCATGCAAATTGGTTATTATCCCACTTTATGGAAATTTGCAAAGGTAATTCCGAATCCAAAATCAATCAAAAATAATGATCCATCCCGAAAACTGTAGCTTAAAACTAAGATATCAATATATGAATGGCTAGACTTAAGTATGAATAAAACACAATTCTTCACGTGCAAATCAACAAATTGTATTTTTTATTTTGAATAATCCTTATATCCCTTGAACTTATTGAATGGTGTTTTATATCAGAATCAACTCTTGAATTTCATAATACTCTTTACTGATGTAATATTCATGATAAACTTGATAAGATAATTAATTAAAATATGTCGTTTAAATTTTTGTATTTAAAAATAAAAGTGATGGCATTATTTTATCTACTGGACTATATCTATCAAAAATCATATGACGTATGTGAATAAATCCAGAATTATTCTTCAAAATCATAAAATACTCCCATTGGGATTCTTTTCGATCTCGTTATAATTCTCCAACATCAGAAACTATCTTCCAACACCAGAAACCACGACATCTATCGAATGACTTTCTGAAAGCTCAGGAAGTGACATATGGCAACTCTTTCTTTATGTAATTTTTACCAAGAGAAGAAATATCTGTCTTCTTGTTTCCTTCAACAACTGTACACTTCCTACAGAAAACAAAACAAATATCTCGGTATGCGTCTGGAAAGACATTTAACACGTCAAGCGCGTTTAAACAAATAAAATGAAGCAATCCTAATTCAAAACTAGAATGTTTAATTAGAGAATCAACCGAAAACCAAAACTTCCCCTAGGGACATTCTTTAGACAATAGAGTTCTGCTATATACAGACATCCTAAAACCAATTTGGATACAGCTCGGATCTTCAATATTAACCCTTTGAACTCCAAGATTTTTTCATAAAAGTTCCCACCAACCCCAAACCATTTTTGCATATTTCTTAAAAAAATGTTTGTATGGAATAAAATGGGGGTTTTTGAATAAAAAAAAAGTATTTTGTTATGCTGGACGTTTATTAAATATATTAGGTATTTTATCGGGTTTATTAATTTTTGTAATCATGTAATATATGATATTTTTTAAGCAATCTTCAGAATGAAGCGCTAGTTTCCTTTCGTAAGCGTCGCAAAAATATAGCGATCGCTTTCAACCTTTTTCAGTTTCACGGTCTGAACACACCATACAGTCTCTATAATTCCTCCCTGATCTACTATAAATAAAATGAGGACTTCCATCTAACCGTTGATCGTGATCATTTGATGACAATCGTCCCAATTTGGACTTGGTAAAATCGCGAAAGATACCAATAAGTTGTATCAACAATTGTCAGTGATTTTTTTTAAAATGATTTATTGACTTTCTTTTTTCTTTGATTTCATATTCCTTTTATAAAATTTAAAAGTTTACAATTGATGTTTTAAAACCCCAAAAAAATAACTTTTTCCACCACTTCAGTCTTTTGCATGAAACAATATGATATTGCGTATTAATCGGCCGTGTCCACTCCGCCCATATTTTTAATGTAATCTAAAATGACTACTGGCTTATTTATTAGCTCATCTTGATTAGATTGGTTTGGGGTAGTCCTTGCTATTCTTCTCGTTGATTGGGAAGTTGACGTATGCTTTGTATTGAGCATTGTGACTATTATTTTGTCTCGCCAAGTTAATACCAAAGCATCTTGTTTTCCGTATGCTATATTTCATCCCACAGCTAATCTTGTTTTTTTTTAAATATAAAAATATTTCAATAGATCAATTGACCCTTATAGGAAAAATTGTTAAGACGAGAAGAATTATTAAAACATACAGAGTGAATAGGTAAATTATTTCGTGAGCCCAATTTAATCACAATTATAACATTCAACTGGGAAAACAATATTCTAAACATGATTTCAAATTTTTGATAAAATATATATCTTTATCGTCCTTCATTTCGGCATAAATTTTATCGAAAATCAATTAAATCCAGTTACAATGAAATTTATGTAAATGCTCTTTTTTAAATTACAGCTACTAAACCCTTTTCATCTTGAAAATCATACTTAATCGCGTATTTTATGGGAGCCTATCTATCTCGTATTAAGACATCTCAATGCAATTCGATAACTAATACCAATTTCGATCAATAATCACTGATGATTTATTGTGATATATAAATGATGAATACCGGTGTTAATCGCAAAGTCATGACCTTATAAATAAATACCCTCTGGTCAAGCTCCATCAATTTGGAAAATGATCAAATCGCCGAAAACAATGTACATCTGCCGATACTGAAAAATGCATGTACATCAAGAATACAAAGCCATTGGAATTGAACAGTCTATCTCTTGGATCAAAGATTGTTCCAAATGCTATAATGTATGATATGATAGTTCATCAAACAATGCTACTGTATCTTAAGAGCACGATATCTAAAATCTGAAAATCAATCGAATTTTTTATCAAATGCAATCAGTTGTTATATAAACGTATGTATTTCACCAGCTAAATTTAATTTAATTCATAATTAAAAACATATATAGTCGAAGGAATAATCCTTAACAGTATAATTCATTAAACCATAAATAATACCTATTTAATTATGGATAATGAAATCAGCCAATTTTGTTTTATTGGGCAGTAAAATATTTCATAATCTTATTAAATGATGATGTATTTGCGTATTTTTGTATTATATATGATTTAATATACCAATTAATGATTTCAATTATAAATTAAACACCTACTGAAATACACGAAAGATCCAAAAATTAACTAAATTGTGAATTATATTTTAATTTCAAAATGAAATCTATTTTCGTAATAGAATTAAAACGAAATTAAGCGATTATGTTATTGGCAATACCGCGAAATACTATAATGCCGGTCTGATATCAAGATGAAAATATCCGGGAATTAATTGCATTTTCAATTTAATTTTTGCTATCATTTTGCTTTAAGTCATGATCATTTTCATTGTGGAATACTGATAAAATTTGCTTCAACGAAACATCATAGATAAACAGATATATATATATTTGGATCGTTTATAATTAGAGATGAATCTTTAAAAATTGAAGCAATTAATGGATATGAAAATGTTCAGATATTTTTAGGTATTGATTTGAAAAATATAAGCGTTGTTTGAAATAATGACAATCAATAGCATTAATCCTTTGGTTGAAATTTTTGTGCTATCTTCTTCTTTCTCGAGCATTTTTCTCATCGAATTCATATTCGAGCATTTTGAAATCATCGATATGCCAATAGATACAAATCGTTGTTCCACCATTGAGCGATGCTCTTATTTCGCAAATTATTTATTCTCGTTTTCGGATATTTCTTCAACAGCATCATGAATTTAAATCTGTTAATCTTATTTTTGAATGTTTATCTATAGCTGGATATTATTGATTTTTTTTAGTTATCCTGCTTCTTTACACTTTCGTGGCAAAATCGTTCGAAAAATATTCGACTTAAATTTATGCTCAAGAAATTAAACGAATTTCGGTAAGGGGTATATTTTTATATAGAACCATTTATGTACACACGAGGTAGAACTTTTTTGCTCATTTTAAGTATATTTAGTTTATTCATGAATACTTAAATAGTCTTTTTTTTAACTAGTTTTAAAAAGAAGTCACCGGCTCCAAGCGTAAGTTTTTGATAATTTGATGCTGCAACGATAGTGTTAAGAAGAAATGAGTCTAGATATTCCATTATGCTTCCATTGCTTCTATTTTTATAGAAAAAAATCGAAATAAACGAAAAAAAACTGCAAATTCTGTTTCAAATTCAGTTCTAAGTCTTTCGCATACTTTTGATATAGTTTCACTTAAACTTGATTTTTTCATGTTGCACGTCGAAAAGTGCGTTTAATTTTCGTTTTTCAACTACGTTTCCCAAAACACTAGCTTACATTTGAATGCCTTAGTTTGAATTAATCTTTTTCGTGCAGCGATAAATTTAAATCGCGTTTTGTTATATCAATGAAGGATCAATCTTGCAACCATTTTGGATCAGAAAACAAGCTTGTGTCTTGAAGTGTAGTCATTAAAAACTGATAAATTTCTTCTTTCAAATCCCAGAATTGTTCGTGAATATTATAGTAAGATAACCAACGTATCTCGGTATAGTAAGATAGACCGGAATATTCGCATTCTAATTCACTCAAAGGACGTTTCTACCTTGTTGGGCCTAAAAGAGATAGATTTTTTTAATGGGAAAGGTATTATATATAGAATGCTGATATTTAGTATGTTTACTACGCAATATTCATTAAACATAAAAGTATTTTTTTCGTATCGCAAGTCCGAAGAAAAACAGCTAATTGAGCTACGCCTTCGATGTCCATACTCTCGTCACAAGCAATAGAAAATCCTTGCAAACTAGATAATTTTGCTTTGAACAGATCATTTAAATAGGCGACTAAATTAGTAATTCGTATTCTGCAACTGTATTCTGAGACAAAGCGATTGCTTAAGAAAAACTACATATTTTCCAGATAAAGAATTTGTGCGGCTTTAAATAGGCATTTCTTGATGAAATTACCTATAGTAAATGGTTTGGAGTGTTTAGCTATCAATTCTGATAAGACGTACTTGCTTCACTTTCTCCTAACACTTCAATAATCATATTTTTTTTGTTTTTTCAATCCCAATTTGAGCTCTTTTAACTTTTCTTGTGTCATTAATGCTTCGTATCCATTTCTATAACAACTTGTGTAATGATCTGGAGTGTCGTCATTATCCAAGTAATACCACACCTTTTTCAGTATTGTGTTCGTTTTGTTGGCAAAACTATTCGTTGCCCGCAAATCCAATGGCCACGAATTTGACAGCTCTGATCTACACTATCATTTTCTGAAATTTTGTGTAACCCAAATGACATTTTTATTAAATTTCTTCCACCAATTAGTATTAGTATTAAACCAAAACACTTTGTATGATATTCTAGTAGCTACGACCGTTTGCATGAAACACATCTAATACCAAATCCAACGTCATCGTCCAGGTAAAAGATGATTATACTGATTAATAAGGAATTAAAATTATCCTCTAAAATTTTAAATTATTCGATTTAAAAACACCTGTATATACGACAAACAATATATATTTTATGTAACAATATTATCGAATACCCACTAGTAAATCAGCATTATATTTGCTATATTGGCGCGTAAAGGCCGCATATTATTTTACACTACATCTCAGTATGATATGAATAAGAAGAATAGTTTTATATCTTCATCTTTCATTCATTATTTCATGTCGAATTAAACCTATTTTTGCTGCATTTCATTCCCTATTCAATCGATGATACTAGTTAACCCTATGGATAGGGAAATTCGGAGACAGAGACGGGTGTCTTACGTCTCATCATACACTCATAATTGGTAGCTGGGTCGTGTTGTAAAGGCACCCATACACGTTTAAATGCTCGTTGGAAATTCGGCGCAGAACGAGATGTCCATTTTTTTTTAAATTATTAAATGTACTGTACAAGGTATACATTTTCATAAAAGTGTATTTATTGTATGGATGCCATCTTTTGCGTCATCTATAGGCATTATTTAAAATCAAGGCATTGTTTAAGAACAGAATGAGTGTTTAGAAGTCGAAGCTCGATTATTCGTGTTGTCTTGAGAACAAACGCTTGTTTTGATAATTAAGATATTCGCATCATTCTTATAGTTGACCAATTTTGTCATTCCTCTTGATTGTTCTCGAGTGGCGTTATTAGCCGAGTATCACCACTCCTTTGCAAAATCTACTCTTTCAGAAGTAAACTGGCAGACTTGCACGGTAATCCTGTCCTTTTATTTTCGCAACACAATAGGCTAAAATAATTGAACAACAGAAAGAAGATGCCATGCAAGTTGAACATTAAGAAATATTCGCTATTAGCACTTTGCTAAGCAGGGTTAAATATTAATTTTTAATAAGAACTTATACATCATTTTTCATATTTTTGTATGTTGAATGCACTTGTTGATAAAAATGTATTTTTGGTACGCGATGATTGAATTATCACTGAAAATATCCAATGATATATCAAATCAGCTTTGAGTTGTTCTCGCGAATACAATAATCCACGCGTCATAAGAATGCACTTTATATAACAATCTATTGTTGCATTTCGAGAATTTATTATTCAATAGCTGCAACATATGCAATAACTGTAAATGGCCATAAGTAATTATAATGCAGTAGTAAAACAGGTACCCGGATAGTGAGAGGTCAGTTGATTGAGTCCAATAAAGATAAAATGATGACAAATCAGAAGAAATTCGCAACCTAATACATAAAGAACCTTAAACAATGTTGTTACGGATGCATCACACTTTCGAATGCAATTATAATAATGCTAGAAAATAGATAAAACTTGTAATTTAATATAGTTAAAATACTATATTCTAGAAATTTTTCATTCTCTTCCATGAAAATATTTTTAGCTTTTATATAAATTCATAGGATAACTAATAAAACAAATTATTTTCAGCAACATAGTCTCCTTCAAGAATGATACATTTATTCCAACGCTTCTCTAACATTTCGATTCCTTTTATACGATTTATCTTTGGCCTCAAATAGACTTTAGTAACGGCAATCACCTCTTAATTGGAGATATATTTCTTTCCCTGGAACATTATTTTTAGGTCTGCAAACAGGTAGTAGTCGCTAGGAGCCAGATTCGGATAATATGGTAGACAGGGAAGTAATTCAAAGTGCAATTCGTGCAATTTTGCCATTGTTACGATCGATTTTGCACGCACCTTTTTTCATTTGGGATAGTTTTTTGTATTTTTTCCGTTAAACGCACTAGTAAAGTCATATAATATTCGCCATTTATGATTCTACCTTTCTCAAGGTAATCGATGAATAAAATTCCATGTGTATCCTAAAATACGGAGCCTAAAACCTTCCTACGAACATATTGAATGATGTGTTACTCATCTCATTTATATGATCAAATATAAAACGTATGATATATCAAAGTTACTAAAAACGACCTATAGGTGCTCGTTAAATGTCGACGATTAGAAATTCTTAAAAAAAATATTGTGTAAAAAGCCATAAATTACACGATGATAGGAAATATACTGCGTAAATTAAAGGATAAGTTTGTAAAAAATAGGTAGTTTTTGTATGACTGATATGGTTTTACTTCAAGTTTATGGATCATTAAAAAATCTTAACTTACTATAATAACATTATCAGTGTGCAATACATCGATCATATAAATTTTACAACAATATTCTTAAATATATGAAATTATTTCAATGAAAAAATAAATATTCTTAGATTTAAATGACATGTCCCCAATAAGTGCTTGCTAAATTGCAATGAAACTTGTTACAACCATAGTCGAAATTAATTAAACAATACAAAGAATTGCCCGATAAGAAATGTTTACAATATTTCAAAATTAGAAAGTAGCATGCTACCACTATTTTGGCATTATTTACAATAATCCTCACTTACGAAGCCATTAAAAGGTATTGTATTTCTAGGAAGAATTTACCGTTAATATACAAACTACCTTACAAAATTATTTTCGTCGCAGTGTTCAGTTGTCAAACGACAGTCCTGCAAGAAAGTTGTACTCGTAAATGTTGTATTGAGTGCGTGTTAATAATATCTGCAAAATGTTCTCCAAACTGAGGAGGTAACAATCTTATTTTTTTCATATTTTTAAGATTTTGCGATCGATACTAAGAAGCATGCGTCTTGATCAATTATTCGATAATGTGAACAATCGCCAGTAATCCGATCCGATATCCGAGGTGTTAAGAAAGCAATTATTTTATTTTATCAAATTATTAGAGATCTTTTTCCACAATTGTGCATAAGGGATGATCTTCTAATAAATATGTATATTTTAATTTTTAGAATTGTTTAACAAACATGCCTTATTTATATATCACGTTGCAGGACTTGATGCATAATTCCGTTTATCTTAGATTAACGTTATTGATAAAATTATATTGATATAGAATGACGTAAAAATGTTATATGCCTACGAGATTCTTGCATAACGATGCAATTGCATATTAACACATTTTGAACCGCTGATGTTTTTTGGCATAAGCTTCTCCCTAGACGTTGTAAAATGTGAAATAAACCACGTGTCTATACTTTTGACTATGTAGAATAGCGGTTTTTAAATTTTGGTCTGCGGCATGTAGAAATCGTGATAAAAACAATATTAAATTTAAAAAATACTAGGACGTTCTTTGTCTTTGTTGTGTAATAGCAAAACCGTAATTGGACATCGCACATATCGAGGACCAAAGGTGAAATTTTGAAGACAAAAATGATTAGGGTTGTAATGGGATCCGCAAAAAACGTTGTTCAAGAGGGGGTCGGCGAACAAGTCAAGGCAAATTAAGTCAAGGCAAGTCAAGTCAAGTTAAGGCAAGTCAAGTCAAGTCAAGGCAAGTCGTCCTAAGAAAGTTGTCTTTTGTTTTCTGAAAAATCGATACAGGGGACTGTTATATACGCTAGAAGATTGTGTATATGAATGAAAAATGATTTTGTAAAAAAAATGTTTTTTAATGCATACACTCAAATTCTAACTTTTAAATTACTATCAAAAAAATCACGCAAATTGTAAGAACATTTAAGACATTTGAGTCTTTTCGTCGATTCGATTTTCAAAAACATTTACAGATGAATCAAATTTGTGGAATATTCTATACCATTATTTATATTAGGGAGTTTCTTTATCCCCTGGTCAATTGTAACATCTGCTACATTGCCTTGATCGAATCTAAATGCTTGGATTTTATTGTCGTAGAACTTTAGAAATGAGACAAAGATTTCGCTATCTTCTTCGTCGATCTTTTAATTACGCTCAAAAACCATTTCATTTTGGGCTTGTTATGACGTGGGGAAATGTTTCCAGGGGACTGTTTAATTAGCTCTTATTGGAATGTAGCACAAAATATAATTGAGTTATGTTATTTTACTGTATACAGGGAATATTCATGTATTCCACGGAGCGATGCTCGTGCAGCAACAAAATAGCGACCGGGGGCGTAGTTTACAATATAAACGGGGGGACTGTTCACAAAATGCAGTCATATTTTTAATTTACTTTTTTAGTTTTATAAACTAAAAATAAAAACATAATAAGCAGGTCTAATTTAAAATCATGTAATATTGTTCAGATAATCAAATAATATGATCGATTACTAAAGCCATTTTTTTAATCAACTTAATCTAAAGCAACTATATCGCTTTGGTGACACACCTGGGAACTGTTTTTGAGCATTATATAAACTTTTACAATTTGGTCTGAGACAAGGAGTTGTCCAATTTACTGAGAAACGCCCATATATATTAATACTTTTAGATTTAAAATGCATGTAGGTTATTCAAAAGGTCCTGATGTCTTGCAAAATTTTCCAAAAGTTAGTGACCTCGCGTGATTTTTAGACAAACGAGCGCGGTTTATAAAGTGTTAAATAAGATGACATAAATAACTTTACATAGACTTTTAAAATGTTCAATTTCCATAATATGGTAAAGTATCAAGGGGAGCTGGATTGTCCTTGAGTCATTGAAATCCTTCATATATTTTATCAATGCCTTACCAAGTACCATTAGGCATACATTCCTGGAGACTGCACCTTGTTTCAGAACTGAAGCAACCTATATATCAGTGATTTTTGACGAACTCATGCAAAAAATTGAAAGAAAAAATAAGTTTTATACGAAATGGCTGCCCAGAATACAAATGTTGCACAGAAGGCAGAAGCTTTTCTGGACTTTATCACGATTGGGACCATTATTTTTAGGTTAAAGTTTTTATTGGTTTTAAAAAAATATTTTAATGCGAATCACCATGCCAAAGTAAAATAAATTCAGCAATGATTTAAATCAGCGAGTGGTCATAAGAAATCGAGGATCTTTCCTGGAGGTGATTCGGATCAAAATGATACATTTTGGTAAAGTTTAGTCTGGCTTATCCTGTGATTTATTTTTATATTAAGAGGACCCAAAAGACCTTATATTTGAGATCAGTTTGTGTCCAGACATAGTGACGGATGTCAATATTTTTCCAAAAAATTAAATCTGACAATAGAAATTTAAGGGGGTCACTCTGCGTGAAGGCAGTACTTTAGCGATTTTTTCCCGGATTTTTTTTCGACGAACTTAATAAAGATACAACTGCAAAAATTTTATCACATATTTATTCATATTGTTAGCATATTTTGATTTTTTTGCAGATTGAAATCATTGCTTATTGCTGAAATACGCAGCATCTTAGTCACTCATCATCAAAAAAAGGGGTGTTTTTTGATATCACGATTGCGGGCATTTTGTTACTCTAAAATAAAAAAATCAAAACGCATTTTAATTTATAAAGTATAAACTAGTTTTTACATTAAAACTGTTATAAAATATTAAAAGGAAAATATTTGGTGTCTTGTTAAACATTGTGTCTCATCATGTGATTGAACGCATGCTCCGAACCCTCGCCTTTTCAACGCTGTAACTTCTGAACCACCCGTATATCGGAAAATCACTTTATCCACATATTCTACATTATATTTAGATAAAATTTATGCAAACAAAAAATAAAATATTCATTAGCAAAACATGCATCATGAATCGGTCGCACCAACTGAAGCGTACATTTACTTTCGAAAAATCTCAGTATGTGTTTTGATTGCTTGAATTAAGTGGTTTATTTCTTCTTTAATACAAAATGAAATATTGCTTTTATTTTACAGCTCTTCAAAAAATGATTTGCGCAGTGTTTTTCGATCAATATTTACATCCCACGCGAGTTCCAGTACAATCTTAGGAAGTCCCACAAAAAAGAAGAACAACAAAAATACTTTAGGCAGAAGAATAAAGGCTAGATTAACTTCTTTTCGTCTACAGCGAAGACTAGATAGTCCCGTGATGATAAGGGAGAGTCCTGAACGAGAGTTAAAGTACAACGCTATAACAGCACTTGATCCGAACTCAGAATTGAACATCACAGTAAGCAGCATCCTAAAGAAGTCCTCGTCTTCTGCTAAGCTATCGTCAAATAAAAAAATCAGATTTACTCAAAATTCAAAGTATTTGGATGACACCACATTAGATGAATCCTTCGTTGAATCAGACGTGGCGAATTCTACTATGCTAAGTGAAACAGACAATCAAATAAGTGAAAGTGATATAACATACTATAAACAGTTAAGAGAGGAATTATTGGAGAGAAGCAGAGAATTTGAAGATAAGAGCACATTAAAAAGAAAAGCATCAAGCGTTTCACCGTTTGTACCCACATCAAAAAATATAAGACAAAAGGACAAAATGAAAAAGCTGGATGAAAGTTTGGATCTATCCAAAAGCTCCTCTCGAATCGAAATACATTGCTCAATGGATGCAATCGATGAACATGAAATTAACACACAGGCAATTTATGCAAAATCAAGTCCTTTAAATCATCCACCGAAACCAATCAGATCGCGTTCATTCTTCAAAGAGCAGAGCAATCAAACCAGTCTGAAAAAATGCCAAAGCAAAGATGACGATTTCCACGTTGAAGGATTGAGTTCGCTGAAGGAATTATTCAATCAAGACCCATTTGAGGAGTTTCTTTATTCTTCGTTCGATTCCAATGACAGCAAATTCACCGGTAAAATTACTGCGAAAAAGAACAGCCTCCAAAGATTTAATCCCATATCAAGGAGCGATTCTTGCGGTGTTACCTTGTTATCTGAAATGAAAGACAATTACAGTAAAATGTCGTGGTGTGCAGCATAGTTGTGCTCTATATAACATTCATTCCAAAAGCGATTGAATCAATTTTTATTTCTCCCTGTACATATTGTATTAAAATTTTATTTGTATAATTAGATCTTATATATAGTTTAACCAGCTTTATGGTTAGTAATGATTTGTGTTTCTTTACTACTGAGTTTTGTGCTATATTTAAGTTATATGAAAGACTTTTAAAATAATATCCTTGACAAGTACAATAGGTAAAAATAATCTTGATCATATCTTAGAATCAGATTGTAATTAAAATGTTTTTTTTATATATGAAAGTAAAAATTACTTTTATTCTCGAATTTATTGTTGTTTTGGCATTTTTGTGTCAATAATATTATTGACGTTTCAAATGGTTCGTATCTTTGCTATATTTTTTTCTTATATACAATATTTTTTCCGAATTTTAAATTGACATTTAACAACCAATTTCATAATGCTTTTTTGCTTTTATTTAAATATTAAAATTTAAAATATTTGTTTAAAATACAATTAATAAATAATTAACAATGCATTTGCGTATAGATGTCGATGTTACAAATATTATAATACATATTATTTTTTGTAATAAATTATTTTTGTCTTTAAAATATTCGTTTTTTATTAATAAAATAACACCTTTAATAATAATTTTATGGATAAAATATGATAAAATAATTTTTTGATAAAATATCTAAAATATGATTTATGTTATATTGGTGCAATAGAGCCATTGTAATGCTGTAAACCAGCGGCTCTCAAACTTATTTAGTCCGCGGACCCCCCTCTTTGAGTAAAATTTTCTTTGCAGCACCCCATCCCAATCCTTACCCCATCCCAAAATTTTACGTCGTTTCTTTGGACTTCATTTTTCAAACAAACATTTATTGATTTTAGTGATTTACATACATACACTAATTGGAAAATTTTTGTACACAAACTTTTATCCCTTTTGTGCTACGCTTTATGTCTGAGCAGCGCTGGCCATAATCAACACCGTCGATCGAGTTAATATTAAAACGTGAATTATGAATCTACAATGTTATGTACGAGAAATATTCAGAAAGTAAGTGTACTACATTTTTATATATTTTTAGAAAAAGGGTATATGAAAAAATAATACAGGATATTGTTGATACATTTATTGACTATTTTTCCACATAATTATCAATTCATTCAATGCATGTGATGAGTCGTGGCACAAGCTTCTTTATGCCCTCCTCGAAGGACTCTCCCGTGAGCTCCTTTGCCCACTTTAGAAACTCTTTTTGCAGCTTTTCGTCGATTAAAAAACTAATTCCACCCATATGTTCCTTCACAAAAGTGAAAAAATGGTCATCTGAGGACGCTGTCAGGGGAATACAAGAAAGTGGCTTAAAACATCCCAACCAAATGAGTCAGTATTCCCCCTCCTTTTGTTTTGAATGCTCTTTTTGAATTTTTTAGGGTCTCACAATATTTTTGTGTATTAATGGTCTCTCCCTGAGGCAGAAACTTAACCAAAATTATGCCTTTTCGGTTCCAAAATACTGAGACCATGATTTTTGTCCGAAATTATGATTTTGAATTTCTTGGCAGATGAGAAATTGGTATAACGACTATTTTTTGGCTCAGAGGTGTTATAACGTTTCATCGGCAGATGCTGAGATCCCCTTTTACCACTCAGTGTTGCCAACTGTCAAAAAACAAAAAAACACAACCCGTTGTGGTCACAGTACACTTACTTTCTGAACATGCCTCGCATATTATAATTTTTTATTAAAAAGCATTTTAAATAAAAATTCACTAGTATACATTTCGTTGAACCCACGGGAGATAGTAACATGATGGTTGTTGCCGAAATTTATAACAATTTTTGAGACCTGTTAATAACTATTATATAAATGTCTTAAACCTACAAAACTGAAACTATGTTTTAGCTGCTTACAATAAATATTACATGTATTTAATATTGCATTGCTTTGAAAGTTGCAACACTTCAATCAAGTTTCCACGCCATAAGTTTAGCTACGACTACTGAAGCCTTAGCCACCTTGTGTCGAAAGTAGACGACGATTATTTTACAATAATTAATGTAAACTACTTGTATACAAAAAAGCAGTTTTTTGTTCCAGTTTTAAATTTTTTTTTTAATGTTCACAACATTTAAAGCTTGGTAGACTCTCAACTTTCCTGATTTATATTGTATAAATACTGACTGGAGCAAAAATTAGCTTTGTATAAATGGGTGCAAAATTTCGGTTACTGCCTCCCGCATTAATACGATATTGCAGCTTAAGCGGTCAATAGCTTTAATCTATGGTGTTATTTATAAAAACTTTCAATCAATCAATTATCTGACGATATATGAGGCTTATTTTTGACTGTCTGGAGCAATGTGAAATAAGAAGCAGCCGCTTGCATAATCTGAAAAAAATTATAATAATCATAAAAGCACATTTGGAATATTATTCGCTTTTAAAACATAGAATACCTTTGAAAAATTTTCTATTGAAATATAATAAAATTTTGCTGCGGTTATTCCAACCGGTCTTTGAGCTCTCAGGATCAACAAAAGTACGGATTTACGAAATCTTTTTCCATAATAAAACCATGGACATCCATATCCCGCCTTTGCTATATTGAAAGACTTAAAATCAAATGCATATGATGTAATACATTTTTAATTTATTCAAATTTGATTTTTATATATCTAAAAAGTTGATTTACTTCGTTCTGTATGTTTTGTCCATACCTTGCAACAATGTATAGTTGAACAAATGCACCGATTAAGAATGATGAATACAAAATCAATTTGTTTTCTCCTATGTTCTAAAATAATACATATTCTTCTATAAAGTTATTGAATTTCTTACAAATCACATTATTAAAGCATTTAAATTAAATATATTTTAGAATTTGCAACGTACAACAGTGATTTCGAAGAGGATGAAACATATCATGAAGGACCCGATCGTGTATTGAATGAAGATTTGATGACTGAATAAGTCTTCCAAATTTTGAACCAGATTTAAAGCATCATTGTGTGTTTTAATACACCCATTCAATTGATCAATAGCTTCCTCTTCAGATACGTACTTTATTACTCGTCTATTTGTATGTTCTTCTTTTAAAACTTTAAAAATTATAGTACAAAGTAAAATATTTTTAAAAACCACGCCTCTGAATCCAAATCATTCACTTATGAAACGATTTGGTCAAAGCTACTTGTAGCACTTACCATCACGCCGGCTAATATTTTTAATCATTCTTTTAGTCAATCCAACTCTTTCTATGCGTTTTGCGACAATTTTCAAATGTGCAACCACGTGTAAAGATAAGGTGACAAATGTGCAATCGAGTCCAGTAAACATAAATGTCATTGACAGCAAAACGAATATCATCCATAGGTAAATAAATGAATATGTGATTGTATCCATGTTGTTTATCCTAAAACTAGGGAAAGATATTTGTAATACATCCATTATATTTATTCAATATTGCGCTCTATTGTAATATTTTAGCTCTATCATAGACATTAAAAATGACTGAAATACTAATTATTTTAATTATAAACAACATATCATTGCTGTATAATAATTTCGTTGCAATTTTCAATATGGCTCAAAATCGCTCTCTTCTTCGGAAGAAATAGTATATTCAGTGTCAATGTCATAATTTTTCTGTGTAGATCGTCTCTTAATCAATTAATAAAGATGTCACTATAGTTCCTAACTCAAAAATAACATATCACAAAATGGCGACTGCTAAAAAAAATTCAGTCATGTCAGTTTTTGGCCTTATTTTTTCTTTTTCTTTGTCTATTTGTCAGTTTTAATTTTTTTTTAAATAGTTGAAAAATAAATTTTGAAATAAATCTGGTAGGAATAATATATAGCATAACTTCGAAATCGCAAAAAAAAAGTCGCACTAAAAGAGGTTTAAGTGTACTCTTATTAGGAGGACCAAAAAGTACTCGCACATTTAATTAAGAGAAACTTCAATTTTTTTATATGCAATTCTTTAAAACATAATTCTGTTCATTATTCAATACATATTTCTAACGTTTTCCCGTTTTTCAGTCTTTCATTTCCTTTTAAATAAAAACTTTCCGACTCAAAAGCATAAAACGAATTTAAATACATTTTTACCTCAGCTGCATTTTGGAATAGTTTTTTCTCTCTTTTCTAGTTCACGAAGGCGCGCCTCATGGACCAGTATCGTCTTTTTTCTATTGAATAAATACGGACATTTCTCTTCTAATATTTTATGCAAAAATTTGAATTGTCTACAATAAATCCCAACATATTAAAAAAATAACCTTTTTTTAATCAAATCAAAATAAAAAAAACTCAGCATAGAATTCCAGATGTGGATTTCATTAGTTTCAATTTTGGACATTTCAATCTTAATAATAAAAGAAAAAAAATTACCCAAAAATAAAGTTTAACAATAGTTTTATAAAAAAATACTTATAAAGATGTTTCCATCACTGTGTCTAGAACACAAATTAAGATCAAAAAAAGATCTCAAAATATGCAAATACTCTTTGTTCCCCCTAATATTTCTGTTACATATGATTGTTCCTACTTCTATTCCTTAAGTCAATGTTGTTAATCACTAATAGTTTGAATATTATAATGTAATTCTGGTTAATAGATTTTTGATCTATAATTATATATTCTTTGTATTCCCTAATATAATACAAAATATTAAAAAAAAACAAAAAAAATATAGAAGAAAGATTAGAAAAGTACAGTTGACCATTCTTTGATAGAAATGTGTATTCAGTTCAATTTTCTGTTTGTGGAATAAATATACAGAACTTACTCGACTTTGAGAGGAAAAACCAGTTCAAGTGTCGACGAATCAGTTAATGTTTGTTTCAACACTATCAGCAATGGTACGCAGCTAAAGTTGATTACAATTAGACACATCAGAAAATGATAGTATCGAACTAGTTTTTCAGACTTCTTATCAGCAGCTTTTATGACATCCAAATAGTTCTTGTCTGATGTTTGAGAATCTATCAAAAACAGTAAGTATGAGAACATTCGGCAGAAATAATTAAATTAAGATGTTTCAGCATACTTACACATCCTTTGTAGTTTGAATATGAAATTTCGAAGATCATTTCTTTGGAAATACATAAAAAAATACTTTAAGAACATGACGAATTCGCACAAAAAAGTTGCGAGAACTTCGGTTGCGTCTGTTAATTTTTCAGACTTCCTCATCAAATATAATATTTGAGGGACCATTATCGATGAGGTTAAGAAAGGTGTTATCAGAAATCTAATAAATTCGATAATTTTTAAATTATTACTATTCGGCCACACCCCTATTATTCTTAGCATGGAAATATTTTTGCGCAGAATTTCTAAAGATGTATCATTTTTTCCATCGTCATCTTTTTGGGAATCAAAATCTTTATCCATTCTTACTTTTGTTTAAAAATAAAATACACCGATATTCTTTAGATATTGTCACTGACATATGAAATGAGATGTGATGGAACTAACTTTTATGTTTTATACTCAGAATCACTTGATATGAAAAGGGCTAAATTCAAATTTTCATTCAATTTTTTAATGAATTCCTCAACTATCTAAGATCACTTTAATGTAGGACAAATTCCTTTAAATCTAAAGTGCACCCTCAGGCTGCCCCTAAGCGAGAACGCATTACGTCGGGGTGTTCTACGTGTTTGTTTTACTAACGTATCGAAGATCTTCTGAAAGAGAAAATCCCTTGTTGCGACATTTCTTGATGAACCTAATCCTTAAGCGTGATCAAGACTAACTCAACGGCAACGATAAGAGAAGATTTTTACAAGTTACAGAAGAATGTACCCAGTTTTTAATTAAAATCCGACATATGTATAATGCAATTTAGATGGCAGTGTAAATGTTTATTTTCATAAACTTGGGTTGGGTTTATTTGTGAACGTTCACCCAACAGGCCACCTGGGTGAACGTATCTTTATGGCATGGGTTCCCAACCTATGCACTTTTGTGGGGTCGCCAACTTATACAGTCAACTAAAAAAATATTCACTAAAATGCAAATATTCATTGGCATGAAACTAGTTGCTAACCTCAAAGACTTGGTCAAACAGGAAGATTTCAGCAAGCGAGCGCATCATTAGTGCAAACATCATATGAAGTCGTATTGGAAATTGCCAAGTAAAAAAAAAACAGACAATTGGAGAAATGCTCATCACGCCCTGCTTGTTGAAGATGGTGAAATTAATTCTTGGGGATTTCAGTGAAGTAAAGATGCAACGAATATCTCTGTCTAATAATACTATTCGGTGGCGTATATTAGAAGTAATATAGAAATATCAAAGACCTAGACGTTAAAGAGCAGATTTTGAATGAAATCAAGCTTTTTCTCTTCAATTTCAAGATGATCAACAGACGTAAGCTCATATGCTCATTTGCATAAATTCGTGAAATATATTAATTCAGATGATATCAAAGAAGAGTTTCTATTTTGTAGTGGACTTGAAACTACTACAAAAAGTAGAGAAGATAAATAGGTTTCAAATCAAATCTGGAGACACCCTTCTGTTTAAAGAATTGTGCATCAGTCATGGATTCTGATCACGAGATTCTTCTTTTCTAGTGCAAAAGAAACATGACCTTTTGGTATACTTCAACGACAAAGCTTCGTTGAAAACAGTAGCATATTTAGCAGATATATTAGAGCAGTAAAACAGGTATAACCTGAAACTTCAGGGAAAAGAAAGCAATATTATCACATTTTTCGGGCATTTTTATCTAAGCTGCAAAACTGGCGAAGAAAAATTAATCTTGTAAACACTGCCATATTTGAGAAACTCTGCAGTGTGATGGATGAATCTGAAAGTGAAATAAATGAAAATTTGAAGGAATTACTGGGCATCTCGAATCCCATGAAAACGAACTTTAGTATTACTTCCCTGAACTGAGAGAAAAATAAACTAAATTGTCATGAAATCCATTCTCTGCTTCCCTTGATTTACAAGATGAATTCTTGGATTTACAGAATGATTCCTCGGCACGTAACTTGTTTAATGAAAAATTGCTCATATAACTCTTGTGTGGTATGTATCATTCATACCCAAATTTAACAATGATTGCCTTTCGACTTTTCGTTTCATTTGTGTCTATTTTTTAATTATCTTATTAAAAATACCTTTTTCGATTGCATGGGGATTGCGGGTCATATGGCTTTTATAAACAGAGGTCGTCACCCGAAAAAGTTCGGGAGCCTATGCTATAGGGAGCTCTTATAACGACCAAGTTGCTTTTTGGTGTGCATGAAGAAGAGTTTATTCTCGAGACCTACAAATATAAATTACCCCTAGACTTTAAGCTCAATTTAAGAATGGGAACACTTTCTTTTTATAAAATCAATATATCATTTTTTTTAAATAAATTACTTTTTTATAAACATTTCAATCTTAAAAAAACCATACATTTAAATATATTTAATCATTTTTTAACTAAATTTAAATAAATCAGCCCTTTCTGAAGACACATCTATATAATTGGATACTTTGCTATTACAAGAACCAATTAGGAAAAATAATTGGATTTTAATTACGATTAAATTACACAACATTAGTTCCCATTGATCCATCTAATTTATATACAATATAAGAATTTATACATTCTAAAGCTTAATTGAATCTAATTAAAGGTTTAGGCAATTTTGATAACTCATACCTTTATTAATATTAAATAAATCATCCAATTATATTATATAATTAGGCCTTATTGAGATATCCAAGGGATATAATATTCTTCTATCAAATTTCGGTAATAATTGTGTATTCTTTTATACGCCTCGATACAAAATTATGAGCGCTGTGAGATTTTTAACAGTCAATAAGACCCAAGAAGATCCTTTCGTTTATTATATCCATTCACCACACACATTATTAGGGTCATAAGCAAATATGATTATCAGGATTTATATGATATTAAATATATAAATAATATATTTATTTCATGGTTTTCCCTACAGACTACATCCAAACAATTTACATGGTTAATTAGTGGAAGGTAATCGTAGTGCATACATGCATTTGATCACAGAACCAATTGTGTCAAACCATGCAAACACTGCCCTAAATTGATTCTAAATATTTAAGCATTTATTGGTCGACTGCTAGAATGTATAATGCTATTATTAACCAAAAACTGGATTGCAAATTTTACAGATCAATTTTTTATGCAGTGTTTTTGGCTCTTTTATTGTTTATGTGTTGGAGCAATGTGAAATAAGATGCTGCTGCTCTCATAATCTGAAAAAATATATTTTATCAGTAATTACGAATGCATTTATGCTAATTTTAAGATTGTGATAGACCTTTTCGAATCCTGAGATGGATATCAGATAGAATTTTGCAGCCGTTATACCCAAAGGTCTTTGCGATCGTTGAACTAGAAGCATTAACATTTTTCGAAAACGTTTTCCATAAATATACCAAGGACAGCTGTATGCAGCATAGCAAAAGAGATAATGCTGAAATGAAGATGAATTTTTGTAAAGAAAATTATTTAAATTATGCTAGTGCTATAATAATTACCTCATTAAGAATTTGCTGCCCACACCAAGCCAACATGTAAAGTTGTGTTGTAGATCCCCCAAAGTATACAACTAACATCACGATTCTCTTTATTGTAGTCTTAAAAAATGATTATTAATTACAATTTATAGTAATAACAGTGAATAAAACAATATAAAACTCAATCACAGCGAACTCAATCGTTGAAGGATTGAGTTCGCTGAAGGAATTATTCAATCAAGACCCATTTGAGGAGTTTCTTTATTCTTCGTTCGATTCCAATGACAGCAAATTCACCGGTAAAATTACTGCGAAAAAGAACAGCCTCCAAAGATTTAATCCCATATCAAGGAGCGATTCTTGCGGTGTTACCTTGTTATCTGAAATGAAAGACAATTACAGTAAAATGTCGTGGTGTGCAGCATAGTTGTGCTCTATATAACATTCATTCCAAAAGCGATTGAATCAATTTTTATTTCTCCCTGTACATATTGTATTAAAATTTTATTTGTATAATTAGATCTTATATATAGTTTAACCAGCTTTATGGTTAGTAATGATTTGTGTTTCTTTACTACTGAGTTTTGTGCTATATTTAAGTTATATGAAAGACTTTTAAAATAATATCCTTGACAAGTACAATAGGTAAAAATAATCTTGATCATATCTTAGAATCAGATTGTAATTAAAATGTTTTTTTTTATATATGAAAGTAAAAATTACTTTTATTCTCGAATTTATTGTTGTTTTGGCATTTTTGTGTCAATAATATTATTGACGTTTCAAATGGTTCGTATCTTTGCTATATTTTTTTCTTATATACAATATTTTTTCCGAATTTTAAATTGACATTTAACAACCAATTTCATAATGCTTTTTTGCTTTTATTTAAATATTAAAATTTAAAATATTTGTTTAAAATACAATTAATAAATAATTAACAATGCATTTGCGTATAGATGTCGATGTTACAAATATTATAATACATATTATTTTTTGTAATAAATTATTTTTGTCTTTAAAATATTCGTTTTTTATTAATAAAATAACACCTTTAATAATAATTTTATGGATAAAATATGATAAAATAATTTTTTGATAAAATATCTAAAATATGATTTATGTTATATTGGTGCAATAGAGCCATTGTAATGCTGTAAACCAGCGGCTCTCAAACTTATTTAGTCCGCGGACCCCCCTCTTTGAGTAAAATTTTCTTTGCAGCACCCCATCCCAATCCTTACCCCATCCCAAAATTTTACGTCGTTTCTTTGGACTTCATTTTTCAAACAAACATTTATTGATTTTAGTGATTTACATACATACACTAATTGGAAAATTTTTGTACACAAACTTTTATCCCTTTTGTGCTACGCTTTATGTCTGAGCAGCGCTGGCCATAATCAACACCGTCGATCGAGTTAATATTAAAACGTGAATTATGAATCTACAATGTTATGTACGAGAAATATTCAGAAAGTAAGTGTACTACATTTTTATATATTTTTAGAAAAAGGGTATATGAAAAAATAATACAGGATATTGTTGATACATTTATTGACTATTTTTCCACATAATTATCAATTCATTCAATGCATGTGATGAGTCGTGGCACAAGCTTCTTTATGCCCTCCTCGAAGGACTCTCCCGTGAGCTCCTTTGCCCACTTTAGAAACTCTTTTTGCAGCTTTTCGTCGATTAAAAAACTAATTCCACCCATATGTTCCTTCACAAAAGTGAAAAAATGGTCATCTGAGGACGCTGTCAGGGGAATACAAGAAAGTGGCTTAAAACATCCCAACCAAATGAGTCAGTATTCCCCCTCCTTTTGTTTTGAATGCTCTTTTTGAATTTTTTAGGGTCTCACAATATTTTTGTGTATTAATGGTCTCTCCCTGAGGCAGAAACTTAACCAAAATTATGCCTTTTCGGTTCCAAAATACTGAGACCATGATTTTTGTCCGAAATTATGATTTTGAATTTCTTGGCAGATGAGAAATTGGTATAACGACTATTTTTTGGCTCAGAGGTGTTATAACGTTTCATCGGCAGATGCTGAGATCCCCTTTTACCACTCAGTGTTGCCAACTGTCAAAAAACAAAAAAACACAACCCGTTGTGGTCACAGTACACTTACTTTCTGAACATGCCTCGCATATTATAATTTTTTATTAAAAAGCATTTTAAATAAAAATTCACTAGTATACATTTCGTTGAACCCACGGGAGATAGTAACATGATGGTTGTTGCCGAAATTTATAACAATTTTTGAGACCTGTTAATAACTATTATATAAATGTCTTAAACCTACAAAACTGAAACTATGTTTTAGCTGCTTACAATAAATATTACATGTATTTAATATTGCATTGCTTTGAAAGTTGCAACACTTCAATCAAGTTTCCACGCCATAAGTTTAGCTACGACTACTGAAGCCTTAGCCACCTTGTGTCGAAAGTAGACGACGATTATTTTACAATAATTAATGTAAACTACTTGTATACAAAAAAGCAGTTTTTTGTTCCAGTTTTAAATTTTTTTTTTAATGTTCACAACATTTAAAGCTTGGTAGACTCTCAACTTTCCTGATTTATATTGTATAAATACTGACTGGAGCAAAAATTAGCTTTGTATAAATGGGTGCAAAATTTCGGTTACTGCCTCCCGCATTAATACGATATTGCAGCTTAAGCGGTCAATAGCTTTAATCTATGGTGTTATTTATAAAAACTTTCAATCAATCAATTATCTGACGATATATGAGGCTTATTTTTGACTGTCTGGAGCAATGTGAAATAAGAAGCAGCCGCTTGCATAATCTGAAAAAAATTATAATAATCATAAAAGCACATTTGGAATATTATTCGCTTTTAAAACATAGAATACCTTTGAAAAATTTTCTATTGAAATATAATAAAATTTTGCTGCGGTTATTCCAACCGGTCTTTGAGCTCTCAGGATCAACAAAAGTACGGATTTACGAAATCTTTTTCCATAATAAAACCATGGACATCCATATCCCGCCTTTGCTATATTGAAAGACTTAAAATCAAATGCATATGATGTAATACATTTTTAATTTATTCAAATTTGATTTTTATATATCTAAAAAGTTGATTTACTTCGTTCTGTATGTTTTGTCCATACCTTGCAACAATGTATAGTTGAACAAATGCACCGATTAAGAATGATGAATACAAAATCAATTTGTTTTCTCCTATGTTCTAAAATAATACATATTCTTCTATAAAGTTATTGAATTTCTTACAAATCACATTATTAAAGCATTTAAATTAAATATATTTTAGAATTTGCAACGTACAACAGTGATTTCGAAGAGGATGAAACATATCATGAAGGACCCGATCGTGTATTGAATGAAGATTTGATGACTGAATAAGTCTTCCAAATTTTGAACCAGATTTAAAGCATCATTGTGTGTTTTAATACACCCATTCAATTGATCAATAGCTTCCTCTTCAGATACGTACTTTATTACTCGTCTATTTGTATGTTCTTCTTTTAAAACTTTAAAAATTATAGTACAAAGTAAAATATTTTTAAAAACCACGCCTCTGAATCCAAATCATTCACTTATGAAACGATTTGGTCAAAGCTACTTGTAGCACTTACCATCACGCCGGCTAATATTTTTAATCATTCTTTTAGTCAATCCAACTCTTTCTATGCGTTTTGCGACAATTTTCAAATGTGCAACCACGTGTAAAGATAAGGTGACAAATGTGCAATCGAGTCCAGTAAACATAAATGTCATTGACAGCAAAACGAATATCATCCATAGGTAAATAAATGAATATGTGATTGTATCCATGTTGTTTATCCTAAAACTAGGGAAAGATATTTGTAATACATCCATTATATTTATTCAATATTGCGCTCTATTGTAATATTTTAGCTCTATCATAGACATTAAAAATGACTGAAATACTAATTATTTTAATTATAAACAACATATCATTGCTGTATAATAATTTCGTTGCAATTTTCAATATGGCTCAAAATCGCTCTCTTCTTCGGAAGAAATAGTATATTCAGTGTCAATGTCATAATTTTTCTGTGTAGATCGTCTCTTAATCAATTAATAAAGATGTCACTATAGTTCCTAACTCAAAAATAACATATCACAAAATGGCGACTGCTAAAAAAAATTCAGTCATGTCAGTTTTTGGCCTTATTTTTTCTTTTTCTTTGTCTATTTGTCAGTTTTAATTTTTTTTTAAATAGTTGAAAAATAAATTTTGAAATAAATCTGGTAGGAATAATATATAGCATAACTTCGAAATCGCAAAAAAAAAGTCGCACTAAAAGAGGTTTAAGTGTACTCTTATTAGGAGGACCAAAAAGTACTCGCACATTTAATTAAGAGAAACTTCAATTTTTTTATATGCAATTCTTTAAAACATAATTCTGTTCATTATTCAATACATATTTCTAACGTTTTCCCGTTTTTCAGTCTTTCATTTCCTTTTAAATAAAAACTTTCCGACTCAAAAGCATAAAACGAATTTAAATACATTTTTACCTCAGCTGCATTTTGGAATAGTTTTTTCTCTCTTTTCTAGTTCACGAAGGCGCGCCTCATGAACCAGTATCGTCTTTTTTCTATTGAATAAATACGGACATTTCTCTTCTAATATTTTATGCAAAAATTTGAATTGTCTACAATAAATCCCAACATATTAAAAAAATAACCTTTTTTTAATCAAACCAAAATAAAAAAAACTCAGCATAGAATTCCAGATGTGGATTTCATTAGTTTCAATTTTGGACATTTCAATCTTAATAATAAAAGAAAAAAAATTACCCAAAAATAAAGTTTAACAATAGTTTTATAAAAAAATACTTATAAAGATGTTTCCATCACTGTGTCTAGAACACAAATTAAGATCAAACATAAGATCTCAAAATATGCAAATACTCTTTGTTCCCCCTAATATTTCTGTTACATATGATTGTTTCTACTTCTATTCCTTAAGTCAATGTTGTTAATCATTAATAGTTTAAATATTATAATGTAATTCTGGCTAATAGATTTTTTTTATCTATAATTATATATTCTTTGTATTCCCTAATATAATACAAAATATTAAAAAACAAAAAAAAATATAGAAGAAAGATTAGAAAAGTACAGTTGACCATTCTTTGATAGAAATGTGTATTCAGTTCAATTTTCTGTTTGTGGAATAAATATACAGAACTTACTCGACTTTGAGAGGAAAAACTAGTTCAAGTGTCGACGAATCAGTTAATGTTTGTTTCAACACTATCAGCAATGGTACGCAGCTAAAGTTGATTACAATTAGACACATCAGAAAATGATAGTATCGAACTAGTTTTTCAGACTTCTTATCAGCAGCTTTTATGACATCCAAATAGTTCTTGTCTGATGTTTGAGAATCTATCAAAAACAGTAAGTATGAGAACATTCGGCAGAAATAATTAAATTAAGATGTTTCAGCATACTTACACATCCTTTGTAGTTTGAATATGAAATTTCGAAGATCATTTCTTTGGAAATACATAAAAAAATACTTTAAGAACATGACGAATTCGCACAAAAAAGTTGCGAGAACTTCGGTTGCGTCTGTTAATTTTTCAGACTTCCTCATCAAATATAATATTTGAGGGACCATTATCGATGAGGTTAAGAAAGGTGTTATCAGAAATCTAATAAATTCGATAATTTTTAAATTATTACTATTCGGCCACACCCCTATTATTCTTAGCATGGAAATATTTTTGCGCAGAATTTCTAAAGATGTATCATTTTTTCCATCGTCATCTTTTTGGGAATCAAAATCTTTATCCATTCTTACTTTTGTTTAAAAATAAAATACACCGATATTCTTTAGATATTGTCACTGACATATGAAATGAGATGTGATGGAACTAACTTTTATGTTTTATACTCAGAATCACTTGATATGAAAAGGGCTAAATTCAAATTTTCATTCAATTTTTTAATGAATTCCTCAACTATCTAAGATCACTTTAATGTAGGACAAATTCCTTTAAATCTAAAGTGCACCCTCAGGCTGCCCCTAAGCGAGAACGCATTACGTCGGGGTGTTCTACGTGTTTGTTTTACTAACGTATCGAAGATCTTCTGAAAGAGAAAATCCCTTGTTGCGACATTTCTTGATGAACCTAATCCTTAAGCGTGATCAAGACTAACTCAACGGCAACGATAAGAGAAGATTTTTACAAGTTACAGAAGAATGTACCCAGTTTTTAATTAAAATCCGACATATGTATAATGCAATTTAGATGGCAGTGTAAATGTTTATTTTCATAAACTTGGTTTGGGTTTATTTGTGAACGTTCACCCAACAGGCCACCTGGGTGAACGTATCTTTATGGCATGGGTTCCCAACCTATGCACTTTTGTGGGGTCGCCAACTTATACAGTCAACTAAAAAAATATTCACTAAAATGCAAATATTCATTGGCATGAAACTAGTTGCTAACCTCAAAGACTTGGTCAAACAGGAAGATTTCAGCAAGCGAGCGCATCATTAGTGCAAACATCATATGAAGTCGTATTGGAAATTGCCAAGTAAAAAAAAACCAGACAATTGGAGAAATGCTCATCACGCCCTGCTTGTTGAAGATGGTGAAATTAATTCTTGGGGATTTCAGTGAAGTAAAGATGCAACGAATATCTCTGTCTAATAATACTATTCGGCGGCGTATATTAGAAGTAATATAGAAATATCAAAGACCTAGACGTTAAAGAGCAGATTTTGAATGAAATCAAGCTTTTTCTCTTCAAGTTCAAGATGATCAACAGACGTAAGCTCATGTGCTCATTTGCATAACTTCGTGAAATATATTAATTCAGATGATATCAAAGAAGAGTTCCTATTTTGTAGTGGACTTGAAAACACTACAAAAAGTAGAGAATATAAATAGGTTTCAAATCAAATCTGGAGACACCCGTCTGTTTAAAGAATTGTACAAAGTCATGGATTCTGATCACGAGATTCTTCTTTTTTAGTGCAAAAGAAACATGACCTTTTGGTATACTTCAACGACAAAGCTTCGTTGAAAACAGTAACATATTTAGCAGATATATTAGAGCAGTAAAATAGGTATAACCTGAAACTTCAGGGAAAAGAAAACAATATTATCACATTTTTCGATAATCTCAGGGCATTTTTATCTAAGCTGCAAAACTGGCGAAGAAAAATTAACTTGTAAACACTGCCATATTTGAGAAACTCGATAAAGAAAAAGTGATAGATGAATCTGAAGGTGAAATAAATGAAAATTTGAATGAGGGGCTTACTGGGCATCTCGAATCCCATGAAAACGAACTTTAGTATTACTTCCCTGAACTGAGAGAAAAATAAACTAAATTGTCATGAAATCCATTCTCTGCTTCCCTTGATTTACAAGATGAATTCTTGGATTTACAGAATGATTCCTCGGCACGTAACTTGTTTAATGAAAAATTGCTCACATAACTCTTGTGTGGTATATATCATTCATACCCAAATGTGACAATGCTTGCCTTTCGACTTTTCGTTTCATTTGTGTCTATTTTTTAATTATCTTATTAAAAATACCTTTTTCGATTGCTTGGGGGCTGCAGGTCATATGGCTTTTATAAACAGGGGTCGTCACCCGAAAACGTCACCCCTAGTTCGGGAACCTATGCTATATATAGGTCGTTATAAGGAGTTCTTATAACGACCAAGTTGCTTTTTGGTGTGCATGAAGAAGAGTTTATTCTCGAGACCTACAAATATAAATTACCCCTAGACTTTAAGCTCAATTTAAGAATGGGAACACTTTCTTTTTATAAAATCAATATATCATTTTTTTAAATAAATTACATTTTTATGAACATTTCAATCTTTAAAAACTATACATTTAAATATATTTAATCATTTTTTAACTAAATTTAAACAAATCAGCCCTTTCTGAAGACACATCTATATAATTGGATACTTTGCCATTACAAGAACCAATTAGGAAAAATAATTGGATTTTAATTACGATTAAATTACACAACATTAGTTCCCATTGATCCATCTAATTTATATACAATATAAGAATTTATACATTCTAACGCTAAATTGAATCTAATTAAAGGTTTAGGCAATTTTGATAACTCATACCTTTATTAATATTAAATAAATCATCCAATTATATTATATAATTAGGCCTTATTGAGATATCCAAGGGATAAAATATTCTTCTATCAAATTTCGGTAATAATTGTGTATTCTTTTATACGCCTCGATACAAAATTATGAGCGCTGTGAGATTTTTAACAGTCAATAAGACCCAAGAAGATCCTTTCGTTTATTATATCCATTCACCGACACACTTTTTTTATTATTAGGGTCATAAGCAAATATGATTATCAGGATTTATATGATATTAAATATATAAATAATATATTTATTTCATGGTTTTCCCTACAGACTACATCCAAACAATTTACATGGTTAATTAGTGGAAGGTAATCGTAGTGCATACATGCATTTGATCACAGAACCAATTGTGTCAAACCATGCAAACACTGCCCTAAATTGATTCTAAATATTTAAGCATTTATTGGTCGACTGCTAGAATTTATAATGCTATTATTAACCAAAAACTGGATTGCAAATTTTACAGATCAATTTTTTATGCAGTGTTTTTGGCTCTTTTATTGTTTATGTGTTGGAGCAATGTGAAATAAGATGCTGCTGCTCTCATAATCTGAAAAATTATATTTTAATCAGTAATTACGAATGCATTTGTGCTAATTTTAAGATTGTAATAGACCTTTTCGAATCCTGAGATGGATATCAAATAGAATTTTGCAGCCGTTATACCCAAAGGTCTTTGCGATCGTTGAACTAGAAGCATTAACATTTTTCGAAAACGTTTTCCATAAATATACCAAGGACAGCTGTATGCAGCATAGCAAAAGAGATAATGCTGAAATGAAGATGAATTTTTGTAAAGAAAATTATTTAAATTATGCTAGTGCTATAATAATTACCTCATTAAGAATTTGCTGCCCACACCAAGCCAACATGTAAAGTTGTGTTGTAGATCCCCCAAAGTATACAACTAACATCACGATTCTCTTTATTGTAGTCTTAAAAAATGATTATTAATTACAATTTATAGTAATAACAGTGAATAAAACAATATAAAATATGCAACATGCAGATGTGTGCAATTTTTCTGCATTTTTAAAAAATACTTACATTGCTTAGTTGAAATATAATCAAACAAATCGTCAAAGAGCTCGACAAATACTGAAGCATCGCCTGAACGCTAAAAATCGATTCAACTCTTTTCACATACGAGATGATCACATTATGTCGTATGATGCAACTCTTTAATTGTGATATTGCTTTATATTCATCAAAATGTCTTTTTATTTTCTGTTCTCTATTAAGAGATTCATTTTTATATGATTTTCTTCCGATATTTGCTAAATCTGTCCTGAGAATTTTCATATAGGCAATTATATGCAACGAAACGGAGACGAAAATGCAATCCACCCCACCAACTGCATAGGGAGAAAGCTCCATGTTTATGAAGGTTATAAGATAAATTATTGAATATCCAGGATTGGTATCGACGCTGAAGAAATAGCTGAAAATATTGAAATAAGTAATACGTTATTTTTTAGAATTAATTAAAAAAAACATCACAAAATCATGACTTCTATTTTTATTAATTTGGAAATCATTTTTTTTCGTTGTGATCTTATTTTTTTACAAAACAAACTGCCCACTTTGTCATCAAGAGGCCGTTGATTTGAGTCCAACTATGACATACTTATTATTCAGGTTATATCGGGATTCAGGAAAGATCATACGAGGAGCATAAAAATCTGTTATTAAAATTACTGTTGATAACTGAAATAATTCAAAGATGTTATTTGAATTTTGTAGTCTATCAAGGGGTGAAATTTGACTATGTAACTTAAAAGATCCAACATCTACAGAAACGAAAGAGTGATATATGAGCTTTGACTGAGAAAATCTATTCTTCGCTATCCTCGAGCATTCCTTGGTTTTGCTTAATTAAAGAAATGGCTCGTTGCATTGAAGTCTCGCAGTAGGATGTTTCTATCTGGAAGCCTTGGAATATTGAAAAAATCAGATATATTTTATTTTTCACTGATTTCCGTGTTTCTTTTCCCATCCCCATAACCCATGTAAGTTATTCGAATTCAAAATGTCCATTGAACGGCATACAGCCCAATGAGACGTAATAGTGAAAATTTTAAAAAAAAAAACATGTATTTAACGTTACATCTTAGCTTTGTAATATATCAAACGATTGATCTAAAGTTTTTGATATTTCTTAGTCTAACATTAATTATTCTTACACGACTTTAAAAGGCAACATCAGCTCATCGATTGGAATATTGAATATTTTTTTGTAAATCATTTGCAAAAGTGGATAAAAAGTAAACATGTTGGAAACAGTAATCATCAGAAGGGTGTATGCAAAGGAGAACCTTTGACTTTTAACATTTGCCATCCATAGAACCTTTTTTGGTTTTGATGTCATCAATATTTCTAAAATAAAAATGTAACATATATTTTTTATAAGAAAATATAACTGTGCTAAAATCAATATGTAATTGAATAGTTTATATTTACTTACGATTATTCCAATCATTTTGCATGCTAGAAAAAAGTTCAAATAATTCTTTTCGGGTCCAAAATATCCAAACATATTTAAAAAGCGACAAAACAGCACTGGTTGCAGGAGTGATGGCTTCAATTATTTCGTTGATATTTTTTGCATTTTTCAACCCAAACAAGAGTCCAGGTATGATGAAATTCAATTGAATGATAAGTTGCATTATAAATATACCATATTGCATAACGGTATTCCTCTTGGAAATATTAGAAGTCTTCCATATTCCAATGAATTGCAATAAAAAGACATTAATTGCAATAATCTCCTTTTGAGGAACAGTATCACTGAGTGATTCACAAAGTTTTCTGTATTGAATTTTTATTTTTTCTAAAATCTTCATCTTTATCAAAAAAAGACGACATTCAATCCCATAAATCTCCCACTGACTGAAATACATTGCTCTGAAAAAGCATTTTTTTTAACAAAATTAATATGCTTGATTGCTCAATTATTAAAAAAAATGATGTAATAAGATGATTGATACATAATTGGAGAAAAAAATCCATTAAAATCGAGAAATGCGATAATGATGGCGTGACATCTATTGGTGATATCGTTGAAATTAATATTTAATATTTTAATAACGTCTTTGTAATTCCATCTACATGAATCCATACTTTTTAATTTATATGCAATTTCTTCCATAATATTTATTATAGAAAAAAATGTGAAGCTTATTGAAATGGTATATTGCATAATAATTGATGGCGTAATTTTGCCATAGCTAAGATGCGTGGGATCCAGTATCAAGGTTCCGCAAAATCCAAATGTAGGACAAACGTAGGATTTGATTGAATAACGTGATTTTACGTCACATCGAACCGTGATCAAATTCACTGTAAAAAAATTACGCTCGGCTTGAATCTGATGCGAAACCGCTTAACGAAGCGTAATATTATGGAAAAGTTAAACCATTTTAAGTCGTACAAAAATATATATATAGAAAAAAGCTTCCAGATACTTCATTAAATCTACCATTAAAAATCTTCATATTCTGATGATTCTCATATATCCTAACGCTGCTGGAATCATTATAATATATGACATTTCAAAATTGCATCAATTTCCGCGCCATTTTTATGTAACATCCCAAAGTAAACCACAACGATGCTTTGATATACTTTGAGGCACTTTCACATTTGAAAAAATTACGTTAAGATATTATAAATGTCTACCGGTGGGTGTATTAAGTTTGGCCAGAAATTAAGTCGATGCAGAAAACGAAACATAAACATATGATTATGCAATAGATCTAACATTATCAATTTTGATTAATATGACATAATGTAAATTAAATAACATCGGTCCATTATAATCGCGTTCCTTGTATGAAATAATTATTATCGAGCTTGTGACTTCTATAAATAGGGCTCTATAGATTTAGCTAAGACCCGATCATGTCATTTTTTTATGACCACTCGTTGTTTCGAATTAGCTTATATGATATTAAGTTTCTTTTAAGTCAAAAAGATTTACGATGAGATACTTTAACAAAATAAACCAACTTGCAGTAATACGAAGGACATTTATAAACAATAGCCAAGCACACTATAAGAAATTATTTCATTTGATGAATAATTCATTCCTTCAAAAGCTTGATGCCGATTTACACAATATATTCCAAATAAGACATATACGTTTGGCATACAATTTTGGCTAATATTATACAAATTTTGAAATTATATGCAGATTACTGCATGAATTAACGTTTAGGCTAGAGGTTGGCAACAAATCTCGAAGCCTTAATTCATATAGTTGAACTTCTTTTTATCAAAATTAAGACGATATCTAATTTCTATCTTTCTACGAAAACTTAAAATTCAGTTAAAATCGTTGTTTTTTAAATATAATTAGAAACGATATATTTTCCCCCGTAAATTTGATGGATATTGGTGGAATTAGGTATTAGAAAATTCCGTAAACCATATTGTATCGTGGTTTAACGCTTGGACAAACATCTTGGATTATCTCAAATATCTTGGAAATCAGGTGAGCAGGTGAGTTTCAAATAATAACTGGTTTGCTTGAATCTATTATGAACATGTCTATTATAAATATTGGAACAAAATACTTCTAAATGTTTTGTTGGAGCACGCCGGAACCGCTGTGAACTAGGGAGTCAGGTCTGGTAGGCGTGCTTGGAATTGAGCAACCTTTATTTCATAATAAATTTGTTTAAATATTTTACATCTTGAGGTTTATTATTAATAATAAAAAAAAAGATATTTTAAGTAAAATTATCGTTATATTGCACTCATATATCTCTATCTGTAGGTATGCGAAATTAAAGTTGCTCGAAATCAGCTCGAAGTTGCTCGAAGTCGAAAAATGTCAAAATATCTTAATAAAGGAACGAAAGATGAACATTATCATGGAAAACCGACTGGAGTCAAAAGCTGGTACAAATGAATGAATGTTTTAAATCGATGGTTTGGCGACTGGCTCCAAAGCACCTGCATTTTGGTGTAAAAATCATTGAAATATTAGCATACATTACTGCTGGGATATTTTATAATGACTATAGCTTCATTTTGAAGATGATGAATACATTAAATATAATTATTGGCACCTACTGTAAAGCCTTTGCTGAAAATACCGATGAAGCGCGGGTAGCGAGGTGGAACGAGGAGTCTTTCTGAGACAAAAACAGCTCGTATAGCCCAAAAACAACAGTCAGTCGAAGATAAACTACTTTTTGAGAAATCTGAAGATCTATTATATGCACCTGGAATCATTGGTTGATCGATAAGTTACTAAAATTGATAGTTTTATCGCATTGAAACTTTAAACGAGATTATCTCGAAACTACATTTTCAAAATGTTCGCCAATTGTAGCTTAATTAGTTGTTGATTGATCTAGCTGAAATTTTGGGATGTTTCTCACTATAATATTGTCTAGTCAACTAAGCTAAATTTTTAAGGTTTTCGCGTAAATAAATTACTTTTTTGGGGTAAATATTATCAAGAAAATGGTAAAAAATATGAAAGTTTAACTAAAAAGCCTATTAAAATTTTAATTTTATACTCTTTTAAATTTTTATAGCTTAGTTGACTGCCTACATATTATATATTAAAAATCAGAAAAATATTTCCATTTTCAATTTCAGTTCAACAGGAAATCTTCGACAAGTGGCGAGCCGTTTGATATCACGAGAAAAGGCGCCTAATGGAATACCTCATAACTCTGACAGTTTGTAAAAATAGTAAACAAACATCTGTAAATAAAATCTTATTTTTAAGCCTTTATAGGGCTCATTTCGAAAGTATCCCACGGGTTTGAATAGTACAAATGTATTGCATTACATTAGCAGAATGTGGCAATACTTTATGAGAATAAAATATATACTATCAGATCAGTCCAAAAGTTCATGCACATTTTTGGGAAATTTTAAATATGGTAAATAAAACACAATTTAACATTTTAATATGTGCAAAATGGGCTTTCAATTTTTTTTTTTGACTCAAAACCAGTGTCTTTCTACAGCAATGGAATTAAAAAATATCCAAAAATGCGCACGAACTTTAGGACTGACCTAATTATTTTTTTTTTTTTTTTGCAATACAGCAACCTTTTAGTTGAATTTAGTAATAACGCTATGGGCATTAATTTTGTGATTCACTACATATCTGTGACATACCAATGGTTGCTGACGCCTATAGTGAGTTCTGGTTTCTAGCCTTGAGATTCTTCGACATCAAATTTTAAAGGGTCATAGACACGCGTTACAAATCTGTTTACACCCACAATTTACAAACAAGAACGAGCCTTTAAATTTGACACCATAGAAAATACATATTGGGGAATGCAAATAAGGAACAGTTTTTAACGATCCCAAATTATTGTCTTTATTGCTCAACGCCATTCATTATAGGCGCATTTACGATAAATCTGCGTTAAATGGAAATCCGCGTTACTCGAAAAATGGGGAAACGTGGTTAATTGGTCGAAACATCTTTAACAAAGGGCCAAGTATTCAATGGGGCCATCGAAGCTGTTAACCGTAACTGAAGAGTTCAAAGCACTTGACGTGTATTTCCTATGTACTTTTGTGCAATACAATGCAATGAGATTCACTTTTGCTCCGACGAGTTTACGCAAAACGGAGTCTGCATAACATTTCAAGGCGATCCTCAATTACTGTTTATTTTTAAAAATAAATTCATGGCAAATTTGAACGATTGCATTGGGTCGCTAATTTCATCGCATATAGCTGAATCGATCCATGTTAATGAATGAAGATGCTGAATATTTTCGCATGCCTGTTTACTTTCGCTAAAACGCGTTTTCTTCGTACAAACCCAGCACATAAGGCCAAACAACTGCCCACTTGCAAACAGAAACTTGTTCAAATCGTCTTTTTTTACGACTTCTGTCATCGATGACCTCCTATTAGAACATAGCTAATGCTAATGCGTGGCCGATGCATTGATATTTAGGTGAACTACTAGTGATGTTGTTGTTTTTTAAGTATTTCACTTTCGTTCGTTGGCCGATTAATGGCGCCAAATACAACAAAATATAAATTATTCAAATGTAGATTTTTTTATATTGCCATTGATACAATTTTCACAAATGCTTAATAATCAGACATTTGCTAAAATAAAAGCTGAAATATGCATAAGCTTTTAGTTGTAGCCAGTGTAGAAAATTCATGTCGCAATGTGAGCGATTAAATCCGATTTAATCTGATGTTTAAAATATATTTGTTGAATGAGCATTCAAATCAATTCAGGTTCAAAAAATCTCCCTGATCATTTACTATTCTCCCCAAAAATAGGTGAAAATCAAGTACACTGTGTCATATCAGCTAAGTATCTAATAATATGAAGTAGCTTGTATTTTGACGAATCGTTTCGATATAACATAATCGAAAAACTATTTAGGCGCTAAAATATATGATATTTCAATAAGAGCGCTCTAAATGTATTACATTATAACGGCCATGTTAATAAAATAACATCTTTCAAATTTATTGCAAATTATTAAATAATATATGGCAAATTATTATTATGTATTTAAATTAGTGTGAACATACAGCACGTACCATGATGAACATTCTGCATGAACGATTTGAAGGCAAGTCTAGAATTTTGAAAAAACACATTTTAATTTTATTTACATATTTTAAATTTTTAGACTTTTATGAATATATCCACTAAAGGAATTTCTAAAATTCCAATTATTTACGGAGTTATAATCATTTTAGTGACGCGGCAACTATGCCTATCCTATCAGAATTCAACACGGTTGACATAATATCTCAAGTTTTAATTGATTGATTTACTTCAAATTTAATACAAATATTTTATATATAATCTTCTATTGTCTCTACCAGATTTATGTCAAAATTTAATTTTTAACTATTTATAAAAAAATTTAAACTTTGAAAAAAATAAGGCCAAATTTTTTTTTTAAATAGTCACCATTTTATGAAAATATATTTTTTATTTAAGGTAAGAACTATAGGGAAATTTTAATTAATTAAAAATCTTTTTGTTTTTTTTTTTAATTTTAAATGACTAAAAGGGTTGAAATCGTGTCAACCAGGACAGGCCTTTTTTACCCCTAACACTTTACTAGCTTATTAACCTATTAACTTTTCTAATTTTATTTTTATTAGTCTTGTAGGTGTAAGATGTTTATATAATATTTATTCATATAGTCTCAAAAGGTGTCATAAATATCGGCAACAACATCATCATGGTAAATTGCCATTTTGTTCACTAACAATATCAAAACAACAAAATGTCGTTGCCTCCTGTACTATTAAGAATTAAAAGAAACGACAAAGAAGGAAAATTCTAAAATGGGATATGATAAAGTAGTTAATTTGTAATTTCTCAATCAATCAAAGTTCTTGGCGTTTAAAATGAGAAGTAGCGAGGTCATTTTCAATATCGACCTAGGTTTTGATACATTGCTTCCTCTCGTGCACCAAAATGCATTTGGCACCATAAATGCCATAAAACATAACCTTCGCACACGAGAAGGCCTTTATGATATCCCGACAAGCCACAATTGGGTGATGCAACATTGAAAATAATACATATTTCGATTAAGGCCCAAAATTCAATTTAAAAAGCGAACAATGCCACTTGTTTCACTTTCGGGGGCCTCGGCTGTTTTCTCACGTCTTCGGCTCGCCTGTATCACATGGAACGAGTATCAGCTACCGTTACACTTCGGATGCATATTTTCCAAGGTGTAATATTACGAAATGGGTATTTTGACCTGGATTGCGTATCATTTATAATTTTGAGATGAGGGTCCAGCCAAGACTAGGCACGTGTCATCTTAAAGAGGCGCGTGAACGACCATTAAACGTGACAGTCAAATATTCTATTATGCAATAAATTTTCATCTTATTGATCGAAGCGTTGTATTATGTAACGAGATTCGAAACCTTGAATGTATTGTTATGCCCTGAATGTTTTTCCCTTAATAAACGCTCCAGGGTTGTTCCACTTTACCCTCAAGCTCATATTCCAGCATTCGTTATACACAGATTTAACAACAATACAATGTTTCGCATAGAATTTGTAATATCATTGATAAATTGTAAAAAAATAACACATTAGGAATTCTATGATCCTTATGATGACACTGATAAAATGGCGATTGAAACATTTAAAATGAGTAATGCCCAAAATAACCTCTCACAGTCCGGATGCTTACTAATTTCCTCATTTGTTAAGCCATATATTTAATCAAATGTTATAGCTTACGGTATGGAATTAATATTAATATGTTGGCTCTCATTCTTGATGCAAATAAAAGATGAAATTTTAAAATAAGAATAAATATCGTCGATTGAATATTTAACCATAAATGTTGCAAAAAGCTTCGCGAACCAAATAAAAAATATGGAAAATGTGTTCAGTAGATTTCACCGACTTTATTTTATCATCAGTATAATGATGATGAATAAGTGTTTGAAATCTTTGATTAGAAATGTTGATAATCAACAAATGACAAGGATAAAATAAGGGTTAAACAGTAAATTAATCGTATTTTAATGGTAAAAGAATGTTATTGACTTATTCCAAAATTTTAGCCTGATTTAACCAGAAGTACGATTATATTTGGAAGTATTTAGTGAGATTTGTCAAGGAATCGTCCATTTTGAAATGCTCAAAGCAAATTACAACGGCGACGTGTTGCAACGAAATAGAAAGGCTCAACCAGAATCTTAACGAATAATCAATAGATAAGGAGACAGATTTCATCATGAAAATGTATATTTCAATACTGTGAGAATATTAAATAATTAAATTGGCAAGGTGATTGAAGATAAGATAAGATGAAGATTAGATTGATAACGATCTCCATATCCACCCAAACGATCGCTTTGTGATTTTAATATATTAAAGTCTGGGTCAATTGATTTCGAAATGAAAATGGTATTAAAAATTAACTTCATTTGTATAAAAAAAAAATATTGCTAATCCTAATATTTTAGCGAAAAAAGATCAGGAAATTCGAATGAATTTAGATGAGGATCAACCTCGGAAGTTGCGAAAATCTAAGATCATCGACCCAAGAGTTTGGCGACCTCAAATATTTGAATGCATATTGTTCGAGATTTTTTGGGGAAAACCGTATACTTTAAACTGAGCCTTGATGGAACCTTGTTTGGTTTGTAGACCTTGTCAATTTTAAGGTCTCCAGATCGGCCCACGTCGCAGGAAACTTCATTTTTCGCCTTTGTGTCAAATGACTCATGAGGTCAATCGGCGACTCCTCGAGTAAACTCATCGAAGGACTTCGAAGAACGATATATTCCATATATATATATATGTGTGACTTCGGTTCTCTGAATAAATTGTATGATATTTCCGATTCGTATTATGCGACGATTGTACTTAATCGACTAAGTCGTACAAGCGACGTGGAAAATTGACCAATTATTCACTCTCAAATTAATTCCCATTGTCGTTATGTCAAAATTATATCTACATAGTTTTCAAATGAAAAGACAGGTAGGAAGAAGGTCAACAGAAAATGTGTGATTATAGTTTCGAAATAATTGAAAAATTGAGTGATAAATTTTCTCAATTAGATCAAGATAGATCTTGGAAATTTGTTCATAAATAATATAATTTAATGCGTTTGAAGATAGCATTGTCTTCATTCAATTTATCACAAATGAATATCAAAGCAAATTTTATAAAGAAATTGATGTCATTCATTATATTTTGTATTGATCAGATTATTTTTGATAAATTTAATTGATCCATATTTAGTTTAATTCTAAAATTCAAAAATATTTTACACAAGATTAATGATTGAAAATAACGATATTACTTTGATACCAGTTCTATTCCCTCATATCTATTACAAATATATTCGGCAAAAAATATCCCTCTAATCCCAGAGATTAAAATTTATTGCTAAAACTTTGATACAAAAAACCAGATCCATAATTTTGACAGGATCGGTATTCCGAATGAAATCTATTACTATCAGATACTCTCTGATGAGCTCAGTTTATGTCCAGACTCGTTACAAGATGCCTATGTTATTTAATTAACCTTTTCGTGAGTACTTACGGAAATATCCGTTTTGACCTTCACTATTCAGAAAGAGCACTCTTGTGCATTGAAGCTCCGAGGCGGACAGAGACAAAGAGAACTTAGCGCAGTTCGGGAGACTGAGACGGATAGCTTCTTCATATGCATCGCATGATTGTATAGATCGTTAAGCCCAAATTTATCCACTTATAATGATTTCGATTTTTCGATGTTATTTGTTTACGCAAAGAAACGACCGAATATTGTGTGTTATCGAGAGTGTTTGTTTATTTAACTGCTTGCTGTTCTTCGCTGCGTGTTGAATGAGTCTTTGTCCAATTATCATTTCCTTCTAAAGGAGGAGCACTTGAATCGATTTTTTGTGCATTGTTTATGTAAAGAAATGACGAGTGTTCATGACAAGTGGCTCTGCCTCGAATTGAAGATTGTCTTACGCTGATTAGGAGCTGACAGAAAGTAATCGGTGTAAAGCGATTATGACATATTTTCTAGCAAGAGGATCTTCTCACTACATATTATTAATATAAGAGTGAATATTACGTTGGCCAACATAGAATTTGCCAAAATGAATGAAGATTTGGAAATAGCTGATAAATTAGAAAATTTTATATAGAATAGATGAAATGCAAAACGTTGAAATCTAGCGTATTTGTACGTTTTCTGTACGGTAAATGTTTAAACTTTTTTTGTGCGGTAAATCGCACAAAAAAAGTTAATTAGAAATCAGGAAAACAATAAGGCAATAGTAAAAAAAGCATTTTTAGTAGCATTCTAAGGATGTCTCGCATTATTGGTAAAATTTTAAGGATGTTTGGCATCTCTAATGCCAGACGTCCACTAGAAAAATAATTATTATTTTAATTACAAACTATCATCGCTTTATGATAATTTTTGTTGCAATTTTCGATATGAGATCAAAATCAGCTCTCTTCTTCGGAAAAAATATTATGCACAATATCAATGTCATTATTATTCTATATAGATTTTATCTTCTTAACAATATAATTCTTAATTAGTAAAGATGTCACAATAGTTTCTACCTCAAAAAAATTCACAACTGTTTAAAAAAAAGTTATTTTTTCATATTTTTTGTGTTAATGTTTTTTTTAAATAGTTAAAAAATAACATTTGACATAAATCTGGTAGGAACAATAAAGGGTTATATAAAAAAGATTATTATTTAACTTTAAGTAAATCAATTAATTAAAACTTGAGATATTATGTCAACCGTATTGAAAAAAGTACTTTCGATAAAAATGCATTTAAATTGATAATCAATTTGGACAACAATGCATACGTTTTTGATAAAAAATATCCGCTGTTGCTGATTGTAAAAAAGATCTTTGCCTGAAATTTATGCTATAAACACCGTATATGATCTATCTAGATTAGTTTTGACAGTTATTAGCCTTATCATAAATTTAAAACATGTTTTTACCAATTACCCCGATGAAGATAATACTAAAATTACTTAATCCGATTGGTATGCAAAGTTTTTCCAATGCGTCATTGTTTGTATTTAATGACACTATAAAGTTAATAATATTATTCAAGGGTTTTCGTTTAGAATACATTGCAATAAATGAGCAGTTCTACATTCGCAGCGTTTATCTTGAAAATAATGTTTATGTTAGATGATTAACAGATCATCATAAATATGTTTGTCTGTGAGTGATGAGTTATAAATTTCAATTTCGTTCAATGAGTTGCGAAATGCAGTACTGGACTTGATATTGGATTGTATGCACAATCAGCCTTGACACAGGATGCTGTTCGATCGATATTCGATAATTTTAACGCCCTAATATTGCATGTAATAATTACACTTTCACATGGTGTATGTCGCCATGGATGACTTAATATGAATGCACCACATGCTAACAAAAGCACAATGAAACAAAAAACGAAGGGAAGTCTATGTGGGTCATGGCTTTTATTTGCCAAGATATAAATTTTATTAAGGGTTTTTCCCAAGCTTATCGCCTTGGGCAACTTCGCATTTTCGTTGATTTATTCCAATTATCAGGTTCGCCTCTCTTATTGGCGATTTGATTAATTTATATTATGTTCATGGGATTTCAATGACTCAAATTGCTCGAATCAAAAACTATGGATTGGTATTGTCGTTCATGGTTGAATATTATGTAGTTCCTTGAAATTTACACATGTTTGAGTCAAGTTCATATCCCATAATATTTCGCAATTGTGACATGTTTCCTCTTTGAGTGGAAGGCTATTTTAATTTAAATCGCACACACTCGATTCTCACATTAGATATAAAAATCGACTGACTAAGATTATATTTACTTTATATTAAAAAAAATGATCATCAATATTTTAAATTTGATAAACATACAGCTTGTCTCAGATCGAAGTGCATTTTTTTAAATCGAATATATTGTTTATTAAATGACAAATTTTATATCGTATGTAATTTTAGAAAATCTTTCTTCAACTAAAAGGCAAAAATAATTATACTGACTGTTTATAAATATTTAAGGAGCGATGTAAAATTTACGCATTTCAATAATGGAAATACCCTCATTTTCTTATGACAGACAAAACGCATATTCGCCCCGTCACATGGCTATTTTGTCGATCGCTAGCAATCTAAAACAGGGAGTGGTTACAAGAACACAAGGACCTACTAAGGTCATGATTTAGACCGCAATATGAGATCGTTCTTGATTTTTAATATACGTTTATCATCATAGTTTAAGCACATGAATTCTACTGCAGGACTATGTCAATGTCAAAATGCACATACAATCATCAGTATCAGATATCCAAATGGGCGTCCACCTTTTAATTTATGAACAATTGTTAATGTACAACATATGAAATAATTTATAACAACATAAAAATACAATGATGATTCATATCCACATGAAGAAAATCAAATACTATTATTGATTATTTATGTTTTGAAGGGAATCATTGTGTTGGGAGTTTAACCATTGTTCTTCTTCAAATTATCAAGAATCATCAAATAAATTATAAAATAACTGGTATTTATTTTTCATATAAATATTTCTTCTAAATCTGACAATTTCGCTTTTAATCAAACCTTAATCGATAAGAAATTACAAGCATTTTAGGTCTAACATATTTTCGTTTTCTATAAAAGCAACTTCAAGATTCTTGATGTTATACTTATGATAACCTGCATCTATATTTTATTTATAATATGAAGCTGTATTTTTGTAATATATAATAAAATAGATAAGCTACTGGTCTAGTAGAGTAGTTTAAGCCAATTTATTTTACTGCGCCTATAGAAGTTCCACTTCAAAATAAATATCGTCATCTGTCCTAATAAGTAGGTTTAAAAACTACTTAAACTATTTTTTCTAAGCTCACGGAAGTGCTCCCATAAGCTATAGATGAGCATTCTTTACTAAATTTGCAAGACATATGCATAATAAGCGTTTTCGTCATTTGGCTTAAAATTATCTAAAAATATTTAAAAGTTTTTATTTAATAAACATAAAATGTTGGTAAAAATACAAACTTTTTTTTGGATCGCTCACTATTTTTTTATTTTTCAATATTTCTTCTTGATTATAGGTCAAACTATAAATAATATTATACAAAGTAAAAATATGTTTAATTTTTTTGCTACAAATCACTTGTTCATGACTTAGGACTTCCGTGATGAAGAATATCATCGCTCGAACACCCTAAATATCAACATTCTATATTTAATACTTTTCGAATAAAAAATGTTAAAAAATCAATCATAATAAATAATTTAGACTTATAAATAATATTTTTATATGAAATTAAGGATTTATAATCTGTTAAAAAGTATAATTGTTAATCAATTAAGCCTATTTGGATTCGAACCACCGATCTTTCATTGTCTGAAGGGTTGCCTTATCTACTGATGTGCAGGTCTCTAATTTACCTAAACCGAATTTAAGTATTATTTATTATACATGCAACTAAATTTAGCTTGACGCAATGGAAAAATTCTGCATATTATCTGAAGTAAACAATTAATCATGAAGCAAATTCCAATATAAGATTATGATAACGCTAATATCTATCAAAATAAATCCAGAATATTCTTATTATTTATAACTATTAACAATTTCCTTAAAACCTAAAAAATATAAAATTAGTTCTTTATGAATAAAAACTATACAATTCAATAGATCTGTCAAGAGTCTGAACAGTGAGAGGCTGTTGGATTCAGTCCATCTAAAGTAAATTGATTTTTATTGGTTCGGTTTTTAAATTGCATTGGGGGACTCTGTTTGATGAAAAATTAGTTATGGAATAAAATAGACATTTTAAATATAAATTTCATATGCTTTAAATTATTTTTTGGATACATCAAAACAAAACACACGCTGCCATCTGACGAAGTTGTTTATTATATTGATCACATTTATTTAGATTAAAAACGTATAAATCGTTCATAAATCCAATGAAATATATTCATTGGATAGCGTAACATGGCAAAATATTAAAGATCGAATTTCACACGTTTATGCTAAATCTAAAATACACAAAACTACAATCGAACTGAGCCGCTTCTTGTTTTTGCTTAATATGTGTAAGCTAAAATTTGCATAATGGAATCATGTCACCCGATACTAAAAAGAACTTCTGAATTAAATATGTGTATTTTTTACTTACAAAAAAATCCCATTGAAACATTTCTGAGAAACATGCTCATAATCAACTATACAATATTCGCAAATCAACCACAAATTAATAGTTTTCTCTAGACTGGACCTCAAGAACGCCATGATTCATTTCTATTTTTTTTTATTAACCGGTGAATATAGGTTAAATGGCTAAGTATAACTCATTTTTACATCCAAGGTCTAAATCAAGGTGTTTTCTATAATTCGTTTTTAAAAAAATACTATTACCAATTGTAATGCTACTCTTAAATTAAAATGATGATGTCATATCAGAGTGACCCTCATTATGCACCAATTTTGCACACTCATTAGAGCTCAAATTCAATCAAAATATGATTTAAATTAATGATTTATAACTACTGTTTAATATAAGTGGAGATTAGTCATAATAACTGACGATGTTAAAAATGTTTAATTATAGTATTAACTTTTTAAATATTTACAACATTTATAAGATTTTCGATGTGAAACTTTTATAGGCTCAGTATGGCAAATTGATTTGAATGTCACGAAAAGTGAAACTTCAAGCAGCAGTTGGTGTGAAGGAGAAATAAAATTGTTTGAAGATTGTGCCGCGTCATCTATACATAGCATAAAGAGAGAGAGAGAATCGTTTGTAGTGTGTCCGTGTCCGTCGCATGTCTAATAGACGCTACGCGCATGCGCCACGTTACCTCTACTATACATGTGCGTGTCGATACGTAGTATAAAGCGACCGCTACACCAATGGCAAACCTATTTTATTATATATTACACAAAACACAGCTTTATCATTAGCTAACAATTTCTGCTTACAAATGGAAAAAAGTAATGCATATAATCAACCTTTTCTAGGAGCTAAAATGTTTCACTTTTATACATGAGAGTGTCAATAACCTATTTTGTAATTTTAATCAATTCTTCGGTGAAAAAATACAACTGTATATACTCAAACCTCTTTTTATGCGATTTCGAAGTTATGTGGTTTTTTTAAAGCATTTTTTTTTTCAATTTCATAAAGAGTATGTATCAATGTTTTTTTGATAAAATAGGAAATAAATTATCAACCCCAACCGATATTTGGAAAAAAAATATAATTTGGGACTGTGTAAATTAAATTGCATCTGCTATCACTGAATTACGATCCCGCCCTTTATTCTGATTCAGATTTTTAAAAAAATGATTTCGTTTTTTTGCATACTTAATTAATTAACTTCAAACTGGGTATGAGTCTATACATTTCAATATAACCTACCAGATTTATATCAAAATTTATTTTTTAACTATTTAAAAAAAGTCAAAACTGTAACAAAGTATGGTCAAAAAATGAGTTGACTAATTTTTTTTAAACAGTCGCCATTTTCAGATATTTTTTTGAGTTAGGGAGTTTGAGTTAGAGACTATATTATTTCATCTGAAGAAAAGGACGATTTTGAGTCAATCGCAACTAAAATTATCATACAGCGATGATAGTTTGTAATTAAAATAATTAGTATTTCTCTAGTCTAATCCTTAAAATTTTACTGATGATGCAAGACGTCCTTTAAATGTTACCAAAAATGTAATGTTTAAATTTCTTGTTTTCCTGATTTTTTATTAACTTTTTGTGCGATTTTGCATATATTTTATATAGCTTTTTCAAAGTTATGCGGTTTTTAAAATCCATGGAGCGCATCTTTACTTTTTTTTATGTAAGTCTGTTTATTATTTGGTTATTTTTGGCTGTTTTTATTGTTTATTTGTACTACATAAGAAACATTATCTTTACTTTCATTAGCTAACGTTAAGCTTTCCAATCCAAAAAAAATCTCAAAGGCTAATCTGATAAATAATCTCTTCTCTCTTATTATTTATAAAAGGCTAACTGTATATTGTAAAGGATCATATAAAAATCTATATCTAAACACTAGGAATAAAAAAATGATCAATTGATTTAACAGTTCATCAAATATGCGGCATGGCGATATATAGACGTTGAACTACAATCAGTAAATATTACTTGACACCATAGCACGTTTTCTATTGTATCTGCATATATTTCATTTTTTTGTGTAATAGTGTCATATATGATTATTTCCGTGAGTGTCTTGCACGTTGAGTTTGGATAGAAACAGACGAAGAGAGTATTTTGCGTACATCGTACGATTGTATAGAGCGTTAACCCAAATTTATCGATTAATAATGATGTGTGAATGATATAATGAATCGATTTCAAGTGTATTGTTTATGTTCACTTGCAGAAATAACCGAATATTGTGTGCTATCGACAGTATTTATTTATCTATGTACAAGCTTCATACACGCTGCGAAGTTCCTGACAGATAAGTGGATTTGTACGGATGATAAGTGGCGGACAAGCAAATATGTATAGCATATAAGATTATGATATCACAATGGAAAGTAGACTTAATTCATGTGTATCAGAACACTACATGAATAAATTGAATGATTCAAATCATTGATTCGATTACACTGTCATTTGGCTCGATTAAGCGGAATAAATTCAGATTGATTGCTTGAAGATTTGATTTAATTAAGATTAAACCTGATAAATTTAAACATAATCCACTGCAATATTTTTGCAAAATCTATCAAGACTCGTTGTTTGCTTCTGTAAATAACAATAAGGATGCTGTATGATTATTAACAAATTTTTGACTGTCGATATTCCACATGTAAAAGTTTGGATACGTAATGTTGTCATTGGTTTTGAAGCATTGATACGTATGCAGGAGATCGTTTGATGAAGTTATAATTCGGACAATCAATGATGGACAGCCTTAAAATCAGACAATGACAATTTGATGATTATGCGTGTCGCCGTACGAAGAATACGTCACGCATCAGAGCAAAGACCTCCAGCACAACCGAAAACTTGCATTTTCTGGTGAAGAACCTCGAAAGTGTTTATGCAAATCGAAGAACCGTACGCGGGCCAGCAAGAATAGGAAGGCGATCATGTTTTGGACGTATATAAGAGTTGCAGCAGCTACATTTTGAACAATCGTACACAAGCACCAGTGCTGTCGAGAGTGAGTGCAAAAAAACAGTGTTAAGGTGATCTAGATATCGCTCAAAATGAATAAACTGGTAGGTGATGTCCAAATGTTGCGACATGTCTTTGATTGAGAATTGAACAACTTGTATTGATTTATCTGTACACGTGTTAAAAAAGTGCTTATGCAGTTTCATTGGATCAGTGTAAAAGTGCCATATGAATTGTTGAAACAATCAGCAATTTTTTTCAAAAAATTCAGTGAAAATGCATAATTAAAAACAGATAAAGACATTTTATTATTAAACGTAGCTTGAAAAATAAAGTCCAATTAATATTTCGAAAAACGTATTGTGCTCCAAATATAAATGTTTAATCTTCATTTTTAGATCTTGTGTGCGGCCCTTTGCGTGGCTGTCGTAGCTGCCGTTGATGACACTGCGAGTGATGACCAAACTCATAGTGGACCACAGTCTCGGTCCTTTGGTGGACTTTTAGGAGGAATCGGAGGTGGTTACGGCGGAGGTTATGGTGGAGGCTACGGCGGAGGCTACGGAGGTGGCTACGGAGGAAGCTATGGCGGAGGCTATGGATACGGAGGAGGTAATAATCATATCAAAATATTTAAATATCATATCATTTAACCGAATAAATTCCGTTAAATTCACATGAATTATCATTGTTTAATACAGTTCATTCATGAAAAATACAAATGCGTTACAATTGCAGGTTACGGATATTATCCATACAGACCTAGTTATTATGGCGGTTATTACCGACCAGGTAAAAATTTACTGAAATATGTTTTTTCAGTTATTAACAATAGTTAACTAACAATTGGATATAACGGATTAAAGTCTTAGTCACAGATTATAGAAGTTATGTTTTTTTTAATGACTAATTTACATTTATAAACATATTTGAACACGGGAGATATATTCTAACAAACGTCCATGTATTAATAATTGCAAAATTTTAACAAACTAATTTTATACATTTCAAGAAAAATCCAAATAGTCTTTAGTGTCATGTTGATGGTAAAGACAAAAATACAATATAAATCATAATAATGCAAATGTAAATAACCATGCATCTTGTTAATTCCTAGGAACAATTAACAATATCATATAGAATTTAAGATTTATCGATATTTTTCATTATAATATAATCTTTATATATACACAATTATAACTAATATTTTTATTTTTAGGACATGGCGGCTATAGACCGATTAAAAGACCGTACCTAGGAAGACCAGGCTATTATAAACCAGGATATGGCGGTGGCGGTCATGGAGGATATGGCTTATATGGCGGCTACGGCGGATATGGAGGACAAGGTGGTTACGGAGGACACGGAGGAAACGCTGGATATGGCGGGTATGGAGGATATGGTGGATATGGAGGATACGGCGGAGTTGGAGGATATGGCGGATATGGTGGAGTAGGAGGATATGGCGGATATGGTGGATATGGAGGTCATCACGGTCATGGTGGATATGACGGTTACGATGATTATGATTACGACAACTTCGGTCCCTATGGAAGAAGCGCAGGAAAGGCCGCAGCTCCCGCGGCAGCACCATCAAAAAGTATTAAATTCAAAGATTAATACATTAAGCTTGATAAATTATACCAAATACTACAACTATGTTTAATTAGGGAATGCGTTATGAACTGATGAATAATAATGTGACACAATTCCTAAAGCATCAGAATGTAAATTTCGTAATACATATTTATTGAAATACATGATAGGCTAGTTTATGTCATATAAACTATGTGTAATTGTCGTCATGCATGTTTCATAATTAATTATTTATTTTCATACATCAAATGGTATTCATCATCATCATCATCAAAAGTCTGAAATGATTATGTTATAATAATGTTTATTTATTTTTTTAAATATACAATATAATAAATACAAAACACAAGTATCTTTTATTAGTAACGTAATTAAATTTTATATTAATTTTGGAATATCTTTTTATTGATTTCAAATTATAATAACTATAACAATATATATTTTTACATTCGTAATAAATAAAATAAAAAATATTTATTACCAAAAGATAATAAAATATGAACATTTGTTCCTTACGTTTTCAATTTCCAAACCAATCAGATGTCATAGATCCAAAAAATGCAGCGGCACTAGATCTGACTGTACTGGAAGAACTATTGCCGGATAAAGCCGACAGAGACGTATCTTGTATGGAATTCGACTTTTGCATGCTTGGGCTGGTTTGAACCTGCTTTTTTCTCTACAATACAAATGAAGTACATATGTATTTAAATTTAATTTTTGAAGAATGAAAATAGTTTTTAATCTTAATCAAAACACTAACATAAAATAAATGCATTTTATTTACTAAAGGTCATTTCACACAACAGAATTTTCGATGTAATTTATTCACCAAAAATTTAATATTGAACTATAGCAGCATATGTAGCTTTCATCGATGTGTTTCAATAGTTATCACAAAACATATCACCAATAGTATTATGTACTTATACAGTCAACCCTGCTATAAAGCGCATTTTTATACCGAATCTTTTGTGGCGATCTTCTCCTATATTCCACAATCGTTTAATGAAACAGGTTAGCACATGATATACACACTATCGACAACACTGAACTATTGGTAAACACATTGGAGAGTGTAGCATAGAAAATCTTTAAAATATCCATGACATTATTAACGTAACAGATTAAATTTTTGTAATATCTACTTTGAAAAAGCAAACATAAAAAATACCATGTCTTATTGGTATTCAGTACAAGGAAGATTATTTAGTTTAGTGTTTTATTACAATGATTTAGGCAGAAAAACAAAAAAACCTGAATAAATGATGTGTATGTTTGGTGTTATTAGTAATGATTTTAAGTGAAAACAAATTTAAATCATTTGACTTCAATAAATTGAACAGTATTAATATTAAATCTCTATAGATTTCAAGCCATGCTAAATAAAGCCAATATATTTAGAAAATCGTCATTATTTTATATTGTCTGAGAAAAAAAGCATATAATGATTATCAAATAATTAAAACAGGTACAAACACACATCATTAATCATAGTATAAAATTTCTTACGTCAGTTTATACAAAACAGGTCATCTATTAAGGGCTGTAATAAGATAATATTACAAATTGATTCAGCAATTTCAATTACCAATGGATTTATATTAAAATTGGTCTATTTATCATTATATTTATTTTTTAACAACCAAATTGATGGATAAATAAACATATATACCTGTTTTTCGTTTTGTTTCCTACTCAGAGCCATTGGCGCCGTTACGGGAAGCAAGGGGAACCAAGCAACCGGAGTGTTACCTTGGCTTGCTAAAATAAAAGCATTTGGATCTCTATCAGCAGTGCCTCCTGATATTAAAGGCTTTGATCCAATTATCGAATTGACTTGATCATAATTAGGAACCAAACTTCCCAACAATGTCTGAAAATAAAAATAATAAATATATATAAACTGATAGAAACGAAATGAAAGCTTTACGGAATAAAATAAATTTACCAGAATTCGTTGAACAGATCTTTTAGCATTTATTTGTAATCTGGGATAAAATACGTCATAATCAAATGGATCAATTTTTTCCCTTAACAAATCACATATTTCATGACTATCGCTCAAAGATTTTTTATTTTCTCTAGTAACTAAAAGCAGTGTTACATGACGAACATCCATCAAAAGTTGTAGAGCACATTTTTGATTAATATCGTCAGATTTTTCTTTAATAACTCGTAAAAAGTTCTGTAATACTTTATCGGCTACTGATTCTATGAATTTAAGATGTATCTTCTTTGGTAAGGTGTGTGGTATTATTTCATCCAATATTCGACTGGTAGAATAAAGAAAACGTTGAAGTTTTATCGAGGGCCCGGAAGGAATTTTGATTGTTGATGTTACTGGCTGATCTTGATCATCTTTTTCTTCTATGGTAATAGCATCCCATTGCTGTTAATAAAAAATTATGAATCAAAATCTCTTTGAATATATTTGAATAAATGGAAATATGTTGAAAAAACAACTTACAACAAGTAGATATTCCATATTTGCTATCACCGTAAATTCTTGCGGCAATTCACATATTAATTCATCGATCCTTTTCATAGCATTATCAATCCAGTTTAACCAACAAGTGTGACAATTATCATTTAAGAGCTTACAAACTTCTTCCCATGATTGCAAAATAAGCGTATCAGTTACTTGAAAATCGTCATAAAAGGAAACTGGTTGAATCTGAACGGGAATAAAACAAGCGCGCAAATTTGGAACAAGAAGAGGTATCGCTTGTAATAAACGAGCCATGAATATCGACGACGACTTCAAATATATGTCAGATACGGGTTTATCTTGAGCTTGTTTTCCGATACATTCACCAAGAATATATTTAACAAAACTGAAAAAAGCATGCTTCGTTAGAGAATTTATAATAAATTATATGATGTTATCATATGATTTGCTTACTTGTTTATGTTATCAGTCGAACATTTCCTAAGAAAATTTTCTATTTCCAGCCGATCTGAAAAGTCCAACCCTGTGTCTTTACTTTTACCAGCCATCAATTGTTTTACATCATCATCAAATAAATTATTAGACAAAGCCAAACTATTTTTCGGAGGACCATACAAATACATTCTTACATCTTCTAACAATGTATTAAGACTCTGATCAAATGTTTCGCAGACTTTTTCTAAATTTGGAGTAAATCCTCTATCTTGCAAAGACATACCTGAAAAAGATATATCTAAATTGTAGAAAACATGGTGATAATTTCTTAAAATTAATTATAGCTTAATATGTTAACTAACCCTTCATGAGTGCATTTACTGAACTTATTACATCGTCTTCAGAACTAATGAAAGATTGTGCAATCAAGTCATTCCATACGAACCAATTAAGATTGACTTCCTTTTCTGTTGAATTTTGTCTTGTTATACTATCCAGTAACTTATTAATATTGCCTCGAAGACCCTTACTAATATCGTTCCATTTAAACGTAATAATATTTTTTAATCTATTTGTGACTAAGGGTTGATAATGCGAAGACCAAATATTTGAATTCTGATGATCTATTGATAAAGCTACACATATTTTTGTCCAATTTTCTGGTGTTTCTAAAATAAAACATGAGTTTATTCACATGCCCTAATTTTAATATTAAATATTTTCTTAGTATATAAATTTTATGTACCAATACTGATAGCCTTTTCTCGGATAAAATGAAGAGATTTTGCGTTATTTATATATTTGAGTAAAAATTCAACCTTTTCAGCAGAAAACTGCTTAACCCATTTTATCCATGTGGATACACACTGAGAGAGTTCTTCTTTAGTAACAGCTTGGAGAGGTGTCAATGGAGTAAGCCTAAGACAGTATAATATAAAATAAATTATATTGTCCAGAAGATAAAAAGTGATTGAGATTTGATTTGATTATTCTCATGAATTCACAAAAAAAAAACAAAATACTGGACCTATAATTTGCAACAACAGGCGGCAATAACTTAAGTCCTATTGGATCACGAAATTGAACCAGTGAAATAAGTGGTGGTGAGTTTTTATCAAATAGCTCATTGAGTTTTTGAAGTATTAGACCATTCTTGTTCTCTGTAATATAAATATATATTATTTAAATAACTTTAATTTGTGAAAGTAGTACAATGTTTTTTAACTAATTGGTGTGATCTTTTAGATCCTTAAATTATTTAAAATATATTTCTACTGGTCGATAATACTAATTACCAACAAAGCAGCTGTACAACAATTGTAAAGTCTTTACAATAACTTGAACACACGCTGCTATTCTCTCTTTGATATCATCTTTAATTTTGCCTTGCGATATACTTGTTTCAACGTCTTTATTAAGAGTCACAGACAAGCTGTTGGTACTGTACAGAGTAATAAATAGATTCATCAAATCGACTAAGCTCTTATTTCTATCCAACAAAAATAGACTTGTCAAACATGACGCAGCGACCTACAAAAACAATTCATTTGATTTATTAAGTAATTACATGATGCAATAAAAATTTACATTATGAAACGATAAAATACTATTTTTTTTGATATCGAGACTCAAATTTTTGTTAAAAATAAACAAGATATTGTGTTTTTAATTTTAAAATAAACTATTAACAAATTTTTCACTAAGCAAGAATTGGTAAAATTACTCACAGGGCCCAAATCAGATACTCAGAGCGTAAACAGAGGGAATGGCGATGCGATATGCACATGATATTTTAAATATATTGCTAAATTTTAATAATCGCTCTTCCTTCGTTATCGTCTAAACGCGCGACTTATGACAAACGGTGAAATTCAAAGAAACACATTTTTTCTACCTACCTTTGACTTTTCTCAGCCGAAAAAGACTAATTCCTAATTTAAAATATTACTGGACTATATTCTAAACTCTAAATATAAACAAAAAGCATTTTTAAAGCTTTTTTTTTAATACCTCTGCCTGCAAATCGGCACTTCCTAATTTATTTTCACACGCCTGAATCAAAGATTCATTAAAATTACTTAATGAGCTCCATTGTCTATGAACTACTGGCATGAGAGCTAAAATTTGTTTGTTTGTATTATTCCCTCCTGTTTCTAATTGAAGTCCTGCAATATAAAAAAAAATGTTATATCAAATATAATAAGTTATTAAAATCTCCAAATTTATTTTATATTTACCCGTGTACATGTGACGAGCAAACAAATACAATTGAGTAGCCGTCAAAAAATCTTCAACGTCCACGCAGCTCCAAATTTGTTCAGGAATTGCCATAAGAAGCTTAATTTGCACGGCAATACCATGAATCGTTCTATTTACTACGGGTCTATTAAAACAAGCAGGGAATATTAAACATGTCATGACATAATATACATAAATCCATATAAATGTCGATGGTACCTTTCGATTGCTTTTGGAATAGTAGCATTTTTGAAACCAATCAAATGTGTGTCATGTAATGTTCGACAAGTTACGGTCATGTCATCAATGTGTTTTATGCAATTGTTTGCCGTTATCTTCATGTCACCTATTGTATCAGCTGCCTCTATGAGATCTCTATATCTTTCACTGTGGGTGGCAAAATATTTAATCAAACGAGAGGGGTAGACGTTTAGATATGATTCAATTTATATGATTTTACATACCCAACCATAATTCTGAGCTCTTCTTTTTTGCGCTCGATTTCGCGCAGGAGTTTCTTTTGGATGTCATCGATTTCAGCGATTGAGTGCTGCTGAAAAAGCACATCGGGATCGATGTTTAATAGATTGCTGTCAGGCATTTTGACAACACCGGCCACCACGGTTGACGTTTGACGTTAGGACTTTTGGTAATAAGACCATATTTTATGGCCTATGATTTTGTATTTTAAAAATAATATTTTTATGTACGATGAAATTTAAAAAAAATTTCAAATGCAAAATAAACTAAAATAGGTGTATAAAATTATATTCGTCCGTTTTGTTGCTAATATTTGAATATATGTTTGCGTTATGTCAAATAAATTAAAATAATAGTCAGAGCCATCTATGAACAAAATTTATGAAAACTAAATTATGTCCATTTAATAAAAGTTATACCAATATTATATAGATGTCTCTACAAAAAAAAGTTAATTTTAGGAATATTAAAAATTTTTATAACAAATTGTATTTTATTTTATAATACCAATATTTTTTTAAGGTCTGTGATTTACTTGAATAAAGCTATATTTCATTTTTATTTAAACTAAAATACTTGAATTATTTGAGTGGTAAATTAAAAATTCAAATGTACCTCTTTTCGATATTTCGAATCTCCTGTCGGACTCATGAACGCGGAATAGCTGCCGGCGCCTTGGTGATGCTTCTTGTGAGCATTTTTCGTTCAGTGCGATTTTCACTTTGTTATTTTTGTTGGGCAGGAGACTTCCTATATTTTTTCCCGTCCCAAAGATTATGCTTATGCCGTGCTAATAAAGTGCTTTGTTTAATTTTCCCGTGTGGTGCGTAACGGCTGATAATAAATGAAAAAGGCCTGAGCAACCCATATACAACTATCCATGTGAGAAGCATGCTCGCATACCCTGTGTGTTCCTATGCTTTGTTGATGCTCGCCCCGGAAACTGCACATATTTCAATTCAAATAGCATATCAGTAGGAATCATTGGGACACAACATCTTCTCCTTGAAAATTTTAATTTCAAACTGTAGCTTTAATGATATTATTCATCATTTTTTTTTACTAAAAGCATGGTACCGTTGATACATGTCGTGGTGGAATTATATTTCGAAGAAAAATTATTCCAATTTTCAGTATTAAAACACAATTCAAATGTAATTTTTATATAGAACGATGAACTAACTGAATGAATAACTAAACCATAAGTTTTTTTTAGTATGTTTACGTATCATTTAATCAATACCTGTTCATATAATTCAAATCAAAGAGTCATTTTGCATTTTATCACGCTGATGCACGCATCACATATTGAAAAACATTGTTATCGATGCAGTAAGCTTTTTTGTAAAGGTATCACTAAAATTTCATTGATAATGAGCTTCATTTTCAACAAAATAGTATGATTTTTTTTTAGACAAGCAAGAATATCTTTTCACACAAGAAAACATTGATTGAGATAGATCTTGTAATAGGAACTTAAATTTAATCAATTATTAGGACACCCGATGAACATTCGGAATTCATAGGTGACAATTAAAAACCGCAGACAACAAAAGAAAATCCGCACTTTTAGAACCAATAAATTCTTCGTACCCTCGAATTACCTCGTCCCGGTTTCGGCATTTTTATTCCATAAAAAATACCCCAAGTGACGGAAAAAAAGGATAATCTGTTGGGAAAAGATCCGGTAAATAGTGTGGGTGTGGTAAAATCTCGGAATTTAAAGTATTTAATTTAGAAAAGTTTATTTGCGATGTATGCTGCTAAGAGTTGTCTTGGAAAAGTATGGATCCATTCCTCTTTTTGGTTCATATTTTATAGATAGAAGTATAGAAATAGCAACAATGATTCAAAAGCTTATCTCATCTCATTACATTGATTAATTGTCCATCTTTCATTACTACGCCAATACATCTTGAAGAGATTCGAATGATACAAAATCGTACCCTCAATGCCAATGAAAACTTTTCGATGCCGATTAAATTGGAATTAGAGAATCACGTCTGTGATATTCCCCTAAGACTAAAATTTTAATATATCACTCATAAAACCACCTATGTAATAGTCAAACGACCATGTGGCTCAAGTGCCACTTCAGCTACAAAGTCATTCCATATCGAAAATTAGCCGCTCTTGTATTCAGCGGGGGTCGAAAGTGATAATAACCCTCCATTGTAATGGCACAATAGAGGGTTGTGTACTATTTGCATATCGATTTTAATTTGATTTTTGGTCGCGTGATGTGTAAAACGATCGATACAACTTAAATTAATGGCACTTGGCCGGCGAGCGTATGACACACTACCATAAATAATAGCAGGAGGAAGGCAAAGTGCCGGAGAGGATACATCATTGCAAATTGAATCCCGATTGTTAAAGGCGTATCCTCCAACCTGGTCGTTGAATCAAAGCAGAAGGGGCAGTATATCGTTGGGTTATATCTGCACTTGTAGCGATGATGATGATGCTCACACTTTACTGATAATGGCGACGTGCTCTCTCCATTTGGAGTGTTAAATGGATGTCTCACTTGTCACTTGAAGTGCTTACAACGTTGTAGAAAATGATACGAAAATCGATGCTCGGAGAGACAGAGATTCTAAAATGGTTTTCCTGTCTTGAGTCTTCACACCTCGTAAGGATGAGTCAATGGCTTCTCATCGACCGCTACCAAATTTAAGTTTAGATTGAAATGTAGTATATGTATGCCTTTGCTCTTGTCATGGACGATATAATGCCATAAGAAATTAAATTTAAATGTAAATTTACATATTTTTATATACATGTACTTTGCATCGTATGTGCTCTTTAAAGTGCATGATTTAAGAATGACACTGGTAAAATTAAGATTTAATACATTGCACATGCGTGCAAATATTTGGACAGTTATTTGTCAATAACTCTGGATATTGATTCATCTTTCAGTGTACAAAAATATCAATTCTTCTTGATAATCACTTTTTAACTCAAACCTTTAACAAATTAAAGATGATTGCACAAAAATATTTAGTTTAAATACAAGTTGTTATCAGTTGATAAATCAAAAGATTCAAATAAATGTTTTTTTGGTTATCAAACTGCATTGATGACTTATTGCACATACAAAAGATAAGGTTATTCAGAAAAATCCATTCTGTTGACCTAATTTAATAATTTCATATTAAATAATTTCAGTCATATTCCGCTGAACACAAGAGGGAACATGAGTTTATTTCTTAAAAAGTCAATTTTTTACATTATCCTTTCCGATCCATTCCTCTTCTCCAGTAATAATGCGTTTTATATAAAGGTATTCGATTCTTCGATTTATTAACGAGGATCGCGGCATATTTTCATCAAAATTCGAGGGTTATGAACTTAGGAATAAACCTTATTTATCAACAATTGATCGAATTTCCAACAAAGTGTTCTAAATATAGGACAATCGGCATATACAAATTAAACATAATTCTATGTTCGATTGTTTGCTTTTGAGATATAATATACGAACCGTTTTAATGCCTTTGTAATTATCCTAAGTACATTTATTTTGAGCGATATTCAGTGGATTTTTTGAAAGTTTTCGATTTAGAATTTCAAATAAGAAATATTATCTGTGCGAGTGTTTCGCATCGAAGAAACCTTATTTAGCGGGGAATAAATAAAATGGGAAGAGTAGATCCGGCATGCCGTTTGTCTCCGCTTTCTCCACCATGAAGATGATTTACCCCCGTGGTGCCGTTGAAAAATGTCGAAGTAGTCGCTAAGCCGAGTGGAAGATCGCAGATGTCATTTAGTGTCATCAAACATCCATTTGGCTTCCTCAAGAGATGCACACCGCAATTACGCGGAAGCAGATTCCTCGAATGTCTAACTGGATTCGACACCCACCCGACTATTTAATATTTTTGAAATGTTAAATGAAAAGGGTTGGGGCACATTAAGGAAGTTCTTATGACTCCTTATTTGCATACCTCGCTAATTGCGGACGGCTCTTTGCTTCGCGTCGGATTTAACACCGCTTTAATAGCACCCTATACAATGAAATAAATTTCAGTCAATAATAAAATTGGGCTTACTTGATTAAATAAGTCGACCAAATGTCGTTCAATTCACATCGTACGCATGAAAAATATTCTTAAGCATAATTTTTATTTAAATTTATATTTACTTTTCTTCTTAAATAACATCAGGTTCACGATAGGTTTATTAATTTTTATAATCATGTAATATATGATATTTTTTGAAGAAATCTTCAGAATGAAGTTCTGGTTTCCTATCGTAAGTGTCGCAAAATATAGCGTTCGCTTTCATCCTTTTTCAGTTTCACGGTCTGAACACATCATACAGCCTTTATAATTTCTCCCTGATTTACAATAAATAAAATGAGGACTTCCATCTAACCGTTGATCGTGATCAGTTGACGACAATCGTCTCAATTTGGACTTCGTAAAATCGCGAAAGATACCAATAAGTTGCATCAACAATTGTCAGTGATTTTTTTTTAAATGATTTGTTGGCTTTATGTTTTCTTTGATTTCATATTCCTTGTATAAAATATAAGTGTTTACAATCGATGTTTTAAAACCCCAAAAAATAACTTCTTCCACCACTTCAGTCTTTCGCATGAAACAATATGATATCGCGTATTAATCTGCCGTGTCCACCCCGCCCATATTTAATGTAATCTAAAATGACTACTGGCTTATTTATTAGCTCATCTTGATTAGATTGGTATGGGGTAGTCCTTGCTAATCCTCTCATTGATTGAGGAGTTGACGTATGCTTTGTACTGAGCATTGTGACTTTTATTTTGTCTCGCCAAGCTAATACTAAAGTATCTTGTTTTATGTATGCTATCTTTCGTATCACAGCTAATCTTGTTTTTTATATAATTAAGTAAACCCTTTCTGTAGGACATTATCGTGATAGTGAGAAAACATTTCCTTTTCAAGAGTTCTCCAGCAAGGGTTGGATTGGTGTAAAATCTATCCGTGAATATATGATAGCATTTTATGTCTAAGTGCGCCTGTTGTAGATTATTAAAAAGGTGTAGATCGAAAAACGAATAAAACGTAAAAAGTAAACGTAGTATCAAAATAATATTGAATTACTGGACACAAATTATTTTTAAGATATTCACTGCATCACAACTCGACGCAGACTATCGTTTTATGCTCTTTACCTGCACCGATTCAATTCCTCTGTACCAATTATTTTCCATGTTTTAGATGACAAATTAATGGTCAGACAATAAGACGGTATTTTTAGGGTATTCACTTGATTCTTACATTTAAAAATGTACCAAAATCTTAATTGAAATTCATAAAAAACTGGCCACACATAGTGACCATAGGAGTTGTAAGGGAATCCTCATCAAGTCGACAGATCAAGAAAAACACAGTTTCTTAATACACTAAATAAATACATATAAAATAATCGATTTTAACTAAATGTAAAGTTTTTGTTGGAATATAGAAATTGGATATCATCTTCATTCTAGCAAGTGGAAGTTCGAGCGCATTCGTAAAAACTTATACATACATATATGCAAGATATAAGCTGTATGAATAAAGCCTTCCAGATGTGTCGTCATTCCCTGATTTTTAAGTTCACCACTCCAGTAATTTGCACATAATTTCAAAAATTTAATAATATTTGAATTAATTTAATTATGCATCAAATTGTATGAATCAGCATCGACCTTTTAAATGAATCAATAATTCATTATATAGTAGTTAAAATACCATATATAATAAATTATCGGATGTAGACTATCTCCATTAGAGTTTTTTCTAGGTAAAAGATTTTTCATGTGGTGATTTTCTATTGCCAGATTGTAAGATAGGAATATTTAAATAATTATTTCAGTTAATAGGGATCTAGGAGGAGGATCTCAAAAGCGAAAACATGTACAGGTAGATCGTTTGTTTTCAGCAAGAAATTTAAATTTGTTCAGAGAACTTTAGAGGGTTGTAATGTGGGCAGCTACTTAGCTTAGATGGGAGGGTTGAAAGGTGAAATCCAACCAATGGTTGGTCGCGAACCTGCCCTGACCCCGTCAACCCTCCCATCGACACTCACGCACCTCTCAAAACAACCCTGCCCAGACCATTTACTCACACTCTGCGCACATTCATCCCCGTCTTATTCACATTTTACAAATAAACAAATCATTATTAATTTTGTCTTCGACTTCAGCTAGAGTATCTGTAAAAATTAACATATTTTTTGCTATGAAAATGGTTTTAATTTATCACCTTTTCAACCCAATACTCGATGATCTATATTAAAAAGCTGTGTGAAAAAATCTTATAATGACTAGATTTTTAACATCTAAGTGTATCCAATAAATTATATATTGTATAGAGTGCCTCTGATGATATAAAATTCCATATTAATAATAGAGTTGCCAAGTGCTCCAGATTAGCTAAGATTGGCCTGGGATTATAGTTGCTGTCTAGGATCTCGTTTGTATGTCAAATTGTCTAATGTTAATCTAATCCAAAGTTTTATGGAATTTTATATGAACTACATAATCATACAATATAAATATTTAAATGATAACACAAATTGGTTTAAAATACTTTATATGGCACTTTTATAAAAATTTTCATCATTGGCATGTGTTGCTGCTATGTATAATATTGACATTTTTTGTAATACTTAATTCAATTAAATAATCATTTGATATATCCAGTATTTTTGTTGACTATTTCAAAGCATATTGACATAAGTAGATGAACGATTTTTCGCCTTTCAATTGATCTCATCCCAAAATAACTTAATTTAGCTGAAGGCATTGTGGATATATCTGAAGTACGTTCCGATTTTATTCAGAGAACAAAAACTCGTTTCTTTAAGGCAAAACATTCAAATTTGGATTCGTACTTAAATCTACAGGTTTTTTCTGCATATCACCGGTTTTCTAAAATTATCCACCCATAAAATAATCGATTTCCGATTAGAAACATGACCCGTGCGCGCGAAATTAAAGTGATTCCTGAATACACGTTGCGTGTCAATGATTAAACAATCGCTTCAAAAGTAGGCCTCTAAGGCGAAAGCGCACTCCTCTCTCGTCCACTGCATGATGGATACTAAAATTACACAATAAAAAAATTAGGTCTTGCTTTTTCAAATGAGTGCCATTTTACTATTCTCAAAATAATTTTCGCTTCTTAACACGCGTTTCAAATAAGGAAGTTTCCATGCCGCATCCTGTACTTATGTTTGCAATACATGGTGCGATTGATATCGATTTGCATTATTTTTTCATTGCTTTTTTTTAAAAAAACTAGTCTAAATTTAAATCTTGTATTCGTTTTGTTGTATTATCCATATAGTCGAAAATATATTTGATAAATATAAAATGAATGATGAATTATTTTGCAAGCCTTTGTAATAAAGTCAGTACATTGATTCAATAGGCATGACAAATTGGGAAATAAAAAGCTGTCAATCAGAATAATTTGTGGAACACCGATTGTAGATAATGATATTTTGCATTGGGCAGAGAGTCTTCAACCCTTAACATTTTAAAATTAACGAGCCACACGTTTGTCATATTATTACAAGCAAATCAAAAGCCCCAGTTTGGAAGAGTTTTTCAAGCGAATCTCCGCAGAGTCAGCGGACATTACCCACCACAAAAAGTTATTTCTTCCTCTTCTTTTACGTTTCAATGATGACATTTCAAAAATTGAATTTGGCTTCCCTCCACATCCGTAGACCACCAGGGCTGTCAATAACACAGGGTGAATATTATTATATCTTTGTTGTAGAACTTAAACAGTTAATATTATATTACCCTGCCTAAATTTATTCATAAAATATAATTATGAACATTTTTATATAAATCCAAGAAAACGTTATTGTGCTCATTGATATGGTTTTTAATATCTTAAAAATATTGTTTATAATGTAGGAATTTAATTGTCAATTAAACGATTTTCGACGAATCTTTTAGGTATTATTTAAGAATTATGTTGCTGAAATGGGTGCATTGTTGCTTGAGAAATATTTATCAATTTAAAATATGTTTATTGCGAATTTAAGTCAGCAACCCTCCGACAAAGTTGCACGGGGGAGCATTTCCGGAACGTTCCTTTTTTTAATGATGCGTGTAAGAACAGATATGCGGTACCATTATAAAGTTGCAACGCGTGAATCCATTCAATTATAGACTTTGTGTGCGATATACACAAGAACTATTATGTTGGACGACCTTTGATTTGTCGCGTACATTATTTTAATAATTGAAATTCATGAGGGTGGTTGAGCTTTTTGTGTATAAAATAATCGAGCTTTTTTTGAAATTTATCTTTTGATCTCAGATGGAAGACATTAGTAGTTTTATTGATTGATTTACATTGCATGATATTTGAAAAAATATATCTTTTAATAATGTTTATATAATAGCTTTGTAGCAGCAAATTAAGGGGGGCAAACCCTTTACAACGTTCAAAAAAATAGTTTTTTTTTAAATTACGTATTTCGAAAGTATAACATATTGAGAGTATACTATAAAAGAGAAAATTCAGAATATGAAATATTTACGAAGTTATAGCGCGTAATCAGGAGCACGCCGGAACCACTGTGAACTAGGGAGTCAGGTCAGGAAGGAGTGCTTGGAGTTGAACAACCTTTCTTTCATAATACATTTATTTGAATCTTTTGTATCTTTACTTTTATTATAGGAGATGTTCTTAAAAAAAAGCAAAAGTATTGTTATATTGCACTCATATATCTCTAACTGTAGGTATGCGAAATTAAAGTTGCTCGAAATCAGCTCGAAGTTGCTCGAAGTATAGCTCGATAGTGTGTCGTTTGCGATTGAATTTTCGAAACAAAAATGTCAAAATATCTTAATAAAGGAATAAAAGATAAACATTATCATGGAAAACCGACTGGAGTCAAAAGCTGGTACAAATGGCAGATAATCATTGTTTTAAAAAGTATCCAAAGCTTGAAGACCTGACTCCATTTTTTGGCCAAGAGATAAAACAGCATCTCTTACCAGTTTATAAATATTTGTCCAGGAATGAATTACTTCAAAGATGCTTGGGTGATCATATCCAAAATGCTAATGAATGTTTTAACTCGATGGTTTGGCGACTGGCTCCAAAGCACCTGAATTTTGGTGTAAAAATCATTGAAATATTAACATACATTACTGCTGCGACATTTAATAATGAGTACAGCTTCATTTTGCAGATGATGAATACATTAAATGTAATTATTGGCACCTACTGTAAAGTTTTTGCTGAAAATACCGATGAAGCGCGGATAGCGAGGTAGAACCGTAAGAGTCTTTCTGAGACAAAAACAGCTTGCATAGCTCGAAAACAACAGTCAGTCGAAGATAAACTACTTTTTAAGAAAGCTGAAGATCTATTATATGCACCTGGAATCATTGGTTGATCGGTAAGTCAATAAAATTGATAGTTTTATCGCATTGAAACTTTAAACGAGATTATCTCGAAACTGCATTTTCAAAATGATCACCAATTGTAACTTAAAAAGTTGTTGATCGATCTGACTGAAATTTTGGGATGTTTCTCACTATAATATTATCTAGTCAACTAAGCTAAATTTTTGGCGTAAATAATTTTTTTTTTGGGTTATATTAAAAATATTAAAAATCAAAAAATATTTCCATTTTCGATTTCAGTTCAACAGGAAACCTTCGACGAGTGCCGAGCCATTTGATATTACGAGAAAAGGTGCCTAATGGAATACCTTATAACTCCGCCATTTTGTGCTTTGTTTAAAAAAAAAATAAAATCAATTAGCAATATCAGGTTGTATATTTAAATTTTATGATACAATATTTTTAACTTACAAAATTAATCGACAAAGAGCTAAATAACCTATGATGATAATGATACTGATTTTAATTCTTGGAGGTTCAACATAATTTAAAATAAGTAACCATTGTCACCTCTCAGTCACTACTTGAGTGCAATAAATATTGCTAAAAATGATTCAAGCAAGAATAGTCGTAGAATATGTATTTGTTTTTCGTTTAGGTGCTTTCCAGCACAAGTTTAAATAAATATTGAATTATGTTTATGTACGTATAAAATTTGAAATTTCACCCTTATTTTCAATGAAGTGCATCATAACAAGGGCAGTATAATGAAAGTTCTGTCCGAAAATAGTTCGACCGTGAATCAAGGAGCGTCATAAAACTGTGCTCCAATATAAAATACATTTTAATAATGCCCCATCCCGTGGAACCTTACCCCAAGCTTTCGCAACTCCATCCACACATCCAAAGTCACTATTACCCTCCGAATCGCAAGTCGAGAAAAAGGCGCTTTCGGCAAGGATATGTCGACTTCAAATATGCAAAAATATAGTCGATCTGAGGGCGACTATTTCAAAAGTCGTATGAGTTATTCGACAATATCCTGGACGGATGGCTATACTGAAACGTTCAAGAAAAGATGAATGGAGCCGAACGGACGAAATTTAGCATTTTTGCGTAGTTTTGGGACGCTTTATGAAAATTTAATATCAGAGATCCTTTTTTCATAGCGCCCCAAATATATAACTGGGAGGGTTTTATCAACATTTTATCATTTATTGAATCCGCTTTTATCATTTTAAGATCGTGACTTTTTGATTATTTTATGAAATTTATCTGTATTCTTATTTACCTATGAAAAAGTGGGTTCAAACAAGAATGTTAAGGAAATAGGGATAAATCGATCTTGGTATTAAGAAACTTTTGTATTTAAATTACCACTTTTCATATAGTATTTACAAAAAATATAATACAATATATTGTTCGTAACATAGAGTTTAAATAATTTATATTGCAAATATACATATATTTTGAAACTTGCATAGTATACAAATGGATCGCAAATAAATAAAAAGTAAATTAATATATTTTAAGACAAAAAACATCAACAATTACAGTAGATATTGATTACTCTTTCAACCCTTATTTTATATACGACGCTGAGAATTTTAAAAGCAGACAGATGTGCCATTGAAATATCCAATATTCCACAATATTCGAAAGCCTGGATAAGGTTAGATTTAAGTAAATTGACTAATAAAATCATACGACCCAATATCGGGAGTGACAATTGAAAGTATTGAATAATAATTTATCCATTAGGATTTGAAAGGGGGGCAACCTCTTCATTGTCACTGCTTTTGTATGAAACTGGTCCCGCATTTATTGCGTCTCTTCACATTGAATGATATTAATTTATTCATATTTGGATCTTCCGAAATCACGATGAGAAATCAAAGGCTTGGATCAATATAATATTTGGGATAAATTAATATTAATGATGATGATGTCACTGTATATGGGCAACCCTATTGATACATATGATAAATTATTATTTTTTAAATGGTAGTCAATATTTTATAACTTTTTTAAAGATCTTCATTTGAGATTTTTATAGGAATAGTTTTTTATGTGAGAGTTTCTAATACCTTCTATATGAAGCTAAATGAGGAAAGGATAATTTGAATAGGATAGAAGATAATTTATAAAGTGAATGGTGAAATTATATTTGCAAATTTACAGCTCATAGACGGTCTTGTCTTCAGTCGAACCGACTAACATTTATTTTCTAGTGCTAAAAATATTAGTCTGATAAAAATACTTTTAGGTAAAAGAAGATCTATGAGTAAGTTGCTAATAAATCACTCAAAGATAGCTTGGCCCTGCTAATTACTCAACTGGATCGAGAATATTAATATTTTCATTGTTCTAAATTTGTTAGTACGGTGAAAAGTTTTCCACAATCTGGATTTGAATCCAAACCATGGACAATGTTTTATTACATATAGCAAGACATTACACAAGATGCCGCCATTGTTCATAATATGTTAGACACTGGTCAAGTTATTTATAATGCATAAACGGAAGGACTATTAAATATGACTCAGAATGGAATAATATAAATTCAAAACACGAGTCAGTTTCAAGCATTATTCGAAACAATCGTCATATATCACTCTTTAAGGTATATCCCATGTGAAATGGATCATAAACTCCATAAAGAGTCCTTAATGCCTTCCCGAACGCCCCATGCCGATTATTTACCCCCATGCAATCTTAAAAAAAGGAAACAACCGCGGTTTAAGTATGTTTCAAAATCTTTGTGCACGTCCTGGCCGGGGAATTCCCCAAGAATTACTTCTGTTATTTTTTCCTCCATCGCGGTATAATCGTTCAACCCCCGCGCACTTAAAATTCCTTTAATGCCGCAATAACTTTGCTTTTATTTCGTTATTTTTCTACTAAATTTCCCCATTTTTCGCCAATAAATAATATTGAAACACCCCACCGGAACATAAAAATCACCGCGGTCTTAAATTCGATGCCAAATATGCGCCGTGTTTGCCGAGGGTGGCCATGAATACTAACATTTGTAGGGCACGCCGAAAACAAACCCGAGACTTATTAAATTTTGAAAGACTGCTCCATATAACTTTAATCCCGCAGAGTCGAGCATATCGAGAGAAATCTCTGACTCAAACTTGTATCAAGATTTATGATTCGATTTCATAAGAATGTACAGACTTGCGCAAACATCCATGATAAATTAAAAATCAATCGGTTTCTTAATGTTGTTATTAGGTATTATTTTAATCTTGATTTTTCAACCGATCTTCAAAAAATATAGTAGCTGTTTAGTACACAAGATTCAGCTTAAATATGCACATTGCCATATTAAATAAAATATAATTTGAAAAAAATTGTATATTGCTAACATAATTACAAAATATCTACCCTTTTTAATTGAAAATATTTACAAATTTGCTCGATTATATAACAAAGTATTGATCTGATAAACTAAAAAAATGATTAAATCCATTGTCCATCATATATCAACACATGACATATCAAATTGTTGTCATAAGAATTAAACGAAATATGATATAAATCAATAATCGATCATAATCATCTCACAATAAACTTTGATGCACGCAGCAAAAGATGCGGGTTATAAAGATCCATTATTCCACAACCCGTTTGATGACCCCTACACTTTTTAAAAGCGTCCAATTTTACTATATACATCAAAAAGTATTATCGATCTCGTATAGTGTTTTTCTACAGCACCCTTGGATACACATCCTTCAATCCCATATCTCGGCCGTAATGAATTGAGGCTCTGCTCCTGTTTTGACCGTATAAATAAGATCGGTTTCATTTATTCCTTAGCGGGATAGCCTTTTAGCCTGGTGTGGGGAATGTAAATACCCAAAGGATGCCTTTCGTGGTAGTTTTTTATATACCACGTCCCATAAGTAGCTTTCGAAGTGTGACCACACGTTCAGCCCTTCAAGATATCCAATACCACTTAGATTATTGGGATTCGTCAAATGGCCTCGACAAATAGGGAAAATATTTTATTATTTTAAAATCTCCTATAAATCATTGTCATAATTAACATATAATAATACTACAATACTGTAATATCATTTGATTGATGCATGGAAAAATATATTGACTTATTCCGCTACAAGATTATAACAAATTAATTCTTATAAATTGGATCATGAATCTATGCAACTAATTTCGTAAATTTGATTAAATCAACATAGATCATTTTTAAAATATTTAGCACTATTTAGTTCAAGTATATGAATCATGAAGGAAATATTGAAGATCGCATGTCTTAAAGTTTTATAAGATCTAAAAAATATTTTTTATGGACAAATAGAAAAAAACTACGGTTTATAAGCAAAAGAGTGCTAAAACATTTGCATAATAAACTTATTGTATTCAATGGAAAAATAATCAATAATCTGGAGTAAGGAGTGACTACGAAATAGTTGGAACTATCTCAGGTCGTGAACTGCTGTTCTCTCTGCTGTTATTTTTAAATGAGGGGCTTAAAAATTAAATCTGAAATAAGCTAATCCAATAAAGATAATTATCATAAATTGGCAAAATTACGATTTTAGACACAAATATATTCAAGCTGATGTACTTTTATGTTAAATACATCGTGTGTCATTATTTTACAAATTTAATTTGAATTATAATAGTTGAATTTGTAGCTTGAAAAGGGTATACATCCTTGATTCTTTATGGAATACATACATACAGAAGGATATTGAAAATGTATTTAAGTATAATAAATATAGTTTTTGAAAGAGTTTTATTGAACGAATACGAGTCCGTCCACATCAACGTGCCACAATAAAAAGACAAGCCACAAGTACAGACTTCCCCTTAAAAATTGCACCGAACAACTTCTCCTGGTGATCCACAGTTTTTTATCCCCAGTCCGAACTATCCCCTAACTATTTAAAGTAGGAATCCGTCTTCCTCGACCAAAGTATCCATCCATCGTCTCTCTCCTTCCTTTCCGCGCTTTTGGCTTGCTTCTCCACGTGGAAAAGAAATGGCAGTTTTGCAGCTACGACTAGTATTTTCGATGGCTGTCTTTCGCTACTTCCGCAAATAAGAAATGCTAGTGGTGACAGTTACACCCTTGAGGAAATAAAAAAAACAGGGAGTTTTACCTCAGTTCGCTTTTTCGGTATAATTATATGGAGGATGGGGGACCTTCCTTCGAGAGGCGACAAATGGTTCGGATTTATTGCTTTGGATTACTGTTGGGAATTAGCTGATAGCGATCCATCTATCAAGTTGAATGTGGCATGTCACTGCGGTACTACTTCATAATAAATCTGATTTGGTCTTGATCGATTAGAGATACAATACAAATTTTCACACTAGACCAATACGCCATTCATGTCATAAAACCAAAATTTTCATATAAATTTAAAACGCAATTCGATCTTGTTTAAATTCAAAAAGTTAAAAAAATAATATTTTCAACAACATATTATATTAATGCATACTCGCCGGAATTATTCTGATGAGGAAGACTCGGAAACAGTGAGTTATTAAGAACTTGAATAGGGTGTAAAATTTTTTAATTGTCTCACTCAAAGACAGGAATTGCCTCGTTAGATTTTTTCGTATTACAAGTTTTAATGAAAGCCTTCAGGCAATTAAAAGTTTGACGCCGATGTTTCCTTCTCGCGGAAGCTTTAAGCGATGCGGATGGTAATTTTTAATATATATGTATTAATTCTTGCATTTTACTATGCATATTAAAATATATGAGGTTTATCTGATCATCCCCCCCCCGTGTTGTTTAAGTATTCACAGCTCGACATGTGTTTATGGGAAAAAATTTCATCGGGTTTTTTCAGGCTATATTTACAGTCGTATTGAATACCTTTTTCTTATGGTGTGACGTTTCACACGTAGCACATGTGCTTGACAAGGGAAACAATATTGAATATTTTGCATCTAAATTTTCTTCATGTTGTGTCGAAAAAATTTCATTTCCAATATGACGACAGAGTTGCAGGACGACGAAGATTTTTTTATGTGCGAGAACATTGAAAGGGCAAGGTTCTGTGCGCGATCTCGAAGGGTCGTAAAACATATTTTTGTCTTTATAAGGGATATACGTTTTGGAATTTTATAACATAATCTTCCGGAGCATCGTATAATGTTATGATTTATAAAAAAATAACAATCAACCTCATGTCATGAATATTTTAATAGTATCCATAAACCCTTGAATCCAACTTTGAACGCAACATAGTTAATTATATTTTAAGATAACGTAGCGAAACTTATGATAATCTTAAAAAACATAATAGTATTTATATCTTATATATTGATTTGTTAAGATGAAGACATTCTTCCACGGACAGATAATTTTTATGACGTGTTTTCCCATTTCCATTTAGTGAAATATTATGTCATGGTTTTGAATAAAAACTGTAGATTGAAGAGTATATGAGTGATCAATAAAATCCCGACTATATCAAACATATTTAATTAGGAAATCGGGCTAAACTTGGATCGAAATAATTATCCCAAATAGCCAAAATTTGTTAGAATGGGATATTTTTCCACAATCGGAATTTGAACCTGAAATATCAAAATAATTATTAAGAAACCGACTATATCAATACTCTTTTTGAAGATTGGCTGATGTGTTTCTTCAATCATTAAATCTTCTTCAGTTGAATTGCATTCCAAAAATAATCCTTTGACAATTAAGTAATTGAATGCCTCTTGTTGAAAAGGTGGTTTTAATAATAGTCAAATGAGCAATTACAATGTTAAATGTAATTATTTGCAATTTTTTCAGACAAACGGTTTGCGTGAAAAAATCCAATTTTCAGAGATATTCTATTGAATTGGCTTTTATGAATGAAGATTTTAATTTCCAAGAAAATCCTCTCAATATGCTCTCTAACAATCGTCTACTTCCGTGAAGTTTTTATCAAGCCTGCCGTCATAGTAGACAGATATTGCATTACGGTGTAATACTGAGTAAATATCTGCGATGGATTTATACGCCATCGAACAGGTTTTTCACAAAGAAGCTGCCGATATAAGCCCGTGAAGGCTTCCTTATATCCGGGCGCTTCCGTTACGGTGATGCGGTCCTGATTGTTCCCAGGATCGGATTTGATATTTCAAAGGAAATCACAGAAAACGTACCCGTCCTAATATCGTAAACATGGGCTTGTGCCTAAATCGGATTTATTCACAGGGTCGACTCGTGATGTAGAAAAAAAACTTTTTTTTTACTCAGCTATCTGATAAATAGCAAAGGATTGATGTTAGATTAATTTAAAGACGTCATTAGCAATGTTAAATACTTGTATTATGATCAATCGATTGCACAGCGAGTAATATTTAATGGTTGATCGAAGATAAAAATCATTGATGTATTATCTTGGTTTAATAAACATATTTACATACAATGAGTATTTAAGAAATTTGCTTGATAATTAATGATATAATGATATGAATGAGATATTTTTCATTAATTAGTATGATCCTTAAGGCTTGGCTTCCTTTTCCTTTCCTCTCTAAACCTAATCTCATTGAATAAATTTTAAAAAAATATAATAATAATGTAATAATATCTTCCTATTTGTAAATTGTTATATGAACTTTCTATTCCTAAAAAATGCTTATATCCAATTATAAATATGGCACGTTGAGATTTTTTTTTGAGGATACTAATCCTTTTTTAGAGCATTTAGCAGCCCTTATTAAATATTTTGATCTAACAGCAAGAGAATTCGCCCAAAATTGCAATTATAGCACGTTGTATTATATCATAAAGATTTAAAATTGAATGCATCATTTTACGATGAATATGTAGGCTATTTATAAAACATCCCCATATGAAATTCATGTCAAAAATAATTTTTTACTACACCCTTGTCGAAGCTGTCGGTTCGTATTCGAGTCTACGATCATACCCTTCGCTCAATCGACACATGCTTCATTTCATTTCCGTACATTGCCATAGTGAAAATATTTGTAGGTGGGAAATTTTGGATGACGACCGAAATAGAATAAAGGAAGTGCAAAAAAAATTGCAACCACGTCTGCATGCATACAGCACCACTATTTCGTGGAGATAAGGCAGTCAAAATCACATTTTTCGCCGCAGAATTAACTTGTCACCTGCATAGCGAATACTCGTCAAAAAAGTTCTTATTTATGTAGCAAATCATATTTCGGCTCGCCAGAAATGGCAGTGGCTATTAAAGTTTTTAATAGATATTGAGTCTGCTTGATGAGTACAAGTTTATAACAGGAATGAGCGAATAAGTCATGTTTGAGCCATTAAATTGTCGCAATATTTTCTCAACCACAGCGAGTAATTAAAAGTGAAATTGCTGTTGGGAAAGGAGACACTTTACCTCCAGTACAGTTTTCAAATATGTTGAATAGATATTAATTATTTAAAAATATAGTAAGTTGGAAATTGAATACATATTTATATATTGTCTCAATCCAGATTTGCTCTAAATTTTTGGATCTGAATATTTTTATATATCATCTATATTTGCAGCAATAATATAAATATAATTAAAAATAAATGATAGTTTCTATCTAAAATCTTTTAATATCCTATAAAATCTACCTATGAGAGTTATTGTATTGAAATTTTGCTCATAATAATAGCATTTTCTTAAAAGTCGCTTTCAATTGAGAACAATGCCTTAATAAAATCTGCTTGGCAATAAAGTTGCAGCAATTATTTTATCATTAGAGATTGTTTGAGCAAACCGCCGTCGTAGTATGAGACGAATATTAAAAATTTGCATACATAAGTCTCTTCCTTCCCCTTGAAAATAAAGGGGCTTCACCCCCTATTAAATTATCAATGACTTATTTTATACTTACTCCAAATCTCGCAATGAAAGCCGCAATCGTCTTGATATTTTATGGCAATTATTTCCACAATAAAAACACAGAATTACGTTATTTATTCAGAATATTGTTTTCAAATTGGATTTCATCATAATTTTAAAATCGTTTAACCTGGATATGAACATATGATAATCCGATGGCATCGATTCAGAGAAATATGAAGGATCCTTTTTATCTTCCCAATTTAATTTCTGGTTGATATTGCGACATGCAAAATCGTTTGTTCTTATTTTTAACATTTATAAGATGCTTCTGTTGTCTTTTATAAAGACTTTAAAAAATAATATACGCATGTATTCGTGTGTTAATAATTAAATTGGCCACGGAATTGTTGAGCTCATCAAATATTTCGAAAGTCTTTCAACTATAATTATCCAGTTTTAAAAATATCGCTGATAAAATCTCACCCCTTCTGTATCAGACTAATTTACATTATAATAGGAGAGGGTGCAGATTACATATGAAGCTCAACTGAAAAGTTTGAATTATTATGTAAAATGAAATTGGTATTTACACATAAATCAAATATTTATCTCCTATATATTTTCATTTTAAGAAATTTCCATATTATTACTTTATAATACACAATCTTATATTTCGGAAACGCTTATCGATATGCGAAAATTTATTTACGCGATAGATGATCTTTTCGCGCAAAAGGATTCTCAAGATAAAATAGGTATAATGAGTGTTTTTAATTTTTCAATATAATTATCAAATTTCAATTTTTGGATAAAAATATTCTTAGTACTGAATCTATTTGCATTTTTTAATCGAGAACACGAGATTGTCGGCCGATATGCTTGGCAATTTCCATCTCCACAACGATATTTTGATCATATCCAAGCTCATTGATTAATATGTACTCTTTTTTACATTCTGTAATATACTATATAGGTAGTTATAAGTCAGATGGTGGGTCCTGAAGTAGACCAGAGACAAATTTAATTCAATATTTGATTAGATGGAAGGTCCCTCATTTGTCAGGCTCAGTAGACCATCTGTGGGTATTACTCATAACTACCAAGTGCACTCGATCAAACAAATGGGTCAGGTTACTACATTTACTGCACAGTAATAAATCAAGCTAGCTAAAAGTCGATTAATAACTATGATATTTTTAAGTTTGAATTTATACAAAATATTTTTCCACGTGAATTTATTAAGCCGTCGTTGTACATCAGCATGCGATGCAATTTCACACCGATTGCGCGAGTTGTGGGACCCACTCAAACTATTTACAGTACAAATATATGATGGATCACCTATATATCGGCTCTTCCTCCCCAGTCGAGGGTAGACAACCCCTAGCCTAAAGTCAAACAATTTTGATAATGCGTGTAGGCGTGTTACACTATTAAATGAAAGTGAAGAGAACGAGTGGCTTGCGGGTAAAGCCAAATACTTTAATCACCATTTGCTATTCAAATAACCCACCAATTTGGACAATGAGATTAATTGTACAAAAATTTGAATATTCACAAGATTCACTATACTTGTTCAACACATTTATTCAACTCTATATTAGAAAAAACAAACAAAAATACTGCATATAAGATTTTTTAAGAGAAAAATTTGGATAATTTAGACAGAATAGTCTATTCAGTCAAATGCCCAGTAATCATTTAAAAAAGCTGGTGATTCAGATGAATATCTAAAAAGTATCAATGAAACATAATCTAAAGAGCAATGACCATTCTAAGTTTATTTTGCTAGTAAAGTATGATTTGTAAATTCAAAGAAGCGATTCTTATTATATTATATAAAAGCACAAGAAGAAATTGCATCAGCTAACATAGAATATGCCAAAATATATTGATGACTGGAATTAAATGATCCTTTGATGGAAAGAAGTTATAAATTCAAGAAGAAATCTCAAAAGTGCTTATCCCTTATTATAAAATATATAGTCCAGCAGCGATGAAAGTCTACATTCTTTCTTGAATGAAGATGAATGATCGACTTTATTAAACTATTTTAAATATATACGCATTTATATCTTTTCGGTAATTTTACATTAAAAATTATATTTATAAAGCATCAATCAGACCGATTTGTTAAAAAATCATGCATCACAAGTGTAAATTTGTAGATTGATGACCTTAAATATGTTTATTTGAAGTCAAATTAAAAAATAATCGTCTTTATTTGAAGAAAGCGCTTATTTATAATTTGGAACAGTGAGTGACTATTAAAAAGTGACGATCCGTACCGGTCACGATAAAAGCCGTCATGAATGCAATTTTTTTCTGTTTATGCACCAAATTGTGGACATTATGAGCATCATTTTGAGAAACAAGCAAAAAGTATAAATACGAAAATGCAAAATTATTTTTATAATATGTTTGCTTTTAAAATATCATCGTTGTAGATTTAATATGAATATCTACGCCACTGTATAATATCGCCAGACAGCACTCGATGGATCGCTCCTGTGGGAATTGCCTTTATCGCTTTTTAATAAAAATACCTCATTGGCTGTAGGTTGAAAGTTTACCATCATTGCATGAATATTTTTGTACATTTTCCGTATGAAAGTGTATTTAATATTTCAGGAAAATGTGAAAAACAAGCGTTAGATTGCCTGCAAGAACATTAGAAAAACTCGCCCTAATAATTATTTGATTTTTTAAATATTTATTTGAGTATAACGAGGTTTTTCCGGAATTATGGTTTCATTATAAGAATTTATTGCGTGATCTTTTCATATAAGGCTCAGTGACCTTTATCAAATGTTAGCACGTTATGAAATTTAAAACAAGTAGTTGGTGAGTAGCTTGGCTGTTGGGTCGATTTTACGAACAAAATGTCGTGACCTTTGCTAGGGAAAAAAATCTTTCCAACATTAAAGCTACAAAGCTTTCAAAATATTCCTAGATATCATATATTTATCAACACACTTTCGAACTTAATGCATCGAGAAACTTTTAAGACACTATATAATTTAGCAACAGAAATTATACTCATTTGTATGTAATAATATATATTTACTCTAGATTTATACTTTTAATAAAATTTCATCACCTTAAAAAAATTGATTGAAACTGATTCATGAACCATTATGGTTTATACTGCAATCTCTAGTGATCTGTTACTCTATGGAACGATATTTAGTAATTTGCATTTTTTTTAAAATAAAATATAAAGCGAGTTTATTTCGCACATCCTTTAAAATAGCTAACTAATTAATCGTCATATCCCTGGAGCAAAAGTATATCCGCGTCGCAGGGACATACAGAATAATGAATGAAAAATACAAACTTCCGTTTCTGCGACATTCTAAAGGAAATCCCGCGTTTTGCCGGCGACTTGTTTGCCCCCTCACCTCCCCTCATTCCCTACAATAGTCATTTATCAAGGGGTGAAACATTAGGGGTGGATAAATTAAAAGAGATAAAGAAAACACTTGTACTCGGATGACATTTCGTGTTTACACAAAATACTAAAACTTCCAGACTGCTGGTTTGTATTTATGATTTCTTTGAAATATTACATACATTATTATAATTTACTAAAAATGATTGAATTGCAAGATTTTCATATTATAAACTTAAATTGATAAACGATCATTACATCACAAGATCATATTAATGGAGAAGTATCAACTTTCAACTTACATCAATGAAATCGAGATACAAACCAAGGAAGAACCACATATTTCGGTAATGACTAACCTCGCATCATCAATTGAATCAAATTCATGCCAAATTATGACCAGAATATCATTAAAAAATTGGAATATTAAGAACTACAACATTTACAACTGTCTTTAAATGATGCGCTTACTTCGATCCCTAAACCCGGTTTAATCTTCAGAATGGTTGTTTTTTGTGCTTTGTAAGAGGTGCATGAAATCATATTCTTTGAAAATCAGAAATTGGCTTTCAGATAAAAATACACATGTGTGATCTAGGATTAAAATAGCTAATATTTTTCCAATCCTTCACATTCACCAGATGTGACTCCTTCAAATTATTGCGTTTATGTCCCTCCAATATTCCATATGGGATCATTTTGAAACATCAATGATCTTCATTTGCCTCATCGTCTTCTTTAGATTGTCTTTCAATATTGAAGCATACAAGATCTCAATTAAATATAAGCCACATTTAAAAAAAATCATTATTTAAACACAGATCTAATCAAAGCCATGGCTGAAGAAAACCCTGGATATACTGTTCACGAAATAGCTAACAAGTTAGAAATTCCACGAATATCCTTCCATAATCATTTGACAAAATTGGGCTACATCAATCGTTCAGATGTGTGGCTTCCTCATGAGCTGACTGACTCAAATAAACTTCAGCGTATTTCAACATGCGATCTTCTTCTCCAACGACATAATAGCCAGCCTTTTTTGAAGAGACTTGTCATTAGAGATGAAAGTTGGATACTCTATGAGAATATCCAACGTAAACGGTCTTGGACCAAGGGTACATAAGCTTTAACTGTAGCTAAACCTGGCCTACATCCAAAAAAAGTTTCGCTATGCATTTGGTGGGACTGGAAGGGGGTAGTTTATTATGAGCCACTTCAAGCAAGGTGAAACGATCAATTCAACAAAATATTGTTTCCAACTAGACAATCTAAAGGATGCAATTACCAGAAAACGGCCAGAATTAGCGAACAGACGAGGCATTGTTTTTCATCACGATAACGCCAGGCCTCATGTGTCTTTGCTCGTCAGAAATAAATTATTATCATTTGACTGAGATGTTTTACCTCATCCTCCATACTCTCCGAACATTGTTCCTTCAGGTTATTATTTATATCTTTCATTGAAAAATTCTTTACGTGGTAAAAATTTTAATTCAAAAAATGATATAAAAATGTCCTTGATCAATATTTTGCCATCAAACCTGAGAAATTTTGGCAAGAAGGCATCATGAGGCTTCCGGAGCAATAGAGAAAGGTAATAGAATAGAATGGATCATATATTATTCAATAAATTTTGATGTAATACAAATTATTGTTTAATTTTTTCTTAATATGAAAACGAAAGAAACTTATGGGACACCTAATAATTAACAAACAAATAAATAAAAATATATTAAAGATCATTTGGTGTTACTGTTACTTAGAAATCCAAACAATTTATATTTTTAATCAATTACGCGTTTTGATCTTTTAGAATCACAGATATCATCTAGTTTTATTTGATTAAACCTAAACGATTTGTGCTATAATTATTGGTCAAATCAATTTTATCATCTTCAAATAAAGATATTTAAAGAAAATACGCCGAATCACTACTAATCGTGATGATTAAAACTAATAAAGTTTAATCGAATTCAAATAAATATTATTTCCATAAATATTATACTTTTCAAATAGAGCATGCATAATGAGAGTTTAATTCCAGTTTGACTCATATGCTGTGCCTTATCCAAAAAGTCGCCTACCTAACCCCACTGCGTCAGTGTCGGGTTATAAGTACCCCCAGGGCATGACTTTTTAATCAGACCTAGCGACAATAGACGGAAAACCACCCCATGGTTGCATATTTTGCGACTATTTCAACCTTTAATTGAAACATGAATATGCACGCATTTCAGCATCTATACGAAGTATTCATATTTAGCATATTGATACGTGATAATATTTTCGGCAAAATATTGATCCAAAATATAAATGATTATTTTTATGAAATATTTATGTTTATCGTCATTTGGCAGATTGTATATCGTCGTGAATATTCATCAAATTTAAAAAAATATATATTGTGGCTGGATATTGCGAATTTTGGCATTCGGGTGCAAAACTAATCTGGCGGAATCATTAATCTTTTCATGCTATTATATGCGTCTTATTGAATGCGGTTTTGATTCGGAGAATAGCATAGTGTAGTGAGTGTTATATGAAGGGTTGATGCCACCCCGGAATTAAAAAGTCACCTACACAGCCACCGCCCACGGCCAACTGTGGTTTAAAAGGGAGGACACGTGGGGTGGCACATTGTTCATACTTATAGCCAGGGTGGCCACGTTATTCCGGATATGTATTTTTAAAATAGGATTATTCGACAATCTGGACGTTTAATACATCTTGTAATGTGTTGACTTGTTAAAAATCGAAATTGGATTTGAATTATTTTATCCAAATAATATTTAGATTTTATTGAATTGTGCACTTTTTAAGAACCACGAGCTGCCATATGCTCTGTTTTCAACAATGTTGTGTCGGCAATGAAATCTAAAATCCATCTAGGGCCCAAATATTTTCGTAAACCGGGAATATGCTCTGGAGATGTCCGTGAATACGAAAAGGGAATAGGCGAGACTGCTGCTCCGCCAATAATTTGAAAATAATGACACGCTTTTTACTGAAGATTACTTATGCAATCGACCACCCTTTTTTGCGACCACTTTTTGTCATCTGAATGCAAGTCGACTTTGCTCTAATGACTGCGAGACTTAATGTACTTGTGACACCACATTGTGCAAATAAAATTGCATTTTAATGGGAATCTGGCGCGAGTCAATGTCAATAGCATCAACGATCGTCCAGGAACAAAGGTTAATTCCCCATATAGCGATTTTATAGACACACGAATAAAATCATCCCTTAATATTTTTTGCCTGCTCACCATGCCATTTTTATTGCAAGTTGAATCTTTGTAAGTGACACGGTGTATATTTCATCACTGATTTTTTTTTTTAGAAGATTTGGGACGCATTTGAAGGTATGAGGGTAGAAGTCGTTCCTAGGCATGGTCCCTGGAAATCAAGAATACAGTTAACATATCTAATGCACTTTACGTGTCGGCATTTCCTTTTATACGTGACAATTTTATTTTTCCGTTTGCATAAACAAGTACCGGAAAGGCAGAGCCTCCCGGAAAGGTGCTATTTTTTTTCTTCGTGGGGTATCACACTGCAGATTTTATTACGCAACGAAATAAAGATATTTTCATAGTAATTGCCAAGCATGAAGCTTTATGATATCGTATTTTTTAAAATATAATTACTACTTTAAAGTGAACACCTATGATTATCATGGTATTTTCGCGAAATCTGAAAATTTATTCCTTCAAATCCAAAAAGTCTAGATATATCTAGATTGAGACGATCGCTTAAAAATAGTAATGCTTCCAATCTCTCATTTTTTTGGTGTGGTATAATTGTTTTACGGAATCAGGATTTGAACACAAACATTCATAATAAGAATTTATGATATACAGGTGTTTTCACATGGACCGATATTTTTTTTTTTTTTGGTCTTTTGCTACATTTCACATAAAGGTTCTATATCCTAAATGTCAGGATTATTGAAATTCCCAAAATTTCATCTTTTGATCGTCATAACTGTTTAACCTGTGATCATTATAGCACAAAATAACTGTATTTTAAAATATATTTTTGATCTTAAAAAATCATTATTTTATGCAATTGGTCTTAAAAAAATAGTTCTGAACTTCCAAAGTCACAAAAAATGTAAAAACGAATGAGAAATATCAACTTTTAAATTCTCTAAACGAAAAACTTACAACTATTTCGAACTTAGTTTAGTTTTAAAAAAATCTATTAGTTTATGCTCTTTCCAACGATATGCTATATTTTATACAAATCACTCAATAAGTCGTTAAACCGAATCTGAAATTAAATACAAGCCTTTATAAAGAAAAACCAAGAACTAGTCCATTATATCAACATTAGGCTTATTTAGATGCTTGTTGGCATCTTTACGACCCTTAAGCTAGTCTCCCCCTAACTACGTAACTTTTATTGATATTTTAGATTTCAGCAGTGAGTATTCAGATGTCAGAACAAGGAAAATATTATATCAGAGGCGGTTTTTCCCTATACCCCATATTGCACGTTGGATTTGGCAGGTTTCTTAGCGGAGGTAAGTGACGATCGTAAAGGCGCCCCGCCGGCTTTATTATTCCTGCCTATTTCCTTCCTACCCCCCGAATACATTATGATAATGCGGCCCGAGTGTAAATAAGCCGCTATCCATTTTTACGGCCAAGCGATCTTATATATTTATCAGTGAAAAAAAAACAAATTTACATATTTCATTGCGATTATCCATTCAAATGCGTTTTTTGTCGTCGCATTTATGGAAAAGTTTTGACTGCTTATTAAAAAGTTTCACCGGTGGTTGGAAGTTTGAGCATCGAAATTCCTTCCGACGTAATGGAAGTATTTGAACTCGGCTTATCTTTATCTCATTTTAATTTTCTAGCGTGCTCCTATGAGATCATTGCGATAGACGGGATTTAAAGCGGCCCACCGGAGGCTAAAGGCACCACCCCCATGCTGATTTTTTACATTGTTTATACATTTTATGAACAATCAAATATATACAGATATAGATATAGATGTTGTCTCTAAATATGTCAAATATTTTTTTTATTATTTAGCATTGAATTATTTTTAACTTACCTCCATTAATGGACATATGTAAATGATTCCATGTATCATTAAACTAAGGCACGATTATTTGAATATGCAGTTTTTGATAGGAGTAGAATTGAATTGATTGATTCCTTATTATAAATTTTTGGGCTCAAATCCAGATCGTAGAAAAAAATCCAGCGTACCAACAAGTTTTGGAGGAGGATCAACTATATCTGATTAGAAATATGGTACCTTTAGAAGAAAAAGATAAAATAGGCCTAATTCAAGATGACTGACTGTATTAAATAGAGCATAAATATCGGAAAGTACATAGGAATATTGGACATTTTCGCAGTTAATCGGTGTGACTCTTAAGTCAATCATCTTGCGTTTAAATCCACAGGAGGTGTGGCTGGCGACCACATTTTTAAAACAAATATTTGCTATAAAAACTATGTAAAAATGGTTCGCTAAAAGTCACTTCAAGTAAGCAAGTATTATAAGTATATTAATTTATTCAAGCAAAAAAGTTGCTCAATCATATAGTTAAATTGTTAAGCTTGAAATTAGCCAATCTCTCTTCATATAAACCTGTTTTAATGTTACTAGCATAGTTAGTATGATAAAAATTAGGTTTAATGTTAACAAACCTCCCTCTCCCTCCTTTCAAAATATCTTTTTAATTTATTTTTTTTAAACTCGGAATTTACAATTGTTCCCCTTTAAATGAACTTAAATTGCACTATGCCCTCACTATCAAAAAAAACAATGAACATGGTCTTGATGTGCGACTTTGACTGACGTGCCTTTTTAACGCCTGAGGAGTTAGGGGTTTTCCATTAGGAACTCTGCATTTTCGTCTCATGCTCATAGCCATAGACCCAGGTTTCATCTCCAGTTACAATTTTAGCCATGAGATCTGGGTTGGCTTGAAGATGATCCTTCGATTCCGTTCAAACTGAAACACAATTTTCTTTCTGTCCGTCAGTCAAAAGTCTGGGAACAAATTTTGCACTCACTTGTCACATTTGCAAATTATCGGTTAAAATGCTTTGCACAGACCCGTAAGAGATGTTAACTTCTTCAGAAAACTCTCAACTAGTAAGTGGTAATCGAAGGACGTCCCGACTATTGCTCGTCTTTAACCAACTCATTCCCGTTTTTAAATCGCTTATACCACTTGTAAACAGTCTTTAAAGTTACCATATTATCGCTATATACCGATTTTAACTTTTCATGAGTTTATTTGGTACTTTTTTGCAACTTAAAATAAAACTTAATGCTAACGCGTTATTCGAAATCCATGATGCGCGACAGACGCGATAAACACGGTTTCACTCTAGCGGAGACTAGCTTCATACTCATAAACATATAAAATATTGCACGTATGACATGAAATGGATGTATCATCATCAGTTGCGGTTCTAAAAATTTTTTCACCGTACCTCGTATAAGATCACTGCTGATCATTTTGTCATGAATTTCATTACATATATGAGTTTTTTTAATTTTTTTTATCTGGCATTACATGTACCTGTAGGTAGTTTCGTGATTAAGTGGTTGGAGCGTAGCTCAATTATCTTGAGTTCGAATCCTACAGGAGGTGTGGCTAACAATCACATTTTTAAATCATATATACGCTATGAAAAAACATAATATGATTAACGGCAAAATGATTAATTATAGATATTTTTGTCCTTAAAACTTCACCATACTTTTGATATCCAAAACGAGAGATTTCATCGCATCACTTTATTTTATACCATTCCACAAGTCCCCAAAGAAAAAAGGGGTAATTTCCATGATGGCACATTAAATGATTATTGCGTCGCCTTATCGAGGGAGATAAGACATAATCATCCTAAGTAGTTATGAACTCCTGAAAGAAAGAAGCCCTCCTGTAAACTGACAAAGTAGTACAAAGAAGTTTATCGCCAATTAAAGTTAACGTCTTCCTAAAGGGAACACTTCGCCGCCGAGTTTTTCCTCAAAATTCAACCTACCACATTATCCGCGTAATATTTCCACTTTTTTATACGTCCACTAAAATTTCGTACGACTTTGATAATGTTTTATTCGCGTCGTAATCTCGACGCTTCGAAAAATATGTATTCATATCGTGTAGGACAGTTTGAGGCTTTTCGCCACAATGGTGGTCCAGAGTCTGTCATTATCGGTCGTCTTAAAGAGATGGCGTTTTAAATTCAAATGTGCTGTCTGGCGCCCTGGTCTTCCTTTTTGAATGGTTAATGAATTCGAAGTTATTTCATTCGACGACTCATGACCCTTACAATTATCTGAGACCACATTCATTTTGATCAGAGCAGACTAAAAATATGCATCCCGAGTGTGCTCTCAATATAAATAAGTCCATTGTGAAAATATGAATATTTGACATGTGCATATAGAGATTTGATTTACATTTACGCAGCTCAACCATATTGGATACAAGACTGCACAAAGATTTCGTAAAACCATACTAAAATATTAAAACACGTCATCTCAACGGATTTGGTTAAATTGTTAAATGACCATTAAGCCTTTAAAAATATTAATTTTTATGCAATTTTATTGAAACTGTTGTTTTAAATGATGAAACTATGCCCAAAAGGTAATATAATTTAAATTAATCTTATTATTTGACATAGCCATTTTTGACCTAGATGATGGCGTTGATTTTGGTGATGTATATGGTTAGGGAATCCAATCGGGATGAGTCCCGGAATTTTCAATAGTTTAAGAAATTACATTGATAAATTTGATCAAAAATTACTAATAAGTCCATTGATTTAATATAAAAAATAACTTGAATGCAAAATAATTTTATTTATTTAAGAAAAGATAAAAATACTATAGATATTGCTACGACTTCGGCAGACGTGGCTAAAATTGTAGCAAATATTTTAACTTGTGATTGAAGTATTTCAACTTTCAAAATATTGCAATATTAAGTAAATATAATTCTTATTATAAGAAGCAACAATATTGTGTAAGCCATGTAAATAAAAGACATGTATTTACAGGTCTCAAAAATTGTTATAAATGTCGGCAACAACATTATCGCGGTAGACTGTCGTTTTGTTGGCTTACAATATCAAAACAACAAAATGCTAATGATAGTATGGTCTTTATTATGCTCTTGACTTTAATATTTGTTATAAATATATAAAGATGAATCTTACTCATGGTAAATGGTATTTTGATATGTTTTGAATGTTAGGGTTATCGCAGCCAAATACCTCATCGACTATTAGGGATGCTTTTCATTGTTGTATACTTAATGAAATTCCGACGCGACAAATTGTCCTTCGCTGCATAGCAATCAATGTAATACGAAATATGCATGTCTAATTTTCAAGCCTATATTTTGCCACAAATGGCTTCATCATAATTCATCCGATCTGAATAAATGCAAATATATTTTTAACTATTTTTATTTTGGAGCGAAGATTCGTGTCGGTCGGGGGGTTTGTGGGCTGCCATTAAATCAGTGGTCGTAAAACGTAATGCTCCCGCATTTTGTTTCTGAATAAAAATAATTAACTCAGTTCATAATTAAGGCTAAAGATAACACCATTGCGGCTGTCAAGCCTAGGAAACAAGGGTGTCTTGAGATATCTGTTTAACGGTATCTTGTTAATATTCGGCATCGAAAAATAAAAGCTTATGCCTTGTATAAGATCATACGATTCGCGGCACTATGTCAGTTGGAATGAAAGCTTAAAATGGTTTCTCCGCGACTGGGGTTGATATTGCGTGGGTAGGTCGACGGGACGAACATGAAGAAAGCTCGTTAGTTAACTTAAAAAGCTACACTTTCCTCGCCTTGATCCAACCCCTTTTTCTTTTGTCTCATCCCTCCGTATTTAATTTATTATTTCAGGGAGGCAGCTCAGTGGCTATAATGCGAGTATCTAAATTGTGAGCTTCTATATCAATGGCGCGTATCTCCGACTGTTTTGTTATTTCAGTTCGAATATTTCGCCACGCGAATAGAGTTCACGTCTCATTGTTTGTATAATTCGGTCTTTTGAATAACGCTACCACACCACAGAATAAATGAACTTTAAAACATTTGTTGACATTGAACTAATTCAATTTGGTTTCGGCGTGTGGCTTACATCGAAACGACTGATTTTACGTTCTGGTTTTGCGACCCATTGAATCCAATATGATTCATTATATGGCAATATAAAGGTGGGAAATGATTCAATATTTTAAATATGAAATTGAAGAATTCTTCTTATATGTATACCTTTAATAGATTCTATAAGGATCATCCACTCTAAATACATTTATGATACAGAAATATCGACTCTGCAAATTAAGGATAAAAAGAAACTAAACTATATTGTTATTTCTAATTTAATATGGGAGAAAGATGGAAAAAATTATAAAAGCATTGGAATAAAAATAGTTTTTGCAAAACATTAAAAAAAGTATTTCATTTTTAGTCATTAGTAGATATATCTTATTTTATGTTAGTATTTATTAGTTGTGAGTAGGGAATCCAATCTCGAGCCAAAATTTCGATCCCGGGATTTCGAGATTGCATCAGACCATCCCGGGATCAGTCCCGGGATCCAGGGATCGAGATTTTCAATAGTTTAAGAAATTACATTGATAAGTTTGATCAAACATTATTAATAAGTCCATTTGTTTAATATAACACTGAAAAAAATCAAATATTATTTTGAAAATATGGCCAAAGTAACATTAGACTCTATCTCGGAAAAAGTGCCGACACAGTATTGACAACACACAAGTGGAGAAATTGTGACATAGTATTAATAGCCGAATCGTCTGAAAAGCTTCAAGACATGCTCCAAGACCTAAACGAAGTGTCAAGTAAAATTTGTCTGAAAATGAACATGGATAAAATCGAAGCCATGATAAATAGTCACAATTCTCAGACCTTCGGGGCGATATCCATTGGGGGAACACAAATTGAGGTTGAAAATGAATACACTTAACTGGGACAAGTAATACAACTAGGACAACAGAATTTCTCAACAGAAATTGACAGACGAATACCACTGGGATGGCAGCATTTAACCAACGCATCATCCCAGTGTTAACCCACGAAGACGTGGAATCTAATATCAGGCATTTTACACAGAATAAAGTTTTCCCAGCGTGCCATAGAGAGATCTATGCTCGGAGTGTCTTTATAATATAGAATCAGAAACGAGGATATCCGAAGAAGAACTCGAGTAGTAGACGCTACTGAAAGAATTGACACACTTAAGTGGCAATGGGGGAGACAAATGTGTCAATGAGTGTTGGAGTGGAGACCCCTGTATGACTGACGACATCGAAAGAATAGCAGGATGAAGCTGGATGCGGAAAGCGGAGGATCGAGAGGGATGAATACTCATGCGTTCAACGGTGGTCGAACACAGACTGATCATGATGATTATGAATCTTTCCTCAGCGGTCAGACTGCATGACGATTTGAAGATTCCGCCACGACCAGGCGCACAGCTCATCAGATACCCATTGAAACCATCCTACTGTATTCAACCATCGACATCTTATTCCGCACTCTATGTAAGAGTCTATTGTGACAATAAAATCAAAAGGTTATCGTGGCTTTAAAAAAAACATAATTTATCGGCTTTAAATCCTACATCTTAGAATAGACATCAAGGACCTCCAATTTACTATAAGTCGCAGTACAAAACATTTAAAAAACTAAGAACACTTGCCTGAGTATCGACGCTGCATGACGTTCAGGATAGATCCTGGAGTACGGGACGCATTCTGGAACAACACTGCACTTTATTTATTAAGATATATCCCTCTGACGATTAAGCCAAACCGTATAACCTAAGAACCGAACACGCACTGATTGTCGCCTAGCTTAATTCGACGGCTCAACTGAGCGTACGAATATAAATGTATTAATACTAAATGTAAATTATTATGAAAAACTATTGAAAGAATGCATGAGATTCTCTTTGAGATGAGCTCTTTTGATATATTCCCAAAAATATTTTTATCAAATTTGAAATTAATTAAAAAATAATATATTTATGCAACGAAAAGAATGGTGATTTTTTTTGAAAAATAATATTTTTGGGAATATATTGCAGCAGCTTATTTAATCCCATGATTTTTAAAAAATAGTTTTTCTTATAAATATTAATAATTTGTCATAAATGCGTTTCAATTTGTCCGTCCAGTTTAGGCGTCAAGTTTATGTTATGCAACAATATTCGGTGCAGAGCTATATTTTATTTTCACAGGTTAGGATGTGCATGTGCGTATGTTAAGTGATATTTTTTAATACACAGTGTTGTGCCGTTCTGGAATGTGATCCGTGTTCCAGACTGTATCCTGATCGTCATACAGCTAAAATATTGAGGCAAGTAATCATAGTTTTTTAAGTATATTGTAATACGATTATTAGGCTTATTATCGAAATGTTTAATAGTGAACAATTGCATTGAGATTTCAAGAACACACATCGGAAATTATACTCATAGTGGATTGGAAAATCAAGATGTCTATTTTAAGATGTAGGATTTAGGTCCGATTTTTGTATCATTTTTTTAAAGTCACGACTAACATTCAAATGTATATGTAAAATACGATATTCGGAAGTGATTCATTTAGCATTTCATAGCTAAAAGCTTCATTAAGCATCAATTTTTCCTTAGATTAAAGAAAATACATCATATATCATTTTAAAAATATATCATCAGCTAAATAATTGGACTAAAATGTGTCAAATATTTAATTTCAGGTATGAAATCGTGTTTAATATAAAAGCAATCCGCAATTGTTTGATTACGAAATCGACCAGCCTTGATCAATCAATAGTCTAAAGTTTAGATGGACGTTGTGAAAAATTGTACAGTGTGGTTCAAAAAAACTGCTGGTGAACCAAATTCCAAAGGTGTCCAGGACTTCAAAATTCATGCAGTAAGAGCTCTCAGGTAAGGATAATAAGATTTACAAGATAAATTTGAGCTATCATTTAATTTGTCATCTAAAATATACACACAAAATATTTGGTCTAATGGATGTTTAAATTCTTTGTTTTAGGTAAGTCTTTCGAATAGCGCAATATCAATCCGAAATACTGAAGTTTTCAAATATACTCATACTTTGAGTTAAATACATAATGCGTAAAAATACGTAAAACCGAAACATAAACATTCTTCAGAATATTGTCGATTATTTTTTCTGATTTTACTGGATACATTTTCTTTTGTATGAGACGTATGATGTCTAGTAATATCGTCACTACTTCTTTCACTTGTACTCCCCGCCATTTCGCCAACGACTTTTTCGGTTTTCACTGTTTTGCAGAATTTTTCGTTTTTACCAATTTTTTCGCGGTGCACTTGTAATAAGCTCGCGGTGCACCAGTGCACCTGCGTCACAAATTTGATACTTTTACTGATTGTAAAAATATGGAACTCGTTTATATGTAATATTATTTAGATATAGAAGTAAGATTTTTATTTTTGAAATTATTTTTTTATTTTTTTTTTAATAAAAAAAAAATTTTTCGAAAATAATACGTCAGGGAAGTGGTTAATATTCTTCTTCGGTCCAAAATTTGAGGTGGGAAGTCTTTCTGAAGATATATAGTTTTGGATTTCATGTTTTTTAATTTTTTTTTAATATATCTGTTTACTAAAAGATTAGTAATCTGTTGAACCAAGTCTAATGATTAGGCTGAATCAAACAAAACTTTTCATCCAAGATTCAATATTCCCTGACAATCTCTTCGAAATCTAGCAAGCACAATAAATATATTTTTTGCCTTGAATCAATCACACTTTTTGAGTCTCAAAGAAGAAAGAATGCAATGCAATATTCTCGATTGATTTCCATCTTTTTTTTTACTTCCAATGTTCAATTTTTTTACAAAATATTGCTTTGATTTAGTGAAATCCTTATATAATAGTGTGTAAAATTTATCATCTTTGTATTTTTTTATTGCCCACTACTTCTGATTGATTCTTCTAACATGGAATGATTATTTTTTGACTTCCATCTATCTATCTATTACTATGAAAATCCCATCTTCATCATAACAAATGTTCATTGGTTTGGCTTTTGATATATGTTTGCTCAATTTAAACACAATTAAAATTTTTAAAGATATCTTCCGTTAAGACGTTTATCCCAATATTCGTCAGTGAAAGCATCAAAAAATGTTTTTATAATAATTATGTTTGATAAGTTGATAAGCATATGATCCAAACAAAACGGTTATATTTTGATAAATATCAATACTTTTGTACGCTTATATTTTTTCATAAATTAATTTTGTTTATATCATTGAATCAAATATTTTTGCCAGGATATTGAATTATGCATTTAAAATGCATTTTATCTATAAATTTTTTTCAGATTTTAATGGTGTTATAAAATAGAAAATAAGTGCAATCACGATCCAGACGTATGCTCTCGCATAAGGTTCAGTGGCTTTCCGACCGCATAAATCGTTTTTCGCAGCTGTAAAATGCACGGGAGTCCCGGGAGGAGAGCAGGTACGTTCGAGCTAAATCTACGTCCATAAATCTAAGTAGAACCTTACAACTTACGTCCCTGATAACAAATGTTAGGTAGATAAGGACGGAGTGCGGCGGTAAGGGCTGCAGATGGACCCGAACGCTAAGGGTGGGCAAGACGCATTCGAAGAATCATACATTCGGAAACGCGTGATTTGATTACGACCTCCCCTATTTGATACCAATTTGTTCGTTGCAAAATCTATATATTTTTACATCAAACATTTAAATTTTTTTCTTCCCAAAAGTATACATTATTATCAATGATATTTTATCCAAATACATTGTATCTATTGATAGTATAAATTATTTTAAGAAATGAGATAAAAATCGATTATTTGTTCAGTATATTTTCAATAATCTTTATTATTTTCATATATGAATATCCCTAGCCTACCTACGTGGCGATGTCGTCTGAAACAAATTGCGGCCGACCCAGATCCTAAAGAGCTGATATGCTCACGTTTGAGGGTAGTGCTGCATCGTGTCTACAAGGGTTGCATACCTAATTCTCAGGGTGGACCCTTCCTCAGAGCGTCTTTGCTGCTGACTCGTAAACTTATCCGATAAACGAAATCTGATCGACGAGGCTCGTGTACTTGAAACACTAAATGCATATCTATGCGGATCATTGTTTCCAAATTTAATCTGATAGGGAAACTTTCCCCATAAATCATACGTGTGAAAACCTACATATGGATGTATCACATAAAATGTGAAGCTTAAAAGATAATTTGGGCATTTCTGGATATTGACCCATACCATGATTTCCAATTGGCGATCTTAATGTGCTTGCTCTACGTTTGATATCATTTTTGAAGACTTTCGGAAAATTGAGTCGAAATACCATAAGAAGATTTTCATTGCTGAATTATTAGGTTCTATAATGTTCATTTTGCAAATTTAAAGTAATTATATATTTTATACGAATACATTTTCTACAAATTTTGTGTAAAAAAAGTCATTTACAAAGTTATATATTAAGTAAAAATAATGAAGGGAAGTTAAGGCTGTGGATTGAAATTTTTTTTCAAGGGTACAATTGAGCAAAATTTAGAATTCTTAGAAAAAAATTATTATTTTATACGCCAAATTCAATTACTTTTAGATAAATCAAATATTGCACAATTTTATATTAAAAACAGACAGACACACACATTTAATTTTGCACAAATGTATAACATATAAATATTTGTTATACAAACTGATTTACAAACGCATTAATATTTATACAGAGGTATATTTAATTATAAGCAGAATATTAATCATAAATTCAAAATATTTCAATATTTCGGACATGTAAGTCTGCCCATGTTCACGGAGCTACTTACTAAGATTAAATACTCAAAACTATATGATACTATGTACTTCTAGCAACCCTCATATTAATGCGTAATTTTAAAAATCGATAAATGTTCATAGGATGCGACCAGCTGCATCATAAATAAATAATCAATTCATCATTTTATTGTTTTCTTGTATTTTTGTGGATGATGAATCGGCGTTGTCGAACGGTAGTCTCCCTGAAATGGGGTGTGTTCGTTTCCGAAACAAACGTCTGCCGGAAGGAGGGGTCATGGGGTTGTAAAGGTGCTTCCGCGGAAGCCTACTTCCGGCCCAGCCGCCCATTGGGTGAGCTACCCACGTGACCTGTGACCTATCCACGTGGGACCCACATAAATATACGTCTACCGCGCTCGTCCTAGAGAGGGGATGTTTTGGAAAATCACCGAAGCGCCCCAACATTAATATTTTTCAATACATTTTCGCAATCGATGGATTATTAAAGATCGCTAAAATATTAAATATTTCGTACTTATAAAGCGGCAAAATATTTTTTTAGCTCCGTTTGGAATCGTGGATAATTTATTGTTTTGGCTCGCGTTGACCTCACCACTTTTGAGTTTTCGCTTATTTGTTCGGTAAAAAGAGGTTGAATTTTTAAATACTGAGATTACGCATGAGAAATGTGCCTCCTGGTGGTGGGTAACCCCAAAAGGTAATCGTGATTTATTGGACTGGGTTTAAATTGTATTAAACTATCGAAACACCTGATGTGATACATCTGTAACTGTCCTCCAACACCTTTTTGCGTACCCCATACCACACATGTTGTGAGCCCCCATACTTTATGAAAATAAATTAATAACGTCATATACGCTCGCTCTTGAATTGCAGATTTATTATTAATAATTTATTTTCATAATTCGCAATACGAAACTGCATACTCTCAAATAAATGCTATTTTATAGTCATCTCAAGGATTCAGTATCGATTTAAATGCAAGAATTAGAAAGATGGAGTTACATAAATTCAGCTATCATTAAAATTGTTCGTCTTAGATAAGATTTTTATTTTCTGTGGATGAAGAGATCCCTGCTACGAGATTACTAATGACCCGGCGGAAAAAATCCTCTTTCCTCTCATATGTTAAAAAAATAATAGGACGAAGATTTTAAAATGTCTATAAAAGAATAAGCCTTACATTATTGGCATACATTACACATCACTCGTATTAGTTCGTAGGACTTTTTTGTTGAGAAATTGCTAAAAAATGAGCCCAAATAAAGAAGAAAAAATTATTAAAATCCTATAAACTTATTGAGTGATGTATTACATCAAATTTTGGTATAGTGGGTTAGACATTGGATTCGATTTATAAATATTTGGGTTTCATTTCATTCAATGAAAAAATCAGTGTGATAACAAATATGGAAGTGTGTCTTATTCCAGTTTTAATTTGATTTTTAGGATCTGAAAAATGAAATATTGAGGCAATTAATAAGATCATGCAGAATTGCATATCAGTAATTAATAATTTTGCTATTCACACAAAGATAAAATAAATAATAACACTATAAAAGTTTCCTATGAAGATTACCTACATCTGATAACAAATATCTGGCTGTTAAGTTTAATTGCTCTTTTTATATGATTAGTTTTGGAACATGGTTTTTTCTTAGTAAAATGAATAAATGGAATAATATTAACTGAAACTGTATATTCTTTGAGGCCAATATCACCTCCATACAAACGACCAGACGATAATAAAATGAATCACTATCTTATAATCAATTTTAATAATAAATAATCTCAATACTGATCGTGTGTAGGGGTTCTGGCAAAAGTGTAGGAGGCGAGAGATACTGAAATTGAATAAGGTCCACTGCTACCGGTTTTTGTACAGCATAAAGTACAAATCCGGCCATAATTCGTTCGGACTTGTTTGTGAGTTATTTATTGCATGTAGGTGATTAAGTTGTCCTGTGTGTAGTAGGTAGAGCTTACTTCGTATAACGCCGAGGATGTAGTCACTCCTATCTGGCTAGAGATTTATTTACGAAAGCTCACTAACCATTCGAAAGCTTAAAGCTCCCTACTTAATATGTAATCTAATGCATGAAAAAAATATTTTTATACACAAATAATATTTTGAGATCTTGTAAAGAACTTAGCAATTTTTTTTAAAAGACGAATGTATCATCACGACCGGTGGAGAATCTCAAGGGATGTCGTTAAGAGGCAGTATTTAATTACTCCTGTCAAGTGGGACTTTTCCGTTTATTACTCTCCAGAATTTTAACAGAAACCTTTAATAACATGTCGTTGTAATTAAATATTTTGACATTTTATTAAACAATATCAACTTACATTACTTAAATTTAATATTTTGAAAGGCCGACCTTAAAGCTAATATATGAACTTCCATTTATATATTTGCAATATTGTCTGAATATTTTTTCAATTTATATTTGAATATTTTTAGCATCTCAAATTACACTACTATCAACGTATATCTCTGAAATGAAGGGATTTAATTCAAGGAAGAAATAGTATCCAATTCGGTTTGAAGCGTACGTCCAAATACAAGGGTGGTGGGATCTGTATACGAACAAGATCAAATATGCGCCAAGTTTAGATTTCACAACTGTTGAGAGAGTAAAACAAACACAAGAGAAGACGTCTCTAGATTGTCAATAAGGTTTCTGCAACCATCATTAATTACGCCATTAAATCAACTAACCCTAACAAGGGCGCCTCAATTGCATCCACACACCCTGGGACTGATAGCACTTTATACGGAACCAACAAAACAAACTTTATTTAGGTGTAATTTTACAAATTTAAAATTAAATTAATTGAGCATAAAAAAAATATTAATAAAATCCTAAAATCAGAAAAATTAAATTTTTAAGACTGATATTTGATTTTTTTAAAATTATTTATATTAAAAATAGATCATGTTTCAATATTTTATATATTTTTTTTTAAATACGTACGTATGATTATATAAGAGTGTGTAACCAATGAAACATACATCACTTTTGTACTATTGCAGAGTAATAAACATTTCAACAGAATAGATTTTCTGGTCTATATTTCTTGTCAGTTGGAAATTTGTCGATATCTTTAGGAGAAAAATTCCATCTGTGAAACAGCTGACCGGCGGAAAGAATGCGTCTTCCAGCAGCCAAAGCAATCGGTTGACCCTATCATTTCTTTCTTGGGTATTCATAATCCAAGTTTGCCTACGTGCTGAAGAGCAAAATGAAATCACTGTTTCGGTTTGCAAATTGCGCCTGCAACGATTTACAACAGTTTCAATATGGGTGATTTTTATCACTTATTATAAAATGTGTTTTAGAAAACCACATTTATTCAGTTTGCAACATGTTCTTCGTCAGTTTTAAAGCCATTGTCAAATTAAAAGACGATGTACATATAATATAAACGATTTAAATTGGTAACACTTAGCTTGATGCATTTTGCATATATATTTGATTTCCTCGTATGATTTTGTTATTATACGACAGTATTAAAATTATAAAATTAGAGCACCACGTACCACCTCGTGGTTAATTTTTGTTCCTAGAATTTGCTTCCTGATTAATTTGCCGAGACAAGGGGAGGGCAGAGTGTCGAGGGCTGGGTAGAAGCCGTAGTTAGGGTCTTGAGGCTTAGGTATCAGACTCTTGTTGACATTAATTTGGATTTAGGATGAACGATGTGAAGCCTGATTACTCTAATGGTGATGATCCTGCGCGCGTAATAATACCAAAACATTCATAAAAATATCGTCTGTAGTTTTTGCAAATTAATTTTTAATATTTCGCATGATAATTTTAATCCTGGAGGATATCTTATGGGAGATTTGAATCCATTATGTCCATTGATTAAGTGCATTTTACCCCAGCTTTTCTATTGTGATTTCACTTCCCTGACCGGTCCAGGAGTGTGGTCAGCGTTTGGTCATTGTAATAGATAATTGATAATGCCCTCTTAAGATCACATCCAAAACTATTTCATTAATAATTTATTAATCCATTCGGTTCCATTCAAGTGGAGGAGCTCATTGTCTTTGAGACAAAAGGGGCAATACTTCTTGCTGGTCGTTTAATTTTATGAAAGATGGTATACTTGAACATCTGTGTGCAATGTACATGCTCAAATAAAGGACGTATTTTTCACAGACGAGCGACTTTGATTTACGTATTATATTTTATGACTCTTTATATTTTTGAACACAAAGGTATTTCCATGATGGATTTTGCAACGATCTCATCCTGAATTTAAGATTTTTTTTTTAATGTATCGCCATTATTTCCTATAATAACTATAAATATCTTACTTGTGGTTATTTTATTAATATGAATGTTTCATCAATAAATAAATAAGAGTACTTCCTGACCAGGTGTCCTATCAGGAGGATACACGTGTAACTCAATTAAATTGTTGATGTTCACAGTCCAGAACTTGCCACGTGGCAAGAAATCAATTCGAGCATAGTCACTAGACTGTGACCACAAATTAAATTAAATACCCGGGACGTTTTTACAGCGAAATATACAAGCGTAAGAATCTCAACGAATTGGTACTTTTTCATTAAATGGCAACATAAAGATAATGCAACGATTAATTAAACAAGTTGCACTTGATTGTGAGAAGTTGTCCCGTTTTTTATTATTTTTGTACATCTTTCCCTGTTCGCGTGAGGGGACACATTTCAAACAGGGACACGCCATCGCCAGACACGCAAATGCTAAATAAAGCAAGTGCAGGTAATTTGTTCAATTGGCTCTAATAATTAGTCGAAAAATCATCCAGGGACATCGATGAGGACAATTAGGGCGATTAGAGACTTTATCAAAAGTGGACAAAAAATATCATATTTTGCACCTATTCGAGCATATTTTTATACTATTATTAGTAAAAGAATTCAATTGTTAAAATATTATAATATATCATTGAGTTTTTGGTCTTCAACTTATTAATATGATTGAAACATTGATGTTGATTTATTCCTGATATTGAATTTGTTCTTCTTAATTTGAATAAAAGATAAAATACCAGAATCGAAGTAATCAATGTTATTTTATAGTTTAAATTTGGAGCAACATTTCGCAATACATTATTTAAAAAAAAATCGCATAACTTCGAAATCGCATAAAAAGAGGTTTGAGTGTATATTATTAATTTGATCTAAAATAATTTAAGCGCGAAAAATATTTGTGATTGTTATATAAGTATTTTTATTTTTCAATTTATAATCATAACTGTAGAATAATTGTAGGATGAAATCAGTTATGTTGATTAAAAAAAATACTGTACCTCATTTCATAAGTTCATTGCAAATACTCTGTATTTAAATCCGTCATTTTCAGTAAAAATATATGTAATATAACAAGAATTAATCTCGAATCTTTGATTTCAATCATATATACAAAATTTATAAAGGTATAAATGTGGTTATGGTCATTTAAACGTGCATTGAACCAACAGCCCTCCGATTTATAAAAGGGTACCTCTTCCACGGCAAAACAATATCTTATCAATGAGCTTTATGTGGAAGAGTGTTTAAAAATGTGTGGATGATTGAAAACATGTAGGATATTGAAACAGCACTTGGGGTACCTTTGAGGGTATTTCCTTTCAAATCAATGTCCCGGGGCAAGAGGGTAAAGCATGGGAATGTCAGTGGTTTCATATCTTCCGTCAGGCGTATATCCGGTTTCGTGCACAAAACTGGAAAGACATCATTATATTTTGTGTTTAATTTCATATATGTGAAGCGAGTGGCATTTGCTTATTGTTGCCTGTAAGCCGTTAGTAACAACAAAAAAATCAAAGTCATGCCACCTGATTTATTTTACATGTGCTTGTTTGTGCAATTTTTTTAACGGACAATTTCGATGCTAGCTTTCTCTGTGTATGCCCTGATGATTGATTAAGGCTTTGAGGAGCGTCCTTTTTTTTTTCATGTAATTGAACCCAAGAACGTGTGCAATATATTGCGAATTGCTGACGCAATCAAGAGGTTAACGCGCGCTCAAGTCGTACGCAATATCATCATCCGGGGCTATTGGGGTAATTCCTATTTATACCTCGATGGCTGTATCCCACATACTTGATACAGCGTAATTGGAATAGTTTAGCGCGGTCAGATTAAGCATTTATAAGCAGAAGATGTGACCAACAATTGAATTCCGGGGACACGAACCACCGCCCCTCGGTTCAATAAATCAGCCCTGCGTGTCGCCGGCCGCGTGATGTATTGCCGAAACTGGTACATGAGAGAAAGGCCTCTGCTGCTGTAGACAGGGGGTGCAAACCATGGGTCGCATGCGGAAATACCTACAGAAGAATAGCCCTTAAAATATCTGTTAGCTGAGAAAAGTATTTTTTAAATTTGATATCAATTTAAAGTCTTTATTTCGATTTCGAGTCTTTATTACATTGACAAATTGGGCTCAGAACTCGTGCTGTCTTTTTAAGGGACGTTTTTACTTTGTTGGTTTAAAAAATATATGTGTTTTCTTCATGCATCGGAGATAACCAATATTTAAGGATACTTTCAGTGAATTTCAAATCGATATAAATGAAATTTGCAAAGTTATTGGCCGACAAGGAGAAGCTGAAGTGAGAAGAAACTTTAAACGCGATTTTCTCGAAACTATTCTTTCCAAACTAATGGAAGTGCTCCCACACGCCCTAGATGATAATTATTTATGAAATTTGGCAGACACGTGTACAATAAACATTTTCGTCGTATAAACTACAATTATTCAAAAATATTCAAAAGTGTTTATTTAATGAACAAAAACCTACAAAAAAATTTGGTAAAAACACAATTTTTTTTCAATCACTCACTCTTTTATATATTTTTTTAAATTTCTTCCTAATTATAGTCTATACTATAAACGATATTATACAAAGTAAAGATATGTTTAATTTTTTTGCTGAAAATCAGCTGTCCAGGACTTAAGACTTCCATGGTGAAGAATGTCATCGTTCGTGTATCGACATACGTGGCTCCCCTCACTCCCACTATTATACTTTGTCAAACTTTAAAAAATATTTTTATATTCAATAAATATCGCTTAGTCAACATACTATATATCAAAATTCTATATTTAATACTTTTTGCATAAAAAAAATGTTAAAAAATCGATCTCTTTTAGGTCCAATAAGGTAGAAACATCCCTTAATATCTATCATACGAAGAAGCGAATGTAAGATATTTTTTAGAATTTAAAGCTTGAATAAGAGTAAAATACTTGATTTAAAAAAATATAATCTCTTTAATAAGCTAAAGTATGAAAACTAAATTTTATGTGTAGTTTCGTACAGTTTGTTTTAAAATTTTATAATGGTAAAATTGGTGAAAATCAAACTGTATATTAGTTAAAAATAATATTGATGTCACGAAAGTCAGCCAAAGGGACTATGTACAATACTAGGTTTAATCACGTTTTAGTCTTCAACAATGCTAAGCATTATCTTTTTACCATCGTTATAAAATTAGCATTAGTTATTAAATTTGAAAAATGAACGCTTCCAAATATTTTTGGACAAAAATGTCCGAGATTACAAACACAAAACATTATATTCAATAATTCAGTTGTTGGAGGATTTCTGTATCAGATGCTATTAATCATGTCTAACAGTTCACAAAAGTCAGATCATGTGGAATTGGTTCAATAATAATTCGTATAAGATTAACCAATCTAATCAGAGCTGTTTATTATTCCTATACGGAATATATGGTCTTGCTGGAATTTTACAGCTACAGAAATTTTAAATGATTAACATTTAAATGATTAACATGTTTACTTTGGAGAGTAAAAGAGACGGAGAGAGTGTCTTGCTTGATAACCCAAATTTATCGACTAATAATTATGACCTAAATGAATAAAGTTTATGTTTGCGTGAAGAAATTAACGATTATTGTGTGCTATCGACAGTGTTTATATATTTATGTACAAACTTCATACACGCTGCGATGGTCCTGACAGATAAGTGAATTTGTTCAGATGATAAGTGGCAGACATACGAATATAGCATTTAAGTTTATGACGATTTAAAATTAGCTCACTACTCAAAGATTTGAGATTTTCTTTGAGAATAATGCAGATTTCAGATGTTCAGTGTTCAGTTTTATTTTTATCGTATGTAAGATAACATGATAAATAAATCCAGTTAGATTCTGGTATATAATAAATCTTGACCCTTTTGGGTTATGAATTTAGTACTCCTGAAAGAATGACACCTCTACCCTTTTATAATTGAACATGAGCGATGGTCCCCCAGCCGCTCGGTCACCACTTGTTTGCTCTCGCTGATTAACTTTTCTATCACCCCTTGATTATTTTGGCAAATGAAAAATGTGGATCTCGCATCTTGTGTGTCAGCCATAATCATCGAGCGCGATGTTATGATTGATGTCTGCATTATCGTCATGGTTTATCGTGTGTTAGCATTGGCCAATTTTTGAATTTAATATTTTTAAAAATCAATGAGGAATTCACATCATCTAGAGATGTATTTTGCGTAAATTTACGCTTGAAATGTGATTTCAAATTGAATTTTTTTGCTTGAAAATGCGTTTTTGAGATGCTTTTTATGTGCACTTCAAAGCGATAGATTTCGACAGGGTCGTATAAGTAAAATATTTAAAATATATTATATATAAAACAGATATAACAACACTCTTTTGATTGATGAAATATTAATATCATTTGCGTATTTCGATATAATATATTTGTAAATTTAATAGTCTTATATGCAAGATTGTGTAAAATCATATTTGTATTTCTTTTATCTATAAAAATACTTTTAAAATATATTTTATATAAAATTGTATAAAAATTGATTATAAAAAAAATGTATTGTAAAAAATAAATATAAAAAATATCTCATCAGTCCACATCTGGTTTACAAAAGAGAGCACAGTGTTAACCGGGTGTACTTTGTAAAGGCTTCGCTCAAACACGATCAGAATTTGAATGGAAAACTCTCGGCGTGAAAATGGAAAAAAGGCTTAATGGAAACGATTCCTCCCTCGTTTTAATCCACGAATTTGCTCAAAGGATATTTATTTACTTTATTGCTTCAAAGGAACGTTCACCGTGATTTTAATGTGCATATGCGATGTTGACATTATACACTGGAATTCAAAGATTTCAAGCTTAAAAGCACTATCGAGCACCTGTATATTTACATGACAAAATGAAAAATTCACACGAGAAAATACGTCTGCTATTGTAATCCTTCAACCCCAAAGAGTTGAATTGGGGGTGACGTGATTGAAATACGTGCGGTAATAAATTCCCATGCGGAATTAATGACACGCTATGATTTCGAAAGCTCTTCTGTAATTATAACAGGTGGTAGTGTTCATACACTTTTAACATGGATATTTTGTTTGAATCGTACGATTTTTACGATTCACTCAAATTGCCAATCTCTTTAAAGTAAATGCTTTCGCCGAAATGATAAACATAAATTGTTGAGTCATAAATCCTGCGTGAGGATATGAGAAGTCTGCGAGATGGGTTTTGGACAATCAAATGCATCTCACATCGCGACCAGTTCCGAGTGAGGAGCTAAAGAGATTGCTTCTAGAATGCAACAAAAGAGGAAGACACACTTTCGAAGATGGTGAATACACCTGGGAGTGGAAGGTGAAGCCTGATGACCGGTGAAGTTATAAGGCTGTGATCTCATCTGAACGGAAACGGTAACTAGAATCTAATCAGAACACTATGTTACACAACAATAATGTCAGCATTGTAGTATAACCATTTACAACTCATTGCAGATTTAAAGCCTTTTCAATATCCATTAACGGAAAAGGATCATATTATATACATTAACCTCTTGTGCACTCAATATTGAATTGACCTGCAAGCTTAATGTGTGAATCGGGTCATCTGGGTGAAGGCATCAAAGATCATTTTTGCAACAATCTTAATAGAAAATTTGAGCTAAATTTTAAATTTAAACAAAATTTTTTGGCAGATAGTAGAATATTATTAAATCGCGGTGCTAATTTGATAAAAAGGAACTTTCTATTTTACGTGGCACTTAAAAATGCATTCCAAAACTGAAAGAATTTTAAAAAATACAGTAAAAATACATATATAGTTTTGGTGGTAGGTTCACTGCAAAACTAGATCCTCATTAATACCCATTTATGGTAACGTTGCGTAGAAATTTTGGATCATTTTAATCATGATCCAAACACTCTTCGAGAAAACATCTCTATTCAAATTTTCAAAATATTTTAAATTTTGCAACAATCCACATACAGCCAATCCTCCTATAGCGTCCACTTCGTTTGCGGCGCTTTTAAGCAAGCAACGGATAAAATACGTAAGATTTATGCCCCATAGCGCGTGATTATTACTTGCACTTATTAACCAACCAAACACATACAAATTTTGTATGGGTGCCTATCTTTCAATGGCATTTTGTTTTTATAGCGAGATCTCTATCTCAACGCTATAGAAGGGTTGACTGTATTTCAGATATATCATTTACTTCATTCTCTTTAGAATGCCTTAATCTATTTCCATGTCAGGAAGAATATTTCTCCAGTGTTTATAGCTTTATTTTTGTCTAAGATTGTGTTATTCTAAGGATAGCATCAAATATCGTATTTATTCCCAGAAATTGATCAAGCTGTCATCTTCCTCAGCAAAATTTTTCAGAAGATTGTGACGATAAAGACGTTTCATTGATGCTATAATGCTATGGTTCCAGGCTGGATCGAAGTGCATTTTCGTTCGAATGAGAAGGATCATTATTTAATAATAATACTGCTTTCTGCGGCAATCTCTTATTTTTCAAAAAATCTTGCACCTCTGGAACCCATTTCTTTTTGAACCAATCTTCAAAAAAATCCCCGTCCATCCTCTTTCTGTCTATAATATTAAACAAGAAGATTTTTCATTAGAGTTCATTCTTTTTCACAATCTTACACCCGTAGTGCTATCTGCTTCATGTAACGAGCTTTCTTAAACTGCATTGTCCAGTTGTTTTGAGAACCAAAGTAATTGAGACATGAATACAGGCGTTTGTTTTAGTAGTTAAGACACAAACATCATCCTTATTGCTTTACATAGTATTGTGTTCGTCTCATAATTATACAAGACTTTTTTGGCCGGATAATCCGCACCCGGAGTTTGCCTTTTCTTTTTAATTAATCCTTTATCAAACATGATTTGATTGGAGCGTACGTGATACAATGTTGCATCACCAGAGATAATAATTTGATTAACTCATTAAATTCTATCGTTAAATATTTATCAATGCAGGTAGAATCTAGAGGTTGTAGGATAGCGTCCTTCTTTGCTTGTTGGTTTTTGGACTCCTTCATAAGTAGTTGTGTGGTTGTTGCAAGTTTGCCTGGCCATTACAGCCATTTTTGCGCTGCGTTTCGCCTTGAATTTGGAATAATATCCTCGTGATCGTCGCCGTATCATTTGAAATTGTAAATAAATTATATCATTAAAGATTGCAGTGTTTTTCGACGTTATTTGGAACGACGAAGAGCAGCTGGAGATAAACTGAGCCTCCTCTTTGAACGCAAGAAGATCCTTTGCATACTGAAAGTGCATGTCGAGGACGTTTTTTGTAAAGTCTCACCCAGCTGGTTATCTTGGTGTTTGGGGTCACCTCGGTATGTAATTTTTAAATACTGAAGATTATCATAATGATTTTACTAGTAAAGACTTTCTGGAATACATAAAATCCAGTCCCTCTTTTACTAATAATACAATGTGACACTTAAGAAATGCATCTAAAATTAATTCTTACACAACTTATTAATTTGTTTTTTTTGACAGATCGTTTATATTAAATATAATTATATAATAATCGATATATTTTAAACGAATATTTATATACATCAATATGAATTAGGCAAATGCATGCTTTATTATAGTTTAAAATTGATCAAAGTATTTTTCTGGATTTTGAGAAGGCGTATCTGTTTCTCGGTGAGATTTGAAGAGCAACACTTCAAAATAAATAAAAAATGATCAGTTAGGTTCTGTTCCCGTTCTCGCAAAGGTCTCAAACCCTCCTCAAGAGGTCATAAGGTTGTTGCTCTCGTGCGAGATGATGCGCTTTGCGCGAACCAATACAACACGATCCGATGCACTCGTAAACAGACAATTGGTCACTTCTTTTGCACAATACCGTTCTAAATTGATCTGGCAATAAATGGATATCACACAGAACATCCATAAATCATCGAAAAACATGTACAGTTCGTTTTTTGTACCCGACCCCCTTCAAAATCGTAAAGCATATATTTTAAAATCAGAGGCTTTGTACCGTTTAAGCTCTCTTGGTTTATTTTGTGTCGACGAGCATTGAAAGGATTTTGCCTAATATAGTCATAAAGCAATTTCAATTAATCTCTTTCGTACGAGGAAAGATGTGCTTATTTAAGAGCTTCCGTATAAGGACGACATACTCATGCTACATTCTGAAATTATTGAAAATCAATCCATTATATTTAAGTGTTTTTCTATATAAAAATATAAGTATTTTCTATAAAAACAGTAAAATAATATTATAATATTGCTAAAAATTTCTGCAAAAATTAATATTGAACAAATATGCAAAAATGGTTGTAAAGCATTTTACATAGGATTTTTTTTCTTTGAATAAAAAGATTTTAAATCTCCAAAGACATTTTTAAAAACATGCTTAAAAAGTAATTTAAAATTATGATTATTCTTAAACAAATTGAAACCAGGCCAGGAAAGCCACGCACGGCCAAAGATGACCACATCGATCAATTTATAAGCCCTTTGTGTGGTGAGCTAATTTTAAATCATCTTAAACTTAGATGCTATATTCGTATGTCCGCCACTTATCGCTCAGAATCGTCGCAGCGTGTATGAAGCTTGTACATAAATAAATAAACACTGTCGATAGCACACAATATTCGTAAATTTCTTCGCGTAAACATAAACTTTATTAATTTGGGTCATAATTATTAGTCGATAAATTTGGGTTAATGATTTATACAATCGTACAATGTACGCAAGACACTCTCTTTGTCTCGAAGTCCAATTCACTAATCTCCGAGCTCAAAGTGCAAAACAGTCTCTCCGTCTCTTTCTGAATCACTGGAATTCGATCGCAAATACGCGACTGTACTACTTAAATACTCAATATTTTATACAGATAAAAGGATGTCGTATTTCAAAAAATGAAACGGCCTCCATAGTATCCAGACTTTGAAACGAGCAATTATGAGATCGCTCGGAAAATAAAAATGTGTATAACCGACAAGAATACTGCATATTGTCATACTTAAAGGACTTTTTTTGTTCATAAGAAATTTATTATTTAATTTTTTTTGTAAAAAAAATATTAATATCAATTGATGTGTTCAATGGGCGTGAAGGAATATTTTTTGAGAACCACGTGCGTGCAGCGTGCAATACATTCACTACCAGATTCAACGCCATCATCATGTCAAAGACGATAATATTTATCAATCATACACCCAAATGTTAATAATGTTTCAAATTAGGCGCAGGAGGCCGTTAATACGAATTGTATTGTGTTTTATAAAATTTAATTATAAAAGATAAATGCTTCCTATCTGTTCTTGGAGATAAGTTCTTGTAAATTCTAAGCCGGTAAAGTACCTGTCAAACGTTATGCAACGTGGGAAAATCAAAGAGCCTTTAACTCACCGAGGAAAATATGAAGTAGAATATAACGTTGGCCGTTTCATGATGGAGCTTTTACGTCGACGTGATGACAATCGCATTTTATTACAGGCGATTAGTTGATGGTGAAGCGATTTGAGCTGAAGTGCACAGAGGTCATGAGTTCACGTCCCGTGCGAGGTACGGTCAGGTAAGCACCAGGTTAGCCTTAATGGCGACGGGCGAGCTCCGGAGTGCCGGAGTGCCAGAGTGCCCGAGTGCCGGCTGCCCTCACCTGAGAACATCTCATTTCGACCGACTGCATACTCCAACTAATTTACTTCCTCGGTAATCTACCTCCGACAGACAAACTCAGCTAACCTATACATACCTGCCCATACAATCCTCGAGACGAATGTGGTCTCAGATTTTACCCGGCGCACTTATATGCCACAAATTAAATTAATTTGACTCCGCATTCTTCTTCTGGAATTTCCCTTCCAGTGAATGCGGAAACGGTTCCAGACTGTCATAAGCACAAAGATAAAATCTACTATAATACTTATACTGGAAGTCCACAAATCGACTTAAAAAGCATCATTTAAATATCGATGGTCCATGCTTACAAAAAAATAATGCAACACAAATATACGCTTGCTTTACTAGAAACATACAAAATATTGATTTTTTGTTGTTAAAAATGTGATCTATAATAGAAAGTCTTTTTAGTAAAATGAAAATGGTTCAAAAGGCAAACTGTCCAATATTAAAAAAAAACTACTCATACTATAGCTGCAAAAACACCCTTTGATACATTCACCCAAGTGACCTACTCTGGATGAGCATTCACAAATAAAACTCAGAGGTCATGTTGTGCTTCAATATCGAACGCACGAGTAAGCAAATGTATGATGTAAACGAGATAGATGTAACCTTTCTTATAAATAGATATTGAAAAGATTCTAGTCAGGTCAAGGTGCTCATTTTAGAAAATAAGACTTAATTAAACTTACTTTAGGATTTTTATAACAAAATTTCAGTATATTTTATTGTTTTCGATCCCTAATTATAAATTGTAATTTAATTTGCTCACATCATTTTGATAAAGGGTCACATTTATAGAGGTTGTACGCATTTAATGAGGTAGTTTTAGAATAAACTAATCTATGAAAAATGTCAAATTATTGTATTTTAAATGGGGTATTTTGCTACGTATCACACATAGGCCCTATGTCCCAAGTGTCAGAATCGCCGAAATACATTTTTTTTCAACATTTTGAAAAAATACCCAAAATTTCACCTTTAAATCGCCATAACTTTTTAATCTTTCATCACTAAAAGCACAAAATCAATGTTTTTGTATTTTGCAATAAAAATTTGAATTTAATAAATGATTATGCAATTGGTTTAAAAAAAAACTTTTGAGCTTCCAAAACCACATAAAATGTGCAAACGAATGAGAAATATCAATTTCTAAATTCTTTAAACAAAAAAAATAACAACTTTTTTGGACTTTCTGGAAATTCTGAATTATACCCTTTCCAACGATATGCTACATGTCATACAAATCATTTAATGAGTTGTTAAACTTGAAGACGTACCAATTTTCCAGAGTCAGAATTAAGAAAATACTTTTTATGCTTGTGATATTTTTATTAAATTTATTTACAAAAAAAAATCAAATTGGCGATCTCTGCTTCATATGCACGTATGACCCCTTTTCCTTATTTCAACTGTAGTTGTCTGAAGTAGCACTTCCTATTTCATTTTTGCAAAGACAGCGATTATTCTTTCAATTAGGACAGCGGTTCCTAACCTAGGGGTAATTACCCCTGCAGTGGTAAAACAGTTATTCTGTGGGGGTAATCATGCTGGTAATTTTTGGTATATAGATAAAAAAAATAACAGAGTAGCATCACGTAGCTGGGCACAAATTTTAAAGAGGAATAAAATCAGTTTCCCTGATAGGCTATAAAGGTAACAAGACTGAAAAGGTTAGAAACCGGTGAATTAATATTTCTTTTGTGGGGACCTCTGGCATAGTAATTGATTATTTTACGCGTCCCTAGATAAAAATAATCCAGTGGTGTCAGGTCACCGCTGGCTGACACCCCTGGATTTCTTTGGCTGAGAACGTGCACTGTTCCGTGGCTCACACGGTCTCCAAACATGACACTACTGGATATTTTCGCTTGAGGATGTGCCCTATTCTGTAGCTTGCATGGTCTCCAGATCTGACACCACTGGATTTCTTTGTTTAGAGACGTGCATGATTTTTTTAGATCATAAATACATTGCAAAATACAAAAACAGTTAATTCATGCTATTACATTCAAAGATTAAAAAGTTAAGTTAAGTTTAAAGGTGAAATTTTGGGTATTTTTTAAAAATGTTACAAAAAAAAATCTCTTTCAACACCTCTGGTACTTACGGACATAAGGCCTATGTGTGAAACGCAGAAAAATACTCCCCTAATTCTCAAAAAAAAAAATATTGGTCCATATGCAAAACAATCTGTATATCAGAAGCTCATAATTGAGCCTTTTTAACATTATTAACCTTATTATATACTAAAATATGAATATTAATTAATATACGTCGGGACTTTACTTACTTCATTTTTTTAATATTAAAACCATAGACATTAAAAGAGTTGTATGTAAACTGAGTGTTTATACGAACAAAAGCTAGGATTCTGCAATATGTCAATAAGTTTAATTGCTAAGTTGAAGCCAAATTCTGACAATTACTTCGAGCAGTGAATAATTATGAGAATATAAGGATCAGCTGAGGTCATAATTTGAACATTAACTGAACAAGTATTAAAAATTGACAGTTGCTATTTTTAGTTCGTAGCATCTAGCTGATGTTAAACGATTATAAGTATGATGTTAAGCTCATCGTTATATTGTTAAAATATTTTAATGCAAATTTGTTTTCGAAAATACACAGAGTGGACGATTCATGCGGTATCTTAAGAGCTAATAAAACTGCAAGGGAAGCCCTTCGCCAATAATCATTATTCTCCTTTGCGGTGTGCAAATAATCCTCCGTATAAAGTAATAACATATAACTGAATAATCATGATTACAGTCTTATTGTAATGACATCAATTACAGTAATCACCACTGAATTCCACAGTATATAGCATCCCGAGCTCAAGCATACCACTCGATGTAATTTTAAACCCTTCGCGTTTTCAATAAATGTACATAGGAATAGTTCTAGACGAAACAATATTAAATAATTCCATACAACGATCAATTGTTTAAATTTATGTTTAATAGCAAGTGCTAAATAAAATAAATATATAAAGATTCACAAACTTTATACACTATCAAATATTGTTATTTTGCTAATATTCAACATTTTTTTAAGATACGAATTTATTGCGGGTGTATTTGCGTTACATACATTACATTTTTAAAGCAAAAATGGTGCACTATTCGAATATAAAGCAATAAAATATCAATTCGTCACGCTTACCTCCCCCGTGCATAAGTAAGTTCAATAACCAAAATAATTCGGCACGTTTCGAAAATTCAATTTTTCCCTTCTTCAATGTCACGGGTAAGTCTCCCTTTTTCTTTGGGACGGTCCAGAGTAGTTTCCAGTCAAAATTTAGTATTCATGTCTTGTGTGCAACATGCTTCGGCGACTTTATGGAGTACTGTGTAAGCCACCGATACTTTGTCTTGTGAGTGGCTACCGCATTGGGTAATATTTCACTTTTTTCAAGTATTGATCGTGGGAGTTTCTTTTACCTCAATAGAAATGCTATGGGGCTGTATCGATGATATCAACATCGATGATATTGAAATATAAGCTAAAAATGAGGCAGTAGAGCCTTATAATTCTTAGAGATTAGGCAATATTTTAATCGATGAAATTTATCGATTCGCTTCGTTATATCCGTTATAAAAATATGCACTTGCATAAGAATATCAGATTTACACATTTAACCCTTCCCACTCGTATGTCGCCAAATGGGTTTCGACTTCCACTCGTATTTCGACACTATGACGCCAATATTTTAAGCTCGTTCACAAACTACGTATTACGTTCTATTCGTTATTATTATTTCAATTGAAATATCGAGTACGAAATCTGAAAAACGCGCAAAATTAACTACGAATAGGCACTATCCCGCACAACAACAAAAAAAATCGACTGGAAAGGGCTAAATTTAATGTCATCTTAGAGAAGATTTACTTTATAGTTTTCTGTTGTTCAACAATTTACTAACTTATTTTAAATTAAAATAATAGATGGTATTAATAACTTATTTTTTGTTTTTAGAGCAGCTTTTAAAAGAATCGATTAATTTAAGATATTTCCCAATTTATTACATCTATAATTTATACAGTTGTCTTGCTCGTTATAACCGTTAAATACGTTTTTTTGCAAAGATTTTTCGCTAAAATTGTTACGGAATACGTTTGTATTGCATTTAATTATTGTTGAGCAAACGATAAGACCATCCAGCTATGTGTATAGTTAATTATTGAAGCTTCTTTTTTAAATGAAATGCATTTATAAAATATTTCAACCAATTTATGTTTAAAATCAGTTTTAAAAATATCGCAAATGATTTTAAATATAAATGATAATATTTTCTTCGATTTGCATCTAAATATTTTGCACTCAATAATCCAGTCTTAACAAAGATGACCTATTAATTTTATCTTATCCGATTTTTTACCATATATGGATGACATTGAGTACCTTAAGAAGAGAATACGTATTTTATAAATTCAATTTTTGTCAAGACAGTACATCGATTAGAATACAACATTTAAATATTTTGCTATGAATTTTGATATAAATGATATGTATCACTTAGCATTTTGTGCGGTTTTGACCTTATCGGGAGTAGCAAAGGAAGATCGTCACTGCGATTAAATTCAGTGAGTGTCCAGCATGCTAAGTACCCCAGGACACCTTTGCACGTATAGAATTTACAACAATTGTAAGTAACATAGACAAAAGCCTTTTTTGGGGAAGGGCATCCCTGGCGTGTAATGTTAAGAGATCGGTCACGTAACAAAGGGCAGTTTACCAAATAAGCAGTATATATTTTGCTTGTTTGCCATTGTCCTTGGTGCGACCCCTGGTCATTTCTTTCCTTTGTGCAATTCAAACATAATATACTTGAGGTGAAATTTATTATTGTTTACTCGGCGATGCCGCATTGACCAGCGGTCAGGAATTGTTATTGTTGTGTGCAATAACTTACAAGATCCTCCGCTAGATTCCCCGCAAAAAATATGCATTCCCACGATGATCAAGCAGGATCTTTGATTTCTTGTAACGGTTATGGTTTGATTGCCTAAACAAGCAGAAGTGATGTTTACTTTGCAGTCCAGCAAAGTTTAGAAATCCTGCAAGAGATTAATAACATTTTTGTGCAACAAGATCTTTCCTAAATATCATCCCATAATCATCACAAGATAGCTCTTTAACAGAAGAATATTATAAAATACTCTCATTTTTATATTGGCTTTTAACAGTCCTTTATTTGGAATCATTACTGATTGCTTGACTATGGTTTTAATGCTAATATGCCTTCTGTAGATATTTTCCCATCTTAAAATCCAAGATGTTTGAATTACGAACCCAATCGCTAATTCTTGGCAAAAACGACTTAATTTTTGAAAATATTGCTAGCAGAGTGATGATATTTTAATTAAAAAATGTCGAATAAAGAAACTCCATATCTCCATAGACGATAAATCTGGCTATCACATTTCCAAACTGTGTTATAAAATCTAAATCAGTATAATACCTTTTTATTACAATAGATTTAAATATTTTGGGTATTTAAAGTCCATGGATATATTTTAATTTTAAAATAAATGCAAATTGCTTAAAACATTTTGCTTTTTTTATAAATTTGTCGGAACTTTAAGTGCAACATACATTTTTATTATATTTTAAATTATACATAATTTCGAAAATCTGCAATTCGTTGACGAATCAACTACGTGAAGATATTTCAACAAGAATCTATACAGTGGCAGCAATAGTAAATTTACAAACATAGACAAATGTAACATATATATATCTGTTCTCTATACATTTTTTTTTTGCATATAAAAATCGCGAAAGTGCAGACTGCCCTTAGGACACGTCACGAAAAGTGTAACGTTTCCCCATCTCCGACCCCAATCGACAATTTGGTCGAAAAGACTCCACTATGTGTGTCTATATGTAGCATAAAATAATCACAAGACCAATAGCAGCGCGTATTTTATTATATATTACACAAACATAGGTTCGTCTTTTAGCCAACAATTTGTGCTAACAAATGGCCGATATATGCCAAATTTTAAATATTACATTCCATTATTAAATGTTCATCGTTTATTATAATTATTATTTAAAACATGCTATTTTTGCTTTAGAGTGCAATAAAATCTCGATTATCCGGATTGTTAAAATAAAATAAAAAATATATGACTTGCACGTGGATAATTTTATATAGAAAATTGTGTCCACTTTTGCTTAAAGTGCACACAATTCTTTAAAAAGGTATGAAAAAATACAGAAGTTGAAGACTGTATTTTTATATGGTTTATACAAAGACGATCAACTGAAGAGTCAATATCTGGTCCATTATTGTGTGAAAAAGCAATATTTTTCAATACAAAATTAAATGGAGATTTCATATTCATAGCAAGTTCGGGCTGGTTTGAAATTAAAGAAATATCTGCGTCAGAAGAACAAGATCGAGAAGACGAAGAAGAGATTTGCGAGGAGGGAAAATATTGGTCCTACACATTTTGAACTAGTAAAGTACAGTATTTAAATGCCACCATGAAATGACTTGAGAACCAAGAAAAGTGTAATTCAGGACAGCTTATATATCTTATTCGAGTATTCGCGATTTGGTAGCTTCTAAAAGAAGAACTTATCTTAAAGCCTAAATCGATTATTTTAATAATAAAAAAAAAATTATTATATGTGTATGTAAATCCAGATAAATAAAAATTATTCATACTTTCCCTGTATTTCCATGTCAATTATGATTATTTTAGATTATATAAATTTTCACTATCCGGACTATTTTCATCCCCAATTAGTGCGAATAATCGCGGTTTTACTGAATTCAAAATTCTTTTAAGAATCTCGCGTATTTTTTTGGAATTTCTTACATTAGCATATATCACTTCCAAACATTTTGGAAAAAAATGATGGTCAAATAATACGTTTTGATACGTTTGCTCTTATGGTTATGAACAGTTTCAAGGGCCTTCAATATCGAGTACATGATATCTATATAAACTGAATGTATGCTTTCGACTGTAATTTTTATGAGATTCCTCAAAATATTATTAATGTGTATTCCAAGCATTGTCTTTATATAATTTATTCTATTGTTGTAAATAATACCCAACTATCATTCGAGTCCCTTTAGTAAGTCCGATGAAATTTAATATGCTCCTGTAGCTATCTGCTCCCTATCGACAGGGGATCCATATGACACGACCATTGTGCATTTAAGGTAATGCAAAAATGTGCAGTGGAGATTCTTAACAGGACCACGATTATCAGTGGGGTATAAATACCGATAACCATATGCATTGTACGGGGATTTATATTTGTTCCAACATGATATTATAGTTGTGCTTTATAAATGAGATACGATGATACATTTTAATGGTTAGAAATATGACTGCTTAGAGCTGCGCATTGATTTTGTACATGGCGAACGTTTGTGAATTCATAAAATTATGATGCAAATTGGGGTTGTATGAGAGGGCATTACCGCCACGACCGCTCGAGTAATTCAATAACAACTCATGAATACCAGATACTTTACAACAGGCCACACTGCATTTAATGCATAATCTATAAGCATTTATATATACGATCTTCTGCTACGGAATATACTGTGGCGATATTATTTCCTTAATGGAAATTCAGCATGTGATTTCAAATTCGAATATGCTATGGGCGCTCGAGGAGATAAGAGCCATCGTACATTCTATAATATAATCACCAAGTATTATATGATTTATCAAACTTGAAAAAATTCAAAATTCTTACATTTTTCCGTGGAATATTAAAACAGTCAATAATATAAAATCACCAGATCGAGTATTACTAGTCTCACTTTATTGTAGTTGTCAAACCGTAAAAAAGAGCCCTCTATTTTTGTGTTTTGTGTAGTTTTGTGTCCAACTTAATAGAGAATTTGAATGATTTTACAGACTGCATAGCTTCCTGCAGAAGAAAACGATCTCACATGACGCACAAGAAGTGCATCTCAGATACACTTTCATATCACATATTGCTTTTATATTAGCAGTGATACAATTGTGAATTCAGAATGAGAAGACTTTCTCTTTTGGATCTAAATCTATTTAGTTTTTGAAGTCAAAACAATATAAAAACACCTGTTCATCCACAATAATCTAATACATGGTCTTCTAAACAGGGTGTAAATCAAATATTGGGAGCAACAAGTAGCCATTAAAACACAAGAAATTATGCAGGTCACAATTTAATAGGATAAAGAAATTTAAATCAGAATTTTTTTGGAGAATTATGTTCGTTCACCCTATTACCGAAATCAAAAGCAGCTTCATTAAACAATATATTTATTTATTTTTTCACATAATCTGAAAAATTAAAAGTGCAATACTGAATATTTACAAAGATATGGCGGTTTAAGTTGGTAACACTTAATCTGGCGGAAATTTGCATGGCAATCAAATAAACGTTGATGTATTTATCTTCCTATCATTTTAGCAAATCAGCCTATCTTCTAATGATGATTTTTTGTGATCTCCACAATTTTAATGTGTGAAACAATTTACGGCAGATATATAACTGAACAAGCCGAATCCGTTGTTCCCATATGTCACACGTTCCTTTTAGCTAGCATCGTTAACGGATACCTTTCGGATGTACGTTCCTAGCTATCTAGCATTGAATCTGTCAGGTTAACAGGACAGAATAAGTGGAACAGAGGTGGTAGACACACGATATCCTTCACCCTGAGGAGGGAAGAGGTAATCGAGTGGAGCCACAACTGTCACCCATTCATCTCTGTCACTGCCACAAAACAACTGTATACTGGTGCCCTTATGCTGCTACAGTACGCTTCGTACTGTAAATTGAATACGGCATTTTCATGTACGAATTGAAGATAGCTTTTTATTGTCACCCTTTAATTGTCATTATGTGCGTGACATTTGATATTCAAATGTGGTCGTACGCGAGGACGAAGATTGGTGGCGATTCGAAATTAGCATGTAAATTAACCCTTTAGCCACAAGCATGCATCGGCTGCATCCACTGCGATCCCAGATGGTAGTCTAATTTAATTGGACCTTTTATTTGTTCAATCTGTATTTATTTCGGAGGGAGTTTTTTGACCTTAACGTATTTTTATCCTCGACCCATTCGAAAGTCTGAACGTAAAATGTCACAAAAACGCGATATGAATTTTTGTTCAAATTTGATATAAAACATTATCACAATGCTTCCTATATATTCAAAACTATGTTAATGAATAGATCCAAAATAAATTGATATTTTAAAGGGAATTGGCTTATATATTATACTAACTTATACCAGAATTTAGAGAAAGGATACGGCTAGAAAATGTTCATTGACATGTCAATTTCGTATAAAACCAAATAATTTGCATTATAATATAGACCCATAGCTTACCACATTGACATGTTTATCTACGCGTTTATTTGTTCTTAAAATGTGGTCACCGGCGTTTATACATTGTAAATTTGAGCTTAAGTCTACTGTTTATTGTCAGTCCAATAACTAAACCGCAGAACTGCATTAAGGTATAACTATAAATCATTAGGCAGATTGTGGCAACAACTTTTTTATTTGGACTTTAAATTTAAATGTATTATCTTATTTTTGACTAAATTAAGTGATAATATTAGATTCGGAAATGTATCTGAACTCTAAATTAAAATTTTTAACGGGAAATTAGCGTTTTAAAATTGATATTAGATGTGGGAGATAATTTAAGTTAAATGATAATGACCTGCCTGATGAAAATTAATCAATACTTGTTCTATTTAAGTATCATCTAGTAGATATACGTAAAAGATAAGGAAATCTTGGAGATAACATATATGAGTTCCATACGAATCCTGTTCAATTTATTCTAATTCTATACGAATAGATGATATAGTTAGAGCCTTGCTGAATAAATACTAAAGAGGCGATACAGACTTTCTTGTATTATACTGCATAAGGCTGCACTCTACTATTGAGGATTTAAAATAATCATTTTACAGTATTTAGTGAAAGAAATATTGACAGAAAAGGTTCTTCTTCCGATTTTATTCGATTTGAATCACCAATCTAATTTTTTTTCTTGATCTAAATATAATATATAAATATAGCCCGTTTTTTCAAGAATAGTTGTAATAGACTGATTGTGGCTGAACTATGATGATATATTTAAAGCTTGATTTGATTAAAAGAATAAAGCCATTATAAGATTGTATTAAAAAATAAAAGGTTCCCTTGACAAAATATTGTTATATCGAGAGTACAGAAGCTACCGCCGAGGTGTTAATAAAATCGTTCCAGAGCATGATCTGAGATGAAGAGACTTCCTCATCTCCGCATCCTGGTCGCATCACCTTATTCCCCTCCGACTTTGGGTCGCCCCGTAGGAATTCGCCTGTTTACCCTTTTTAGTCGGAAGAAGGCCGGTTTCATCCCCGTGCAGGCGAAAGGGTATTCAATTACGCGGTCGCGGTCTCCCCCGGGGGCCACGTGTGCCGCGGGCCCTAATTAACATGCGAGCATTCAAGGGTTGAATTACAAACCGATGTCACATGCTTTTTGAGCAACGCCTTATTTTAAAAATAAATAAATCTAATTGATAAAACATAATTTTGAGACCGAATAAAAACATGCTTCGGGGGCATCTTGAGATGATTAATCTTAAAATAGACAATTTAATTAGTTTGTTCGCTAATGTGCCAACGAGACGCCCCTGGCAAGCTAGTTAGCTCGGTACACCAAAATACAGACATCAAATTAATCAGTGCTTGGTTCACATTACCGTCATCACTCCCGTTCACCACCGTACTCTTCCCATCGATCTGACACCATTTCACCTCATGGCTGAAGCCACGGGGCATGCTTATGGAAATTATTTCAATGGTTCAAATAGACATCATAGACCATGTCCATCATTTAATTAATACTGTGTTTACCTATCACGTTATTAACTTGCCAATACACTTATTAATTGTCACGCTATAATTGAGCTCATTGTTCAATGATATTGTTGTTAAATGCTTACAATATGGGAATAATTTATGACAAAGATGAAGTGAACTCTATATTTCCCGCTCATTTTAAATATTTTTAAATCTTTTGCCATCCTATGAATCTGAGATATCGATATTGTTTCGATAGGTTTTATGTTAATTATTTATATTTAGCTTAGATTTTATAATACAACGATTGTCAATAATAGTTCATTATGGAAACTAGTAAAATTTATATCTGTTTGAAAAAATCAATAATCATTTTTTTTTCATAATATTATACCATAACAATAATGAAAAGTTTTTTGATATAATAAGGTATTTTTATAATGGAATTTCAAGGGTGAACGTATTTTACACGTGAAATTCTCTCTTTATGTGTGATTAAAATAGTCGATGACAACTGTCGTTTATATTATCAGTAAATAATTACATATAAGCATATTACAATGGAAGACATTTTCGACAGAATATTATTTTCCCCAGAAAACAGACGATGAAATAACCCTTACATGAAAAGAAAACGTATGTTTGAATGTTAATAATGAGACACACCTTTTTGAAAAGCGAGATCTTTGGTTCTATAAGCAGAATCTAAGCCAAAGCGGGGTTCCGCGCTACCCTTGTACCGTTTTGGTTACACAGATTCCTCCCTCATCAAAGACAACGGTGAGTAATGGTATACCTGGGCCGTCGCTAATTACACGTGGCTGGTAATTGAGGGTGTCTGTCGAAGCTCATCCGAACGTATCACCACACCCTCACACCCCTAACATCCACTCCCGAGTACTTCACTATTCAGCGTAATGGTTCACGTGCAACTTAACAAACCGGTTAACTATTGGAAGTGACTGACGCTCGTCATGTAACGTACTCGATCAGATCTGTTGAACACCCCAGATCTGATGAAATACGCAATTATTTCCGACAGGGAAACGTTTAAGATACGAAGATCAATTTTGAATATACAATCAATATATTAAGATTTTTATTTGCGAGAATATTCGTCAAATAATTTTCTTTTTCTTCTCCTTTTTCTAGAAGAAATATTGATCACAGAAAATATACTGAAGAAATCCAATACGTGAACCGAATGTATTTAAGTATCCAAGGTCTATTTTTTGTTACCCAAGTAACATGTGATTGTCTATTTTGCTATGAATATTGTTGTTGATAGAACAGAGTTTATATTAGATCCTCCCAAAAAAAATCCATAGCATTCGCATGCTCTTGTTTGTGACCGGAGGCGGTAAAGGAACAATCACTGAAGTTTTATTGAAGTGATTTTGAAGGCAAATTGCCCTGGACGTCACGAAAAGTGAAACGCTTCCCCTTCTCCGACTCAAAACGGCAGTTGATAGGAAAGAGAGGGAGAACTGTTTTTACTCTTTTTATTTCTATTGCATTGATTATGTTATATATTGACTTGTACGAAAAAATACATTTAAATAAAAATAATAACGTTTGAAGAAAAATAATAATGGATTTCTTTCAGGATAACCTAATATATGAACTTTTCATTTTTCTTCAATCAATCAATTTTTATTACCACTAAAATAGCTTTTGCTTATTTTAACCTTTTGCGGTCCTATGTCGAATCTGACTCGACATCGATTTTATTCCGGTGGGTCCAATGTCGACTCTTAATAAAAATATTTTTTAAAATTGCTTTCAAATCAAGAATTATCATTATTTATTCATGAAAATTTCAACATCGTGTTTAACTTTGATGTTCAATAATTTTTAGTAAATAATTATGTTCATCAATATTATATTCTGGGCACGAATGGATTTTTGGGAACATTTTTGATTTCTATACACTATATTTTCGTTATAGTTTAAATTTATTATGAATATTCAGCATTTTCAATGAATGATAAAAATAATGAGTTTTGTATGAAACTGTTTAAAAGGAATAATTTTCAATTGTGAAGTCAATGCGAGTGTATTTTAATAATCCAATGAAAAAGTTAAAATTTCTAAAGGATGTATAATCAAAGAAGATCTTCAATAAGAGTGCTTGGTTCGTTTATCCGTTTGTACGCCGCCTGATTAGTTCTATTCAATACACCCAGACGGAGTGACCCTTTAGAATCTAAAACGACTCCTCCTTTATATTCAGATATCAAAGTTTATGCGAAACATTTCTTTGAAGGTCCCCAAAAAAGGTTGAAACATATTAATTTAGGACTTCGTCTACTATTGCGAATTTATGCTATGTAAATCAGGACACAATGTACGGCCGATTGTCGACATCCGTTTAATTTGAATGGGGCTCGTCGGAATTTGCTCCGTCGCTGGCGGTAACCTATCCTACCAAGGATATGGCTGCAGTTATTACAATAATTCCTTCAAAATTAAAGGGAAGTAATCTCAAATAAAGACAGGTGTATTAAAATCCTTCTCAATGAGTAGACCGGGGAGCTTTTGCTCCTGCACAAGTTGGGCTTAATCCAGTTCAGGTGGTTTCCACTGCACCGAGGTGGAAATTTATGTTGCTTACTCACCATGCGGAAATCTTTGTGCACATAGAGGAGGCGCCCGTAAAAGCTGAAACAGAAAACTTTGTTCATAAAAGTTTGTTTGAAATCGCGTTTGTTCAAGTCCCGTCTGCGGTACTTAAAAGCTGCTTTCAAGATGACGCAGGGGTGGCTCGTCTTCTGTGGAAGCTGAGAATTGATATGTTTAACATTTTGATCGCATTTGTATAATAAAATACTTAAACAATACATAAAGAAGCCAATTCGATTAAAATAAAATATTTAATAAATATTCGGATAAAAGACATTTGAAGATATTATCAAATATAAAATGTATCGTTTGGCATTAAAGCTTTTATGCAAGGATGCATTCATCAACGAAGGAAAAAAGTGATTGAACTCCATGTACTCCAGAAAGCTCTTTTTAATAAAATCATCGCGATTATCTCGAGTAGCTTCCTGTAGCATTCCAAGGAAAAATGCTTAGTCTCCTCAATCAAAATGACTTTCTTCAACACGTTCACCCAGGTGACTCGCGGGGTGAGCATCAGGAATCAAATTCGTGGATCAAGCTGCCTTCAAAGTCAATCCCAGGATGAGGTGAACGAATTATATGAATAATATGGATGTAATCCTTATTCCTTAGTTCTGCAGTGGACTGCATTAAAAAGATGGTGAGATATAAGTAGAGGGGATAGATAAAAAAATATCATATCTGATTTAATTGAATTTGAATACTATTCTTACGTAATTTATAATATATTAAGAAAATAGCATTGTTCCCCATATAATCTAGAATAATCGATTTATCCCAATCGTGCTTCATCTACTAAGCCATCGGTCGACAAGAGTGGCTCTTTGCATATACATTTGTGGTTCTTCTGACATAAACTCCAATTCCACTTCATCTCAAACAGCCTTTTAACTTCATAAGATAGGGTCTCTGAACTTTAGCGTCAAAATCAGAAGAGTTCCGTAATGGACATACAGTGAAAAAAACATGCTAGCTTTGCGATCTCTCTATAAATTTCTAAAAAAGTAATATCGTTTACAGATGGTAATAATATTAAAGAGTGCTTTGTGAAAGCATCAGAAGAGGTTTTTTATTTTATTTTAAAGAAGCGATCATGAAAAGAAGAAAATAATTACCTCTATCTGCGAAAACTGTGCAAGACAAAAACTCCAAAATACCTAGCTATTTGCCAGATATTGTAAAGCTATCAAAAGCGGTATATGAACACCATTCTAATTAAATTTTTGAATAAAACATCTCGAACTTTTGCCCCCCTAAAATTCATATCTTATACATATGTATATTTTATATATAGTCTACCCTCCTATAGCGTCCACTTTGTTTGCGGCGTCTTTTACGTGAGCAACAGGTAAAATACGTAAGATCGAATGCCCCATCGGGCGTGTTAGTTACTTGTACTTTTTAATAAATTAAATTCGTATAAATTTTGCATGTGGCCCTAATTTTCAATAGCGTTTTGTTCCTATAGGGTAATCCTTATTTCGACGCTGTAGAAGGGTGCGGCTCTTTGGTACATTTGTTATTCTGTTTCCAAGACAATTTGGCTCATTTCACTTGACAAACTACCGAGCCATGCACTATGCAAAAAGGCCGCTTGTTTTTTCGATAACTTAGGCTCGGTCATCAAATCATCCATTACAAAATTGGTTTATTGCACTTATTCGCTCGCAATATTCTAACAACTTATTGTGAAGAAAAAAGGCAATTTCTTTCATTTTGACAGTTTTTTCTCAGTTCAGATTTTTATACGAGAACAGCTTCTAGGATGTCTTTGATGATATTTTGAAGATCACTTTATAATTGATGTGATCGTTAAGAATTTTTTTGAACAACATTATACAAACACACTTCATACATGACTGATAGCTTTAATAGCATTCAATTGTTTAGACAAACTCTTATGGCATTTTAGGTTTAATTCCTGAATTAAATGAAAAATGAAAATATCTAATCCTAATATGATATTCTCAAATAGCAAATATTTAAATTATAATAAAAAATGTTTAGTATTATTTGAGCTTATTAAAATTATGACAAATTTGAAGCATTTTTAAGATTTGGTTCGATACTAAATAGCTTAAAATTGCTTAGCAACTTTTATTCAGATAGTTTTATTTTCGTTCATTTCGCCTATGGATATTCGTATAATATTTGGTTTGAGCCACTCTACGCTACTGATTTTCTCAGATTACATCCAGCATGTTGACAGTGAAATGAAGGAAATATTCAACGGTTCATACTGGAGGCAGTGTTCTTGGGGACCGTTTTACCTGTACCATCTACTCCTCGACAACCTACCCTTTTAATAAGGCAAATTTACAAGGAGTTTCTTCTTACTTAGCGGGAGAGCTTTTGTGAAGAAAACGTTATCTTCAACTGCTTGCGAAAATATGCTACCTCTTATTATACAGCGGGATCTTTATTGCGGCCATTAATGATGCAGCTAAGCAAATTTAAGCGACACCTATGAATGTATTTGAAAAAATGTTGTTTTTAGCATGGCATATAAATTATTTGTCATGCCTTTTAATTAGCCATATATAAAAATGCAAAAAGCGAAATGTTGACAGAAGGAATACATGTTCAAATATTTGAATTAGGGTCGTAAATACGCACCCTGTACGAGTAAGGGTTTCAATCAATGCCGTTTGAGCCCTCCCTGATTAAAAAATTCAATACATTTATTAATATTCGACATGTTTTAGATTTATGTATGAGTTGTATAAAATTTGCATAGGGGCTTAAAGCTAGATTTATAAATTCGAGTCTCTTTATAAGCCTAAAATATGTTTTACAGAAAACCCTATAAAATCAAATCATTGAGATAAAAAAAACACGGAAATGTATTTGATTACCAGTACTAGACTAATTTGATTACTAGAAGAGATGACCTACTTCTTCACAAACAAAATTTGTCTCATTACCACCCACTGAAAATACAGTCAACCCTTAAATTTTCATATAAGTATTTTTTATGAAGTTCGTACTTTATTTGCAGTGTAAATTACAGAGTTTCCTTCAGATTGATTATCGTTTTTTCTATTAAAGAAATGCTTAAATTTTAATTTAATTGCATGTTTGTATAGTGAATTAAGTGTTCTAAGGTGTTATTCTGATTGAAGATATTTATTATAAAAGAAAACATCGAAAATCCATCCCAATAAATTCATAACAAACTAGTAGACATCCCTAATCAAACCTAAAATATTTGAGTATATTTTTAAGCCATTATTAATTTTTTCCCTACGGATGTTTCCTCTGATCCCACTGCGGTCTCGTGTGTCATATTCCAATAGAGTGGAGTAATTACTGAGGAGGGCCGCCCTCTTCAGCGCAGATAAGTCGGTAATGTGGAGACGGGCACAAAGGTCTCCCGGCTTCATTACACGCTCAATCAACCACCGAGGAAAGCCCGAGGGAAACCCACAGAAAAATCCTTCCAGAACCCTCCGGGATGCGTGAACATTTTTCATCGAATAACGCTCATTTACTTTATATTCCAAATCTTGGGGGCATGATACATCAAAAAGCGACTAATAAATTGTCCGAAACCGGCATGCAAATACGTCGATATCCGATACGAATATATTCTAAATTTTTAATAATCGATCAGGGATATGTACCTTTGAGTCTGCAGGATGATTAAACAGCCACTACAAGAGCCACTGGGGGTCCCCATTCAATGTCGAACAACAAAACAGGGAGTTCCCGGTTCAAATAAAAAAAATGAAAGGAGAGTTAGGGTAGCTCATTGTTGGCGGAAGTAAAATAATGCGAGGTATCCGTCTATTCCAAGATTTGGCAATATGGAAATACGTTTGAATTTATATGCATCATATTTGATATGTGAAATAATTAAATATATTTCATAAAATAGTCTGCCATTCTGAATCATATGTTTTATTGTATTACAACATGTAGTCACCATGGTCATAAAAATCTTCAACATTAGTTTTTTGCAATTAAAGAAGAATGCCAACGTCTTCATTTTCGATTTTCTGAATTGTGTTTTATATCCTACTTTACATAGAATTCCATTTATTTCCTTCATAAATAGGAAATAAATCTGAGAATTAAATTTGATTTATTCATCTCCATTGCCAACACGTAATTATGCGAAATAGTCTATATAATCATCTCAAGCAAATTCGCTGAAAAATGAACTAAATAGTGATACCTTCTTTGTCATATTGGCGAGCAAAATTTGAATTTTTAAGTAAAGGTCCGCCTAAAAGAATATTGTATTACTAAATTAATATTGAAAATGATGACTCTCAAATGAATTGACATTATGTTGTAAAATATCATAACTTGGGATTTGACTTATGTTACACCGGTGTCAGAAGAGATGAATCATACATTTTTTGGTGCGAATAGAACTTTGATCACAGAATATATTATCGTACATATAAAAATGAATTCTTGTTTGTTCGTATGTAATGCGCTGCCATACTGTTCATCAAAAAGCAATGAAGCTTCGTTTACTTATTGCTAAAGATTGCGCGAGTAACATATGTATAGTGTAATATACAAAAATAAAAATTTGTTTGTTCGTATTTAATGCGCTGCCATACCGTTTATTCGATTGAGATAAAACTTTTCCAACTTATTATTTGCATCTTTTCAAATAATATAAGTATAGTATAGTTAACTTACGGTAGATCTTATATATAAAACCAACAAAATAAAATAAATTTCATTATTTCTGTCATTCCCAATTAAACAAGATAGCTCTTTCAAATTTTAAACGATATTTTTATAATTATTACTTCTGTGGCAGCAACACGCAGGGTACAAGCTAGTATTCAATAAAATTGCAATTGAATTCAACGACGATGAGATTGCAATCTATTACATTTATGACCTAATAGGCATATTAATGAAGTAATCTGAATCAAATGTTAGAATTTACATCATCATCATGGCGCAGTCACAAATAGTCCACTGCAGGACTAGGGTTTCTTCAATACCCATTCACAGGAAAGGATTACATCCAATTCGTCATCGCCGTGTTTCATTTAGAGAGCTCACCCAGCGGGCCATCTAGATCAGTGCTCCGCAACGTTTTCTCACCTACGGCACACCAAAGCTCCTCTTTAAATTTCGCGGCACACCAAAAGCCAAAAATAATAGATATTGATTTATTTATTTTTAAACAGCTCTCCCTATAGTACATAAAAAAACTCTAAAAGGGCCTAAATATTTTATACAATTTTACAATAAATTAATTTTTTAATTTCCTATAAACACATACATAAAAACTATACTATATTTACTTTTGTGCAAACTTAATAATTATTATAAAATAATGACCAATTAAAAAATAATTGATTTGCATCAAAAGCCCAAAACACTTCTCATGACTTACTAGATATGGAAACGGCTAAAATATTGAGAACATGGAATGAAACAGAAAATTAAAAACGTTTTTCAGCAATTAAGCAAGTATATAAAACAAAAAACATGTATTATTTGTAAAAGTTTAAAGAATATTTCTTTTTTTTTTGATAATTTTGGTATTTTTTCTTTAATTTTTAAGGAATGGGTTGGCAAGCTTTCTTACATATGAAGAATATTAATTTTCCTTCCACATTTCCATTACGGACGTAGGAAGCAAGGACAAATGTATACGTGTTCAATTTCATTTAAAAAAAAATTGATTTGGATCAAAAGCCCAAGACACTTCTCACGAATTACTAGATATGGAAACGGCTAAAATAATGAGAAGTTCGACTGCAAAAGATTATTTAAAATTTTTTTTGCAATTTAACAAACATTAAAACAAAAAACATGTATTATTTGTAAAAGTTTAAGGAAAATTTCTTTTTTTTTTGATAATTTTGGTATTTTTTCTTTAATTTTTAAGGAATGGGTTGGCAAGCTTGCTTATATATGAAGAATATTAATTTTCCTTGCACATTTCCATTACGGACGTTAGAAATAAAGAAAAAAGTATACGTGTTCAATTTCATTTAAAAAAAAAATTGATTTGCATCAAAAGCCCAATTCACTTCTCATGACTTACTAGATATGGAAACGGCTAAAATACAGAGAACTTAGACTGCAAAAGATTATTTAAAACTTTTTTTTGCAATTAAACAAACATACAAAACAAAAAACATTTATTATTTGTAAAAGTTTAAAGAATATTTCTTTTTTTTTGATAATTTTGGTATTTTTTCTTTAATTTTTAAGGAATGGGCTGGTAAGCTTGCTTATATATGAAGAATATTAATTTTCCTTCCACAATTCCATTACGGACGTTAGAAATAAAGACAAAAGTATACGTGTTCAATTTCATTTTAATGTGATACTTGCGCTTTTTTCGATTCAAATTTTTCAGCCAAATTTCTAATCAGTGTTCCAAAAATATCGCTTGACATGTCGTAAATAAGTTTTAACAATATCGGCAGACAACAAAACTTTTTTTACTTCCTTAACATCATTGGGCTCAAGCATAACTCGAACAACTTCTTTGCATATTGGTTTAACCTTTTAACTGCCAATGACTTACCCAGCGCGTACAAGTTCGACGCGCCGGTGCGTCGTTGGCAATTAAAAGGTTAATAAGTGTTTCGCCGATAATATGTGGTTTTTTCTAACGTGCAGTTAATTTTGCAACATGGTAGCTAGCTTCTAAGACCTTTTCAGAAACCGTAAAGGCCGAATTCATAAATTATTTCTGTTTTTAATTTTGTTCTAAACGCCTTTGAAAATATTATTTTATCCTTTTTGACGCAACTAGGATGGTTTGAATTTAGATGGTGATTTAATTTATTGGGTGCCATTGCTTCGTTTGATAGCTGTTTGCTGCAAATGATGCATTGTGGCTTTGGAGCTGTTTCATCACGAGAATCCATATTGAATGTAGTCTTCGTTGTGCTTCATTTTCACCGTCTTCTTTGTCATTTTTGCAATGCTTGTGCTGGGTTCTTCTGTATGTAAAGACTGATTCTGTCGACCAGTCCCAGTTACCTTATTATCGATTGTGTCAAAACCAAGGGACTTTTTGTTTGTGTGATTTGACGGTTTTCCAAAGTGATCCAATCTGAATTCTATTGATTCTGTCAGCACGATGACAGATGAATCCCGGAATAGAAATATTAATATCTGGTTTTAGGTGTCTGGCGACATAAATAGGTGACAGACGCTGGAGAACTATTGAAAATTATTTTAGTTATAATATTGTCTTATTTGACGGCGGCACACCTGCATCGGCTCACGGCACACCAGTGTGCCGCGGCACACCGGTTGCGGAGCACTGATCTAGATGAACGTCGTTTCGATAGGGAGTATGGGAAATTTATAAAGTCTGAGTAATTTTCCTTAGAAAATAATGAACAACTACTCTAGATGACCTTTTTGATTTTACTGAAGAGGGCTTCCTGGATTACAAAGAGTCTAGGCCCTCCTTTCCTCGCGGAGCGGTGTCGGGTAAGGGCGAAGTCCTTTGCGACGCAAAAATGCATCTCGGATTTGCTCCTACACCAAGAATTCATATAATTACATCAAATCAGCTTACAAATATATATATAAATTGTTTATTTTATTATAAAGTGTAATAGGAATGTTATAAACCTATCGCAAACCGTATAACATTATTATACGAAGAATTCCTATTCCTCGGCATGCTATGACACAAGTAGTCCACTGTAAGTCCTTAGGCCTCTTCAATATAACATTCATTCGAAATTAAAAGAATTTGAACTGTATAATACAAGTCATTTTATCTGCCAACCGCCAATATAACCCTGATAAAATGCTTTCTATGGGATTTAAATAGATTATTATATTCATCTTGTTAATTTTTAGGTTTTATTGATAAGATTGTGTCGAGTATTATTGTATCATATATCTTACAGAAATATTGCATATAAGAATTATATACTAGAAAATTTGTATCTCCTTGAAATTGAACGCAGAAACAACAGAACTCGCATCAATAGGCGATCGGCCGTTAAAAGGTTAACCACCGTCAATTTATACAGAAAATATTATTTCTTATTATATAGAAAGCTTATTTTTTTCCCATATGGACAAGAATTGACCATCAATTACGAATTCGATATACCTGATTCTAAGCTATGGGATTCACGTGTACGATCATATGTCTGGTCTAACTGGCCTTACTGCTTCCAGTCCCGACCGTCCATTGTGATTCAAATGCTTCAATCACACAATGGCCAGTGAAAGGATACGGACATAAAGGTCCCAGCGAAGGATAAATAATGATTTATGATGTGTGCAAACACGACAAGAAAGACTGCCTTTATTCTAAATAATGTTTTAGAATAAATTAAATATTTTTTTGCTTAGCGGTCGTAGACTATTAATATTTATATTTTTACTAACCTCGAGCGAATTTGCATATTAGCTAATTACTGAAATAAATTAACAAATATGCTCTCATACTTTGTGGTGTAAATTAAATTTTGGTGAATCAATAAGTGTAGATTCCATAAATTATAATCATTAACATGGATTGGTAACATTTGAATTTATGAATATTTTTTCCATGTTGAATCCAAATATAATACATAATGTTTAAAAATGCTTATTAAATATAAACTGTCTCAGAATGAATTGCTTATTTTAAAACCGTTAATCAGTTAATTGAAAGATTGAGTATTATTATATTTGTGCTACAAAATATGATTTAGTTCTCTTCGTTAAAATTTTGGATTCAGTTAATATAATGTGGATTTTCATAATAATTAATATAAAAATGATCATCCCTGAAGTATGTTTGTCTGCTCGAATAATTCGAAAGTACTTTCTGTGCGTATTCACAGCATCCCCTTACATTTTTATGCTGAAACTTCCGCATTCTACAACAAACCTGCAGCACGATAACAATTTGAGATGCAGCATCGTAATAATAGAATCAACCCTTTAATTTGTGATCTGATCTCTGACACTGACCTCATTTGTAATAAAATCATGTAGCGGATAAATCTCATTCCACTTTGCTCTCATAACAGGTTACTATTAATGGAGCGTCTAAGGATGCTGCGACCAACCCTTTTGATTGCCTCTCGACCTTTGACACCGATCAAGATGAACCGTTCCTGGACCATTTTTATACGATTTTCATATCAATTGGCTGGTTCCTGGATCGAGGCTCATGTGCTTGTCGCCGGTTTCGGTAGTTAGTGCCCTTATTGACCTTAGAAATATCACACGGCGAGCGAGAAATTTCCGACAAAGGGAAGACTCACACACCTTGCCCGGCTTAATCTGCCAATACAGGTTTAGAATCCTTATTTTTAGGGGTCGTACACAAAGAAAACTGGTTATTTTGATGTCTGACCATTTATTATAAGAAACGTTTTCCCCTATATCTGCGGATGACCGTTATAATTGTATGGACGGCGAGGAAATTTAAAGAGGTGTCCGGAACAGGCAGGACTTACTTATGATCCAGCTAAACAGCTTTCAAAAAAAAGCTTACGAATTTGATGCGAAATTAACGCTCGACTTGAAACACTTTCGATTAACATCGCAGCTAGAATATGACGGTGCTTCAATAGAGCTTTGATAGGCAGCTCTAAGAAATCTCTAACGAGTATGCTCACCAGAATTTTACATAGAGAATGCTATACATTCGATTCGAGTCATGAAAAGGTAATATTTTGTTCCCACACAATATGAAAGACAACCATGAGGTCAGGTAATATTATGACACGGCAATATAGTGGTTGTCATAGGAGAGCGCTAAGAACAGTCATCTGTCAGTCATATATTCTGAGACTTTAGTATGAGCATTTCTCAAAAGCATTTCCTTTAAAGAACAATGTATTCTTCGCATTTACAATGTATATTGTGTGACAAAATAAGTTTAAATTGCATGAATTTGCAGTGAAATTCAAGCAATAATAATGTTCAGATATTCACTGTTCGTAAAACGCTTTATATCTATTCCTCTTCTACTCTTGCATCAGATAAAAGTGCTATCGAAATAAAAGAACCGCGGGATGAAAAGGTTAAAACGTTTTATTATGGTCTTAAAGACACAATGGGAACAAAAGGGTCATTAAAAAAAGGTGTAAGGATGTACCCTTTTTTAACAACAGGATCAGTGCGAAGTCAGTTTTTTAAGACAATTCTGCAAATGATTATCACAGATCCCTCAACTTTAATTTTGATATTTTATTTAATAATAAAAATAAGCTATTACAACTTAATTATACATATCATACATATATAATTGGCGAAATATTCAGCATTATCTTAAGTTCTATTCAATAAATTTCTGTAAAAAATATTATTTAATTTTTTTGCCTTTGGCTGAAGGGTCTTTATACGTTTGACTTAGAAAAGCTCCTCTGAAATTACCTTTTAAAATTTGGTCTTCTTTCAGTGGGAAAATAATTTTAAAATATTGTCCCAAGTGTTCAGCCAAATCTATACTCTCTTACTTGATTTAAAGTTAAAAAGTTTAACATTGTCGTCGTTTTCATCTTCTAAATTTTGGGTTATTCTAAATTTAAAAGTTCTATTATTAAATCCAGTTTGTTTTCAGCTAACTAAATTAGACTATTGATAAAGATTCCCAGCATACATTCAATATTGACAACCTTATTTGGATGAATCTATAGCAAATATTTCCTAATCTAACGGCTAAAATAATATCGCTGTATGCTGATGATACAAAAATGCATGCCTTCAATAACTCCAAAATGAAATATTGATTTGATAGATTACAAACAAACAGCATTTTTTTAAGATTATAAAAATAACAGATAAACGGGCAAATGTGCATTTAAAAAACGAATATGAATAATATGCAAATTAAATTAAATTAAGAGAATGAAATTCTATGGGTTGTTTAACAAATTTTATTCTTCACATGTATTTAAGTATTATTTTGAACCATTTTTGTACTTAAAAATCAATTATTTTTCTTAAGAAAATCTATTATGGTCCCAATAAGCTTATAATTAAATCCTATGTTAATTTACTGTATTAAGGGGGTATTCCAATGTGACCGTTTCGAAAAATCGTTTTTTTATTTTTTGCATTTTTCGATAGTTTGTATCCTTTAAATTGATATTCTAGAATCGGTTGGGTGTTTCCTATCTTGTTGACTAATTATAATGCTCCAACGGAGAGCATCTACTGCGCGCGCGCTATGTTTTCGAAGCAGATACCGCCGTTTCGTGTATGTTACGCGATTGATTGGCGCTGGTTGCAAAATATAAACTATCTTGTGGATATATGGATATTGGCAAGAGTTTTAACGTAAATTATATTATAATATTATAAAATCTATCTCTGAAAGCGTAAACGCTGTGTACGACATTGTGATTCGTAAAGCCGTACGAGAAGAAAAAGAGTTAAATGTACAAGCTGGCTTTCCAGAAAATGAGCTCTCAGTTTCTAGCGATGGTTCGTGGTTAGAGAGAGGATTTTCTTCTCTTCTAGGCATTGTATCACTGATTGGAAAATATTCCGATATAATCTTTGATACCATCATAAAATCGAGTTTCTATAAAGCATGCAATACGTGAATTGGCAAAGAAGATACAGATGAATATAACAAAACACAAGACACTTTGAAGCCAATTTATGAAGAGCTGAGCCAAAATGAACTTTTAGAGAGATACTTAGGTTCTAACACGCAAAATGACAACGAAAGTTTCAATGCTTGCGTTTGGCACCTAAATATGTCTATTGCGGCAAAAAAAATTGGAAATTGCCACCTATAATGCAGCTTGCATAATTGATGAAGGTCAGAAAAGAATACTTAAGATCTTGGAAGTCATGGGCTGTTTACTTGGCCCTGGAAGCTTGAGTTTCGCCAAGGACTGCGACAATGCGCGCGTACAACGCCCAGACCAACGCAGCTCCTTTGCTTCAAAAGCCGCTCGAATCGCAAGGAGAGAAGCTAGAGCGGCTAAAGAAGAAGTCTATGACGAAGAAAAAAGTACCTTGTATGGTTGGGGCATTGCTGATCAGCCGAAAAGGTAAGTTTTCTATGACTTTTCATCTTTAAAAACTTTAAACGCGTTTTTCTCAAAACGACATTTTTGCACCTGGCGTAGGTGATTTTTAAAAAATGGCTAAGCGTATCGACTTCAAATTTTAATACGATATTAAGAACTATTATGGCTATCGTCCGTGCCTCCAAGTTGTTGATATTTAGATTTTAACTTATAATTTCACCTCATTTATGGTGCAAAAAATGTGTGTTTTTCTCTCTCTTTTACAAAAAACGCCGTCATTTTGTCAATTTTCAATGAAATAAAAAAGTTGAGGTACCTGCGATAGGGACAGTTACCTAGATTAATAAACTATTTCAATTTTCTATTTCAGATCACCAGGAGAGCCCAAAGTACCTACGCCAGCAGAAAACTTTTTTTTTTATTCGCTTGATTTTTTTGTCATAAATAAATAAATAAATATTTTTGATCATCAAAAAAAATCTTTTGTCCTTCTCCTTAAATATGCCTTTAAGATAGAAAAACATTCGTTTAATTATATGCTATAGTTTCAGAGAAAAAAATTATCGAAAATATGCCTTTTTTTACGCGTTCACATTGGAATACCCCCTTAAGCCTTCATTAAAATATTATTTTACAATTTTTATCTTAATATTTTTATGCATAATTAAAAAATATATTACATACATCTTAATCATAATAAATTAAATTATATTCAGTGGATTATCGTAATTCTTCAAACGTGCCGACTTTATGCTACACGAAGATCTAATATTTATAAAAGCTTTGGGATGTGAATATTTTAAAATGTATTGAGAAGCGCTGAAGATGAGGTCTTAAAAGCTGCGTCCCCGGTCACAATGACACCCTTTGTCGGATATTTATGTTTATTTAAACGACAGTAATGTGACAATGTGAAAAACAAACAAGTCTGCTTGTCCGTCCTCTTGTCCCGAGGTGTTCGAGTGGTGTGTGAATCTGGAAGCTTTTATCCTACGCGAAAGCTTTTATTTCGCGTATGAAAGCTTTTTATTTGTTCGATCCGCGATTGCGCTGCTAAGATACCGGAACTAAGTGGCTTACGGTAATAAATAACGCAAATTCATATCCGTCGCGTCGAAATTCGAGCCCTTCACGAGGAGGTCCTGAGTTTTTGGTTGTTTTTGTAGTCCGAGGAAGCTATTAAATGCATACTGCTCGTTAAACACCATTTGAAGACTGCTGAAATATGATGCAATTTAGACTATAACGCGAGATGGACCAAAAGTCACTTTCTGTTGAAAAGCATTTGTGATTTTAATATTCATAGTTTGTATAAGCTTGTGTTTCTTATAGATTAAAGTACATTAAAAACAATGGTTTTTTTTATTACAGCAAACATTACAAATACAGGTGATCTTTATAGGAAACATTTTTAGGGAAAGGATTTTTTATATATTGATTTCCTATTTGTCTACTTGCGTGGTAAAATTAGAATAGGGCTATTTGAGTAGAAATTTTGAATGAGTCAGTCATACTTAGGTGACCTTGCATGACTTTATTAATCATCTCAGTATTCACTTTTTCAGATCCTGGAAATTGGGTCAATCCTGGATTTAGACGACCGATCGGAAATATTAATATTTGTTGAAAAATTATTTAAAAATTTCGGCATTCCAACATTATAATGAGAATCCAGAATATAGATTACTATCACAAAACTTGGTAAAAAAGGAAATTTAGAAGCTAATATAGCGCCAGAAATTTGATCTCTGCGTCAACCATCTGTGCATTGCTGCTAAATTTTCAAGATAATTGGACAATGGCAAATTTCAAAAAACAGATTAGCAAAGCAAGTTCTAAGAATAATGACGACATTGAGACCAACTCGATCCAACCCAATTACTTTATACTCAGTTGGGTATCAGTCGATCATCATATAATCCATTGCAATTGAATAGAATCCAGATAAAGGATTTAAAATTATATTTTTGGAAATTTCGATTGGTTCAAAAATTAAATTTAAATGACTTAATGCCCTCTCTAACAAGTAAAATACACTTTTCTAAAGCATTTTAAATCCATGATGAAAGCATTCGATATTGTAAGATAGTTAAATACTTGATCATATCAAATCTTATATTATAGAAGAAGTCAGAAGGGTTGATTTCAACAGGGTGAACCCTCAACTCCTCTTATTAATATATCAGAGCCACAATAAAACCTATATTAAAAATATTCAATAATTGAATTATATTGAATTATATCGTATTTTAATTTATCCACTTCTTCTTAAGGTGCCAAATCTATCATTAGGTGTAATAAATTTCCATAAGATATATTTCTAGGTAAATGATTTTTCTTGCGGTAGTATGTTGACCGTGAATGCGAGTATAGAATTTAACTCTTTTTATCAATATTTAGGGTTTTTCTCTTTAAATTCTCTGAATAAAATTAAAATGACGGAGATCTGCATACTTTATATTATAGATTAAATATGAAAACTTTTTGTAAATAGTATAAAAATGCAAAAGCTTTAAAAATTAATATATCTAAGGAATTTAAAAAGTAACTATATCTTATTATTAAGATGTATATTTTTAAAAATAAAAATGAAGTTTTTTTGTTGAAAATTTAACACCCAGTCATCAACTTGTCACTTCCATGGGCCATCCAAATAACTTTGTTATTCAGGAGATGTCAAACATTATATACATTTGCCGAATCTTATGAAGTTTATTACTAAAAAGCGGACATTTGATAGGATATAAGGGTCAAATCGATAAAACGAACCCCCGTCGATCCGAGAATGTCGCTACATCGAGTGGGTGGACCTCTGCTGCTGTTCTGATCATATCGTTTTGATTTACTAGAACTTATTGTTACGTCATTCGATAATGCGACTGAACATCGAAACCTTGTACCGGCACAAACCTACAATGACGTACTGGACACATACTATCGATCCTGATGCTCCATCGTCATCCTCAGAAATGAATTTGAAGCACTGCGTCATATTTTGATGGCTCGAGTCCCAATAAAACGCGTACTATGTGAATACATTTAATACACTTTGTACGCGTTGTTCACTTAATCTTTAGGGCTACAAAGGGGAGAACGAAATTTTAAGTACGTTCATAAATGTTTGATTAGGCCCTAATGACGGTACAACGCAAGTAATGGCCTATTTCAATAATTAACGATGGCCTCGCTCAGAACTCTCCCTCATTTTGTCAAATGACAATTTTCAATCAAAAAGCCACTTCAAAATTCTAATCGATACTTGTGATTGCCGTGTTGACTTTTTCCCTCCTGAAAATCACTACAAAGCTTTCGATTCATCATTACTAGTAATCGATATCTTTGGAAAAATTGCATATCTTTTAATCGATTTCTAAAAACCCAAAACTTATAAACAAGTGTTAATTCAAAATATGCCACTGCAGTACAGATATATGCAGTCCATTGCATCCTCGAATTGATATCGTCAAGTGATCCTTCAGTTGCTAATTTTAAGTTCAGAAGAAAATAAATAAATACTAGAGAGGTAGAATCTAAATGGCCATTGTTTGCCCTTATTTAATACAGTATTCTATAAGTTAGTAGGATATAATTCAACAACAATAGTTGTTATATCATTATATCCTACGAACTTATTGAGTGGTGTATTAATTAAAACTTACAACTACACAGTAATAGAATAAATCATCGTTGATGCTTCATGACTTGATTTGAAAGTCGATGCTGGAGATATCATGTAGTTATTGAATTCTCATAACAAAAAAACGAATACTAATACTTTAATAATATTATGGAAGTTCATAAGTAAAACACTTTCAAGAAAGCTGAATAAATCATCAAGATGAGAATGGAAATTCAGTCAGCAGATTGTAACTAATTTAGATAATGCATCGTGCATAAATACATTGATTGATCTGGAGCAAGCATCAATTATGTTAAAATAGTACGACATTGTATTGAAATCTCAATTTTGACTTATCACCATTTGTAAAATCACATACCTCATAATTTTAAATATTAAATTTTATAAGATTTTAACTGATTCCAGACTTCACGGTAGAATATTGTACTTAAATATATACTGAAATAAAAACTGAACATGTAAGTATTTGTATGCATTGGAAAGAAAGATTCATCTATAAAAATTATATTAATATTATTAGAATTTACATTGATAAAATTAATTTTGAATTTTAAAGCATCAGGTTTTTATGGATAAAAAATACACAGTCATACTACTCAAATATAACAGGATGGCATTAGGACGATGCTGATTGAAATATTATTTAGACAGGCCGGAATATTAAATGTTAATGTCCCTTGCGTACGTTTTACACGTAATTTGCAGAGTGCGTCCTGCTTTGGTGGTTCACCAGTGAAAGTTGTTGAATATTTCAATTTGAGGAGGTGGGTTGATTAAAAATTAAACGGGCAGCTGAGGACGCCCTCCATTAGCGGTCACAAAAACAATGGCACCACATTAGCACCTCCCATCACTTTCATGGGTGGAAATGGGGTGGGTTGCCTCGCTCGGGGTGAGCCCGAATCTGCACTCTGGAAACACTAGATGCTTTGGGGGTCCGCGAACATCAAAGGTCGCCATATGTCGCGAATATCCAATGACATTGAATAATGCATTTAAATAATTTTAAATACTGACGTAATAGTCTTTTAAAATCATGGATGAGCATTTCAACGAATGGATCATATGATAAGTCAAAAGCCCAATATAATGTAAATACAGCAAATGTAAAAAAAAATCTTGAAGAATATTCTTATATGCTTGCAGTATTATATTGTTAAAATTGCATTATAGAGATTACCACAACGAAATATTGTTTATCGCTTTTCAATCTCTTCGGAAAATTCGGATAATCGAAAATAATCATAATTGACAGGGAAAGAGAATTACACTTTTTCTGTTTCTCAAACAATTTCATGGTGATATTTAAACACTAAAAAGCTTCAGAATGTGTAGGGCCAATATCTCCCCCTTCGCAAATATCTTCTTCGTTTTCTCGACCTAGTTCTTCTAAGGCAAATATTTCTTTGTTTAAAATTTGGAATCCAGGTTTGTTTGCATCGCAGTTTAACCACAGGGTTTCATCTTCTTCGTTGCATTCAGCATATAAATAAATTTATACTATTGCTTCTGCAATGTCCCCTATATCAAATTCTACCGCGTTGCTGGAACTTACTAAAGATCTTTTCAAAATATTATTTCATTTTTCAAAGATGACTCATCTAAAGAGTTGCAACTATCTGCTACGATATAGCAACAATCTTTTAAATTTATCTTCTTGTGGAAGCTGATAACTGTTTCTTCATTATTTTCATCTGTTAGCAATAAATATCGAAGCATCTGATTTCTATATAAATGATGTTGAGGTGTCATTTGGTGGAAGAAATTTTACCGTAAATATTTCATCAATCTAACTTAAACTTTCTATAGAAATGTGGGATGGTGTATTGTCTAGTAAATAAAGTTTTTCCTCTTTTATCTGTAGAGTTTTGATATTTTTTCACTTTTGGTATGAGCTTTTTTTCATACTACGGTTTAAAAATTTCACTATTCATCAAAGCCTTTTCTTCTGATGATCATATTCAATCGAAAGACTTTTGATATTTTTAAAGCATCTGGGATTCTTTGATTTTCCAATGACAAGCAGTGGCAGTCTATGTTTGCCTGCTGCACTTGTACATACTATTTTAATGACACGTTCTTTATCAGTTTTGTACCCAGTTCAAGTATTTTCACGTCTTGATCCTAAAGATTTGTTGGGTAGTTTTTTTTCCAATTTAAGCTGGTCTCATCAGTATTGTATATAAATTCTTCGTCGAATTCTTCCTTCTCCACAAATTGCGTTAATGTGTCAATTAATTTATTTGCTGAAAATATGTCAAGAGAAAGCTTTTCCCTGTGAATTTCAAGTTCCCTAATACCATGTCGTCCTTTAAACATTTCAAGCCAGCCCAAACTTGCTTTAAAAGTGGAATCTCTATTTAATTTTGTATTGAAAAATATTGCCTTTTCACATAATAATAGACCAGATATTGGCTGTCCATTTGATCGTATTTGTATGAACCACATAAAAATACACTCTTCAAGTTCTGTATTTCCAGATTTTTATCATAATTTTTCGCTCTGGGCTTTCAACTTCTGATATTAAACGATTAGTAAAATTGGTAATATGCAATTCGTCACGTACGTGAACAAAGGTGAACACAATTCTCTGTAATCGAAAATTCGGATAATTGAGGTTCTACTATATGTGCATCCTTCATGTTTCTATTATCTTTTAAAAATAAAATCTATTACAAAAAAATCTTTTTTATGTATAATTCGGATATTGATTTAGAATATATCTTTATTTTTAAACAAAAAAGCTTATATTATAGTACTTATGAATAATTAAAGAAGTTTTCTAGTTTTTATTTTTATTTTAAGCATTTCCACGGAATCACAGACGATGGCTAAAATTAGATGTTTTTAGTAATATTATATGTATTATGTAATGCGAGCGTAATAAGAAGAAAAAAATGCGTTGTTGTTCGTCATGGATTATTAAATTTCAACGTTGATTTCGTGTCCATCTTCAATAAACCTCTTCAAGCATTTGCATAGCACCTGTACGTTGAATCGATTACGATAAAATTCGAATCATAATCATGTCGGTTGTTGTTTCTCTCAATCATTTCATACCATTGTTTGGTAATAAGGCAATCGAACCAACTTTTAAAAACGCTAATTAAGTTAGATGCAGGTAATTCCGATCACGACTCCAAGAGGTTAATATCTAAAAGGCTATAGTCAAACAAACTCCCATTATTTATGCGGAAATAATATGAGTTTGTTTGACTCCCAGGACCTCATTTAATTATTTATGCCGAGCAAATAGCTCGGCTGTTATTAAAATTCGTTTTGAACTCTGGATCAATGTGGCACGAACTGCCATTATTATTTATTATGCTGTTGTTCATATATAGTCTGATGTTATGCCATAATGCTCGATTAGTTGTATTTAAAATAAACTTGGTTTTTGTATAACGTGGTTTTGATTTTACACGGTCAATGAATCACTTCATTGCTTGTATAACACGGTTTTTCACAAATAAAAATAATTTTGTATCGAAATTTTTTAGAGGATACCGTCTATTGCTAAAACATCGAATTTTGAACAAAAATATGATCCACAATTTTGATAAGAACGTCCAATGTAAGATAATTGGAGAGAATATAAAAATAAAAGGAAAGCTTTCATGATCAAAAAATTGTATTAGCTGACAGCGAATCTAACAAATTAATAAAGGTTTGGAATTGACTGACAAATTAGTACATTTTTTATATAGAGTTCGAGTCCTAAAGGAGATGTGGCTGGTGACCACATTTTTAAAAAAAATTATACGCCATGAAAAACCATGTCAAAATGATTGGTAATGGAAAAGGATTGATAAAAAGCCACTCCAAAAATGCAAGGTGTAAGTGTATTTGTATTTCTCCTATAACTATTATATTAAGAAGCTCGTTTCGTGGATAATGTTTATAAATACTTATTTCACTAATGAGTTGACTTAATTGACCCCAAAATTTTCAATGGAAAGTAGTAACATTGGATTAATCGCAATAATAAAGTATTCGTACGTGGATACAATAAGCGAACCACAATATAGCGATATATTTATCTGAACTAATATCGCGTGATCCTTGCTCATAAACATCTCGATTGTCATACAGATGGTATCTCTCATCCCAAGTAACTTCTCAAATTCCAATTTAGACCCTCAGTCCACGACTATAGAGACCAATCTAGACTACCAACAAAAAGTATGATGATGTTGTGTCTTTTTATTCAGTGCTGCGAGCTGAGCAAGACTTGTACGTGGCGAGTAATTATTGTTAATCGCCTGGAACTGAAAAGCCTCTTGCGCTAATTTAAAACAATGAATATCGTATGGAGTTTCATAAACAACTTTACATGTGTTAATTGCAATGGAGGAATTGAAGAACGGGTGGGGTTCGCTTTTAATGAGGCACTGGATATATTTAGAAATATCAGATAATCTTAACATAATCTGCAAGGCCGGAGTGACCCAGTAAATAGTCCATGTCTTATTAAATCGACAGAAAAATGAAGACACTTGCATTTGTATAATGCAAGGAGTTAAGGATAAATATGAATATAAAGATGCCTTCTTACTATTAATATAAATAGATGAGTTGGGTAAAAGTTGGGGGGTTGCGTGGATCGAAATAGGTCAACTCCACAATGCTCATCCCACTCAAGAAAATATATGTTCCTTAAGAAGAAATCTGTAAATTTGGACTTTTTCATAATATTATATAATCATTTTCATTCGTTTTTATGCATATAAATGTCAGCCTAGCTGAAATAGCCCTTTAGAGGATTCCTTTTTCATTGACCATTATTCACAATTCTTGCGACAAAATCAACTTTCGCATGTAAATTCATCATTTTCTGAGGTCTTCTAAGGTTTTATCAATGAAGTTATTGCTTACATTCAATCTAAAGCAAACAAGCAAAAAGTGGGGTTATTTACAGTCAGTAACAGTTGACGGCAAAGTTTTTATAAGGAAGTGATCTTTCAGAATTTGATCGTTAAAAATTATGACTCTTATTCTATTGATCGAATATAGTGTTTTATAGATTTTTTGATTGATTATAATATTTTTGCAGTTATCTTTCAAACAGGTATCTAAAGATATCCAAAATATTAAATCTTTCAAATAAAAAAATCAAAAATCATATAAAGTATGTTATTTTAAATCAAAAACTATTCTTGTGATTTTTCATACATATAATGCAATTCAAATCACAGAAATCGCTATAATTTTTATCGATATAAATCAATATACTATTTATAAGATGAAAATGCATACAGCTCATCAATTTTGTTGCCAATAAGTATTTTAGCAGTCATTAGGAGGATGAATTAAATCAAAAGGATGCTAGTCTTACTAAGAAATTTAAGACTCGATGAATGTTCCCAAGCAATTAACATCTCAGAACAAATTGTTGCATTTAGTTTCATCCCGTGTTTGTCTCCCAAGCCCGAGAGCGCTATTTGACTATGATCTATTGGTGCATGAGAATGTCTCTTTAAGAGTTTATTGCTCCTTCAAACAAAACACGCATGGGATTAATTGTGTCATCGTCAAGTGTGCGATCTTTTTAATTGGATGAGTAATCTTACATCTATTGTAGTTTATTTTTTTTAAACGAACTACTTTATTGGACTGCCGCCTGTTACTTCTTGGCCACATATTGCGCGCTTTGCGCAACATAGCACATTTGAATCAAGCTATAAATAAATCGTCGTACGCCATAGTGATCGGAAAATATCTTTATATATATCATTTCAATTAATGTACAAAATTTGGCTCGAAATGTAGATTGAAAGGGAAAACTCCCAGAATCAGTAAACCATCCAAACTTTTGTTATGCTGCAAAATGCATACATATGAAAGTGTCGGACAGCTGACGGATTGGAACTCCTCCACCAGGTCAGAAGTTCAGGTCCACTCGTCAGCCCTCACTAATCACCACAATGCGGAACTCTTCGCAACTGACGTTAATTGTTAACACAGGCCGCCTCTCTTCTTAATGAACTACATGTTAACACATTTCCAATGTTTGGCACGCAAAACTGAAAGAACCCAATCAAAAACGATAGATATTTACATCCTATTTCGAAATCCAACACGAAACACGACAAATTGATTTATCCTTCTGGGGCATAGGGTCAATTGCGTCTCGGCCTGATATACAAATACGACAGAGGAAATTGATACGATCGTTCAAATAGGTAGAACATTTAATACTAATTTTAAAAATATTAAATATGGAATATTTACTTTTTAATAAGCAAAGAGCGCTCACCCTAAGACACTACAGGCTTCGTACCTTCAGCATCACTTCGATATACAACGGATGCAATTCCTCTTGAAAGGGAAGCAGTTTTTATTATCTTTTCGCGATATTTAGCGAAAATTATAAGATACAAGCGTTTAATATGATGTAGAGTTCAATTTCGTAGATCAAAAATGGACGCGGCGGCGGGCGAATGAATAAATGTTTGGCCCGCCCGATTCACTTTAAATTCTAGCTCTAACAGGCTAACACATTCTACTCTTCTAAGTTTAGGAAAATTTTATTGACTAGCTTTACTTTTACGCTTACGAATTTAGTACAAAAAAAATGTTTTTTGCGGTTACCCACACAATAAACGGACTTTGTGATGAGCCGGATCAAAAAAGGTAGAATGCTGGAGGTTGTCTTTCCTTGGTCTATTTTCATATATATAATCAACATTATGCATGAAAACAACAAAAAGAATCCACTTATCGCATAAATAGTTATCAAATGTAGACAATCTCCATAGGAGAAATTTTAGGAAAATATTTTCAAGTGCTGGTTTAAATTGATTATCAGGGTCCAATGCTGGGGAGGACTAATACAGATAATCCAAATCATCAAATTTTTACTTATAATATTATATTTACAATACAAAATTTTCATTTATGATTTTAATATTTATTTATCAAGAAAAACGCTCATAGTTAAGCAGATAATATAGCACTATGCTTTACCAAAATATATACGAATATATTAAAAATCTGTAATTTTTGATGGTTTTTGAATTTTTTAACCACGTTTCTAATATAATTTCGAATTTTTCTTTAAGCTATTATATCTTTATATTCAAATTATCTTTACTTAGCGTATTCTAGAAATGTTTCAATATGATTCAACGCCGTTTTATGACCATTGTAATCATTGTAAACCATTTTAAAATTTCCAATAATCCACATATTTCAGATATATTATTTGCTTTATTCTCTTCAGAATGCATTAATCTATTTCTATGCCAGGAAGAATCTTTCTCTATGCATGAACCAGTGTTTTTGGCTTTACTTTTATCTAAGATTGTTGTGTTATTCTATGTTATAGCATTCAATATCGTGCTTTTTTCCCAGAAATTGATCAAGTTGTCATCTTCTTAAGTAAGAGTTTTCAGAAGATTATAACGATAAAGACGTTTCGTTGATGCTATAACGCCTTGGTCCATGGGCTGAATCAAAAATGTCACATTAGGGGACAAAAATTTTGCAATCAATAAGTGCATTGCTTGTTTTCAATAAGGTAGGTGAAAAGGAGCATTACCTAATAATAATTTTGCTTTCTATGGCAATGACTTGTTTTTTATAAAATCTTGCACCTCTGGAACCCATTTCTTTTTTAACCAATTTTCAAAAATCTCCCTGTCCGTACGTGCCCTTTTTTTGCTTATAATAATCGACAGGATTTATTGGAGTTCCTTTGAAAAATCGAGGCTTATTTGCTTTCCCAATCACCAAAATCTTCATTTCATGAGTTCCTGATGCGTTTCCAGTTTCTTATCACCCCGGGTTCTTTTTCACAATCTTCCACTCGTTATGATATCTGCTTCGTATAACAAACTTTCTTAATCTCCATTGTTCATTTGTTGTTGTGATACAAGCATTATCCTTGTCGCTTTCAAGAATTTTATTTCTGTAATCTTGACCTGTGTATATAACACTTCATGTACTGTTCGGAAGTTGCCTCATTATCTGAGTATCACCACATTTTTTTAGTGTTGTGTTCATTTTGTTGTGTGGGTCTAATTATCATATAAGAAAGAAAAAAAAATAGTATTTTTTTTTCATTTTCAAGAACGGATAATCCACATACTCTCGTGTGTCTCTTTATTTTGTTGGTTTTGTGGATTTTTATTGATATTATCGAACATATGGTTATTAAATCCCAATCTATACATATTTTTAATATATTGAATATAAGATCACATGATATAAAATTTGTTTTGAATCAACTTGTAATGTGCTGATAAAATTTTTGTTAGAAGAAAAAAAATGTTTTGATGTATGCAAGATGTGGGTGATTGCATAATCCCCCCAACCGCATATGCAACACAAGATGTTTAATTGAATTTGACATAAAGTGAGCGGCAAAAAAAGCCCGAGCTGGTCATCATCAGAGTATTTTTAGCTGCGTGCTATAATTACTACAATGTAAGGAAGAATTATTCTAATGGACGGTGGTAATTAGCGTCTTCACTTTGAAACATGTGTGAAGATTACTCGTTATACAACTTGGACGCAAATGACATCACGAAATTAAAAACGATATTCGTGCAAACACGGAGAGTGTCATCTTCGTTTAGATTCGTTAACAACGTACTTCTCCGCTCGCTGGATGTAAATGCATCGGAGATACACGACATAAAATGGAATAAAACGAATTTATCACGACCATCAAATCAATAGCGTTGTCCCATCATCAATTAAATTCGATGATTTTTCATCGATTTCGCTCGGGTCGCTAAATTTTTGTTCAAAGCTCAGATGCGAGCTGACCCACTTTCGCTGAAGTTTTATTGTGCAGCTTACTCTGTTACAACGACCTGTGCTCGTCCATTAACAAACTACACATTTAGCCGTAAGATTAATGATTCATCTTTGGCATATTGTGAGAAGATCACGGTGCAACGGAAAAAAGAAACATTAGTTTCTGCAAACATCGGGCATTGTGTAGGGGCCGGTTTTAATTTCGCAAAGGCGAGAGATTATGCCCCTGTAGGTCCCAAAGCCTTTCAATGTAAATTGTGCTCATCGTTCCGGATAAAGGGCGGAATTCCTATCGCATTAATTCCGACAATAGTATGACTGGGGCTTTAGGTCAAAGTTTGCTTAGGTCCTTGTATTTTGACCCGTTACAAAAAAATCTCGTACTGCGATCTCGGGAGCAGCTCCATTCAATATTTTATGATAAAACTTGATACATTGAAATGCCTAATTTAGAATTCGTTTTCATTAAATGCTCAAATAACTGATTATGCTGTTGAATAAATATAGATAAGATTATTTTAAATACGAAATTTGATCTCTTGCATTAAAATTATTACGGAACTATAATTAACTGGTTCTTTTTTCATACAGATAATAAAATATGAATTTTGAATATTTGATCTTGTATTTTTATCAACATAATAAATGTCATGATTTAGATTATTATAATTCGACATGGGAGCCAAAGAATGTTTATTACAATAGACTCTCAATTATCTGGGCTAATTCTGGGGTGGAAAGTTACGAATAACTGAAAAACACGAATAATTCAAATCATCAAATTTCTACTTGGTCTCGAATATAATATTATATTTACAAAACAATTTTTGGTTTCATTATTTTAATACTTTTTATTTGTTAAGAATCATACTCATAGCTAAGCAGATATATGGCCGTTGGTAGTTAATAATAAGCATTACCCAAATATAAAATATATATAATATATATACGAGTATATTTTTAAAAAATCTGTAAATTGTGCTTGTTTTTGAGTTTTTTTAAACAAATTTATAATATTATGTCTAATTTTTCTTAAAGCTCATTTTCTTCCTCTTGAGAAATAAAAGTAACAATATCTGCATCTGGATCATTTAAATCATGATCGAGCTACTCCACGATATTTTCCTTATCCACTTTTTCAAAACATTTAAAATTATCCAATAATCCACATATATCATTTATTTCATTCTATTTTATGCATTATTTATTTCCATGTCAGTAAAGAATCTTTCTCCATGATTGAACCAATGCTTCTGGCTTTACTTTTAACCAAAATGATGTCATTCCATGTATAGCATCCAATATCGTAATTTTTTTCCAGAAATTGATCAAGTTGTCATATTCCTAAGTAAGAGTTTTCAGAAGATTATAACAATAAAGACGTTTCATTGATGCTATAACATTTTGGCTCATGGGTTGAATCAAAAATGTCACATTATGGGTCAAAAATTTTGCAAGCAATAAGTCCATCGCTTGTTTTTAATAGTGAATGCTTTCGTTTAGATGAAAAGGAGCATTACATAATAATAATACGGATTCCTGTGTGCAATTCCTGATTTTTTAAAAAATCTTGCACCACTGGAACCCATTTCTTTTTGAACGAATCTTTAAAAACCCCTCTGTCTCTTTCTGGCTATAATAATCGTCAGAAAGATTTTTCATTCCAGTCTCTTATTACCCTGGGTCCTTTTCCACAATTTTACACTTGTTGTAATATCTGCCTCGTGTAACAAGCTTTCTTAAACTTCATTGTCTTGGTTGTTAAGAGATAAGCATCATCCTTTACTTATCCGTTTTGAAGAGGTGTTTTTTTAAATTTTGAACTGTGTATCACAGCTATTTTTAATTCAATCAATCAAGCTTGTATAAAAATGTGTCACAAAAGTGTTCTTGTATAAAAAAATAAATAAATAACAAATGGCGAATTTTCCTGCGTTTTAAAATTTGCATACATGCATTTTTACATTTATTTCATTAGTTTATGTCGGAAAACATAGCTGTAAATAACACACTTTTCGTTTTTTGCTCTTAATGCAAATGACATGTGTCAAAAAGAAAGCACATATAGCTTTGTTCACTTTATTTTAGTACTTGGGCTGTCTCCAACATGTTCATTAACCTACGTCAGGTTTCAACATTTAAGCTAGCCAACGAAAAAATACATATTTAATAAAAACTATTCAGATCGTTGTTATAAATCAATTTAATTGCTGATCTAGTGGATTAAATCCTGGACACAATCGTTGCAGCTCAGATATATTCAGATTTCTTGGATGTAAAAATTATAGAAATCATCTATATCCATTAAAAATTATAAACCTTAAGAAGAAGAAAAATAAATTAAATTTATAATAATTATATAAAAATAGCGTATTTGTAAAGACTCCCCAGAAGTATTACTTATTTGATATATGGCTCTTTTTTGACATTTTAGAAATTAACCTTATCGACGTATTAACGTAATGTAAAGCAAATAAGCCAGTATATAGAATTATTTGCGATATAAAAGTTATTATTGTGATTTAATTGGACATTCCGAAAGTTATCCAAGAGTGCAACTTCGGTTTGTTCTAATGTCGATTGTTTCCCAAGAGACAATATAGCAGCAAAATTAATAGCTGCATTAGAAACATTTTAACGGCCAATTCCGTAAAATTTTATCTCCGAAAAGTGCCATAAAATGCTGGACCACTCATCTTTCTTAATTTATTTTTCAAAAGGTATAATTAACGACAGCGGCCGTCGGTTTGGAACTACTGTTGTTCGGACGGTCATAATGGCCGTCCGTGTGTGAACTTTAACCGACGAGTTAAAGGCATCATTACGCTTTTAGCATATTTGTTTTGGCCCGTAAACGTTCATCAATTATCCTCACAAAGGCGGTATTTGTCCGGAATCCATCGACAGTTTCTGCAAATTTTATATGTCATTAATCACCGCCGGGCTGGACAGCACGGGTTTTGCTCAGATTTTTGGGGAGTATTGTATTTCAGAGGCGATTTTGAAACCATCCTCTTTGTATTTTGGCAAATTGCATCCATCGTGTTACACATGTCTCCTAATGATGTTTATGCTAACAGTCTGCTTGGAAAAAATGTATCCTGTTATTCTTACATAATAGCAGATTTTCTTTTCATTTGATTTACTGAGATAACACAAGTCAGATCATTGTCAAAAGACGCATTAACATCACCAGGATTCGTAATATTTCAAAGGTATTAATTTTAGAGTCAATTACACTAATTGATGGTTACTTACTTATTATTCACGATCTAAACGATTAAGTAATATTATCATCATCATAGTAAAGCCACATGCAGTCCACTAGAGGAATATATCCTTTTCAACATCTATTTTCAGATAAAGATCACATTCATATCATTTATATTGTAGATTCACCTCCTTATGTGCTCATCTAGCAGTTCGCTTGGATGAATGAATCGACATACACTTTTGCAGTCATCTTGATAATGTATTTAGATTTTTTTTTAATGTAAGTACATTCCTGTTAATTATATTGATAAACGCTTGGACAAAAATGACTTTTACTGGAAAGGGATTTCTAGAGTACACGGAATCTGGTTGTATTTTACCAAGCTAAATCTAGGGCAGGGATCGGCAGGAGCAGCTCGCGAGCCACATGCGGCTCTTTACATAGACGTTTGCGGCTCTTCGGACATAAAATCAAATTTCACCTCATCTCAAGCAGCCTTTTAATTTCTGAGTTTAAACAAAAATTCATAACCTATACATATATATATTACATATAATATTAGATGTATCGATAAGTGCTTGCCGATTTTGATAGGCTTCTGTTTAAGCTCAGTTTGTGTTCAGACACGATGAAGGCCGCATCTTCATAAGTTTTTTGAAGAACAATTATTCAGTAATATTATCGAGTAAAAAAATGTTGTTTTTGTTGAGCCAAAGTTAGATCAAAGCCAAAAACCGACCAACATCACATTCGGTATTATAGGAGTTGAACACCACCAAAGCCCCAAAACCCATAAATGAAACTTACGGTGAAGTGTTACCATTACGACATAGTGATTTTGGTTTTCAAAATTTAAATCAGGTAACCTATGTTTGAAAGATACCTCTAGAACAGAAAAACCCTTAAATCTTGATGGCGATATATTTGAGAGCCATAGTTAAACAGATCCTCAATCAAATATTAAAAAATTATCGCAAAGAATGCATTCGCTGTGGTTGACAGCTCAAAAGTATTTGAAATGTATAGAGAAGACGAATTAATTGGAGGTTTGGATGCTGCACGAACTGTCCGACAAAGTTTTATTTTGAAGATAAAAAGTTCGTCCCTTTTTGCACAAAATTATGACTGGGGATGAAAAATTGGTTGATTATGATAACATTAGTCGTAAACGTAAATGGCTTTCGCTGAGACAAAAACCATTTCCGACTCCGAAGCCTGGATTGACGACTCACAAGACTATTTTGTGCATTTGGTGGTGTATTCAAGGAATTATTCATTATGAATGTATGAAACCTGGCGAAACAATAACTGCAGATGTGTATTGTCGGTGTAGTATGAACGATTTACCATCCCCACGTAGTAGAGCTGTTAATCTGAGCAGATTTAATTCGCCAGATTAACTTTTCAAAAAAAATTAAAAACGAAATTGAAAAACTCGAAAGCCTGTGGGAAATAGTAGAAAGTAAGGAAGGAAATTATATTTTATAACATTTTGTAAATAGAAATTCTCTGATACCTTTTTTATCCTGTTTCCATGACAATTTGGCTCTTCTCACTTGACAAACTGCCGACCCCTGGTCTAGGGTAAAGATATATATACATGGAGCTCAATATATTAATTTAAAATGGAATGAATTATTGTGGACTCTTTTGGCTATCATCTTTTACTTCAGGTATTATCATAGCTCTATGTTCTTATCGTGTTCCATTACTTGTCTGTTCATAAGTTTTGTTTCAAATTACTTATGTTGAGAAAAATGAAAAGAAACATAATTTAGTTGACGTCAGACTTCTTCATTCCAATCATCATACAAAATAATCTTGATTCTAGATAAATAATATAATAGTTTATTGAACGATTTTTTACCTCGTGTTTTTAATAATTTTAAAAAGGCGAATCTCCGATTTTTTTCATACATTTTCGGTCCAATGGAAATTCAAATTAATCCATTCATTTTTATTGCGGACATAAAGAGCAAAGCGAAACTTCTGAAGGGAGCAAAGTTTTTGTGGAAAATTTAAAATCGCAATAAAATTGTATGAACGATTTCCGCTTTTAGCTGGTACATTTGAAAAGATTTATCGATGCATATATTGAGCGATAGACTGGAAATAATTTATTTCGTATCCAAAACCACCCCTGTAAATATATGAATGAATCACTTTTACAACGTCAAAAAAGTAGCCTATTATTCCACTCGGTAGCCATTATGGCCCGTTGATTTAATAACATCGAATGATTAAATATGATGATATTAAAAAGCATCAACTTGTATCAATGATCGTTCAATATGTATTGATTCTATGTGCGTAAAATGAACGCATTTCAATTGAATAGAGGCTTTTATCGCGTCATTCTATTCATACAAAGTAAATTATCAACGAAAGAAACTCATCTTTTTGCTGCACGATAACAAATTCCCTTGTCATTTTGACAGCAGTGACTTCATTCTTATCAAAATATCTCTCGAATCCATTGAAATATTTTTTCCTCGTGCCTTTTTAAATTGTGGGGTGACTTTTTTTGATTTGACGGGTGACATTTTTTTTTACTAAGACCGACGGGAAGAGTTCTTCGGAGATAAAAGTGCAGAAGAGGAGACTCGACCACCGTGAAAAATGTAAAAAAAAGTTACTACCCCTCAGCTGAAAAATGATGTACGCCGGTGATAATTTCTTCCCATTATATTTTTACCAATTCAAATTACAAAAATGCGTATTCAACGAGCGTCATTCAATCACAAGAATTTGACGTCTATGATATTTGAAGGATCGTACGAAACAGATCTTTCCGTCTATGTGAATAAATTAGAGTTCCTAGATTGATTATCTATTTTTGAACTGTCAACTTCTCCAACGCTAAGAAAAATGTCTTCAATCATTTTTTTTCTCTCGCCATGATGTCCGATATACTTCAAGATAAGACTACAAAAATACGGTTTTTGATAAACTTTGAACTTTGTTCGTTACTGATAATGCATTTGGACAAATGATCAAAATTTCATAATACAGACCGTCGTAAATGTTTTTGAATTTAGATGGATTTCCTATCAAATTCTGTGGATTATCCATTTTAAATACATTCTTTATGCTTCCATAAATACTATACCATTGTGGGAAATATTGTAACAATCCCTAATTGACACTTGTCACTCGGTTGGGGGTTGATCGTGAGTATATTCTACAGTAAGTGCAGAAGGGGCCAAGAGAGAAAAGAACCATTTTTTTTCAAGACAACCCGCTTAAGCTTAACTTGAAGAAAGGCAAGTAAATTGAATTAGAGAGATTGAAGGACTTGTGCTCGAGTATTTAGAATTTTTTTATTAAAAATCCATAGAAAGTATATGAAAAAAATGGGCAATACATTTAAGAACATTTTGTCTTATAAATGGAATTAGATATTAATTTATTTTAATGTTAAAGACGCGAAATATGATCATTTTATATCTTTTACAATTTATAACTTTGAGTTGATTTTAAGCAATAGGATCTGCATACCAATTGTAAATGGACATATTCTCTTGTTTGCAGTTTTTTTGCACGGCAGTCTCTGGAACGTTTCTCCCTAATGAAAAATGGGTTGGGGGTATAACTATATCAAGCGTTTATTTTGTATCAAATTAATTTATTCATTGTATGAATATATCTATTGTTAATTAAATATATCATTATGTAAGTAAAAATTGATGATTTTGAAGTGTATTTGTATTGAGAATTGCGTTAGTATGAAATGTACGTTTGCAAATTGATTGATTGATTCAGTATCGGTTCGAGCATATTTAAAGTATCGTGTTTGCTGAAGGTCAGAGTAATAATAAATGAAAAATGAATGTAGAAAGTCTTCGAGCACTATCGTTGGCTGTCATGAATGTTTGCCAAAAGTAAATTGGGTAAAATGATCCAAGTGTGTTTATGTTTTTTAACCTGTCACCGCCCATTTCACTGAAGCGACAGGGCGTGGGTCGAGGCTAGGGCGGCGGGCTGGGGGCGAGGGCGAAGGCGAGGGCGAGGGCGGAGGCCGTGGTGAGGGCGGGAGACCTGGGCCAGGGCGGAGGCCAGGGTGAGGGTGGCAGGCCAGGGCCGACTTTACCGGGACCGAAATATCTTACGACAGCTGTATTGATCTCGAGTCAAGGCCGTGGAAATGAATTTCCATTCCCGTGAGCGACCTGCAAAAACAGTCACGTTCCAGTTTTTCGCACACCAAAATGGACCACGTCATCGGAGACGAGCTGCGTCATACGCATCATCGTTACGTCCGAAACATCTTGGATTCCCCAACGAGGCTCGTGAGCAAAGTCGATTTTACAAGCTCACACGAAACTGACATAATAAATGTTCCGAGTGAGAGAGGAGACGGACGTTATCGCATCTGTCAGTCAGAGATCATCCGGAGGCTGACGGCGGGTGGTCCATGGAGATCACAATATACCACAATGACCCTCTAATCACGAGGCCCTAGCTGGCAGCTTCGCAGCACCTTTCATAATGCGAGCGTCATAGAAAAGCGTGTTGGTAATGATAGCTGATATGCTAATCTGATTTTGAAACATAAACATTTCGGACTACAATAAACACAAGCTCTTCGTACTACGTTCACATGAGTGTCACGTTGTGGTCGTGACCTCAGGGTAGGCAAACTTGGGACGGTAATTGAAATATACACATTGGCATCTTAAATGCTTTATTTTTTTAATTCAATCATAAAATTAATGATATTAGGGTGTACCACATAAACGTTCGGAATTCGTATATATCGTCGAATTAAAATACCATAGCTTTCACAAAATATAAATTATTCAATTAAAATAATCTCGATAAGCTTCAATAATATAAGGTCAACATTTTCAATATTTCCAGCACCATTTTCGAAGAAATATGGCCCAATGAGACACGAGGATTTTCATTACTCCATATGTGACAATCAATTCATCGATTGTGAAATGAGCTTCGTCGTTAGCGATGAAGCTTGAAAACAATAGATCTCTTGTTTGTTGTTCAATAATAATGTAAACGCATTGTTGCAAAAACAAAAATGGCTTACATCATTTAAAAAAAAGGTCATGTGTAAACATTATACAGTGCTAACATCTAGGTGCTTAATTTGGATGACCCCATACGTTAAATTAATGCAATAATCGATTTAGATTGATTTACATGAAGATGTCGAGAATATACTATTTCTCAGTGGAATGAAACTCTTTTCACCAACACAATCAGCTTTAAATTATTATTTACCGACTTCCTTAAGCAAAGTATGCAATTTAAAAATCTCTGTTTGTTCGACCATGAAGATGGACGCGAAGATTATATATGTTAACAATATAATCTGCGCCTACGAAGAGCTACGTGGCCAGAGACTTACAAATTATACCCTGTCATATCCCTAACACCTGTATTGGTAATTACGTAAGAGAAGAGACCACCCACTTCTCCACCATAATTATATTCGCCGGCACCTCTACAACCTGTGCTGCAGAAGATGAGGTGTCTTCATTTTTTTTCCTTCCCTCATTGTCCGGACGTCAAATGTGAGATTGTGAAAAATGACGTAGTCAATCATATGTGCCGGACACGCAGGACTGACCTGGTCGGAGCCTACTTCTCATGCACACCTTCGATAAAAAAGATCATATTCTCAGATTTATCATCAATCAGATTTGTGAGATGCGATCGATGAATTCTCATGCATTATTTTATATATTGTTGCGGTAAGTTCTCAGGGACCTCGTGAAAATGTATCTTCGATAGAAAGTCCGTACCGTATATGGCTGATCATCAAATATTCTGACTAATGATGATAAATTCTAATGTATATATAATTTTTTGTTGATTGTTAATGAAAAAATATTGCATGGATATTTCCCACGGCAAAGGTCATCCGTTATTTTAATTTTATTCATATTTAGAATCTCTGCTCTGAGGAGTTTGTACACATTTTTTTCGAACACTGTAAGAGCATTATCCAGTTATAGTGCGTCATGATCAATCAATGATAAATCCTTCAGAATGAGCAATAACAGTTAAATCCTAAATATTATATCAAACCAAATTTGATCAAACAAAAAATATGCCAATCATATAAACACATTTTTTTAATTGAATCCAAGTAAAAAATATGTTTTTCTCCTAACGGTGCATATCGTATTAAATGCATGCAATTAAATAATTGATAATAATCACGATAGTATACAAGGACGCTGTTAGGGGATGCATCATAGGGAGAAGTCCGTTTCGATCTGTCATTTCGCGATTCATTGCACATAATCAAGGGCGTCTAATAAGCGCGAGGTCGCGGTGGGCGGGGCATAGCCCACGTCAACCAATCACAAAGCGACCCCGCGACCACATAAACACCTTGTCTATAGAAACATCAACTCTTCCGTAAATAAAATCAAATCTCCAATATGATCCAATTTCATATTTTTATCAATCATTGAAGTTTTTATAATCATGGATCGAAATTATAACAAAAAAAAAATATTATCACAAAGCCATCTTACAGCATTCTGATTGATCATCCAAATTATGACAGATGCTTATACCATAAACAAAGCTTTTAACGTGTTCAATTTAATTATTGCAGGATAAATTGAATGATTGAGCATGAAAATACTTTATTCTCATATCATTAAATGGAGACAGGCCAAAATAATCAATTTTGACGGATAATTGCTATATTTGAAAGTATGATTATTGATATCAATATATCGACTAAAGTCCAAATAAAAGCTAGAATTTTAACCAACAATATAAATGAAAACAATATGCCAAAATGAAACTCGGACATCCTACATCTGATAATATAATACATTTATTTTATGTATAGCATTGCGATTTGTCTTCCATATTTTTGGAAAAATTCAGCAAATTATTTGTGAAATATGTAATTAGCGCTTTGTATGTTTTTATGCGTGATATTCATTGATAAAATATGCATGTTGTTGTTTCCAATTGCCATTCACAAATCTGTGTGATCTTACTTCTATCTAATTATTTACTTCTCCAGATCCAGGAAATCAAACTACGGCAGACCCGTTTTGCAAGGCAGTGTTGGATGGTCCGATTTGTCGGATTATAGGGTACTGCCCCTGAATCCTTGTAGTCTGAAACTTTTTGGAAAGTAGTACTTGTGATTTGAAAAAATATGAAAATAGTGAGATATTCCATGACGATTTTTAAAGCATTTTAATTAATCTTTGCTAGCTACAAAGTCTTCTTCTTGTTATAACCTTGTAAAACAACGTTACTTTAATAGCCAATATAGATCCAGAAATATGCATATGCGTATTTTTTTCCTGAAGAAATCACATAAACAAAGCTTCTTTCATCTCTGAATGTTTATCTTTCTTGAAAGTTTGCCTCTTGCTTAGCCCACAATCAATAGTGAAGACGAACTTTTCAATGTTCTCGCGGTTCTTTTTTGTATCATAAATTGTGGATCGTCCAACGCCGTATTCACTTGCCAACTTTCAAAAAGATTTTGAGGGTCCAGAAATAGAAGGTTCAGAAGAAGTCCAGTAAAACCTTTATTTTTGCTGGAACGATAACCGAAACTAAAACCAATTTGAAGATTTCTTTTTATACGGTTCTTGCGTGAAAGAGTCGATTTTTGTATTGACATAATACGTGACATTCTCCATTATTTTACAGAATTTGTTTGATTGTAATCATCTGATAATATTGCAATCTTTAATCTTAGTTCATCGTGTTACTTGTCCTGTTAAATCAATGCATAAGATAACATTATTTGACTTGTATGTTCTTTACAGCCAATTTTCAAAATATGAAATTTCCGATCAAACCAAAAATATTACGATAAAAATGATTTTACATTTCAATCTTGACATAATTGGAGTCGGTTCCATCGATACGTATCGGTGACTTATTCGTATGGTATATTGTTCTTTCGTTTGTAAATTTTATTATAACAACGTATGGCACAAATTTTTTGGGTGGTTTTTCAAGTTTGTCTGGTTTTTTCAACTTCTTTAATAATTTTTCTGTAACTCGTTTTATTCAATCTCAAATACGTCTTGGTTTGTGATTCATTCAACATAATTTTTCTAAAAGATGGATTACGTCTTCATTGTCATCATCCAGATAAAATTGTTAAGAAAATTATACAATAATATCGACTATATCGTATTTTTCTCTTTTAAAATTATATTTTACAACATAATGTATTTACAATTGCTTAAGCAAAATTGATTCTTAAATAATGCACTCTGAAGCTTGAAATTGTTCTTAGATCACTACACTTTATTGAACTTGATTGATTAAACAATTGATTTTATTGACATTGAAAATTTGCTCCTTATAGTTGCTTACAAGATAAACTTGGATTGCGATGATCGATCAGAAATATTAATGTTTTCAACTTTTTAAATTTGTTGGTATGGTAAAATTTGAATTTGAAGCCGACTACCCACCATATTCATATTTGGTCACATACTAATACAATTTTATAAGTATTATATTTTTATATTATATATAATTAATTTTCATTTTAACTATGTTTGCAATGGCTTCTTGTTATAGGTAAATTAAAAGGAAAAAATCACCAACGACATATTCCCACGGAAACAACCTGCCGTATCATTGTCCGTACTATTAAGCTCGTGTAAGTGATCATTACAAAAATCATAGGAGTTCGTTGGGGACCTCTCTATTGAATACATGATGACCTTTAACGGTCGGTTAACTAAATCAGTGTTTTATATCATAAAAAAGACACATGACACACTAGCCACATACCATTAATAATACATCCAACCCCTTCGTCATGCAAAAAGTATTTTCGTGAAGCGAACAAAATGACCATTGTCGGCATGCACGCTCATTATAAATCGAAGGCAGGTGTATTCAAACAATGGATGTGATTTTTTGGTGGTAATTCCAATGCGATATGAATCATCCCTTATCGCATTTCGCTGCTTCAAAGTTTGTAATTTGATGCATTTGAGAACACCTGTCTTTAGTCATTTCCAAAGTGGAAACAAATACGGATACAATATCTCAGACAATTATTTATTCACGGTTTAGCTTAATGACACAGACCACTACCTGTCTTTAGTAGGGCTTCAAACCAAGTCTCAGGTGTTTCTTGAGGCCTTACTAAGCTAACCTGCCGACTGAGTGCAAAGTTTTGGCAATTATTATTATACAGCCAAGAGTTTACAAACTTTCACGCTGGGGGGATAAAGCTGGTTTTAAAGTCAAGATTGATACACCCACACGATTGTATTTTTCACGACATTCTGTCGATTCTTAGAAATTTCGTTTATAGCGTATGATTCATCGTCGTATTTTTTCGCCAATATCAATGACCAAATAAAATTGATTGGCATCAATAAATTCAAATCAACAATGACAATTGTCGCTGACGAGGTTCCGTTGTTGATGTGTTTGCAAGAAAGACTGCATCACTTTATGATGATTGATGATTGGAAATTAATTTCATCGGATTATTCACGATTGAACACTGCCATCTTAGATAATACACAAGAAAAAACCTTTCACTTTTTGTTATTGTATGTATAATCATCATCAACTCAATAGAAAACACTGTAAGACAAAGACCTCTCTAACTGGTTTCCATCCTAAGTCAATTTAATTAAGTATATTGCAAATATTTTCTATTTTTTGACATATTTAACTACTGGTCATTTATTTCACGTATTTTAGATATTAATTTTTGCATCATTAAATACACGCTTTACTCATTGCAGCTTGCACTGGAGATCAAACAGCTTTTTTTTACTTTTTCTTTCATAGATACCAAAATCGATAATTTTTCCAAACGAATCCAAAATTTTCAAAAAGCATATTAGATGCTTTTTGAAAATAAAAAAACACATTACAATAATTGTATGATGATCAAATAGCGATGTATGAAACTCTTCAATAACCACCACTTATTTATATTACTTGTTATTTCAAATCATTTTATATCGATCATAACTAAGAAATGAATAAAGACATAGGTAAAAAAGTCGAAATCTATAGAAAAGTTGCAATTTTTTGTATTTTAAGTGCTTGGCGTATACATACGTTCATGAGTTTTATAATTCTTAATTTTCTATAAAGGCTTTGGTTAATAGTAATGATTTTATGTATATTTTTTATTCGAAAGTCGAAGCATAATCCTTATCCCTCGTAATTGAGAACTTTTCGGCGTGAAATCCAGCATTGTTATTATCCGCATGCATCAAATTCCCGATATAAAAGACCATAAAAACGCCAAAATCAAAGTGACCGAAGAAATAATCACGATGATAGATAAAGCAGAATCATGTTCTTTAATACTGCAATTAGGCGGAACTGCACCGAAAATTGTTCATTGGAAATTTGCCCGGTCACACATTTCATACAAATCACTCGAAACCAGTCACATTTCGACGGATAATGATTGTGTGAATTGCCACAAGGCTAGAAGAATTCTCACGGCGATTATCGGAAAAATTGTCAGTCGTTACCATTGTCGATATGTCTTTAAGAGTATCACGTCTGGATTCGAATCTAATAGAAACGACACCGAATCGAATCTTGATCGACGCTTGAAATTGATCTGGATCGTCTTGTTAAGGCTAATCTTTGAAATTCCTTAACACGTTTCGACGAAAAACTTGTACTGCCAATTATAAACAGTATAAAAAAACATTTCAAAGCCGTTATTACATGGGGAATTTTAAGTTAATTATCAGGTCAGTCCAAATATTCGTAGCGCATTTTTGGGAAATTTTTAAATTGTGTAAATAAAACACAATTTAACATTTCAATCAATGATATATTTTCCTCTACCGTCTACAATTTCTTGCTATCTTATAGGTGACTTTTTAATTCCATTGCTGTAGAAAGACACTGGTTTTGAGGCAAAAATACTTGAAATTCCATTTTGTACATTGTGTTTATAATTTAACCATTATCATGATGAAACAACACTTTCTTGATATTCACCAATCGCCGGCGTTATTTAATCAATTCTAAGTTTAAACGACACTGTAAACATCTGCATTAAGGATTTGATTTGGTTCTAATAGTTTATAATAAATTACACAACTTTGTTAAGACAACTTTGCTGTTGGAATTGGCTGCTTATCTTTATCTATCCACTGTATTTTTCTTGTGAAATTATGATGACAGAAAATGGCTCTCTTTCGAAGTGCGATAAAAGGGAAGTGCAGATGTTTATTCGTTTCTGACAATTGGATTCAGATAGATCATGCGGTGCCCACTTTTCCAGGTTGGATACTTTCCCAATCTCTTTAAATGACGAAAAAATGTTCCATGTGAAAAATCCATCCTTTCTGTTATCTAATCAACTGTTAATTGTGGGGCTGACTCCACAGGATTTTTAAAAACGTCGTTATCAAAATTAACAAGACGTCCTGAACGGGTTTCATCATATATGCTGCTTTCTCCAACTTTATTTTTTTAAACCATTTCTGAACAATCCTTACACTGATGTACACTATTAATTCAACAGGTTCGAAATCTAATGTTAAATTGTGTTTCATTTACACTATTTAAAAAAAATCTCAAAAATGCGCACGAACTTTTGGACTGACCTGATAATATTTCTCATTCTGACAATATGCAGCCTTTGCTTCCGTTTTATATTCAACAGAGTTTGAATCAAGCAATTACTGAAATGCTATTCTTACACAGTATAGCCAACCTGACAGCTTGGAAAAAAATGTTCAACGTGGATTTATAGAGTTGGTATTAATAGAAGTTGAGCCGTCCAAATCGTAAATGCATTCGCGGAAGCTCGTTTTATTTTTAACAATGTGGGCTTCGACACTCTGATCCATTGACCAACTGAATTTATTCTAGATCATTCTGTGGATATATCAATTGTCTCAAAAACTAGTTACTTCATGATTTTCAATATGATCACCTTAATGACTCATGAGGTAAATGCATTGACCATATGTGAAAGAAATAAACCGTTTGAAATTGACTGGGATAATTTAGCTCAACACCTATTCTTAAATTTAAAACACATTACCTTTGATATAATTTATGTGGAAGACAACAGAAAGCAGCAATATGAAAGACATCAAAATGTTCATTTTGATAAGCAGTTCACTGTATAGAATTAAAGCGTCTTTATTGTCATTTCTATGATATGATATTAGAAGTGTTCAATATCCATGTTCAACTACGTACAATACTACGTTTATATAACTATAATAACGCCTATCCTTATTAAATTTGAGACTCCACTGGCTTAAAAATAAATGAAATACTCAACATTTTTCAAGCATATTTGTGTCATGTATTAACTGTGATTCTGCATAGATAAAATGAAATTTTATTACTTTCGACTTTCAAATGCTCAAGTATAGGCCATAACCCATTTTTTTCGATATTGGAGGTTTGGCATGACGGTATGTTACCATCTCCAATGAGGCTTGATCAATCGACAGGGAGAAAGTGTGGGAACATCTTATTGACCCAACGATTGAATGCCTTTATAAAATGTAATGTAGAATGTACGAGACGTGTATTGTCTACATGCTGATGTGCATTGTTCTTGCGGACGTATATCGAGACTTTTTGCATACATTTTTTCAACATTTAAGAGTCCCATCAAAGTATTTTTTTACACAAAAGATTGCATCATTCGATTAAAGAGTGTCGATCGAAGTTGTTTGGTCGAATGTTTATGAAGAAATTCGCATAAAGTTGAGAGGTTATATTACTACTTTGAATCGGAACAGTTAGATAAATGGTACATATTAGAAAAACAAAAAGATGTACAAATAGTGTTTCAATAATCTAAACTTCTTGTTTATTTATTTTGATTACATAATAAAAGCTCTTTCAAACTATTCCCCTTTCCTAATTGTAATACAGGGATTCCAATTGATTCCAATATTGAAATCAGTAAATCATCATTGAGTTTCATAGAACTTTTCCAAATATAATACAGAAAACTGTTTATAATGATGTAAATATTGATCATTGATGATTAATTCTCATATTAATTATAATTAATATTACAGTAATAGATGGTTCAGAATAACAATGATAAATTCACCACTATCACATCCAAATGGCAGTTGTTGACAGTACAAATTAGTTCGATCCATTTTTTGTGGCCAAAAAATAATCAAAGTATTGTTGGCATGGCTGGTTATTAATTTTTCCCCATCTCTCAGGCAATTTTCGAACTCGATCTCGAAAAAATGTCTCGTTTTTTGAAGCGATCCAAGTTAGGAGCTCAAGATTCGATTTCTGGGAAAGAAATGAATCGGTAATCTGTCAAATCGTGCTTGCATCTGTCGGAACAATCAGTAATCAGAAAAAGTCCATGTATGTCCAGAGAATAATATCCTATTTGAGCGTTTCCAAATATTTACGACTTTTGCGACATGAGGCTGAGCGTTGTCATGCAGAAGAATAACTTTGTCGTGCCTTTGTTCGTATTCTGGCAGTTTTTCTCGTAATGCACACCAGGTTGTAGCAGCTCATAGTATCAACATCCTTATGGTTCCACCAGATACACAGTATGAATATTCTGCTTTGGTTTGATGGTGAGATCGATGGCAATGATTGGCTGGGCCTAGCGTAATATTTTTTTATTTACAGTGTTATCGTAGAGTATCTATTTCTTATCCCCAGTCCCAATCTGGTGTGAAAAACCCTTTCTTTGTTGCCTTTGAATCAGGTACTCGCAAATGAAAAATCGATTTTCAACGTCCCTCGGTTTCATTTCATAAGGTATAATCAATTGTCTTGCTTTTGAATCATTTTCATGAATTTCAATCACACAGTAACTGCTTGTTGAATCATTCCCGATGATTCTGCAAGCTCTTCTTGCGTTTGGCTCGGATCTTAATCGAGTAATGCCTCCAATTCTTTGTATTCGATTTTTTTGGCTGTCCAGATCGAGGCTTGTCGTCATTGCTGAAATCACTATTCTTGAAATATTGAAACCGTTCCCTACATAGTTCTTTAACTTATGTAGTCCGCGGACCCCTCTTGATTTTTTTTGCAGATCCAAAAATTTCAAACAATTAAACATTTCTTGGTCAAATATTGATCCAAATTGATCGTCTTACAGTATTTTTACGCCAAGTTAAACATTTTTCATTTCAAATCTCTCAGGTTAAGAACCGCTGAGTTTAAGTTCTCTATTCGTTGAGTTAGAGCATTGTCACCATAAACTTCTACAAGCATTCGATGCGCTTCAGCTGCGCTTTTCTTTCAATTAAAGCAGAAAACTAAAATTTCTCGCAAATGCTGCTTAGTTAACACAAAATTTGACATATTCAACACAGTAAAAAACAAGTTATGGAACTCAAAGCAATATGAACTGAATATTATTGATAGATGTCTAACCTCTCTGAAACCATTGAAATCAACTGTCACTATGAAATATTCATAACAACCTGAGACATCTTTTAAAAACTAATAAAAAATAGATACATTTCATAAAACATTTTGATACAAAGAGATTTTGATTATTTTCCGGTACTTTTAATATATTTAGCACCGAAGATCTTATCAGGCATATTTTTATTCGCAATTTAGTATCTTGTTCATATTTGATCGATCTTCGTGGTTAAAAAATAATCATGTAAGCTTTTATATGTGTGACGTAAGAGCATTATATAAAATGCACTTACTGCAAATTTCAACTGTCACGTAGTGAAATTCCTCAGAAAGCTTCAGTGATATCTTACTTATCTTTTTCCTCGGGGTACATTCTTGGTAAGCTCTTTCTTGACTTTTATAAAGAAAACAAAAATGTTTGTCAAGCGATTGAATTTATCACGTCTAGCCATTGTTCGTCCAGTAGCTCTCAAAATGTATGTATTTTTCAAGTGTAAATTTTATTGTTTAAACAATAAGTAAAACGACAATTTGACAAATAATATAACCTTTTATTTTTTACTTATTTATTTACATTTTTCAATAAACAAACAAAACATTGCGCTTTCCATTTTTTCACTATATCTCATATTCACCACACTAAGAAAATCAATTAAGTAACTACTTCCATACAAGTAAAAAAAATCAATCTTTCAATATAATATTTACAATAGGAAGGTCAATTTAATTTACAATAATTTATTTTGTATACATATATATATTTGTATTTAAGTAAACAATTTGTTTATGATCACATTTTGTATAAAAAGATATTTTTTTGTTCGACGATATTGTTTTCATTCTTGTAAAAAAAAATTGTAATAAGATTACAAAATCTGTCTTCGTAGAATCACAATGCTTAATGCTCCGCGGTCGATAAAAACTATATTTACAATTGTCTATGAGAAGATCAAAATCACAGATCTTTTGTGAAACGGAAGATCGACGGAGATCGCATCTCGGAGGACTAGTTTAAAAGATCTCGCGTCGATCTTCAACACAATCGTTCATTTCCTCGTCATTCACATATATTACAGCGACGAGAGAAATGAGTAAGAATGTTTTGTACTTTATATCCGGCATTAAACACTGTGATATCCTTTTATAGATTTTAACATGTAAAAATACAAAATCACTAATTTAGTATTGCTAGTGTCCTTCATTTAACTATTAACATTTCATACATTTAATCATTAAAGTCAACAAAATAACACATTGACATAATTTTTACACATATTTTTATTTATATATATTCATTCAAATTAAACTAAATAGCACATAAGACATTCACAATATACTGATCTAACGAACACTCAACTTCATGATTATCAATGTGTTTTGTTAATAAAAAAAAACAATATTACTAGTTCATATTCTTTATACAAACAACGTAAAATGAAGTTCGTTTTTTACAACAGTCTTTATTATTATTTATTTTGGCAAGACAAATTATCATTTTTGGATGAAGAGATTTCGTCATGAATAGATCTTGATATAGGCAATTTATATCATTTTAAAAAAAAGTAACTTTTTGCACAAAATATAATTTAAAACATCATATAAAATGATCTATATTTTTTATTTATTTAAAAAAATATATATATAAATTCTGATAAAATAAATTTATCTCAAACATCGCCACAATAAAAATAAAAAGGTTTAAAGAATTTTTTTAGCTTCTGCAGATTTATCAACAACCGAAATCTCTTGCACATTTTTTACTACTTCGAATTTGAAATTTCACAAGAGTCTCTATCACCATGATCCAAAAGGCTGTCAATCATCAGCGACGTCTTCTGCAATGTCTTCTCGGCAGACGTCGAGAGACATGCAGAACCGGCCACGTCATTACAACTAGAAGAACTGCAATTCGACACTAGCCCATCGAAGGTGGACTTGGTACCATTGCTCAATCCTCCCTCGTTTGCCAACACTACATGATATGAAGAAGTATTATTGTTTTCGAACAAAGTGCTTTGATGATCACATGTCGCCGCCATCTTAGCTTTGCAATCTGAACCCTCAGTAGAAATTGTAGGAATACTAGAGTTCATCTTGGCACCCCTCCCCAAATAATCGAAGCAATTCGCCGAACTCTCAACATTTACGTCGTTTATCAAGCCGCTATTTTCTGAATAAATATCGGATGCTACGTTGTTGTATTTTTCGGATCTATTTTGAGCTTTGGTTGAACCCATCGAGCAACTCTCTAGTCCCATCGATGAGAATTGAGCCTGCTGAGCGTGGTATGAAAAGGAGAACTGGTGGTCTTGGGTTTGAGGGTGGAATTGCGTGGGTGCCAAATGATTTTGGAAGTTAACGAGGAACCTTTCTTGGGGGTTCAGGTAGGTGGGAAAGCCAGCGTGGAAGGCGGCGGAGGTCGAAGATCAGGCGGAAGCTAACTGCCTCCATACCGTGTGTCACATAGAGCTCATGTACGGCCATGAGAAGGAGCTTCCTGATAACAGCATATCTCGGATGAGGGTTTCTATGGGCGTTTTACCTACCAATCTAACGAAAAATAGCTGTTCTATAACTTGAGAGCTGACAGTTCTTAGAGAGGGTAACCTGAGCAAGAGCTTGCCAAATCTGGTCGGTTGGTTGGGGTATTGCGTTCGACAGTATTCTTCAAGTGCACATTGAGATTTTTCTTGTAAGCCTTCTATGTTCGTCATATCTGATAATCCACACGCATCTGTAACAATAAATAAAAATACATAAGCATATGTTCATTTAAAAATAACCAAAATCCATATGTAATATACAAACAATATTTAAAAATTAGGAAACATCTACCATTGAATTTGTACTTGGATCCCATCTTAAAAAGAGATATATTTTTATTTTTGTATAAAATACCAAGATAAAACCACAGTATTACTTGACATTTGATCCAGCATCCCTCAGGATAGCGCACTTAGAAAAGCTCTGTATCTTTTATATACAAGCCATATTCTTGTCTTCAATAGCCAGAAGCTTTAATAGCTTACAAAAATGGTTCATGACGTGGTGTATGAAAGCATATTATATTAAATCGGTGTATCAGTCACTTCCACCTTCAGCTTCCTTCAATAACGGTATAAATAAATCAATCACCTTAGAAAGGCTATTAAGAAGATGCTTATACGAAAAATAGCTTTAAGTATAATTAAGTAAATGTCCTTCAAAGAACACATTGCTAAAAGGTATTGCTGAAAGAAATAAACTGATAGATATGAGCGCTGTGTGATGAGTTCATGTGGGTGGCGGCATATCTTAGAATAAGAACATAATTTAACTTAAATTTGCAAACTTTAGTAATGCAATATTCATTATATTTACCCTAATGTATGAATTTAATCATTGAAATTATGTAAATACAAACTTTATTAAAAAAAATAGGTATTTGATGGAGACTAAATAAAAAATAACAGCATAATAACGTTGTTTAGTAGAGCTAACGGAAATTAATTGAATTGAAAGTTGAGTACGCAACCGCTAGGAGCCACTCAAACAATTTGTTTTAATTTAAAGTTTGAGTCGTGAAAAGGATTCAAACAGTGACTTTTCTTCGTTGTTGAATTAGCACGAGGAGTAAATTTATTCGCAACAAAAACAGGACCAAACAGTTTTTAACTCTGAACTCGGAATCTGTTCCCTTTGTGACTTACATGACTGTATAAATTAATTATAAAGTACAAGAGCCAAAAACGAGAAAGTCCGACGGGAACTCTTCAACTTTCAAAACAGCAGATTTAGGAAGGAAAACTCCAAGATCTCGAATTAAATATTAAACCCCGGCTTGCATTTATATTGCCTCGATTTATTTTTGGCCATGCATTAGGATAAGGGCATCATTTGCTTGATAGTCAAGGATATCATCAACAAAAGGAAGTACTAATAGTGTGGAAGGAGCTTTACTATCATAATTCACTTTCTTTTCAGGCGATTGCATCCAAAAGTAACATCCCCATACAGCATATCGCACCCATATGCGAAATAATACATATTTCCACAGCACGCTTATGGCATTGCTGATGGATATTTTTTGCTAGGCATTATTGCATGATTTATGGCTGACTTCTTTTCCAGTCCTCAAGCACAAGACACGTGTTGGCCAATTAAGTGCAAACGACTTTATCGGATGAGCGAACTCTAAAAATAACACTGAGCAATGTCATTCTTAATAAGTCGAGATGTTAAAATAAATACGCGCATTCTTCATTCATGAACCAAATATAGAAATTACACTATTTATACACATATCAGCGCATGTGGACGAGACGAATTTAGAATTCGAATTAAGGCTGCCGATGTTGGAGCTTCGTTTTGTTTAAATTCAATGCTTGGATCGGAAAGATCCTAAAAATTATCACGATGCACAATGATGAAAGGATAATTATCCACTTGATGGCTAAAATGATGGGGAACCCATCTCACTTGATTCGAGCGTGCTGCAATTGCGTTTAATTGTCGTCCTCAATGATTCCTGACACTTTATACATTTGTTGATGCGTAGTATTTTAAAAAAACTAATAACCAGAATCATAATTTGTATTAAATTAATAATACAACTATAGAAACTTGAGTATTTTCTTAGTCTTTTCTATAGGATCACTGCTGATCGCTGACATGGTTCTATTAGCGTATAAACTAAACCATTTACGAATTGATCGTCATGATTCTTTTGCACGTCACTAGACAAATAAATCCAATGGTGTTACGTCGGAAGACCGTACAAGCCACGAAATAAGGCACGTCCCCAGACAAAGAAATCCAGTGGTGTCAGGTATGGAAATCGTGCGAGCCACGAAATAGGGCACTTCCCCAGACGAAGAAATCCAGTGGTGTCAGGTCTGGAGACCATGTGAACTAGACAATAGGGCACGTCCCCAGACGAAGAAGAAAGACCGTGTGAACTAGACAATAGGGCACGTCCCCAGACAAAGAAATCCAGTGGTGTCAGGTCTGGAGCTCATGTGAACAAGGGAATAGGGCATGTCTCCAGACAAAAAATCCATTGGTGTCATGTCTGTAGACCGTGCGAGCCAGAGAATAGGGCTGCCAAAAATAATTAATTTTCACATCAAACTTACCCACAAAATAAATCCTAATCGATGTCTTTGCAAAAATGAAAGAGGAAATGCTATTTCAGATAACTACAGTTTAAATAAGAAAAAAGTGAAGTGTGTGCATACGTGGTGAATTTGAAAAATAATTGTAAACATATTTAATAAAAACATCTCAGAGATAAAAAGTATCTTTTTAACACTGACCCTGGCAAACTGGTAATTCCTTAAGTTTAACGACTTGAATGATTTATATGATATTTAGTCGTTGGATAGTAATATTTTTAATACTAAACTAAGTTCAAAATAGTTATTATAGAAGTTGACATTTCTCATTCGTTCGCACATTTTTTCTCATTTTTTTAAAGCAATTGCTTAAAATAATAATTTATTTAGATTAAAAACACATTGCAAAATACAAAAGCAGTTATTTCGTACCATTAACACCATAGTTAATAAAGTTAAAATGGTTTAAATGTAAAGTTGTGGGTATTTTTTCAAAATGTTGAAAAAAATTCTATTTCGACAACCCTGACATTGAGGACATAGAGTCATATGTGGAAAAACATAGCAAAAAACTCTCTTGATGTGCAAAATACCCTGTATATGTTACAAATTCATAAATCATTACTGCCTTTTTAACTGCATGACAATTTAAATCGATATCATATTATCGGGTATCTAATCGTCCGAAAATTTAAAGAGATGTGGCCAACGAGAGATGTGTATACTATGTAAAATTGGTTGGCAATATTCTCATAGATGGAACTGCTATCACATTGTGCTTTTATAAATATAATATGCTGATTTAAAATATATCAAATTAGGCTATAGAATATCATTTTTATTTTTTTATAATATGTCAATCTCTAGAAGAAATCTTCATATTTTGAATTCAGAGCTTTAATGCTCAATTACTAGGCATAAAAGATAGATTATCTCTTCTTTGGTGTTTATAAATGAATTCTCATGTCTTATCAAGTGTAAACTCAACGTATAATCAACGATATAAACACAAGAAAAGTTATTTAAAACGACGTTTAAATAAGTAAAAAGCATCCACAGATATTTTCAAATGATAATTGTCATTTGTAAAAAGTATTAGTCGGCATCAAGTAAATAAAAAATATCAATCAATATCAATTATGAAGCATTCCAATGATCGTAAATTGGTCCTCGAAAACATTTTCCTCCTCATGAGTCCAATAATACGTAAAAATCTGAGGGTTCGTAGAGGTCGTCGAAGCATAACTGATTCGGCAACTAAATGATCAATTAGATGAAACAGAATGGTAGTGGGTGAAATCCAAGATTTATAGAAGAGGAGCCCCTATGTGCTGACGAGGAATCATCGGGTCGTCATTTCAATAGAGAGGTCAAACAAAAGAGGTCACGTCATTAAAGGAGTAAACGCTAACTAAACAAAACATCTACTCGCTGGGAATAATGGGACAATAAATGAGCGTTACACCAAACTTGCTAACGACATGTAGAGTTCAGAATGTGTCTCGCAAGCATTGACTTTCTGTCAGAGAAGGAGTTAAATGACCTGATAATGTCCGCTGATAGAATCGACGTCGTCGCTATTCGTGTATGGAAAGCGATTCCTATACGAACCACCATATACGTATAATACACGGAAATAACTGTTTTTACTACTATTTATTATTTAACCGACAAATACAATGTTTTTTTTTATAGCAACAGCCAAACAGGATAACAACGTGATCTCAGATACGCCCGTATCAAAAATGAGATAATACAAATCAAAAGTCGTGCAGCATACGTTTGAATCTTCAAGCAATTCATAAGAATGTATCAATTAAAAGACATTTTTAAATTCCTGTTAAGTACAAAGCAATTAAGCGAGTCGACAATTGGTATACTGCATACAAAAAGGAAGCGCTCAGAAGGATCAATTAAAATTTTCTTCTATTCAATTCGAATCAAATATCAATCGATTATGGATATGAAGAATTTGTTCTTAGATTTTTATTATAAAAGTTTGAGTTTTTATGAAATTTTCATCAGACAGAATTTGGAAAGTCGAAAATATTAATGTTTTCGATCGATCGTCTTCATCCTGACTTAATCTGATTTTCTGCTTTTAAAAAATATTAATACTGAAACAATTAATAAAATTAAACATATTGTCAATTTTGCTTTTTACTCATAGAGCCTTCTTAAATATTTAAATACTAAACTGTGCCTAATGTCTCATCAAAATTTCCCTTGATTTCACGTCTTTGTTTACGAGAATACGAATAATTACGCGTTGCGCAACAGGGAATACGAGTTACGAAATCAAGAAGCTTCTTATCCGATGATTATTTTTTCTAATGAAGGGTATGTAGAATAGGCTATATAGTAAAATAGGATATCCCATTTGAATTTTTATATATCACTAATACATGTGTACAACAACATTCCGGGTTATATTTGAATCCCCCTCGTAGAATGTGTTTCATTTTGATTCCTCTTTTATTTAAGATGTTTCTTTGTTATACTTTATGTAACGAGATGCTCGTTATAATTAATATATGTAATAATACAGGATGGATAAAATTATTAATTTTATTACAAATACTCTTATTGTAATCATTAAGAATTGTACTTACTTAGAATTGTGAAGTGTACTTGTGTAAAATACTCAAGATAAATGAAATAAACATATCAGAAGTATAATATTAATTAGAAAGGCTTAAGTATGAATATTTCCGACTAATTGTTTCAATCCGCGATCATTCTGATTTTCTGGATTTCTTTATTACTTAATATTCCTATTCAAATAATCCTATCCAAATTTAACTATATACGGATAATAACCATCTCATAGAAGTATTTATTCTTAGAAAAATCCTAGGAATACTTGATAATAAAACTATCAATGAAACTAATTCTGATTGAATGTAGAAATTGATTTGAATTCATCTTCATAAGTTCATCTTTATCGGGCTAATGATGATGAATATATTTATATAAAAAATCTATCGAAATAAATAATAAATCCTCGATTGCTTGACATCCAGTATGATATAGCCAATATTAATTGTATCAAATCATGACCGAAGAGTGATTCAGAAAACATGCCTCCAATTGTTGAGATCCCCGCTCACCCACTTTGTGTGATGGGCATAAATGAGCAAAAGGGGTCAATTTTATTGACACCATCTATCAATTTAAAAACGGGAATATTTCATTGATTCAGTTTAATATCTCCACTTGTAGAATTGTTTGTTATTGGCAGTCTGCTGGTCGGGATTTAGCTCCCCGACGAGAACAAAGACGTCCAATGTTTATTAATCAAAATTATCGGAGCATCCTTCATATTCACCAGATCAAATTAAAAACATCATCCCTGGTTGATGGTGGTTATATTTTAATCTCGGCGTGACGTGATCCCGCTTCCGTTCTTCAAAAGGGAAAAAAATGAAACCTCTTTAGGGCGAACGCATTATCTTTCCCTCTTCGAAACCATTATCAGATTTCCACGTCCTTTTTTCATATTTTTTACATTATAACAAAAATAACGCGTTTGGCCCTCGTAAAGCATAATGTCATAGGAACATGTGCCCCCTGCTTTGAAGGAAATTCATCCATTATGAGGTTATTATTTTCCTCTTTGAGTTTTCTTTACCCCTGTACAAATGAGGTTGCCCTCGAAGATAACGATGTATCCAAACATATAATTTTGACCTTAATGTTCTTACAAAAATGTCATCCAAAAAAATCCCCTTAAATTTGAACTATGCAAGAATCGCGGCGATGAATATCCATAGATCACATGTTTTTTTTTAATATGTTTTCGATCGACTTTCATTCACAAAAAGCGGCAAAAATCAACATCAAACGTGCCCAAATGAAGATCTAAAAAACATCCCCACATTTAATGGACGGTTGCGAAAAAAACACACAAGGGACGATGGGCCAAGGAGATACACGAAGGGGAACGAAATTAAAAATAAGTACTAAAAAAATAAACACTATGAATATGGTAAAAAAACCGGATTGCGACCCTTTGTTGGGCAAATATAAGGAGCATTATTCAATGACAATGGACCGCTTGCTTTATTGTGGTTGACCTTTGACCTTTCTATTCAATAAAAAAATATATAATTTTGAAAAGGGCACGACCTTCCATGAATAATTATTTTATCCATGACTTTATTAACTTGTGGCCGATAAACGCCTGCTGCCTTTTTTTAACGATATGCACACACAGCCGACGAATTTAGATCGTCTTTATACCCATTTATTTAACATAATGCGATTATTTTCAAAGCAAATATAATGAAACGAATCAAGCTTTTTAATCTAATAATGAGCTTTCAGATTTGCATGCAGACATAATCTTTTATGGATCTATTATACTGAAATGATTTTTAATATGCCACCATTGATAAAAATTGAGATGTTATGTCATTTCATTTATAAGGACTTCTTGGAACACATGGTGCTCAAATGACACCCTTTATCGCAAGGGTGTTTGAATCGCATACTAAAGCCATCTATATTTTGCAAAAAAATATTAAAATGTTTAATTTAATTTTAACCGCAATATAAACAGGGTGAAATCATTTCAGCACATGCCAATCGATTAGCGACAGTCAAAAAAAAAATAAGGGCGTAATAGAGCGGATTTGGGTTTCTTCGAGTACATACATAGCACCTTTAAAAAATCGATGCAAAAAAATCAATGGACAGATGTTTACATAGGTCACGCGCCTACTTTGTATCCAATCCATCAATGGTTGGTGTTACAATGGGAAGAAGATGAAAGACAAACTTTCAATACAATATAAATCTTGGCGATCCTGAGGGGGCGTGTTTTTCTTGTGCATTTCTTGTGCCAATATTTTCCAACAATGGTTGCATAATAGCCTTAAGGACGACAATGGGATCGTACAAATGATTCCTAATCTGACATATGAATCTAAAAAGCGGATAGTGCTTCGGATTTCAATTATTCCATTTGCTGTATACAACGCGTTCGGACCTTTGACCATTGTATGCGAGATGTTTGATTTTATTTTTTAGAATTTGGCACATGCCATATTTAAAATAAAATTCCCATGATGGAATAATCCCTATAATAAGACATTTGTTTAGTTCGTTCATTGTCAGCATTGAAGATTAGATCTGGACTAAATGCAAATTGACCCATCAATTTAAACCTTAACCCATTAATTACTTCTATTATCATATAAGACATTGATGTGCAACAAAGACCATATGTTATAATTGCACACTTTAATTCATGTCAAATATACATAGACCTTATATTAAATTTCCTATGAAATATTGATGCCATAATATATCAGTATTTTTAACGAAATACATTAGAACAAATCTTAATTTTAAATTGATTTTTTATATCGTTTATTCATTGTGTATGCATTGTGCATTTAACAACAAAAAGATCATTGAAGATCAAACATCTCATAAGATTTCTTTTGACAAAGATAACGGTCATCGAAGCAGCTGTCATATTCATAATGCATCATGTGAGCATATTTTGAGAGTGAATAGGATGAATTTGATATAGATATGTAAAAAAAAATAATCATAAAATCCAAACTGATTCTGTTATTTTTGGTATGGGTTATAATAGCAAAAGATCATATGCTACTCTAAACGTGACAATCGAATCGATTTTCTTCATTCAGGCTTCGTATTAAGGTTTATGTGGGGATAAATTAAATGTAGGCTCGTCCATGGTATCCCCCATTGTCACCTCCACCTCATTAGGTGACCATTTGGCGTGGGCGTACACCGTGTCCTACAAAAACTGACAGCAATGTCCCATGAAAGGCAGCACAAATGAATAGTCCCTACATTATTTCCTATTGATAAACGGTGTCCTTTACCAAAAATTTATGACACGTAAATGCGATGAGATCCGATTGTCCTATCGTCAATACTTTTCAGCCGTGTCTTGTGGACATAAGCGTTTTTCAATCGTAATAATGTCTCATTGTCACATTGAATCGTGTTTGTGTCGTCATTGAACGTTGTTTATACAATATTTGAATATTTGACTTAATTACGTGACGCACCAACGAATGACGAGACTTGGCATCTAATACGATTGATAATAATATTTTTTAAAAAATCGTATAAGAACATTCATGGGACGACATATGCTAATGTTGGATATCGCTGACCAAAGGTGTCAAATTGACCCGACTGACCTTAACGGTCCCAATTCCTTCGATAACAAAAAATATATCGAGGGGACATCACTTCTATTCAAATATTTTAATGGATTTATTTCATTTCATAATATTTTTTGCAATGCAACGAAATGACACGGGACATAAAGGACAATTGTTATAATGCATCCCTGCATCTAAATTTTGCATCACAGTTGCTATTTTTATAACAAAAATAAGGGTGGAAATAGCCAAAGGTAAATTTCAATAAAACATATTATTCGAAACACAATCAACGATCCATATACAAATTTATAAATCAACGTCAAGTTATCAAAATATATCTTATTCGTTTATATGAATCGATCTATGATCTCTCTCGAGATTGATTCGCATTCGGTTTTGGCGCATAGAAGCTATAAAATGAATCCAGATAAAATATGCATTTTTGTGATACATTTTTAAATCTCACCCCTATAAAATTCACGAGATAAAATGCGACTCCTGCGCCTTTTTTGCCCATAGAATGGAGGGGAAATATCGATCACAAAAACGCGTCCAAAGTGTGAATATAATGTGATCGGAGCAGCTGTGGTCATCCATAAAATTTATTCCGCAAGTTAGGAATATTTTACTTTGAATGAACGAAAAACACTCGCCGGGGGAACTTGGCATATTAATTCATATGCAAATTACACATTGTGTTGTTTTTTCTTCGATAAACGGAAAATCATTTGTGAACTTTGACCTCTGAGTCGGGCAAAAAATAATGTATCATTCGGCCTCAGTGTGCTCTTTATTAAACTGAAAGCCATTTTTCTCACTGTAAATGAACATGTTTATGTCGGCCTTTCAGTGGAATACTCTTGTTTGATATCAAATTTAAGATTCAACGTCTATCTAATAATATAATTCAAACATTTTTGATGATGTAAAAATGATTATTTTTATAATAATAAAATATACAGTAAATATATATGGAAGTCATAGAAAAAATAGCATAATGAAAAGTAAAAAAGATCCAAGATCTCTAACTTATAAAATGTATGCGGAAAGATATTTAAAAATTGAGGTTGAATCCTCAATATTTGATATATTTAACAATAGAAATATTATTATAAGCTTTGATTAGTAGTAATAGTTTATGTCGATATTGATCAATTAATTGCATTGATTAATACATTTATATAGTGTTATATTATGCGTGGTATTTTTCTATACGCTCAAACCCTCTTTTGTGCGATTTTGAAGTTATGCGTTTTTTTTTATTTTAAAAAGAGTAGGTATCGAGATATCTTAGATAAAATAAGAAAAAAATCATTAACACTAACCGGGATTTGGAAAAAAATATAATTTGGGACTGTCTGCTATCGCTGGTTTAGATTTTTGAAAAAATAAAAAAAATTGTTTTTTTGCATTTTTTTCAAACTTCTGACTTTTTAAAATACATTTTCCAAAGGAATTTCCAAAATTCTGACTACTTACGGAGTTATAGCTATTTTACTGAGGCAACTTGGCTAATCCTATCATAATGAAATCTTTTAACGCGTTTTTCTCGAAACTACTTTTTACAACATAGTTGACATCATATCTCAAGTTTTAATTAATTAATTTATAAAAAAATTAAAACTGTGATAAAATAAGTCCTTATAAATGATGCAAGACGTCGTTTAAATTTGACCAAAAATGCTATTTTTAGTTACTTCATTGTTTTCCTGTTTTTTATTAACTTTTTTTATGCGATTTTGTATATATTTTATATGACTGTTTCAAAGTTATGCGGTTTTAAAAATCCGTGGACCGCATCTTCACTTTTTCTATGTAAGTCATACCTTTTTTTTGTGCGATTTCTTTTTGTGCGGTTTTCCACGGAACGCATCTACCGCACAAAAAAAGTTAAAAGTGTATAGAATTACTTTCCAGGAAATATTTCAAATTTATATTCAGTACATATAACTAAATTTAGTTTTTAAATAATCCTAAAAATATCAGATCTTTGATAAAATACAATTATCCTTTTAATCAAAATTTAATCCAAGTTATATATAATTTGTGAATGTGAATGGATATTGAAGAGGCCCATAGTTCTGTAGTGGACTGTTAGTGGCTGCACTATGATGATGATGATATATAATTTAAGAATTTATGAAAATGATTTTTTGATCATGGATTAATATGGATTTATCGATACCAAAGACATCTCAATTCATATTTAGAATTGTTGGAGTATTTTAGAGCATCGTCATTTATGCGTTTTATGTTTCAAATTTACCCTAATTTCCTAGGATTTAAGGAGTAAAAACTAAAACATTTTATAACGTCAAGCAAGTTTACCTTGATTGATTCATATTATGAATTCTTAATTATAAAAAATACTAATAAACGTGCCATTCGTTCATTAAATTCTCATATCAAATAATCTTAACCCAATTTAATCATATGTGGATGGCAATAAAAAACCACCGATTATGGTATATTAAGAAGAGGAATGAGATAAAAATATTTTTTTATAATTTAATTTAAATTAAATTTGTTATCATTGCTTATCGTATGTGTCAAGATAGTAATTTACTTTTGAATAAGTAGCATCCACATCTCTGTTCTGGTTTTGTGGCAAAACGTCAAAACATGAAGACAGAGGGTGTGAGGATGAGGATCAGGGAGACGTCCGGAAGGGTGATGTCCCGGGGTAAATGTCAGCTTGAATGTCAGGAGCCACTGCCGGGTTTATCAGTCGAGGGTAGATAGTACTCCGACAGCCAACAACCACTCATTCATTACCAGCTTGACCAGGGTTACGGAACTGTTCAACAGCGATGAAACGTTTTAATTGAATGCCATTAGCCTTCGAAAATTTCTTAGTATTTCATTGGGAAGTGTACACACATGAATATATAAATATATGAAGCGATTCAAAGAGAATGTCGATGCTAACTCCAATTGGGTTTAAATGAATAATTAATGCTTCAGACTTATTTTTTTAAATTTAAGTATTGAATTTTGAATATTTTTTGACCATACTTCAGATAAATATATTTTTTAAATTAGACCCACAATGAGTTGGCGATGACTGAACTGACCCGTTACAAGGTGGCACAGTGTTTCGGAAAGAGGAAACTGGAGTTGTTTGTGTGGCACGATATGCGAAAATGAAATGGCCCACCAGACTATTATTTCGACGATATAAACGCTTGCTTACAGATACACGAACGTATGCGTATGTAAAATTGTGCAAAAATAAAGTCGAATCCACTGTCGTATTTGTGCAAATATAATACTCGTACATATGATCCCGAAGAGAGTGACACGACGATGGAAGATAAGCTTCTTGAAGGGCACCCCACTTGGGATCCATTCTGTAAGTTTAATGCTAGAAGTACTAAGCGTTGCAAAGCTCGGGGACTGACGCCCTTTACGGGGTGAGAAAATCCCCCGGACAAACATTTATGTCTAATTTCAGTACTTTAAAATCATTGCGGGGTGAATAAAACTGTTTGTTCGCACTAAAGGCCACGCACGATAAGCGCGGAACAAATTGCTCGAATAAAATCATATTTCGAACACAAAATATATCATCGGACATGGCTGATGCTAACATCGTCCACGAGTGCTTAACACTGCCTGTTCGGGAGCACTTCAAACTTCTCAAAGGTTTACCGAACAAAGCGCGATCTTTGCTCTTTGACATTTTTTCGATCTTTATCACGTATTGTCACTCGTGAGGAGAATGTAGAATGGTTATCTGGAAAGAGCAAGAGCTACTCGAGTGTAGATTAGTTCACGTGCAAAAGTCGTCGACTCAGATCGTCGAAGAACAGTGTCGAGGGGATTATCAACTCTACAGGCCGAAGACAAAGGATCTATAACAGCCACTTAACATGGAATATAAGGGTGACGACAACAAATGCGATATTTAACCAAACTAGAATATAATACCCATCAAATATGCACATATTTTGATCATAATTAATCAAAATCAAACTATCATCGAATAATAGCTTAGGCGAGATCGGGAATCGTTTAAAGCGATCAATTGCACACTTTGGCGCTTAATAAATTTGTATTTTTTTGTTAGCAAGATTAGAATTCGGTATTTTACCGCAACATTTGGTATTGGAAGGATTTTAAATTGGCGGAGAGGATGTGTCGAATATTAAGGCACGTGTCGTGAGATTGAAGATTAGGCATTGCCACGTGAGACCCGCCTGTAGACACGAGATAAGTCGTGTGCATCATATTGCACATCGTGTTACAACCGAATGAATAAAAAAATATTATGGCTAATGATCAAACTGTAAAGTATTTTTGCATGAGAGGTTGGTTCCTGCCGAAAAATATCTTAAACGAATTTTACACAATTCACAAATGAGCAATGTTTTTCAGACAGTACTAGTATTTTTCGATGATTTGGATAATATTAGGCAATTTTTTTGCAAATTACATTATTTTTGCATTGTATTAAAACCAAACCAATCAAATTAATATTCCATAGGAGAATTTTATAAGATAAGAATTTATATCATATGTTGATTTTATATTGCCTTCCACATACAGTGAAATTAGGATATAATTATTCGATAAGAAATTTTGATGACAAATTTATTTTTAAACGAAATTTTACTGAATTTACTAAAATAAATGATGACTTAACTAATCGCCTCAATATTAATATTTTCAGATCCTGAAAGTCATAGTAAACCTGAATCAAAAAGATCAATTGATTTTTTTCACGTCATTTTCTAAACGATATCAAGATATGAAAATTAAGTATTCAGACTAGATTTAAACAACCTTAAATATCCATAGCTCCGACTATTTTTCATATGGTGGTTCTCCTTTGCCTTCCACATTATGTTAGAATACAATTATTTTAATAGGAAATATATTTTAATAATTGTTTCAAATCATCACTCATAGTGATTGACGTTATGTACACAGTACACAACACAGTATTTACTTTGTGTGATCCAGGACATCAGAGTTAACCTGGATCGAGATATAATATTAGAAATATTAATACTTAGGCATGTTGATAAACGTTTCCATAATCTGGATTTGAACCAGAATCTTTATAATAAAAGTCTGAATTCCAGCCAAACAAAGATGAAATGGATTATTTTATATAAAGATTTTTTTTGAGTTGGCTTTTAGCAATCCCTTTTATATGACTATTACCAACCATTTTAACGTGATTTCTCACAGTGAATATATGTTTTTAAAATGTAGCTACTAACCACATCTCCTATAGATTTGAACCCATGAAGATTAGGGCTATCATTCCAATCTCTTAATTTAAAAAGTATTTACAGCAATGGAAGAAAGCAATAACACATGATGTTTAAAAATGAATTCATCAAAATTATTAAGGCATGAAAATAATGTTTCCTTATAGTTTTATATTGAAGATGAAGTGTTTCCACTTTTTAAGACCAAGATCATCCTTAGACCAATACTAAAAAAACGGAGTGCATCATTTTCAAACCAAAATCAAATCAATTTCATGCATACAATAAAAAAGCATTCAGTCTACAAATTTGAACACGCCTATAAAATGTGACGATTTAAAAATAAGATATTTTTAAGCGCTGTGCTTCAATCGTGACCTTTATCCTTCAATGAAATAAATAGACGAGTTACTCGATGTAAGGGGGTGGAAATATGCGACTGAAAGAATGGGGAACGTGTGTTGGCCGGAGGGAAGCAAAGGGGTGGAAGAAGACTTGGCAAAAGGGGGATCAGGAGCGTGGCAGAGTTCACACTCGCGTAAAAATCAATGATTCAATTGTGTTTTTTGAGTCGGTGTACCGCTCAGACCGCAAATAGCCCCCGGGCCGCATTAGGGATGGATGCTGCAATGGTCTGTGGGGTTGCACATCGTCCTGCCTTAATTTGGTTGACGCATGATTCTGCTTGTTAGTCAGATTTACATCTCAAAAAAATAAATAAATGCAGCATCAAAATTCACATCTTTAAGTTATATCTTATACGTATTCATAAAATTTAAAATGCAACCGAATTACAAGATACATTTTTACACCAAAACTATTCGCATAATGCCACACGGTACAAAAGTTGAACAAACATTTTTTCCCAATGGAAGTTGCAATCGGTTATTTTTAATTCAATATTCTCTGAAAGGTTTTCCGTGGCGTGAAAGGACAGGGAAAAAATGGATTAAAAACATAAAGCCTCACACATGCAACTGTCAAATGTCATCGTCGAGGTGTAAAAAATATTGAATATTCAGTTGAAAATTCTATTCCATGCACTTTTATTCGTTCGGGATTCTTCTTATAAATGCAACAAAATATAGATGGAATGAAAACCACCAGCCATTGACATACATAAATCAGTTTCTAGTATATTAAAATACATTGAAAATAACATTATGAGTATTAAAAAAAAAATAGTAGTGTGTATTTAAAATGCAATATAAATTTATAATATTAAGAAATCGCCTTCTGTTCAAACTATTCTTAAATAGCTGCGACGATTTGAAGGAAAAAATACACTAAGATTTGGGCCTAAAGTATGCCTTTCTTGCAATTATATATGCATTCTTGCTAATCTAAGGAATACGAAATAAGGACCTAATTTTTATGATCGGATATCGGTTTGATTAAATATCACAGCAAAGTCAACGTCTAAAGCCGATAAATCTCAGATATATGAAACACAATGATTTAGGATCGTCAAAATAGTTACAAACCAGATATGAATCTAACTATTTATAAGCCATTATGTAAATTTACATCAAGTCAGTATCATAAATTTGGCATCAAGCTTAAGGTAGTATCAGTTGCAATTGCGTTTTTACTAAAACCAAATCAATTGACGGAAAAGTTCAATGTCAAATCCAAATCCAAAAAGTAGACAAATACCAAAATAAAAATTTATATTATAATTAAAAAAAAACAGTTCACTGAGGATTATCATGAACTTTTCAGGAAGAAAATACGATTTTGCAAAGATATGATTTAATTTTTTGAAGTAAGCTCTTAATTTTAGATGATATTTTTTTTGGAAAAAAATCAAAGAAATAGATTTTTGCCCCACTTTGTGTTTCTTCGTATATGGGTCGAATTTCGTAATGCACTTGGAGCAATCGTCAACGAACAATAGCAAAACCCACCCCATACATGCAAAATGTCAATAGGACGGCACGCGTAATGCCGTAACATGATACTAAACATCATATTCTTCAATTTGCACATATACAATACATCCAAAAAAATGAGTTCACGTCCAAAAATTGTTCAGCGGGTTGAAAATGAAATCAAATCCGACTTGACTGACATATAGTACGATTCCAACGATAATGACGAATAATAATGCAACGCCCGCGGCCAAAATGTTTTTCGCGTATATATCGCACAATGAACATCCCAGCATCTCTTAGGGTGCACAATTCTTAATAAACATGATTTTTGGACGACATTAATTGCGACTATCGGATGAAGTAATCATCCGAAGATTAATGATCTAGACAACAATAGACACCCGAGAACTACCCCATAACAATTGTTTTCCCCGGCCGAAATCCCTACATAATTATGTATCAAAGATCAGCCCTGCCGCATCCACCTGCCACCCGTCCTCCCCCGGGTAATTCGCATTCTTGCCAGACAAGCACCTTTCTTATTAACTTTGATAGAATTCTATTACGGGGGATGAAAGATGCCCAATCGGCTCCAAAGTACGAGGGTGCCCAATTATTTCACGTTCATATTCAAAAGGCTTCTTAATTTACCATAAAAATGCAATTGGCATTTGAATCCGTGACTCTTTGCACTGATTGCCGTCTTAATCCTATTACTCAATCCGGTTTGATTAATCCCGCCTCTGGGATGGAATAAAAATTGTTTGAAATCTGAAATGATATTAAATATCAAAATGAGACGTAAAAGGTACTCATTACAGTGCTTTATTGAATTGAATTTTAATTTATCATCTTAAGATGCTGTATTCGTTATCGAATTTATGCGATCTTCATAGGAATTATCGGGTTTTTGAGATTTTCATTTTTTTGCCTTATATTTTAATGATTTTTACAATCAGTCTCTATATTCGAATTTATTGATCGTTTTTAAATTGTACATTTTAAGAAACAGGAAATCAAACTAAATCTACTAGGAAACGATCAATCGAAAAAATTGATGCCTTCGATTCCTCAAATTTGAACTCAAACCGTAATAATAAAAGACTAAGTACTAATATTATAGTTTAAAAGCTAATCAATTACAGTTTTAAAAATGTGATTTATTGATGCTTTAAATATTAATGATACATGTAGTTTTTTGTTAAATAATTTGGTACATTAACAAATTTACTCCAACTTTTATCAAATTGTGGAAAATAAATTTGAAAATAGTTATGGATTTAATAGACACAAAGTAAAAATCACCAATCAGCTGACTGTGAGAAATCAATACTCGCAAAGTGATACGTCTCGTAACTTTGTACGTCATTAATTCAATAACAAAACTAATCCCCCCATCGTCGGACGCGTCCTCGCGGCGAGGATATGAGATTATCCAACCCCATCTACCAACCCTGGCTAAATAATAGGATAAGGGTGTATTGCCTATCAAAGTCGGTCGGTGGCTGTGGGTAACCGCACTGTAAAAAGCGGTCACCACCCTAACCCAGCAAGAGGAACCCCCGGTCTTTAGTCTATATGGGGTGTCGGATGAGGTGTGCTCGATGCAAAGTGTTGAGGCATGATATGGTCCATTCAAATGTACATGTGGATAATATCTGCGGCAAAAAAGCTGCAAATCCAATAAATATTCGCATTCGATGACTTTATTGCGGCGTCTACATCCGATCAATCCGAGTGGCTATTCGAAAAATGACTTTGAAATTAATCCAATATTACGTCGTTTGAAATTATAATAAGGAAATGTGTATTTTTGAAATTTGAAATTTAAAATGCCCAGGCGATCTGCATAATATAATTTCGTGTAGGGATAATTGAACCGTGTGAATATGTGAAATCTGCTTGTATTCTATCCACTGGCGCATAGACGACATGAATGGGATAACGATGTACCGTTTGCCCTCATGCATATTCAGTAGAAATGGACCGCGACCCGCTCTTGTCTACCCCTGTTGCCGGACAACGAAAATGTAATGTATACCTTTATACCGCAACGAGAGCCTCTTCCGCATGAAACATGGAATATGACCCACCCCGCTGAATCTTTTCTTCATATGAAATTTCACATAATGAATACTTTGCCATTTTCCGATGTATTGCTTTCATATAGATATTGTATCAAAAAAAAAATTTATTAAAAAAATGAGGTATATACTTCTATATACAAATGTTAGTTGATGCGGGCGTTGGCAGATGGCATAATCAAGCTTAAACTTCAATCAAAAATGATTATTTTATCAATTGTATGATGAATGTGTTTACAAAAACCAGTCGATAAATTTGGTGGCTTTAATCCTAATATACTTATTGTTGTTTTCCCATAGATGTGGTTGGTGACCATATTTAAAAAAAACATATTTTTGCTATGAAATCAATGCAAAAATGCCCGAAATTCATTTCATAGAAATTATTGTTATATGTTAAATATCGATAATGATAATGATAATAGTTTTGATCAATTTACATTCAGATAAATGCCAATATATTATTTAAAACGCTTTGTTATCACTTTTAAATGAATACGCAAGTAACCCTCCATTTTAAAGCTTTCATCTTCTTAAATCTAATTGTTATGGCGTGATTAAAATGGATCATAAATATTGCTCTAAGGAATGTAACTGTCGATAAAAAAAATTGCAAAAAGAGTGCTTAAAATATATATTTATATTCTGTCTGCATTTCATTTGCTAATTTTGTAGAGTAGAAAAGTGATAGTCCCAATCATTAATAATCATCAAGATTGGTATTAATAAGTTGAAATATGAATTTTAATATTATAATATTTATGTTGGATTTGCAAAAATTTATGGACTAAAATAGCAATTTGATTTTTAAGGCTTTTAATATCAAAAGATCAACTGAATTCCAAAAAAATGTAAATATTTTCGCTCTTGTACTGTAACTTTTTATATTCTTTATTTTTGAGATTTAATTTCTTATTTCATTATTTCATCACTTTGTGGGCACAAAGTTGGCAATTTCTGCTCTATTGTCAAGGATATCGTGACAATGAATCGCAATTAATAAAAAACGTTATGTACATTATTTTTAGTGAAAACGTCATGAAAATTATTGTAGTAAATGGTATAAAATACTAAAATTGGCGTCGTCAGTAACGACAAAACCAAGCCAAAAACGATTGTATGCTTTTCAAATCTATTAATTCGCAGATTGTGAATATCAATATTTTATAAATTTATTTAAAAGTGTTCATATAAGATTGACAAATTTTCGTATCGACACCGGAAAAGGATCTGAAGTCGTTACGGTCTCCTCCTGCGTACGAAACTATCAAACGGACACAGACCGCGTGGCATGAATTCGTTAAAACCCTTTTGACTTTTAGCTTCCCCGTGTTTTAATTATTCCGGCCAAAGCTGTTACCTCGTGAAAATTACCATATTTGCTACCCTGCCGGACGAAAATCAAGAAACCAGAACAAAAATAGCACGTAGCGACCCTTTACGAAACGTCAAGTACCATATTTTCCTCGCAGCAATAGAGCCTTCCGTTTTCCATTTTGAGGGTCGCATGATTTCGATACGAGCAATTTTACATCAAAGCTCGCATATCAATTCGCATAGAAATCATTGAAAAATATTTATTTTTAGATGGGAATTTTGGCGTAATTACAAATTCAGCCGCCCCCTCAAAATCCCCGCCGGTTTCGATATGGATAAAAGCCGAAGTCGGATTCGTAATCAACCTATCGACGGATCTTCATGCATGGGATTGGTTTTCATTTCGACGAGTTGTAAAAACATTTGGTTTTTGACTGATAAACCGGCGGGGGTGGGTTTCGGTCCTCCCTTTGAGCGCCGCCCTGTTTGCCCCGTTTCGCGTAATGAGCAAACATCCGAACCAATATTTGCCCCAAATGGAAAATAAACCGATTCAAAGTACACAAATATGAACTGGGCAAATCAAAGAGCATGCAGATGCTCGGTTATGACGGTAAATAATGAAATAATTACTGCCAATTGCAATTTCCAGGTCAAAAAGTTCGACGTGCAAGAGGCATGCCAAGCGTTCAGTGCTATGCGTAAGTATTTAGTACTATATTATATATTTAACATTGGAAAAAAGTTTGTATATTATAACATTAATCGTTTAAATAGTACTGAAAAAATATCGAAAAAACTATATTAAACATCTACTTGTTTATCAAAAAGCAATAGTATGCAATTTGTAACAGCGAGTGATTATAATAAAGCTTATGTACTTGGTCAGGTCGTGATTTCAATCATCATCATCGTCATGTGAAACGTCATAAAATAAATTGGATATGAAGGGAGGAAATGTTTCTAGGAACAATCATTTGTATGTCATCATAGTGAATGTGTATAATATCATATATATTTTGTTTGTGACTATATAATGGAAAAGAATGACATTTTTGTGGCTTTATATTTGGTCAATTTATAATACGATCTTAATCAAACATTCAAATCCCTCTCCTTTATATACAAGGGTCGCTAATATTATTACATGTATCTCACCGAACCACTTTGACTTATCTACGAAACAGAGATGCCGGCGTTACAAAAATAATTTATTTCCCAACAAATAATGAATGCGAGCGAGATAGGGAGAAGGCAAATGGGGGCGCAGAAATCCCTTAAGCTCAAAGCCAAAGGGTTAAAAGGTAACCAAGTTAGGGGGGTGGTTGGGAAATGTTTTAGTTACGGTCGTAATGAAATCCTTCTTATTTTACAGGGTAAAGATAATACGCCACTAAAAACAAGCGATCCCACGTACGAATATGAAAATATAAATTTCGCACATGGCGATATATTAAGTTTTCCGAGAACACGAGCTTACTTTTCGCTTGCAATTTCAAGGAAGTGCAATTCGAAATATACACTCAGCTTCATCCGATAAGTTAAACAATGCACTTTGCCAAGGCAGAAGAGACGCACATTAAAGTGATTTACACCGAAGTGTACAAATGCATAAACTTGTATGCCACAAAACGTATATAAGAGTCTATTCCTAAAATGCCGTAAATCTCTCGGCGTGTTCCCGGCACCTCCCTCTCGATGTTTCGAAACTTTACAGCATCCTATGTGGAAATCTGTATGAATGTCCAATATCCACGACAGACTCGGAATGCTTGAAATAATCCGATTGTGATTAGAAAGGAGAGTGTCTCTTAATTTGTTGCACAATCTAATGAAGAAATTATATTTCGTATCATTCCTATGCTAATTAACATAATCAATTAAAATATTTTACATATGAATTCCTCATAAATTCCTATTCGAAATGGGCTTGATGGTATAAAAATCACTCATCTTGACAAAATTATCGTTCATATTAAAAATGTTTTACAAAGAATTTACAACCATCTCGAAAATTTTTGTGTATTAATTTTACCACACAAAAATGCTACTGCTGATTTTATATCCAAATATTCTTAATGCATTTAATCCGGATTATTGAATGGGCATTAAAGAAGAACTATCCATTTTAATATACGATGATGACTATAGCAATTCAAGAAAGTCTTTGTTTGGACCTGGATAAAATATCAATAATTAGATACGACTGCTTATAAATTGATCCATTTAATAAAAATCATCCTGATTTTACAATAATTTATTGAACACATGAAACCATAGCAACATATGATTTTTTTAAAATCAAAATGTATTTTGTGCTTTATAAATTTGATTTGGACGGAGTTTTTTTTTCATAAATTGAAGAAAATCGTAAAACTATGCTTTGATTCGTTTCATTTGAATTGCATATCGATTCGCATTTACAAGTTGCGGTCTACGCTATTTTTTAAAGGCAAAAGTGCAAACTGTAAGTGTAATGGGAGGGTGAAAAAAATATAAATCACAATGAACGTGAGAAGGATAAAATATTAAGACGTGGCCTAGGGGGTGGGGTAGCTTAAAAAATTGGGTGAGGAAAAAATGGACTAGAAAAATGGGGTGCATAAGTTATTGGCGAGCTTTTACTTAAGTTATTTTCGTACATGTGTAATGTAGGCGTGATATGCTCCCCCCTTGCAATATCATGATTTGAAAATTTAAAAAATCATGCGTTAAAAAGCCGGAAGCGTTCAGATGCCCAAGATAGAGATTCTGTGTGTAATTTTCTATAAATGTTTAAATAAAATACGGTCGTTCTGGGTCGTATTAAACGGATAATTGGAGATAGGGTCGGTCGATGTGTTTTTAATAACGTCGATATCGCGTTTCGTTCAATTCAACTGGATCTTCTCTATAAAATTGGACATTTAACAGCCTAAGAAGTGTTAGGCGACAAGAGGATCCTCTGGGCAGCCACACCCGTGTTTTCATTTTTTGTATGCCACTTTCGAGTGAATTAAACTAATCATAAATTGTGTTTATTTCACCAAAAGCGCACATAAAACCTGAATAGAGCTAAACTTATGATCATTTGAATGAAACATAAAGATAAATTCAACATTAGGCCACGTCTTCTATTGGGAAGACCACTCTTCGGCGCGATACCGAAACTTTTGTAAGACCTGTGCCTTTACATTTTATATGTAAAGTATTATAAACCTGTTATTTTAGAGTGGATAACATGTTCCCTTATTGTTTTAATAATGCATAACAAAAATTGCTTGTAATGAAATATATTTTTTATGGATTTAAAGCTGAAGATATTGGATTTTGGTCAAATTTGAATGAATGTTTATGTTGTGTTCAAAGCTTTGATGTTCACTGGAATTCTAAATAAATTATAAATTAACAAATTATCAAGTATGTAAATTTGTTATTTACTGTTTTTCCGTCGAAGGCTCAAATATTTTGAGTCACGGTGTCCCTTTATGTTCCATAGTCACGCAATATACAATCTGTAAGTGTTTCCAATCGCCTTTTAATGTGGTCTAATAATATTTCCGTGATGGCGTTCAATGTCTACTTTATTAAAACTTATTGGGTAATATTCGGTAACTCAAGCCAATAACGATCCAAAAAGAAGGGAACGAGATCGTAAAGGTTGAGGATGAAATTTACATATTCTTCTATGAAATTTGTATCGTTTGAAGATGGCTTTTACGGTCACGGTAGCGGAGATTACAATATGTATTATATAATAAAATATGAATTTTATTCGATTCGGACACAAAAACGAACAGTTATAATAAAAGTCCACAATAAAAGAAAGACAAGTGGCTGACAGTAGATTTGAATAAATTATGGCCATCTTCCTCGTATTCATACGACACATAACGAGTGAAGTCAAATGTATTTTTAAAAATCCAATATGAATTCAAAAGGTACACAATCGATGAAATATCAATAGGTACTCGATAATAATCATTGATGGCATTTGGGCTTGAATATTATTTAATGTTAGTAATCGTATCAAAATAAATTTGTAAAAATCGTCATTGTCATGCAATCAAGTGCAGTGTGTTGCAGAATAAGAGTCTCTTCAATGATTAACATAGGAAAAGATCACATCTATATCAACAGAATGATACATTCACTCTTCATGTATTCAATATTGAAGGTAGCATGATCATAGCAAATCGCCAAGGTGGATATATCAAAAAGTTCTATTGCTATTATCTTAATTGGGAATTATTGTCTGGAATTTTAAAGCCATAACGTAGACGACAAATATAAAATAAATAATTAGAAGTAGCAGTATTCAATAATATAATTTATTAAACGAAAAGATATTAAGTTGATGATTATTGGCTGGAAGTTAGGGAGTCCCAGCTTGTAGTACATAATACTAGGAAACAAATTGAAATCTGAGAATTTTTATATAGGCATATAGTAAATATATAGGATGAGATAACCTAAACAAGAAATAAATAATAATAGCGTAAGATTAAAAGCTGGAATTTGGATTGATAGTTATATTATCTAAGGTGTTGATTTAACAGGACAAATAAGGATGAGCATAGAGTAAATATCTAAATCAGCATAAAAATCAACTGAACCGTTAAAACCGATATTTCTTCCCGGCAAAAAACCCAGTTATCAGTTTTTTTAGTTTCAGTTCCTATTCAAAGCCTTAGTTTTACGCTTTATCCGCATATACTTAAAAATGTGAATCATTTTCGGATATTCTTCTTTCCAATTTGATTAATTCAAAAGGATACATAGAAGACAGCCAAATGTATTGTTATCGTTGGATAACCCTTCCGGTACTCCAGTTTAAATATCGCCGGAGTTGCTTATTCTCAATCACGTTCAAATATGGTGAAATATAATGAATAATGTTTAACTGGAAGTCATTTTTTATTATAGTCATATTCAAGAAAATATCTCGGGCGTTAATGGGCTATATCTTCAGGTGGTGAAAATAAAATTAATCGTCGTTCTATAACGCATCCACGTAATAAATATTCAATTTTACACACTATGAGTTATCAGATATCTGTATCATTAAGACGCCATAAATGTTTTCTTTGAGGAAATTCTTAAGAGTCAAAAATAAAGAAATAAACCACCGATAAAAAGCTTCCACTTCCAACATGCAAGATATAAATTAAACGATCTTCTGTGTTGAGATTTTATTGTCATCATTAAACGAAATCAGATAAACTAATGAACCGTAGGTGGGACTATTAACCGGGATATTTAACTATTGAAGGCGAAGCTCGCGTTGTAAAATAAATTATTTAATAAATCGAGCATCGACGGGACGGTCAGTCAAAGCACGAATTTATCGCTCAATAAACACGAGAATTCCTGGGGATCTACAAGAAACTGTATGGTCGTCGAGGGAAATCGCGGAGATCCCATTAATCTCTTTGCGCGGCCTAATGAAGTGTTACTGATGACCACGATTTATCTGATGTGCGGTCGCCTTTTTGTTTTTATTTTTTAACTGCGTGTATGGGTGGTTTTTGTCTCTTTGAATGGTGAAGGAGTTGTGTAACACATTCATCGTTGACCACATTGTTACATTCTTTGATGAAGCAATAGAATACCTCAAATCAGGCCGCTTAGCTCACATTTTCTTCTTGAGGGGACAAATTAATGATTTTAAATTAATTGTTATCAATCAAGAAAAAATATTTAAAGAGTAGATTTAAGAAGGTACATAATATATTAAGACCATCTCCTAATTTGGATTTAAATTCGAGAAAAGGTGGAAACTTTCAAAGCAAATTATATCAACACAAATATTGATGCATCCCCGATTTACGAACAATTTAAACTCACTACTCTGCAATATGTACGTTCGTATTTTTTTCTTGTATCGAATTTGCGACCAATATTGGAAAGTGTTGATGTAGTTGACTAATTATTGGATTTAAGTCCTGATAATAGAAAATAATTTCAGCATTATAATAAATTTAGCAGATCAGCAATTCAAATTTAGTTTGATGATTTTATCAATAAAATCAATAAGGACATCTTAAGTAATTTTTCACTATTTTCCGAGGGAAACTACTCAGTATTTACAAATTCCCCACACTCCCTATCGCAAAAGTATCCTTTGATGCATACATCCAGGTGACCTGCTGAGTCAGCATTCTATATGAAACTCAAAGGTCATGCTACTTTCAATATCGAGCAAACGAGAAGGTGATAAAGAAGAGATGTAACTCCTTCCTATGGACGAATATAAAGGAAGCCTTATTTCTGTAGTGGACTGTTTGTGGGTGCTCTATGATGATTTAAATAAACTTATTCTAATATAACCATATGTAAAAGACAATGAAAATTACCATGTATTAATTTTCCATCTTCAAAAAAATATTCTATAGCGATTGCTTATGCTTGATGAAAGATATGGCAACATAAGCTGAAGAAAATATTATTGAAAAGTGCCATTAAATGACAATAGTTCGCATACGCTTGGAGTTATTATATGCATTGACGAACAGTTGTAATCTCTTTCAGCACTGGATTATCGATTAGCAATGGTCATATTGCAAAGCTCTACTTAGAATTCGCTAAAATTGCAGACTACCGTTAATGGAAGGTAATTTTACGGCCATTAAATCCACGTAGTGCTGACCTGTCAAAGGACAACAAAAGGGCACGACTGCAACGAAGCACTAAGCAAACAACGTATCCTAATAATCTTTTACTATCCTAAGTCTATATGCTCAATATGGACTTTGGGTCAGCTTACCGGAAGCTCTCTAAATTGCACAACATTATAGAGGATACAAACAGTCCTCGTATTCAAATGAGCGGCGTTTATGGGTTGATTTATTGGTCTAATTGGATTATTTTAGGCATATAGACATGGATTTACCTATATAAATATATATATGATGCGAAGCATGTGCGGTTGATTTCCCGTGAGCCGTCGGGACGACCGGTAAAGTCTCACCTAACCGGTTTCGGCATAAAGATACCGCTTTACTGAAGTAATATTCTCTTTCACTATAACCCGAGGGGCAGTGGATTAAAGCCGGCAGTGCTTATTACATGGTTTATTGACACAAAAATATCGGCAGTGGCTTTTACAGCTTTAACCTTTGCAGGGAGATTTACCTGTTACATAAACAGCCCTAAGGCTTGCGGGGACACGGCTTTATTGATCACACATTGTAAACGTATTTATAGCGGGAGCTTCCCAAAGTTTACGCTCACGTTTCGCGTACGCGGTCGTGATGCTGCGCGTCGAGAAGAACGAGATAAGTCTAATCATCCGACGACATTGTGCCCATGCAAGTTGAATTGTATGTGTGTATGATGACATCAATTATTGGTGAGTGAAAGCAGTGATAAGTTGTATCTTCTATTCACAGAGACAGTTGACTTTACTTGCAAACGGTTGTATAAACTCGCCTAACTGGATTCAAGATTCGTGTTAGCATGTTAGCATGTCACGTGGAAGGACACGATTCGAGAACCTTTTCAAGTACTATTTGTTTTTTTTTTAATTTCGACTGAAAATGCCAAACGATAGGACGAATTGCAAAAAATAATCGAAACAACATATTAAGATCAAAATTCAAATTGATTGGATCAAATCTGCTTTGATGCTTTATACCTTAAGCAAAAAATCTATACATAGTTTTATCATTAAAATGTCATTTTATAATAATGATAATTTTATTAATCATAGTTCCTTTTATGTCTACAATTCATATTGAAATAATCCTATCCTATCTTCACCCCGTTTGGAAGCAAATGTCTCATATTCGAAACAAATCTTCAATGGAGATCGCCTACGTCTAATAGTGAATATAGCAATATAAAATTACATTCTGATTAAATAAATTTATTCCATTCTTGAAAAAGCTCTAAAAATTCTTCTATTTAATCAAAAAATATAAGTGTTTCTAATGACAAATATGATGATTTTGAATCATCGATTGCGAAAAATAGTTAACAGAAAAATATATTTAACGCCTAAACTATGACAAATAATAGACAAACCACTAACATAATAAAATCAATAACACCTTTTCAAATTTAATTGTCTTTAATACGATGAGCACAGAAAATAACAGAAATTTCTTTTCAGTCGTCTTATTCAATCGATGATCGCATATTATCAAAGAAACTCATATATTCTCGAAATCAATATGATAATAAATTTATCAATTAATCGTATCATTTTATTATTAACCAATTGTTGCAATTGAAAGCAAATTAAATGTTGAACTCCAAAGACTCGCAGTATAAATCATACTTAATAGATAAAAATCGTACATTTTTTGCATAATATATTTTTTGCGCAATTTTTACATTTAAAAACGACTCGCAGTAGAATAAAAACTTATGGAAATAATTAGCTAAAAAATGAAGCTGTGTTTGTGTAATCTAAAAAAATTAAAATGGATGTGTGTCGCGAAACGAGGGGTTTGCTAGATATACATTCTTATACCGTTTGTCTGATTGCAATGAAACTTTGGTGAGTTATTGGGCGTATATTCGAAAAGGTTTTTACATTAAGACGATCATTATTTGTGTGCGAAATTTGTTTTAAGAGACGTTTAACAAGTGAGCTATTTTTGGTCTTATAGAAATAAATGGAAATCTGAGAAATCTAATATGGGCATATAGCAAATATATAGGATGAGATAAATGACTTAAAATTGCAAGTTGGAATTTGGATTAACTTAAAAATGTGAATCTTTTCTGGATATTCTTCTTTCCAATTGGATCAATTCAAAAGGATACACAGAAGACAGCCAAATGTATTGTTATCGTAGGATAACCCTTCCAGTACTCCAGTTTAAATATCGCCGGAGTTGTTTATTCTCATCACGTTAAAATATGGTGAAATATAATGAATAACGTTTAACTGGAAGTCATTTTTGCTATAAATTATTATAGTCATATCCAAGAAAATATCTCGGGCGCTAATGGGCTATATCTTCAGGTGGTAAAAATAAAATTAATCGTCGTTCTATAACGCATCCACGTAATAAATATTCAATTTTACACACTATGAGTTATCATATATCTGTATCATTAAGAAGCCATAAATGTTTCCTTTGAATTCTCAAGAGTCAAAAATAAAAATGAATGTGTGTCGCGGAACAAGGGGTTTGCTAAGTATACATTCTTATACCGTTCGTCCGATTGTAATGAAACTTTAGTAAGTTATTGAGCGTATATTCGAAAAGGATTCAAAATTGATCTATGCTACGTATAAATACTTATATAGCAAAGACAGCGCGGCGCATGCGTATATGGTCTATATGATGTCCACGACGGAGATAAGGATACTGCAAACAATTCTCCATCTCTTTCCGATTAATTACCGCTTTTAGTTTCACTTTTCGTGACGTTCAGAGCAATTTGCCCTACCGCGCTTCTAAAAGCCCGCGACTATGCCATAAATTTGAATAGATGTCGATGTATCGCACATTTTCCAATTTAAATATGAACAAAATATGTTCAAACAAGCTCGCATGCCTTCGATTTTCCAGACCTGTGAAAAATGAATATTTCGCGACACAATGAAAATATATATAAATAACATGTCAAGTAGATTTGTTATTGTCCGCAACGGCATTTTTAGAAATATGTTTGAAACACGCGATATTTCAACAACAAAAAATGGTTGCTCTAAGCTAGACAACAGCTTGTTAAGAACACAATGGGGTCGTTCGATACGCTGTTAATGGAAATTTATGAACATTCCCATCGACACGCCATACTTTGAATAACCACCAATTAGTATCGAATATAACGAAAGTGACAAATTTCATTGAAACCAGTTTATTCGTAAGGTGATTTAAAATGGAAGCTTAAAATTGTTGAGAAAAGCTTAAAAGGCAAATTAATTATTCGCATTTATAGCCTCAATTACTTGAAGGCTTATCAGGACTGTGTGTGAGGTCTGGAGGCCAAGGCGAGAGTACCGCGAAGCCTTCTTGTCAACGAATCGCACAACATTTAACATTAGGGCTGAAGATTGATACGGTGACCAAACGCTATTAAATATATAAATAATAAATATTTATTTATAAATATATTTATATCCTTTAATTATAAATTTCATTAAATTTTCAATTTGAATGCATTTAAAGATGTAAAATCATATTTTTAAACAAATCATATTTTTTAATTAAAATGCATTCGAATTGCATTCCATATGCATATGTATACAAAAATGAATTTGTATATAAAATATAATTGAATTTTTATTTAAATTATGGTTACTTCATTTCTTTGGTACGTTCAATGGGATATATTGGTACGAGCAGTTAAAGGTGCGGATACAAGAAACTTATCGACTAACAGGAAACCCACCACGGAGAAGACCAAATGTTACACTGACTTCTTATGCTAATATCCTGACGAAGGGATCGCCAAATTATAAATATAAAAAATAATAAGTTTATATTTAAATAGTATCGCCATAATAAATGAGGAGTGCCATCTTTTAACAAGATGCTTCAATCAAAAAAATATTCACATCAAAATGCGATTTTATTTTGAAACGATGATCAAATGGATGTGTTCAATGAATAAAGTTGTTCATTTAATTCAATCATTATTTCAACAGCCTGCAGTATATTCAAACCACATTTGACGACCCCTGTTACGAAGGACCTCCCGACAGATCGGCGATAAAGTGAGCAAGACCTCCTCTTAAGCAAACATCCAGACCTCAGGCTAAAAGAGTCGCCCACGACCTGCCCAAGCGACTTGCTACCTGGAATCGCTACTTAAATGTACCACCCAATAAATACCACCCCCCTGAACAAAATTCGCGCAAATTAAAGCGCAATCGTACAAATCCTCAAAAACGGCATTTATGGCGTCGCAATAAACGTCACAATTAGCGCGGCATAAATTCTCGAAAAAATCACACGTATCTTCGTGTGAGTCCGAATCATTTTACACGCGGTTATCCGACATAAATAATCGAGGCTTTATGGTCGATTCAATGTCATCCAGTTATATTTTCCGAGTCGTTAAATCCGAAGAAAAGAAGTGTTTTAGTCTCGTTCGGCGCTGAAGTGTACGAGAACGTCGTTTCGATTTTGTCTCGGGGAATTTTACAACTGATTTTATGTCCTGGTCTTGTGCGTGTTACATGGCTTTTATGTATGAAACTTATAATAAATACTGACATAATGTTGTTGATAAAACGTCATAAAATATGTTTTTTATAGAAGAACTATCGGCGATAAAATGTAACTAATGCAAACGCGTGCCGGCGTACAACTCAAAATCCTGTCGTTAAATTTGAGCTTTGGCGCTGTGGAGATCTTTGCAGATTTGTGTATTAAAGATAATTGTTTGATAATTTGATATTTTAACAAATTTATATTATAACAATTGACATAACTTCGCTTAATCTTTTAAGGAGTTAAGTCGCGTATTTGCGAACAAATTCCAGTGATTCAGAAAGAGCATTTTTACACGTTGAATTTGGAGAGAGACAGAGACGGACAGAATTTTTTGATGCGATTTATGATAATCCAATTCAATCAATTTCAAGTGTATTGTTTATATTTACACGAAGAAATTAACGAATATTGTATGCTATCAACAGTATTTTTTTATTTATATACAAGCTTCATACACGCTGCGTGGTCCTGACAGATAAATGGATTTGTATGGAATTGGTGAACATACGAATATAGAATTTAAGTTTATGATGTTTTAAAATTAGCTCACTGCTCAAAGGCTTAAATATTAAGTAGAAATGGATCTATGTATAATTAGCGAAGTTATTATTATTGCAAATTTCAGATCCAGGAAAACAGGATAAACCTGGAACGAAATGATAGATTAAAAATATAAATACTTCCAATACCTCTTCTGATACACTTATATAGATGATATTAAATGGGATTTACAATTTTAAATGAGAGTCCAAGTCCATATGAAAATATAGTCATGGATCATAGTAAATCTGTTGAATCGACAATTAACTGCCTAGTTAACGACAATCGCATTAGCATACTAAAGTCTCAGCACTATTCCAATTTGATACGTTAACTGCGTGTCTATAAAATGAGTCGTTTGCGTATATCATATTGCAGTATACCTTTTTTGCAAGAATTCTTCCAAGATTTTACGAGCACCAAGTCCGGATTTAGACATGATGTCACCTATCTAAGAGGCCGAAGAGGCAACATACACACGTTCTACTAATTCCATTTTACGGCGCAGGTTATTCGAAGAAGAATTCCAACGAAACGACAAGAAGCAATCAATCATTGCACAATTCTGCTAAAGTGTCGGCTTTTGTTGGGGGGACACATTTACTGCCTCTTGTAATCCGTTCGAGATTATGAGCATAAATTTTTATGGACGCAGCATTTTACGACGTTTTTTATCGAAGATGCAAACCCATTGTCTTCGTCGGCAATATGCGCAAAACATCTCAGATTGCTTGTGATTTCATTGCAAATCCATGGATTTAATCAGCTCGAGGAGCTCTCAGAGATCCCAGAGACAAATTTGAGCTGGATGATCATGCCCTTCAAAATCGATTGTGCTACAGAATTTTCTTTGCGATATTTCAGCGCGAACACCCCCATGAAAGCAAGCGCATACGTCATTATAAAATAGTTCAGCCGAACGCGTTAAATTAATTCGAATGCGCTTCAAAACATAATTCCTCCTAATACGACAACTTACAAAGTAAGCCATCAACTTCAAAGAGTCTTTCTTCTTTTTGGACATGTCGAGTGATAATTTGAACGCAAGCAGTGAGCGAGTATAAAACGATCTCCGGCGGTAATAAATACATCGGACACAAATGAAATCACTTTAAACTGGATACAAATAAACATATCTCTCTAGTCTAATGAATGCTCTCGAGATGCGAGCTTTTTTCCATGTAAAAAAGACAAGTGGAGTACAATAAATCTGCGCGGAGACAGTGAACGCATGCCCGAGAGCTGCACGAAAAAATAAACGCCTTCCATATACTCGGTTCGAATCGAATGTACAAAACACTGTATAATTAATAATATTTTCATGCATTTATAACTGCAAGTATTCTAAGAAATCTTAATTTTCGAGGATGATATTGTATATACATATTTAATCGCCATTTTTAAAATTTAAAACCATATCATTATCATAGTGCAGCTTCACGCAGTTCACCGTCACTAGGGCCACTTCAATTTCTATTCTTAGAAAGGGACACATACACAATGTCTATATCAAACTTTCGCCTATTCATACGCTTGATATTGACATGTGAGTTTCATTTGTAAACACTCAAACAACGGGTCACCTGGGTGAACGTATCAAAAGTCACTTTTGCGATTGTCTTGTTTGAGTGTTTTTTTTTTAATGAAAACCTCCCTGGAAGACAGAAGAAGATTTCTCAATTTATTGGAGAAAAGACTAGAGTTTTAGATAAATATAAAAATATACTAGAATTTCGGAATTGTTGATTTTTTCATAATCACGGAATAACCATTTATGGTTCCTACACGAGTTACTCGAAAATTTCTCGAAAAATATGCAAAATCATTCTATTCCACCCAATATCTGTGTTCCTTCATCATACCAACCACTGATCACATGCTGCTCTCTAATTTCGTAAGATAGGAGATAGGAGAGAATCTAGTAACAAATAACAAATTTTTCATTATTTTGAATACTGTTGTAAATCATGTTAGCCATAAGCAACTGTTCGATTTTTTTAAATAGTCTCAGTATTCATATTTTCAATCCAGGAAATCAGACTAAATCTGAATCAAGACGATCGATTGTTAATATTTATAGGAATGACTTTTAATTTTGGCGAACTTTAATTGTTCATAAATCGAGGAAATATCATTATTTTTATTGTCATAATGTCATAAATATTCGTAAAATCAATTATTCGAATAACGAATATGAAGTTCATGTCATCAAAGTCATGTTTATATGTTTTTAATTGCGTTAAAAGGTTCAAAATGGGTATTCGATCGCGTTTTTTTAGCGTTTAAGAGACAAAATTAAAACTAATTTTTTACTTATATTCGATATTATACATAATATATCCGATGCTATGCGCATGCGCCGCACCGCCTTTACTGTGTGTGTGTGTGTTTTTTTATACGCACCATTACACAACCACTAGTCCAGTAGCAAGCATATTTTATTATATATTACACAACATGATCCACATAATCAAGCGCTTATTTTCTAGTAAAAAACCGTTTGGAACATTTCACTGATATTCTTGAAACGGAGCCATTGCCAAAGGTAATTTGAAATTGACAAAGGTAATATATTCATCAATTGCCTTTTAATATTGAATCATTTTTACTATTGCTATTGTCTTCAATGACTTTGAATAGAATGACGTGTATGAGTATGTATAGGAGTTTAAATTGGGGTACAATGCTCTGAAAGTAGGTGGAAATATTAGCTGTGCATTCGGAAAAGGATCGATTTGCGAAAGAATAATTCAAAAAAGGCAAAAAATAATTTCGAAATAGGGAAGATAAAAATGCTGGACAAGTGAGTGCCGCACGAACTGTAAGAAGACTAAAATTGAGCCACTTGGAAGTGATTCTTTGTTTATAAATTCAAATACATAATTAAATAGTAGGAATTTATAAAAAAATAAGTAGAGACAACTTGTTTAAAAACAATAATGCCTCCAGAATTTCAAATAAGTTATATTTACTTGAATTTATTACGAATGAATTTTATAAATATACGAATATTCGAGTGTTCAATTGGGACCCCTAGTTGTTAAACATCACTATAATTGATTGATCGATTTTGATTTATAAATTTGTCTCTCATTATCTCTTCGTTTATTATTTAATATCATTCAAATAAATGACCAAACATTGATACGACCAATTACTTCTTGGACTTTGATTGTTGAAAATCGACTTCAAATCCAAACTGTAGATAACACATGTCTAATGTACATCAATATTATGTTACTAGTTTAAAAAATATATGTGTGTCTCTCGCACGGTAGCAATGAAACTTCTTTTGAAAAGAAAAAGTTGATTCTATGCGTTGTTTTTTTCATTTGTTAGCTGAAAGACTAAGCTGTGTTTGTATAATATATAATAAAATAGGCGCACTACTGGTCTAGTTGTTGCTTCATGATATATGGTAGACACACGCATAGCATAAGCAGCGCGGCGCAATACATTACAAGTGATTATCTCTCTCTTTCTGGTCAATTGTTGCCTGGAGTTTCACTTTTCGTGACGTTCAGACAAATTTGCTCTACTTTGTTTATTTACTTCAAAAATAACCAGAAATTGGTATCTCACTCATTAAACTTATCTTGCCTAAATTCAGAGGAAAAAAAATCCTATGAATAGTGTCCATATCTAATCTAAAATAATTGTGTATTGAGTATAAATATAAAATAAACTGGCGCTACTGGGTTTCATATATAAAAATAAGAATTGTTGAATGCAATCTCAATGGACGTACTATAAACAGCCAGTGATAATATATCATCAGTTCTTGTTGAGCGTGTGATGTAAGCCGACAGCCCAAACAACTGTCGCTTGTACTGAAGATGAACTGATGGATTTCCATACTTTAATGCTTTGTTGAGACACCGACGAAGAACAACCGTTTCGACGCAAAACGATGCCACCGCTAAGCGAGACAATCTAATCATAACGTCGGTATGGCGAAAAAAATCATCCTCAAAACACGCGCCATAAATTTCCGCGAGCATCTCAAAAATATACGCGTATACAGTTTCTCGAAATTAACATCCTTACAGGGCAATAAATTAAAGAGCATGAATGTATAAATCAACGTACAGTGTGATTTACTCTGAAAAACAGTCGTTTTCCTACAGAAATCTAATGATAATGAACAAATTCTTAAGCTAATGTTAATACGTAAATTCTTCACACTTCATCGATGCATAAATTTCGTCTATGGTTACAATTTATGATGCGCGCATCATCGCCGTATTTCAAGACCGAGTGCGAAAAAATCCGCACAATAAATTCTATAAAATGTATCCAAGGCAAGGGTTTAATTTAATTCTCCACCCCTTTGTGCGACTTTTAAAATCCCGCCGCGCAACTGTAATATTTTCTGAGCTTTATGCGCTCGAGTGTTTGACGCTTTCGACGGTTAAATCCAATTTAATGCGACGGATTCGGCGTTTCGTTTTTGAATGGCCCTCAATTGATTCAATCACTTTGTATAGTCAACAAATATGTGCTTACCAACACCAGATACTGGGGAGGAGAAAAACCACTTTCGACACGTGTTACCGACCCATTCTATTCGTCATCGCTCCAGATAAATCTTTTGCTCATCCGATATGTTTGATTCGGCGTGAAGAGATGCGTGAAGTCTGATTTTACCTTGGATAATCAGATTTATATATTTGCTCTTATTTGAGACGTTAAGGTTTCCTAAGCGAAGAATGATACTGAGTATAAAAATAATATGCGAAAACAATAAATTGCGCTCGTATGTAAGCTAAACTTACTAAACAAATTTAATTTGCCACATTTCCAGATGTATGTATTAAATTTAAATGCATAACAAAAATAGCTATACAATATTTGGATGAAGAATTCTGAGAAAAATATAGGGACCAGAAGCTGTAGGAATGTTGTTAAGCCCAAGCGATATTAATAAATGAAACGTATCCTTGAACCATACGTGAATAATTTTTCCCTTAAATTTAATATTTTTTGCATTAATATATTGGAGTTTTCAAGAAATTGCCTTAAAATAAGTTGAAAACGGATATCCAATCGTATTTTTGAGAGAAAAAAATACAATTAAAATTTTATTTCTATTCGATATTTCGAATTTCTTGTCGAATTCATAGTTATGGATTGGCGCGAATTGTATTTAAAAAAATGTGAAAATATTTTTTATCAAGTAGGAAAATATTGACAAACTTGTCCAATTTATTCATCCTGGCTTAAGTGTCGTTTCATTTAGAAAATTCATAATCTCTTATCTTGCCAACAGTGAAGTGCACGTGTATCTTCTATCTTATTAAGGACAGTTCGTGCGGCACCCGAATATTCAATCTATTCGCTTCACCAATCTTTGATGTAGTGATATGTATGATCCTTTTAATGTGCAGAATTCTAAAATGATTCATATGTAAATTGCATCTCAAATAATTTTTCAGAAGAATTTACTACAAGCAAAATTTGCATGTGCAATCGAACCATTATTGCCGATATTATGTGAATTATACGACGATAAAAAAAATATGTTCAAAATGTTATTGTGTGTAAATGCACACTTCTTGCAGTCCATATGTACTTGATAATAGCATATTCTCGGTCAACATCAAAGTCGACGTTTCTCCACGTACATACTTCTTACTCGGAGGCTGTTGTATCGATGACTACAGTGTAACGATATGCAGTTCGTATCCCGTTACCGTGTTTGCTTTGCACGAAGGAATCGTGTTTGTGCATATACTAAGGATACCAGGTAAACGAATCCACTACCGTATCTAAATGTTCGAACCTATCAGAAAAGCACACGTCATATATTATGCAGTATTTTTTCCATATTCAGAAGACGTTTTATCCTCACTGTAAGATAACGTTCGGCGTTAAAGCGAACGCAGCAACCAATGAGCAAACAATCGGCATGCGAAACCTTATCGAACAGTTTATGCTTCATCGTTTCACCCGAACAAATTATCCGATAGCCGGAGATAGGAGGCCCGGAAACGTAAAACTCCGGTTTCGGGGCCGAGGGTAAGCACCAGGACATGGCAAGGATAACGGAGGTTGTGCCCTTCGTACACGCGCACACAATATGCAAAAGAGGTCAGGATATTTCGAGGAAATACGTATGGATGCTTGATTAAAAATGGGCACACGCAGATACGGTCGAACATGCGATTTATATGGAGCTTTCAGAAGCCGATGATATTAAATTATTTTTCAATCTTTAACTGTACAATTTAATTTGCTTTTTGCTTCTAGTGAGAAATATATATAATATATTGAATAAGTAATAGGGTGGCCCAACTACTCTGCATTGACTTGTGCCTAATGACAGTTATTCACCAATGATATGAGTAATATAATCAATCGATTTTATATGATCAACAAGAATCCTTTTTAGAACCCTTTTTCGTTCTCAGGGGCATAGAGTTTTCCAAGTGTTGGTAAAATAATTATTAAAAGCTTATAAACATCACTTGATATATTTTACTTGACATATTAAACTTAACACATTTCCATCGGGATACGCATAACATTTAAATTTTTATATAGTAAGTAGTTTTCTGAAAAAAAAATGAGAAAAAATGTTTAAGACATTTTATTGTATAGAAATATGTATCCATAGCAATAGTTTTTGTAATTTGGTGCTAAAAACGCACATATGCGTAGCCCGATAGGAATATGTTGATTGAAATTTCATATATCCATGTTTTAATTGATATTTTCAGCTTATCCAGCACAACTTAGATATTTATCAGCAATTTTATAAGTCAACCAAATAACAATATTCTCCTTCGTCAAGAACTCAATCATAATCTTACATTTTACACACGTGGACAACAATTTTAAAAATTGAGACAGCATTGAAAAATAATGGTTTTTTATAAGGTTATCTTAGATATACTTAGACATCATTTAGGATATTTTTATAATGAAAAAGAAAACAATTTAGGATGAGGATTTGAAACAGATTTAATGCCAGTTTTATGCTTCCATTCAATTGTGTAATATTTCAGTTACATGGTTTTACAAAATCTTAATCGAATTCTTAACTGATGAACTGCCTCTTAGACCATAGCGTCGGTTCAATGAAAATTATCACGATTGTAGTTAATTAAGCGCATTCTTTATCTTTCAACAATGCCTTCTAATATAGATTTTAAACGAAAAATTCGCACACCGTAAATTCAGATTCAATGAGTCATTTATTATTTTTCTTGTTAACGTTTTAGATAAGGATCGCGTGCGAATGAATGCATAGTCGCTTTTTGTACAAAACACCCATCCATCATCGAACGTTTTTTCTTCAACATCTTGATCGCAAGGAACAGGCCTGAGAATGATTTTTTTCATATTTAAAAATCCATTACGGACGACCAGCCTTTCAATTAACCGAAATGGAATTAATTCCATACCGGTGGTACTGATAAAGCAAAATGATATTCCAGAAGGCGATCACAGTCGTGTGTGGGTGGCGTCCTCCGTGCTGGCCGGCGTTAACCCTTGGCGTGCAAAGCCAGGAGATTAGTTTCATTAGGGCCGGTCGGTAATATCGTGTTTAAAGGGCCGTTTGTATCGCAGATAACGCAACAAATAATAACAAGGGCCGGCCGTGTAAGAGAAGACCTTCCGATGTATCAGCTGCTGCAGATAGTTAAGGGTCGACCCAAGACCGCCGGGGCTAATGGTCGATGGCCTGCGTGACGAAAGGGGTGAAGATCATCCCTTCAAGTACCACGTAAACACGTGATTAAGCCCCGAACCGAAGATATTCTAATTGGGATACTACACATGAATAGACAAAATGATAAAATCTACATTTTCTTTATAAATACCTGGATACAAAAATCTGAAAGCATAAATTAAACTCAATTAGAATAAGCATTAAAATGACGTTTGAACCCAAATTCCAGGCTACTACTACAAAAACACATTTTATTTCTCAAATTTACATTCTATAATATCTCATATTTCACACATTACTAATTGATAAAGACTACTCCCAAAGTATCATAAAATCTTTGATGTACAATATAGACTATTTATTTATAAAACTGTGCTTAAATCATTAAATATCATTTTCATATAAATAATGCTAAATATACACTTTTTGCTAAATATTTTTCAAATACAATGGATCCCACTTTTGCATCGGACTTAATCCATGTCCAAGCGTATGAAGTATTGATCGATCAATTTGAATTTGAAGGCAAAAATGAATCATCTCTCAGTATAAACAAGAGTCATTAATTTTTATTTTATCGAACCTCGTATAGCACGGATTGTCCGATATTTTTGTGGATCCATAACCGTGTTATATGAAATATAAATTAAATAAGAAATATATGATCTATTGATGTGGCTTTAGGACTAGGGCGTCAATATGAAAATGCTTGCGTATTTGAATAACGATCCATTGTCGTTTGATACAAATCCCTATCCAATTTTACACATGATGCATATTTGAATCACTGCAATTGCATTTAATCTAGTGTTACGGCATTGTGCATGGGCTTTTATATGATTTATCAAATAGATCCGTCAATTTAGACGTCAAAAAGGCAAACATGCGTCCTTATTGTGGTCGAGATTAATCGGCTAACCTCACACACAACAACAAACGGTAAATGGCCTTTTTTATGGATTTTTTAATAAACGCGGTAGTGGTATATCTTCACGGCTCGTTTATCCGGTGACCGGTTCAGCGAGCACCAAACATTACCGGAACCTTTAAGAGCAAGCCTGATTTATAAACACCGGTCATATATCATTCCTAATTATACGGTCTTTGTTACATATCTCATTGGTGAAGGGCAAGTTTGCGCGTAATACCTGACAGATGACCACGTTTTATATTCGGTAATCCGCTACAGAATTATAACATTCGTTCACATGACGTGGAAAACCCGTAATTTGATCATTTATCCACTTATTAGATGAACTGACACGTAGGAAAACATATAATAAGGACGTCTTGGTAGATGTTTTTTAGTTTACGCCTCGTTTGGAACGAGTAAAGCTCGGTGCAAGTAAATACTGGTCATTGTACAGTATACGTGATTCTTGCTTCTACAATAGAATGGCTTTATAATATTTTATCTTTCCGGTTGTTCCGCCTAGAAATTCCCACGTACAATATACGGACTTCCGCTATCACATTCTTACATCTAAATGAATTTAGAACTACTTAGAACAGTTAAGGTAATCCATTTTTTATGCCTGCTACTGAGAGCTTTAGGTTACAGGTGGATACTTATGGGTTTTTTTCATGTAATTCATCCTCATCATCATAATGATTGCGGCACGTGCGACAAAAAATCGAAAGAAACTCGCAAACAGGTAGATTAATGATGCTGAAATGACGCTAATGTGATCACGGATGATTTTGAGATTATTAATCACAATTTAATCTAGGGATTTGAATAGAAATCGCTCATTGATTCAACGATGTTAATGCTTTTGGGTTGGCATATAAATGTCTAAACACAAAACAAATTCAAAAATACAAATACATCGTCTCAAGAGTATTTAAGGAAGCAAACTTTAACAAATGTCATAGATGAAACATTTATGGCTTTCTCATTTTCTTTAATTTTCTATCAATTTTCTTAAGATATGAAGAATTTACATGATTAAAAAAATCAAATGTAAACGTTTAATGATAATTAACTACTCAATAATTAATGCAGAAAAATATGTTTATGAAAGATAAATAAAAATGCTTCAACTTTACGAATCCGAACTGTGTGGGGTAATTGGATCCTAATTCGCTTAACCTGCATATATATCTTAACACTTTATAGTCCGGGTATTGTGCATTAAACTTCGCCTGGAATCCGGGTGTTTCGCACTAAAATTCGCAAGAAATTCATCAAACTCCACTTATTTTGTAAAATTGATGTAATTCTTCCAAACATATGATGCAAAAAGGATTTCTTATAAAACATGTAAAAATGCAGATTAGCGTAAGAAATATCATAAATTATTTTATGGACCAAAATGATTAAAATTTACTTACGAAAAATTTTATTTTATTGGCTCTAGGTACATAAATATAAATAACCTTTTTTCTTGAAACACAAGGATCCCGATTCTTTGCAAAACCATCCAAACCATTTTATTGAGAGAAGGGTTAAATAACACAAACAAAACATAAAGACAAAATTACGTCAGTTCATCGCTCCATATAAAAATTATATTTAAAATGAGTATTTGAATTCATTTTATGACGTATTTGCAAAAAATCTATAATTTATTTGTAAAATATTTTTTAAAATACAATTTGCTGTTTTGCCAACGAATGACATTTATATATTTTTATACAATTAAAATACTGTTGCATATGATAACTATCTTTAGAAATAAATTTAAATCTATATCAAGTTCGAACGACATTTTATTGAAGCTAAAACTATGCCATTCACATCACGCGTTAACGCGGGTACGGACTATAAAGCGTTAAATAATTTTTTCTCCATAACGGAAATTTTATTACAAATTGGATATTAATGAATATGAAAAAATTACTATTAAAAATTAAAAAATAATCCATTTTACAGCCTGAAATATAAAATTATATTCTTGTGAAAATTTGACACAATTTCAATATTTGTAAATTTGCTATTAATTTTCACCATTTTTAAAAAATTAAGATATAGATCCCCGTGCAAATATCAGATGTAAATTTTTGCAAAGAATTTTGTGTGTCAAAAATATGTATAATAGGGGGTTTATTCTCCTATTTTTCTGTATATAAAAGTGATCAAAGGTTTAATCGTCTTCTGAATGACATATTTGCGACATTAATAAATCCGGACATAATAGATAGATAACGTGCCAATGTTAAATTGAGTTGACTTTTATTAACTATTGATTGATTTTTTGGTATTTATGATTTTAGAAGATTGACTCAACGGTATGTGATGATTAAATAAGCAATATATTCTCGGCTGAATCTCCTCCGATAATTTTTATTGCTTCGACCTTTCGCTGCAAAAGGAACACTCTGTAGGTAATAAAGAGCGCAATTAAAAAGTTGCCCAACAAACCACGAGTGTTTGAACCCAACAATTTACCCGTGAACTTGGAGTTTAAAAATTGGAAGCGGTTATCTTCAATCATGACCGATAGACAATGGCTTGGCATTCTTCCTCCTAGAGACCACGAGGGAACTCGCAATTACCTCTCTTATTTATGTTGCCAGTCTTCTTCCGTTTATTCCGCTCGATTCTCCGGCTCTTTTGAAAATTGCGCTTTTGTAATTTACACCGATTTTTAATCACCGTATATATACATTTTTTGATAGATGGACTGCGCTTTCCCATTAGACGTTAATTATTCGTTGGGACGTTTGATTGAAACACGTGTAGTATGGAGCTGGTGGGAGAATCGGTGATAAATGTGGGAGTGCAAAAGTGAGGAAACGCATCTGATATGGTTTTTAATGTATGCAGAGAATCCGGGTTAATTATGAAACAGTTTTATGTACTAGATTAGGCTAAGAACAACAAATAAATTACTTTTGCTATGGAAACCATCATCACTGCTTTCATTGTGCGTATAAATGATCGACGATAAGAATTTTCTAATGCGTGGATGAAATTAAAGATAACGATCTATGATTTCATATTTACGCACAAAGATCAATCAAGATTCGAGTTTATTTAATATTTGAATCGTGGTTGGTTGCTCTTAGCGTATTCAAACGATCGATCTCAAAAAGTCTATAAAAATAAGATAAATGCGATTCTGATTCTACACTTAACTGAATACAACATCGATGCCAATTTACATATCATTAAGGATTTGCTTATTTGAGTAGGATTTGAACGAGGACCTTCACACCCATAAAAGACAATCGAAGACAATCCCCATTCCGGCAATATGGCACTCAATCGACCACAAGGCGAGTGAATAAATCAATCATCAGCATCTGCGATGAAGAAGTTTCACTTCCATACGAAGGGATGATTTTATCCCCCATGTCGGTTTGTCACGTAATTTTATTATATGAGACGCGGAACTAACAAAAAACAGATTTGTCCGAGGCATACAGGGGATGACGTCATGCAAGGGGTGCAAAGTCTGCTCCGATTGCATATTTAATTATAATCTTTGACGAACATCCCTTATGACTTCGTCCACATAAAAACAAACATCGAGTGTGTTAAAATATATAAATATTTATTATTTGGGCGAAATTCGAATTATTGTATGTACCAAATTTTGATGTAATGCTTTAGATCCTCTAATAATAACAGTGTGGGTTCAAATCCAGATTATAAAAAAACCACTGTGCCAACAAATTAGGGAGATTGAAAATAATAATCTTATGATGCCTGTGAATGAGTGAATTTACAGCAATAATTAAAAATAATGATACATTTGATCCAATTTTAACACTCTATATGCGGGTGCAGATGCGCGCGAGCTTAACACTCAAAGCCCCGCTGAATATAGGCGAGTGATAGCACGGAATCGCGCACATTTCTAGCGATTTTTTATTTCCCGCGGCTTTCACAAATATGCTCGTAACTCGTTTCGTATTCATGCTAATTTAGTAAAATAAGAAGTGTTATAAAGCGTATAGTATAGTGCATAAATATTTAAAATAATTGGTTCATAAATAAATCTAACAAGCTGTAAAAACGACGATTGATTTATATTTTTGTCTAAAAAAACCACATAAATAGATATTGTTTTATTAGTTTCACAATCAGAATATTGTCGAAAGTTTTTAGAAATTATTTTATACGATGCTATGTGTTCAAACAAAATCAAACAAAAATAAAAAATGCATACCTTTACACACATTTTTTTAGATCCGTTCTAATTTTTAAAAAAAATATATTTATTTACCCTGTATTCGATTTTCTAAGATGGGAATATAATTTTAAACCATAATATTATGAGCTATCGCAAAACAAACGTACCTTAGAATTATAGATAATAAATACCATATTGAATGGTAAACTTAAAAAAATGTACTAAAATCTTTTTTTGTGCGAATTTTTATTGTGCGATTTCGAAGTTATGCGGTTTTTTTTAAGCAATTTTTTTTTCATAAAAAGTACTTTTTGAGATATTTTGGATAAAATACGAAATAAATCATCAACATTAACCGAAATTTGGAAAAAAAACTATAATTTGGGACTGTCTACATATACATACGACATAATCTTTGAGTGTATCTTTTTTGGCATCACTTCTTGAAAGTTAATTAAAAAGTAATCACGAAGAAGCAATTACTAGCCGTCCCGCCTAAAGTGTGTTAATATTCATATTCAAACTTTAGCAAGTGTGAAAGGCAAATCGAAATTCCCCACATAAAAATCCTTTCCCCAGAAAGATCTCAAATGAAGATGGCCAATATACACAATTGAAATAATTGGCGGCTGTCCGAGTTTCATTTTGACATTGCATTTAATTCTTATTGCATACCAGTGATTATTTTGTAGGATTTAATCTTAAATGATCGTCGCTTCGCGTTGATGAGAATGGACTTGAATGATGATGAATGCACTCGTACATCATCTTTATTGCACTTTAGCGAGCCGGTGCTTTTAAAGGCTTCTTGGGATCGGCAAAAGGCGTGATGATTCTACCATACATGCAATTCATTTGTAATGAAATAAATTTTCACCCGCAAGCTGTGCCATCAGTATCAAACAGCGGATCGTGAAGAATAAACAAGTCGAAGACAACAAATGAAGATGGCCGATGAACGCTAACTGCCTTCGGCTCTCCTTGTCCGAGTCCATCCAGCGTATTTATGGTGAAACGGACGCGTTGCCGGTCTCGAAGAAGGGCATAAATGATCATCGAAGCGGCGGTACAGAGGTAAAGCATATCCGGTTCATCGGGTCATAAAGTGGCTTAATAGCTTTATTATCAAACGCTTCGGTCAGCCTTGCACCGCTATTTATTTCATACCCTCGCCGATAGCCAACGTTTTAATTAAAATGCTGCTGCTGAAATATTTAACCACCGAACCCTACGGCTGGGGTGGCTCCTACCGCTCTCGCCTCTAATTGTTAACAAATAGAACGATATTTCAATTTGCAAGCAGAGCTTTTGTATTATTTTCATGGTCATTAAGGAGGGATTTTCTTTTCTGAATAAGGAGATTAACAGTATATTTCCTGTCGCTAAAAAAACATGAAAATTGAATCAAAAGATTAAAAATACTTTCCCATTTGAAATACTTGTGATGATAATTTTGAGCTATTAACACACTTTCATTGCAACACGTAATACAACATTTTTCCCTATTAGTACTGTAGTTCTTTGTGTCATATTTATTTAACGTAAATAGGACTAATTCTTACAACAACAAAAAAATAATTTCGAAAGCATTTATAAAATACAAACTTTTAAGAGATGATAAGATGAAAAAGTTCGCCCTTATTTTATCGCGACTTTTATGAAATTTCATTTTAATTAAGGCAAGTGCTTTCAAGACTCTTATTCAAAAATAAAGTATTAAATTTTATAATCGTTCTTTAATAGTTTTTGGAATAAAAATTAATAAACACACATAGCTTTTAACTTAACATAGTGAATATTTATTTATTGTGTGTGCAAATTCATCAACCCAATTTTAACTGACCAAACAAAATGAAATGGTCATGGTAGAATTATATTATAGTCAATTAGAAAGGCTTTACGATCCAAAAAAATGGTATGATTAATCATATCTTGTGTTGCTAATGTTTATCAGTAGCATAGATATTTTCAATCGATTGTCTGGATCCAAGATTTTCCTAGCTTAAAAACAATAAAAAAACTGTATAAGATCTGTACTCGTTCATATATATAAATATGAATTTCTTATAGATAAAATGTTCCATTTAAATATCAGGTCAGTCCAAAAGTTCGTGCGCATTTTTGGGTTTTTATTTACAAATAGTGTAAATAAAACACAATTTAATATTAGATTTCGAACCTGTTCGTATCAAAGTGGAGTCAACGCAAAAGGTAAACATACCTCTCCCTCCAATAACGACCAGTCTTCGTAAATGATAAAAATACAGACGTATATTAACCCTTTTCGGTCCCCAAAAAATGTTTTTTGTTCCCACCAGGTCCACAATAGATTTTTAAAATTTTAGGAGAAACTGTTATTTTCATTTTTTTTAACTAAAAACTCGATTTGTGGTAAAAAATAGTTTTATTTATCAAATATACATACTGAAGGCCATAATAACTATATCTTAAAATTTTTCAAAATGTGATACCGCTCAAAAGATTCACCAATGCAAAGTTGTGCATATGCACGCGAGCCCCTAAAACTACCCTTTCGTATCCCTTCCAAGTAGACAGTTACACATTCCAATGAGCCAAAAAATCATTTATCCTATGATCAACATACTGTTCTAATAGATACAAGTGAAAGATTTAATTCAATAATACCATCAATGAAAAAATATGTCGAATGACATTCGACATGAGACCTACGCGGTAAAAATCGATGTCGAATGAGATTCGACATAGGACCGGAAAGGATTAATACCAATAAAAAAGAATATTTGTGCTGTACGAAAAATGGATTATTTATCATAATGTTACAAGAAAAAGACAGTGAACAATATAAAGAAAAGCAGCTAATTCCAATAGTAAATGTGTCTTTATTAAATATAAAGAAAGTGTTATTTCATCATGATTTTTTTTGGCTCAAAACCAGTGTCTTTCTTCAGCAATGGAATTTAAAAGTTACCGTTGTAAGATGGCGAGAAATTTTAGATAGTATAGAAAAAAATATCATTGATTATAATGTTGAATTGTGTTTTATTTACACTATTTAAAAAAATGCGCACGAACTTTTGGACTGACTTGATAATATAAACATAATCTAATATTTTAGGGCAATTATTTTATAAAATAATACAAGGGCCTGCTAATATCGTGATTTGTGCCGCAAGGACTTTTGATGTATGTATTATTTAATAAAATTAAATATATTAATAAAAAATACTTAAAATATGAATAGTTTGAGTTCGAAACGTCAAAAAATATGCTGCATTAGGCTTTATTGGTTTGATGTTAATGATGACTTTTTTGAAAATATTTTTAATTTGTACAATATATTGGGCTTAAATACTAATGCCAATGGAAAACAACAACGAAAACATCCAATGGCATGCTTTGGAATTCCATTTTTTGCATTATCAAATTTAATTAATGTATTACATGAAAAAGCTTCGCATTATTTACAAAAAAAAACCTGTTTTAAAATAATAAGAAATCGCATGTTTGTTAAGAAATTTGATTGCAGATAATGTTTCATCTGCAGCTCAAATCTCACAACATATTATTACTGTAGGCCCATTCGTCCACGAGATACAAATGATATCTCGTGATATATGAATACAGCACAATATGAACCGGCAAAAAATCTACAACATGCAAAAACTGGTATTTCGAAAAAAAGACTATGAATAATTTAATTTAGCGCATCTCTATTTATAATATTTTGGCAATGCATTATGAACGAATGGATATCGACGCAATACTGCATCATGTCGTTATGGCGACTTTTTGTATCGGCGTTTGTTTCATGAAATCATGTACAAGTGTCATTTTCTATTGAATAGCATGCCATTCTTGTAAAACTAATTTGCTTTGTCACTGGTCTTCGTAATCAGGTTTTATTTCTTAAGTGCGCTTCCACATCTCGAAGCTGTTATTATATTCAATATAACCGGCGGTTTCTGGTCGTAAAGCAATGAAAAGACGTCTTTTGTGCAAGCAACGTGATATTTTTAAGTATTGTTTTCGAAAAATATGTTGAATCAAATACATGCTTTTAATACATTCAAATTAAGTCATCATCAACAGTCAAAGGCAATCCATTGCACGATCAATATCTACTTGATAAGCTCAATATTTCGAATATGTTAAGTATTTTTTATTAAAATCATTGAAACATGGATGAAATGATTCATTTAAGATGTTCATTTCCCACAAAGATTGACAGCAACTGGTCGCTTTAATTGCAACAAATTATGAGATGCGCATGGCACGATTGCTATTATAATTTAATTAATTGCATCAGATTAACCGGAATTGTTAATTATTTCTGAGGCAGTTTTTCCCCACATTCGACATGCGCTCGTTTAGAAAATACAATGCTAAAAATCGACATCTCAATTATATTGTAGTTGAGGCGATGACGTCTCCTCTTGCGATGAATTCCGGATAATGAAGTCACAATTGAATTGAATTAGCATGATTTATACCGAATTTTATAAAAGCCTATGAAAAATACGCGATAATTGCTCAATCCAAGCGTGGGTCATACAATACAAACGCAACGTCACGGTGCAATTCAAACCGATGCATTTCTTATTCATAGTCGATCGATGTCCGGATAAATATTGGTCGCAAACGTTATTCGCATGACTCAGCATCTTAAAAAATCGACAGATGCAAAATTTTCAGACGTTTCGTCATACGTCCATAGAACAAATAACAAACATACGCCATAAGGTTGATGGACCACACAGGCTTAGAAGAAATTAAGATTTATGTGATTTACTATTAATGTAGGTGGAGAGCATCATTAAAAAAGGTCGTTCAAACAACACATTAATTTTTATTTTTACGCAATTTGTTTGAATCATTAAGAGAGCTTCGATAATTCATCTCGCATCTTGTGATGCATCCATTTCTGTGTACGGTAATCACACATTCACAGATGTCTCCGCTGAGATCTTGCATAACTACTGCAATGGTTCCCCACAAGAGTTATGCAACACGGCAAAAAATATCGATCCTGAATGAGGATAAAAGCGCCATTATGCATTCAGAATCGGCTGGCAATGTATTATTTAATGAATTTAATTCTCATATCAATAAAATCGATTTTTGTAAAATAATCTTCATTAAAACAATGTGATATACTTAATATACTCACGACGATAAATGATTTCACTTTTTCATTGAAATAAACATAGAAGATGAATCTTATTACATATTAAATATACAGTTCCAGCCACTGTATCCAAACGGATGATTTATTTTTATGGCGAATTAAATTAATATGATATGACACAGACAGCAAAATTTGCATTTAACAGACACACCTTCCAACACCTTGATGATTTTTTTGATACCGAGAAATTTCTTTTATCGATATTTGTGTTGATGTGACGAAATACAATCAAATGTGTTGTTGTTAAATATTATCATTTAATAGGTTGGGGAATCAATTCTGGATTTTTAAATTTCAAGTAGAAATTTCGACAGTAAATTAAGTGAGGCAGGGTCGTCTATAATTGTCTGATTGACAAATATAATTATAATATCATTAAAAATAAAAATGGTATCCCTATGCCTTAAATAATCACGTATTCTAATAGCGTATAATAGTTATCTCATAAGTGGAAGATAATTTGGAATCATAACATAAATTGATTCCCAATCATAAGAAAATCTCCCCATTGAGATCATTCATGTTTGATCTATTTTCAAGTAAAATAGCCATAGAGAGTTTCTAACTAAATGAAAATGTTAAGATTTAATATAGCCTCAAAGCTCTTTTTGTGCGATTTCGAAGTTATGCGGATTTTATATGCGGAAAAATCGATTTTGTTTTTTTTGCATTTTTTCAATGCTTCGACTTTTAAAAATTTATCCCTCAAAGAAATTTCCGAAATTCTAATTACTTACGGAGTTATGGCTATTTTAGCGATGCGGCAACTAAGTCCGATCCTACTAGAACGCAGCGTTTTTCTCAAAACTACTTTTTTCAACACGGTTGACATGATATATTAAGTTTTAATTATTTTTTTCACTTCAAATTAGGTACGAACTTTTATTATATAACCGTCTATAGTTACTACCAGATTTAAGTCAAAATTTAATTTTTAACTATTTAAAAAAAAAAAACAAAAATAAAGTCAAAAAATAACTTTCTTTTAACAGTCGCCATTTTGCGAAAATATTTTTTTAAAGCAGGGACTATAACGACATTTTTACCAACTAAGATTGTTTTCCTGTTTTTTTTTTTTTTGTGCGATTTTGGATATATTTTCATATAGCTGTTTCAAAGTTATGCGGTTTTTAAAATCGATGGAACGCATCTTCACTTTTTCTATAGTAAGTCATAGCTTTTTTTTGTGCGATTTTGGAAAAAATGAAACTTCTGATGGATCATCTTGAATCAATTCAAGCTTGATTTTCTAGTAGTTATCTGACTGAGAAATGGCTAGAAAATAATTCAAAAACGATAATTTTTCAAAAAATTCATAGATATTTAAATTCAAAAATTCAAATAACTTTAACATATTTTAAATTTATGCAGAAGTCAACGCTAAGTTATGTAAATGCTTTATTTCTGGAAAAATCACTTATTGAATTCTATTAATATTTTATAAGAATCTTTATTCTTAAGCAATGGACAGATTTCCTAGGGCTCATAAATAAGATAATATAAGATAAATAAGACAGATTTTCTGGGGCTCAAATTTGTAAGAAAACATTGATTGAATGATCAATAATATGAATGTAATAATATTTAGAATGCCATCGTGTTTGAAATGCATTCTATCAAATCTTCCTGTCAATGAAAATGCAAACAATGCAAATTCTCAAGAGTATCACATATTCGAGTGGATGCATTTCGCAATTCATTAAAATATTTTTACTGTAAAACGTCCCAGATCTAATCAGACGCTATTTGGCATTCTAAAATTGGCATATTTATACAGTTTTAGTCGCAATTTGAGTGTTTATTTTGGAAAGCACAGTTCTAAGATGCATTAAGGAATAAACGAACAATGAGGGTAATATGCTCTACCAACACCGACCATAATTATACCAGAAGATACATTAATCATACAAGTGTAATAGAGAAACAGCGTCTTATTTGTACATAAGGACATATACGAGCCCGGCAAACGATCATCAAGATACCAACAATATGCATACATTAATCGAGTGGGAAAGATAGCATTCAGATAAAACTATTTTTTTTTCTCTCTGAATTTTACAAATATATTCTTAATTGCCACTTGTCGTGTCTATTGACATGTCGATTCGCAATGAAATATGCAAGTTGTGCGAAATTAGCAGCAATTTTTATTCACTTTGTATTAAAAGATCATTTCTTGTGTGAAATTAATTTGTTTAATGACTCGATTTCAATAATTTAACAATAAATTGTCCATAATTAATACCGCATTGAAGTGATAAAATAGTATACAATGAAAGCACGTCGTGATCGTGAGCATAAAACTTTTTTTATGACCTTAGCATTTTTCAAGAAATATATGAAAATGACATCAACGTTATACTTATGAAATATGCTTTCAACATTTTTTGCTGTGGTTTTCAATAATTTAATTACTAGGATGACCATATGTATAGTATTTTGAGTCACTAAAGATTAACAATTAAATATATGGTAGTTATTATTGGACGTTTTTCAGCAGCATCTTGAGTTCTCTGCTATATATTTGCAAAAAATTCTGTTATTATTCTCTAATGTAATGAAATTTAAATGTATCTGATTGATCTAATGATTAAAGCAATGAATTTATAGCGTAGAAGGAAGTCGTCTTGTAAGAATGCCGTGTTATATGGAGATCGTCTGGTAATTTTCATATCGCTGTGAGTAAAAATTACCCTGGATCGGCGGATAGTGATGCTATTATTCTAATGATGTTGTAATTTAAATCATGTATGCTTGTCATAATCAGCTGCAAATGCTTTTAAAGTGATCATCAGCTTAAGTGTTACGAAAGTATCTTTCATTTAGGCTATTTTACGGTATAAATGAATATGATAATCATCATCACCATTACAATCATAATAGAATTTTAGCGCCAACCAAAAAAAGAACCCCATGGATGAGGATTTTTTCTCACATAATTTATACCTGTTAAGACAATACACAATAATTGTAATAAATTGTAATCAACGCCATAAATTGAACGCAGCACATCATTATTCAAAAGACGTTTAACAACAATACTAATTTTATAAGTGGTCCAAATAAAAAGCGAATTTCGTGAGAATTTAAGCGGAATTACAACCAAAATCATCGTTAAAACTAAACTTTATTGCGTGTGTACAATCTGAAATAATAACCAAATTGAATGAGTAAATATAATGTGAGCTTTGAGAATTTTAGGCAAATACGCGTATAAACACATTCGCATTATACTCTGTTAGTGTGTCGACGCAAACGTGAATCATTTGCATATTTTCTTTTATTTCGCACTCCTTGGTCTCGGTTTTCGATTATTTATATCGCTAAAGAGCACCAATGACGGCTTTATGGTCTCCGAAATCGCTTCAGGAATAAAGAAAGAAGAGAAGAAAGAGGAATAAAAGCAAAAGCATACCCGGCAATAAATCTATCGACAAAAAGTTGACCCGGCGCGACGTTGTACGAGAGCAAACAGAAGCTCCATGTGGAACGACGACTTTATAATTATTTTATTTATGTATTTAAATGCAGGCGAATTTGCATTTTCCCTGCAATAAAAGCTTGGATACACCTGTCCTTACTGGAACGCAGAATTTGGCTCAATCGTTAACGTCGCGAATTCTAATCAATAAAAAAAACCGTAAGATATTGCATGGTTTTTTGTTGCAAATTTCAACATCTCATATTAACATTCCGATCATTCCAGCGCGGAAGAAACGTGTTGAAATATTTTGCGGCCAAAAATTTGATCATCCGTTTCAAAAACTGTAATATCTAGTCATTAATAGTAACAATAGGGTATTAAATTTATCTATATGTTAATCAAAGCAATCTTCTAATAACCGATGATTTCTTGCGCTTAAATCTATCTTCTCACAATAATTACTATATCCATGGGAACATTCTGATTTATGTTCATTTTGGTAATGTATCTTGTACAGGAAATATTTAATTCCTCCGAGTTAGAGTTTGATTTATACATGTTATCTTCCATTACAACAACAAAAAATGATCGAAACACAAATTTCATACAAAATTAAGTGCTATTCTTCGTATTCATCTATTATACGGAAGTAAAGGTATTTTATAATCAATATGTTTTACAAATTTAAAGACCAATTGTAAATACTTTAAGTACATTTGATTTTAAGATAAGATAGAAGATTCGTTTAAGTCACACATATTGCAGTGATAATTAACGAGGACTGCAAACAACGATCGCTATTGGTCAACTGATGACTGCAAAATATTAATAGTTTCTCATCCTACATGTAAAAATAAAATTGACATAAAAATGATTGACAACAACATAATTTGATCTATTTCGCATGTGCAATCGTTTGCATTTTTTGAGCGTCTATGTATGCTTCACTTTAGAAGTGTTGTTCAAGAAGTGCCACTGTCAATCATTCATTTAAATGCTTCAATGACATCTGCAAATTAGCTTTTTTGATTTAGGTCCAATGTCACAAAAGCTTTGATCTGAGATGACATTGCAGATGAAGAAACAAGCGATTTTGTAGCGTCATCGTTGCTACAAATCTATGTTCTGATGCCAATCAATGAACACGAGATTATGATTCAATATTTTTTCTCGATATTCCCAATCTCCCTGGGGACTTTCTTTCCCAGAGACGTTGGTCCGATCAGAGGTGACTCTCTCGGAGTCTACATGTTTTATGCATAGGAAATCTGGTGAGGTACCGTACCTCAGGAATTTATACAACTGCCTCTTCTCGTTCCCTGCCATTGTCCGGGTCGGAACTCTCTTTTTGTTTTCGGTGCATTTTTTATCTCGCACGGTTCTCTTGTCAGATCGTATGGTACCTGTTCCGTGTCTTCTTTTTTATTTCCCTACGTTTTACGGTCCCGCCCGCTCGAGATGAAGGGACCATCTCTCAGGAAACGACTTCTTCGAATAACTCGTGCTTTACCGTTTTCGCGGAATTTATGGGGTGCAATGAAAGCATTCGGAGCAAATTCCGACTCGATAAAACCGGCGCGAATACTCGCGAAAAATTCATTTATCATCGCGGCGTAATTTGGCGTAGCCCAGATTTTATTATGCAAGATTTATTGCCGTCGATTGAGGGCCTCGAGGAGCAAAATCAGTATGAAAGTGCCCTTACTGCGCCAAAGAAGGAAGATGAAGATGGATAATCCGAAAAGAACGGCGGCACATGGTCGAGCACAACAGATGCGCTTTATACCCCAAGGCGAATTTCTCCACTTCATAAACCTTCCCATAGCCTTATTGCCATAAATTATCTCGTCTCTGATGACCAAAACAAGGTCGAAAGGACCTTATTATTATGGCTATAAATTCACAAATAATGACTAGTTATTGTTTACAAATTGATTTTACGCTTAAGATTATTTAAGAACAACCAAAGCCAATGTGGACTGCCACATCATTCACAACTGTCACGGTTAACATGTTATTAACATATCCACCTGTATATTTAATTTTCGAGAATGATCTAATTCAACGATTTTGTAGCATATTCAATATTAATATAAATCATTATGATCTTATCAAAAGCCGAGATATCATGCATGCAGTCAACTGAAAACATATTTTATACTAGCATACTTTCTCATATTTTCTCCAGAACTGAAGCTACCATAATGATATAATTTTTAAAATATATAATACATAAAAACTTGAAATGTCTTTCTGTAACATAAAAAATAATTTAATTGATATCTCCTATACCGTTTGTGTTATTTATTTTTAAAATAAGGTATTTTTCATGCCGCACTCTGTATGTATGAACGTATTGCATTCAGAAGAAAAACTTTGTAAATACAGTCTACCCTTCTATAGTGTCGAGATAGGGACCTACGCTATAAAAACAAAACTCTATAGGAAATTAGACACCCATAAAATATCTTACGTGTTTTATCCATTACTTACGTAAAAAACACCGTAAACGAAGTGGACGCTATAGGAGGGTCGACTGTACGTGATATTTATTTTATATTTAATATTTTAATTTATCAACCAGTCATTTTGATTTGTTTTGGAAGAAGTAGTTTCATTTAAATACCAGTAGTTTTAGTGTTAATAAAAAATGTCAGTAATACTTGCTAAAAAAGTTGACATTTTCTTCGATGGAAATATCAGCAGTGCTAAAAATAAATGCAAATAATTAAATCTTATTTTCATTTCTATCAAAAAATATGTTAATTAAATTATTAATTCTACTTAGAAATACAGTTAAAGTAAGCCCACAAGGGCAACTATTTTGGTAAGTGTTTTAATAATTAAATTTTCTTGGTTATCATTTTTGGTCGGTATCAATTAGATAATAATTGAATTCAATTATCAAGTCGCTTATATTTTGAAATAAATAACAGAAATAATCTCCATTTCAATGCTCAATGGTTTTGTACGCTATGGCAGGTCCAGAGGAAAAAAATCAGATAATTACTAGGACTATCGACCCGTGGAATAAATCATCCGGAAACGACTGCATATTCATATATAACATATAGAAGTACCGTTGATGGATAATTTAAAGGCAACGGGTGGATTCCACGGCTGTCAATAAGTGTGGAAATATTTCGGGGCCGCGAAAGTTCCCACAATGGGAACGTCACGGCCCTCGCCGTGATGCTTTTTAATTTCTCCCATGTGATCACGTGCACCACGAGGCCCAAACAATGGTGTTATAAGTTTTAACGGCCATATGCGATCATGGCCAAATTATAGTAATTAATTATAATGCGGTGAAGAAGCACGCCGACCTGCGCCGATTGCGTTTCGGCGGTCCCGAGATCAACACGCACCCCGCTTCTTCAGGATCGACAACCCCTAATTACTGCCTACACCCACTAAATCAAACAGGGCGATCGAATAAACCCACCGCCTAAGCTTTTGTTGTATCTGGGGGTCAAACGAGCAACCTAAATTATGCTCCTAATCTGGAGAGCAAACATGTGAGATATGGAAAGAATATGCGTCAATATTGATACAAATTTATTTAGCCACCTCAATACTATTAGATCCAAAATCGGATAAATATATAGAATAAAATTATATTGTATTAATTTGAAAATCAAGTTTCGTTGAAGTGGCTTAGATTATGAATTCTTATTATAAAGATTTGGGTTCAAATCCGAACTGTGGCAAAAAATCACCATACCAAAAAAGTTAGAAGATCGAAAATATTAATATGTCCGATCGATTCGCTCAATCCATATTTATTCTAATTTTGCTGGGTTTGAGAAAGTAAATATAACTATAACCTGATATTAACTGAAACGATCATTTTGGCGGTTCGCTTAGCAAGCATTTACGAAAAAATAACAGAGTAAAAGCCCCCAAAATATCAAACCCCCAAAATCATATTCTTTTAATCTCCCACTAAATGAAAACAGAACCATTTGAACTGTGTAAAACTTATTTAAGTAGACAAAATGCACATTGAAAACATCCTTAAATATGTATGATAGAAAGGTGAATAGATATTGCTCTATTTATTTGATCATTTGCTGAATTAAATACCAAAATACTGATGTAGGTTCAATATTAAAAGGTTTTAACCCTTGGGATTTTTTATGAAAGTTCAACATGACTTTTATGGTTTTGGAAACCTTGCTAAAAAAAAACTATGCCATTAAAATGAACCGCAAAAAGTCGATGTTAAAACATTAAATAGGACAAAAAATTGTTTAAACGATCATCCCATGTATTTAATTTTTTTATAAATCTATCTAAAAATTCGTTTACAAAAAAACATAAAATAAACACATTCGATCATCAATATTTTTGATCAAGATGCAATCCATTAAAGTAATTAAAATGATTTTATTGCAGTTCTTCAATAAAACATTTTATCGTCAATGAATCAATAGTGATGTGATATCAGTTATGCAATATAAAATCACTTTACGAAGATCAATAGTGATCATTCCACAAGGTAAAATTTAGCATAAAAATATTAGATATATCCGGCTATTTATTCTTGGAATCTCGAATGAATACAACGAGGTTCAATAACATCTCAATTAAATATATTTTCAAATGAAATTCTCATACAAAAAGCCATTCCGTATGCATAATAGACGAACGGAAGAATTTATATAAGAAAGCTTAATCGATTATTAATCTAAACGCCACATTGGAGCTTTTAAGCGGAGCTTTTGAAGCCGCTAACAATATTAGTTGTATGCTAGAAGCTCGGATTGCTCTCTGATTTTTTTGTCTTTTTATGACTGACCTCATAAATTTAATTAAAATTGAACAACAAAAAACATACTTAAGGTTTTTATAATGTAAATTTAAATACGACATCTTGACCTCTTGACAAATTGATCATCATAATGATATCATCAATACTTTCACGGCAAACATAAACACGATTCGCACAATTATAATGGTATTGCCTTCAGTTATTATCCAATAATAGAGATAAATTACTATAGGATCATCCCGAGATCTAGCTGAATGATTGGATTCAATTATACTCCAAAATCAAAATGCTTCAACGATTTAGGATATTTGAAATATCTTGGGTTTTTAACGATCGTTTCGGGATTGTGTTAAAGTAGTTCAATCATCGTTTAATAATCAATTAGTTTAACAATATATCGGGACAATAATCGTAAAATGGCTGTTTGTGTAAACATATCGATGGATTTATAATAATCATAAATTTTCGCCGCAGACTGATGAGAAGCAGTTTAAGAGCGCCAACTAATGAGTATTTTTGAAGAATTCCCAGGAAGGTCGTTGAGGAAAATACAGGTTCTATGCAGGTAAGACGTCGATCAAAAAGAAGTAATCAATAACCTTAAATCTTATTCATTGGTACGTAAACGAACGACGAAACCGACGCGTGACTTACCATTTTTTTTAATTATAATACAATTCTACGATTATAAAAAGTATAATTAAAAATGCAATCTTGTACAATGTGGGATGTTTAAAAAATCCTTTTACGAGCGAGATTTCCGGCTTCAATGATCAAATATATGAAATGCATGAAGTTAAAATACATAGGATTTTCTCAGGCAAATATAGCATGGCTTTTATATTATAAAATTTACATTGATTATAAAGCATTATACATAGATTCAATTTGCATCGTCTTATTTGGAGATCTACATATGTTATATAATGTTTGTGAAAAATTGTTTATTACTAATAGGGTTAATTAGAAGTTGATTTTTCAAATAGTTTGGTATCATGAGCATAAAAGTTTTGCATTTCATTCTATTAAATTACTTTCTTCAATTTTGGCATGGATTTCATAGCATTTAGTAATACAAACTAATTATCATTCGCCGATCATATTTATAGCGTAGGGTGAGTTTTAAATATAGATCCTACATTGACAATTTATACGAATTTTTGGTTCTATTCTATAGCCTTATATTTCAAATGGTTTCTTTAATTTGATATATGATAAATTCAATTGCTAAATTATGGGATTGCTTATAAATTGGGTGGTTACATGCAAAAATTAATAAATAAGTTTGGATTAAAATTCAAACGAAAATAATTGATCTGACAAGATCTTCCAATGGGCTGATCATGTTCATAAGAGAAAAATAAAAGATATTTTTTTAGCCCTATTAAATCAACTAAAAAGGTCAATGGATCATAACATCAATCCAGTGGGATTAATTGATTAATAGTGTTGATCAAATGAACCTGGTGGATATCTTTACTGCTAGATATGCTTTGAGGGAAAAAACAAGTCCAGGTCAAATTTAATAATGGGTCATCGGTCTTTCTCATGAATGAGTGGTTTTATCCAATTCTTTCGGGCATGCCGAGGAAACCGTGGTCCGTGGTGATCTACTGACGCAGCTGGAGGAGTTTTGGGAATCTCAGCATCTCCCACAAAAAGCACACACATAGTTGGGGCCCAAACACACTGGCAGGTCACACACGACCAGGTCGTGACTCGATCCCAGCCCGGCGGTCAATCCCAACTCTCTGGCAGTCACGACATCGCGCTGCTTCTGTCACACTTGCACTCTGCTCTCGGGGCTGCTAGTGCGAGCGAAGCGGCCGCGAGATGACCGCCGAATTAAATCCACCTTAACCCGCACCCACAGCTTCCGTCCCGCTCTGAATAGCACGTGATATATGAGTATTCCAAAGATGAGAAAGAGATGATTATACTGTTAGAGGTGGGTCTCGAGAAGGAAAGCTAGGTGACCGCGGCGCCCGGGGCCACGCCGTTTTGATGCTGCCAGCGCTGCTCCGAGGCGCTGCGAATCTATATCGTTCATTGGCGCGTGGACGATACTCATCAATCATCACATGATTACATCAACATGTGACCAATGTCATATAAATTACGTAGAAAATTCAATAATATCACCAAACGCTTCCGGTACTAACTATAGAGACTAAAATAGGATTATCACCTTTGAATAATCATATGATTCATGAGCATAATATTATGAATATTTATAGCATATTATCTTTAAGGATGTATTAATACACCAAAGAAGTCATTAAAAAAGCAATTTTCTCCATATAAAGGGTTAAAAATAAAAAAATTAATGTTTTTACGCATCATTATCATATACTCATTTTAAAAGAATGATCAGCAAAAACCTTTAAAAATCCATTATTTTAGTTCACATCTTAATATGGTCCAAAATATCAATACATATATAAGAGGAAAAAATATGATCGCCTTTCAACTACTCTTTGAAATTTAATATATGATATTTTTAGCTTCAATGTTTTTTAAAATTTAAAACGGCAAAATCAATCAAATTTAATATTGCAATTTTTACCTCTACGCTATGAAATGAAAGCGTTTTAAACAAGAAAAATGTTGAAAAAGCGAATATGATACCATTAGATGACATTAGGAGACTGAAACTTTGAAGGACAGGAAAATACCGAACCGCCCAAAATCTACTACGAATACCGAGGATAACTTCTTTATATTATCATCCAAAAGAAGCCATCGCTCAAGTCTTTTAGCTCCTCAATTGGTTATAAAATTGAATAAAAACAGATTGTCTAAATAAATAAAAGACATAGACACATTAGACTCTATAAACATAAAAATCGGGCGATTTCATAAAAATTGGAGAAATATCTTATGAAAAGAATCATTTTTATTCGAGGAACTTAAGCACAGAGGTAAAAATGTAATATTGTGGGGTTGCTTTGAAGGTGAACGTTCTGGAGGCTTAATTAATTTTAATACAGACGGTTAATTGAAAACTTTTCAAAAAAATATGCAATGCCTTCGCTTCTTCCAATATTAGAAAAAAGGGCGAAATTTCATATGCTTCATCCCCAGATATATTTCCAATCGAGCTATTGTAAGATGAAACTGATTAAAAAGCAGAAAAATATCAGAACCGAACATAGTTGATGTTTTTTTGTTTAATAGCATAACGATTTTTAAAGACATTTGATACAAAATACGAAGAAAATTGTATTTTAATATTTTTTTACTCAAGTTCAGTATTGCAATTTCAAGTCTATATGACTAATTGAGATCCTTTACATTATGCATATTTTATAATAGATATTTGAGAGATGAATAAAATTTCGGGATTTGCCCTGCATATTTTACGTTTTTTAAGATTCACATTTTAAAATATAGAATTTTAATAAGAAATTTAGCTCATACCACTTCGGAGGCGTTGATATACCCATGATTATGAGCGTACACCTATACATGATTGATATGTAATCAACCCTATTCAACTCAAAGCCTTTTTTTGTGCGAATTTGTGAATTATTTCTACCAGATTTATGTCAAAATTTATTTTAAAAAAAAGTTAAAACTGTGACAAAATAAGGCCATTAAATGACTTGCTTGAATTTTTTTTAAACAGTCGCTATTTTGTGATTTATTTATTTTTTTGAGTTAAGTATTATAGTGACTAATTATGAATTATATTGTCGGAAAGAGAAAATCTTTACAGAACAACGATGACATTGACACTGGGTATACTATGATATTTCTTCCGAAGAGGAGAGCGATTTTGAGTCATATCTAAAACGATGATAGTTTGTAATTAAAATAATTAGTATCTAGTGGTTCAATACGTTCTTTAAATTCTACCAAAAATGTTATTTTTTAATTGCCTTTTTTTATGCGATTTTTAATATATTTTATATAGCTGTTTCAAAGTTATACGATTTTTAAAATCCATAGAACGCATCTTCACTTTTTCTATGTCTTAGCGCTTTTTTTGTGCGATTTTCCGCGGAGCGCATTTACCGCAAATAAAGCTTTAAGTGTATTCAATATGATGAATTATTTTAAATATTTTTTAAATGAAGATTTTATGAAATGGTTTGTCCATTCATTTTTGAATGGAGTATATTTTGTACATTGACTGGTACGGTACGCGGTCTTTTCGCAACGCTCGCTCCTCGGGCCAGTATAAATTATAGGTTCTGTGTCGGCCCCGAGGAAAGTGGTTTGACCCGCGGCGCACCTGCCTGCGGCCCGCGGTCCTGTTACGGCCCTGCGTGCGACCCCTGACACAACCTTTGCTTGCCTAAGAAAAGATAATTAAAGGGAGCAAATTCTAAAAATTACCCTAATTACAAATGACATATTCAAGATTTGTATTTAAAATCAATAGCACATAGCGTATCGAATTCAAATTAAATTTATACGGAAATTTTGTGTTTCGACGATGTTTGTAATAAAATATTCCTTGTCATAAGTTGGAATGTGATATGAATAATTTGTCAATGAAACTCCCCATGCAACCAACCATTAATTATAACCTGGGCAATATATATCATTAAACCAACAGGCGGTGTCACCGTTCAGCGGTATTATGGAGTTAAGCTTCCGTATAAAGAGGATTGATATCTTATAACTTCTGAGGTGAGCTTTATATTAATTTATTTTAAGGCATATATATTATCTCTCATGATTGCTGATCATATCATGCTGCAGTTGAGAAATTATTCATTAATCGCATTGCATGAATGCCAAGAGTACTGTTAGATATTGTATTCGTTGTACGTGCATGCATAGGTTATCCTAAATGATTTTCGGATTTCGACGTATTAATATTAAACGAAAACGTATGATTTTTCAGACTGAAATAAGTAATCTTTGCGAAAATAAATTGGCTTTGGATTATCGAATAACAGGAGTCAGTTGGCAACGAATGTACGAGAGAAAGTTGGTCATCAGAAAATTTATAGCCGACCACACTCCATGGGAACCCCTTTCACGATATGCACTTAAGAATTGTGAATTAATAATTGCAAGCCACAATAATGCATTTGGATGAACTAAAAAGTGTTATTAATAAATATAAATATATTCCACCACCTATTCGCATGCAAATTTATCAATACAATCATGCATGAATTAATTTGATTGTTTCAAATCAGTAATTAAATTATACTCACTACTTGAATCTTTCAGTTCGATTCGAATTCTTTCGATCGAATTTGCATCAAATCATGCAATAATATACACAAAGCATCGATACATGATTTTATGATGATCGTGTTAATTGAATGAAATAAATGAAAAACTAGCATTAATTTTTGAAACATTAAAAACGATTTTATTCATGTAAACATTCGGAAATACAATAAATTAAAATAATAAAGCTTTCTATGGTAACATACAAGAGACGCTTAAGGCACTAACAATCTACAGATAAACTTAACCCTTAAACACAATTGTTAATAATAACGAAAACTCACAGCCTCAATTAATACATTTAATCTCGATTAACGCTATAATACTGAGCAATCAGGAACATACTATGTATATAATATTTGATACAAATTCATATAAAATAACCTAATTTATGCTTAAATATTTAAATTTATAATACTTATGATTTAAATACAATAAATATGACTTTGTCGTGGGACATTATAAATTTTAATTAATTGAGACTTGAGTTATTTATAACCCGATTGTTAAAATTAAGCAACTTAAAAAGATAAATTTTTGATTGATTATTAATTAATTAACATTGTGAGATGATTTTAAATTATATACTGGATAAATTATCAAACGTATCATAAGTTCGCGGTATAAATTCGCAAGTTCGCTATGAATATATTGATGTGCTTTAAATGTATTTAAAATAAAATTGATTGTTTGTGTAAATTTTGATGGTATTGATTGAGGTGCGGTATGCAAACTTATGGTACGTTCAATGGTTTTCCAGGATATCAGTTGAACCTTTCTCGACTGCCGTCTACTTCCTGAATGCGAAAGTTCGCTTCTTATCTACATTGGACCCAACTTTCAACTTTGATCAACTGTTGCCGATCATTCGATTGAAGTGCATTGGGAAACTCAACCCAAGCGAGTATTTTCTCTCCGATATATACACAGATTGACGTCCCCATTGGCAAGTTTCGCTTTGTTACCAACGTTCGCCAATATAGCAATTCATACGTGTCGATTGTATTTAATTTAATCTTTTACTGTTAAAAATGATTAAGACGATTCTTTGAAACGGCGATTGCAATCGATCGCTGTAGAATTGTATGATAAGGCTTTAGCGCCGTAAGCGGGCTGCGTCTATATTTCACTTCAGGTAGCTTGATGCAAAATCACAACGAGACATCTAAGGCGTGCGCAGCCTCTTTATCTCGAGTTGATCTCAAATCCTGACCAGACAAAATTATTCCGCATAATAAGTATTGTACGGTATGGGACCTGGACGCAATGGCGAGAATTTCTCAGACAAGTGCATTCCTCACGCAGAAAACAATGGAAGATGCGGTGTTGTGAACAGATAACACTGAGAAATGACTCCCGCAACTATCTAATGATAAGGTTCAGGTTTCGAGTAGGGTGAAAAGTTACTCAGGTCCCCGTGCTGAAAGGTATTCGAAGACGAAAGTATGCGAGGAGTACTCGTAAAACCGGACGTGAGTCGAGACCCTGGCATAAACCCACTGTAGTTCATAGGAGAGCCGAGCGACAATGAATTACCAGATGTATCTATGGACGAATAGTATCCAGAAGAAGTGTTCTTTGATTGCATCGGTTCTTTATAAGCATCCAAATGCTGCTTCACCAGACCCAAGACGTCCGACACGCTCGTCATACTGGGCCCAGCGACGCACACTCTGTACAACAAAAGAGCCACGTCACCAAAGAGTAAATCAAATATTTTACCTGTTGTGAATAGGACGATCGCCTTCAAGCAGGAGTACTCTGCTGAATCGACGTGTAACGCCTTCAGCTTTTCCACCTGCTCTTGGAATATCCTAATGTGGTCCATGAAAGCCACCACCCGATCTGCGGCCATCGGCGATGCGTGCAAACCAGCGGCGGCTAACAACGGTGCCACATGTAAAGGCATCGAACACTGTGACGCATTTAACACAAAAAGTTCTGACCACACCAGTCTTAGTAAAGCCACTTGATCCGTAACTTGGAGGTCGGGAAAAAACGGGATGTTCCTCGCCCATTCGACGGCGGAGAACAGTAATCTAGCAGCTAATTCACATATGTTATCTATGCCCATTATGTTGTTTGGTTGCATACACTGGCCGTATCTCGAGGTGGGGTAGGGTTCAGCTCGTAACAGTAACGATATGTAAGAAGAAAGATAAGAATGTCCATTAAGTCCTGCTGCTGCTACGGGATCCGTACCACCGAGGAATTGGCCAGGTACGCCGAGAGCACTTCCTTGCGAAGGGGGCACGCGCCCTCTTTGCACAGCTGAAACAAAACAATTCACAACGTTAATCATGTCATTTAACACACTATAATACCATCAAAAACAAATAAAATACAATTCGATCCCATAAATTGATTAATTACAAACATTCATTGCATAAATTACGGCCAAAATCAACGATCTTCCATAGATCATTCTTAAATATATCAAAGAATTCCATCTAAAATTCTTACTCATAAAATTTAATTTAAAAATTATTTTGGATAATATCATAATATCATAGTGTAAATATCAAAAAAATTGCGTAGTAGAAGTGAAGCTTCTTAGCTCTTAAATAAAGCAGATTTTATGCATGCACTTTTTTTTCCGTTTGTTAACGAAAATTATTAGTTGAAAGATTAAGTTGTGTTTGTGTAATATATAATAAAATAGGCTTGTTACTGATCTACACTGATTTTCGCTCACTTTCTGTACAACTGCCGCTTGAAGTCTCATTTTCTGTGACTAATTATAAAAGAAGCTCCAATTCTTTCCCGAAAATTAAACGATATATTGTTAAATAAGAAACTTGTTGAGGAATTAATCACAAACTATCAAAGTTTTTTCTATGCAATTTCAACTTTTAAATTGGCCAAATCTGTTAAAAGATCCTTTAATTCTTATAAAATATACACATATACAAAATTTTGATTAAAAAACCTTTTTATAGAGACGAACATCTACCATAAAGAGATGCAAAAAAAAACATTAAGCCATTAAGAATGGAACAGAATGAACCCCATTTAAGATGGATGAACATATTCATTATATTATTTTCCTTATTAAGAGATAATACCAACTTCATTTCGACAAAGAGACTTAAATGTTTCCATATAAATATAATTATTGATTGATTCAATTGAAATATGCATGTTTTACATTAAAGTTATGGGAAGTATTAATGCTAACCTCTTTTTATGATGGTCATTAAGCATTCACAATCGAAAGAATCGATTTAAATTCTAAAATTGCTCTACATATTTATTGCAATTGCATTCATAATGAATGAGTTAATTACGCATATTTGTATAAATAATTTGATTTGGGTTCGATTATAATAAGTATTACTGGTTGCAAGCATTTATATTATTGTCAATTATTTAATATGACATACAATAGTAAGTCATCTTGATATTTAAATGTTATGAGACTATAAAAATATATTAAATTGATCACTCAACGTCTGAAAGTTGTGCCATAATTATATTTATGTGATACTATATACAGAGACCTCTACTATTTTTTATTAGAAGGATAATTAAAGATCCATTAAACTACTGTTGTGCAAATACTTAATAGCTGAAAGCAAATCCTCGAAGGTCTACAACTTAAGACTTAAACAAACCCATAACTATTTTATAGCATCATATTATTAACTCCATTGTCAAAAAAACCTGTATGCAACGGCAATCAATAGTCGGAAAAAATCTGCGTGCGCTATAAATACGAGGCAAAGTAATAGTTACGTTGAAATAATTATAATGAACCGTTCTAATGGATCTAGCAACTAGTTTTAATTTTTCCACACATCCATATTATGCGTATAACCATATTTTATATGGATGAGTAATGTCAATCAGAGGTAGACTTTAAGGCTAAAATGCGCTTACAATAACTGCTAGTTATGCAACGGCTGTCATTACAGTCCGATTGCCAAGAAATCTTAGAAATCCAATGTAAGATGTAATTAGTGAGAGCAATTACGTTAGTGTAAATTCCCGAGCAATCAGCATAAGCACACTATGCAATCGGAATATCTTGTTTTTTAGATATCCTTGGACAAATGACGATAAACATATCGGAAATTTTACGCAGAAGTATTAATTGACAGATTGTCGGGGATTTCTAGATTCGATGTAAAGTCATTGGAAAAATGTACGTTTAAAAAAATATTGCGTGCGTTGCATTATTAATGATCGATTTAAGACGTAATCCATAGAAGTTGATATTATTCTGATGACAATCGTAATACAAAATTCCCAATCATATATTTTGTGGAATAAATAATTAACACACTTTCGTCGGGACACCTAGCGCTATGTTTTTTTCACAATAAATACTGTTAATCGGTAATAGAACCTCTTGAAAAGTGATCGGATAAAAAGGTTCATCTGTATGCGACTCATAAATAATTAGCTCTCCAGTTGTTTCAACAATATCATTTTTTTTCTTTTGGAACTTCATGCAAAAAATTCATTCTTTTTGCGTAGTTATGACGATTTTAAATATGTTAACATAAAATTCGAACGCGTCGACGCCCGACAAAAGCGTGTTAAAATTGCGCGAATATTTGGTCAAAATTGGGTTTCGATCTACGCGCGTTGATATCTCCAACGCATTAGCCGCGCATGAAAGATGGCGCAGAAATGGCAGATTTTACAATTGTGCGCATAAATCCATGTAGTTATCTTCTTGATTGCGACTCATTAGTGCAATCTGCAATATAAATGCAAATCCTGGCAGTTTTTATACCGTTCCTATGATGAATGTTCTGACGTCGCGTGCAGGACGCCCGTGCAATATTGCAATAATCCGAGTGCAACCGTTTGACAAATTACCCGATTGACCGACTGTGACTCAACAATCCCACACTTGTGGTCCACAACAACAACCGTAATCATTGCTTTTATTTTTCTCTTACACCTGCTGTATTTGCGGCATTAACTTACAGCCGTAGGAGTAACAGCTTCCACTGATACAATTCCCCGGTTAAGGTCGTCCGTCGGCAATTAACCCATTTGCTGGATGAAATACTGGCAATTTATTATTGTATGCACATTTATTGCGGTTTTACTCAATCTAATATTTTTGAGCGATAATGTGTGTAGTTGGTCGAAGAAATATGCAACGGAGGTCGTTAATAAAATAATTTCAACATGACATACTTCAATTAATCTATTAACCTATCGCCTTTTTGCCTTAAACGTCTCAAAGATATGATCAATCACTTTAAACAGTTTTCTTGGTACATCTTCAATTTCCAAATGAATAATTGAGCATATTTATAACCCTTCATCTTCTTTAATAATTTGTCAACACTACAACATATACATTGTTAATATGTAATAACAGAATGGTAGTATTTCTATGGATAAAGTATTTTCATATTATGATATCTTATTGCTTTTCAGATATGATCTGATATCTTTTAGCGAGGTTCCTTAAATTATTTTGTTTCCCAAACAAGCTCCATGAAAAGTTAATAGCTGTTCCGCGAAAACTGGAATATTCTACAAGGAAGTGTGTATATTATAGAGAAATTATAAGAAACGATTGGCCATGCTAGAAAATACTGTACACAAATCTGATCCAAAAACAGCGATAAATACGTTTTAAGTGTTCAGCATACTAAATTCTGGAGGAAACAAGTCTGTAAGAATATTACCTATTCCACAAGTAGACTTTGCTATGCTATTTTAACAATTAAAATTTAATTGAATTCAGATCGAAATCATTATCCACATGATACTAGTTATACATTCTGAACATATAAATTGTTTAAATATGCATTAAAATGATATTTAGATCAAATTGCATGTCTTTTTACAATGTTTAAATATTATTTAAAAATTATCCATGGATTTCTGGTTAGATACCAGAGCTTAAACTAAGGGAAGAAGTGCTAATTCGACTGACGTATCCAGCACCAAGTAGCATCAAGAGCCACCAACGGTCATTACATTTCGAATAGGCAAGCAATAATGATAAAATAATCTACAAATTTAAAAAATGTTATGGATGAGACAGTTAAAATTACTATGTATAATATTGACCATTTTAATCCAGATGATTTAAAACTTTGCGCGACGAAATGGACAATGAATGTAATGCACTTTAATTACGTATTGAAGTGGGATCCAGAGGAAAATCACTATTGTGACTTTATGAACTTTGTACAAAGTTATTAGTCTTCTTTAAGGCGCAAAATAATTCAGGAATAAAATTGTATTGAACTCAAAATCCTTCAAAGTTGATAAATCACACGTATCTGGTAAATATTTTCGCGAAATGCATGATAACTAGTATTAAATAGTTTCTGTGCAAATTTATCAGAAGAGTATCACAGTTTGTTGAAACGAGTTTTTATTATTTTACTTTCGTTTACTACTACATATTATGTGAAGCAGGATTTTTTCATTATACTGGAAAGAAGCCAAAGTCCAGGAACAGGCTAGATGCCACACCAGATATAAGAATTCAACTTTCTAATATTGTGCCTGTCATCAAGAAGATTTGCGGTTTGAGAGCCCAACATGTCCTATAGTAAAAGTAAAAAGATCATTCAACCCATTGACTAAATTATCGAATTCTGTAAATATCTATAAAATTTGCCAAAAATATAATTTATTAAATAATTATCTTTGACTTGGTATTAGCAATGATTTAAGCAAACCCATATTATTTAATGCTCAAGTAGATTATAAACTGGTTTTGATCTAAAATATTAATAAAGCCCAATTTTCTATTATTATTTTGTTTGATAACATTTTTTATAGGATATCAATCAATCTCCCATAAGAAAAAAAAACATGTTCATCTTTCATCGATCCCAAAATAGAGTCTGCGTTCATTTATGGCCTCTTATACAGGAAGGCCATTTATCAAGCACTAACGAATGAATCTTAATTCGTTACGCTCACCAGGCACATATTTACGAATTAATAACAGTATACCTGTACGTATAAAGACATAAGAGCACTATTTCAACTAGTATCACCTATTGAATGTTCGAGATACTATAAGAAAATCTTACAACGCTAATGTGGGAAATAACTCACCGCACTCGTCGTGAATCAGGTAAAAGGGCTGATAAAGAAGTCTAAGCAACTGGTCAAGATGAGAAAGAAAAATGTATACAACGGACCGGTACGTTTCTAAATGAATGAGGCTCAGGAGCATATTTACGATTTGTGGTTTTTATTATTGAATAGAGACTTGTCTCGATAAACTGCGTGCATTTGATTGAATGTACGGCATTATTATGAAACTTGATAAAAATATCACATTGCAATGGTACGTTATATTGTCTAAAAATTTAAAATATGGAGTTAAGTAATAGCAATGTCAGAGCGTTGGTTCAACAACGAGTTTTCTGAACGAGACACGCTTACAATTTATTCGCCTTGTTCTCTGGGATTCCTGTGGAAGCGGAGATTAGATCGTATTTAAAACGTGATTATTTAGTGTCGTCATCTAATTGAGATGTTGGCCAGAGTTACGGCCATAGATAATTGTAATAAATATCAACGAAAATAATGGAGTATTCCCAAAATTTCCTATACGTTTTCAGCGTGGTTGTACGCCCGCGGAGAAAATGTCAGGACTATCAATTTCACGCTTGACATTTTAATAAGGTGTCTAGTCGAAAATCTCCAAATGGCTATTTTATTCCGAATATTTATATTTGGTAAAGGCTCGAGTGCGGATGTTTATCATTTCGTGTGACAAATCGGTCGAATTAATAAAATTTGCTATATTGAATTAAATCTACGTATTCATGTGTCGTGGTGCAGTTGTGTGATTAATCTGAGAGGATTTTAAGGATTAATCATCGACTTTATATCAATAACAGTATTATGATCGGAGAAAATTGATATTAATCTAAAAACGAGCAAGAAAATACCGAGAGAAGCATATTTTGATAGAGTATTAACCATTTTGTATCAGCTCAAATATAGCAAGCATTTTGACCAAAATTTCAAACTAACTTATAAAGCAGAATATTATTTTTTGTCAATGGTACAAATACAAGGTTGATTTGATATAATGAATATTGAATAATACACATTTGCATCACTTTCGTTATTGCTCAATAATAAACTAGGATATGTCCTAAAATTATAGAGCGATTCAAATGAAAATCTTTTAAGCTAATCAATATATCGCAGACTTAATCAAAATGTATTTTAACAAGAATTTCAAGATCTTATTTATCGCCTGACCCTTTTATTCCCGGCGGAGCTTTTCATTACTTTGTTGCCAAACGAGTGGTCTATGGGTGTTTATTAATTTTTATGGCTCATTGAAATTTCATATAGCTAATATATGATAAATCACAGATGAGTGACAAAAGTGACGCCTTCTTTTATAAATTACAATAATAATGAGATGCAACTTTAGGCTTGCATAAATGCCGTATACCAAAATCAGGTTTCAACGATCGTCTTATTTATGGCTTTCTTGGATAAAAGCTTATCAGATTTGTTTTTATTGGTATTCATTGGGCATAAATAAGAAGCACAAAGGTGTTATTATTCAATGTCCCGAAAAAATAACGCGCATTCATTATGCATTATTGAAAAAGCTCCAGTGAAAGAGGATAATCCTGACTGTATCATAAGCGATATTGTACGCTATAATGCTTTAAATGGAATATGACGCAATGGAAAGCACATTTTCCACATTCCTATGATTGTATTGATGTTTTGCTAATTCATTTTGGTCATGAGTGTTTTTCTTTGTGTTTGGGTGAGGAAGATGTGTTAGATTTACGAAGGTAAGGTGATACTTTCTTGTACACTTTTTATCTGTGATCCCATGAATGCATATATGTAGAAATGAACATCTTCGAATGCACCGGTGCATATGTAAGTCGGCCAGCGGTACACTGGGCCATTGATTCACCTTCTTCCCGAAGAAGTTCCGTTTCTGTTTCGTCCGAGATGAAATCTTAACCATAACGGTCAGACAACGCTATTTATTCAAGACTAGATTCATAAAATATATAAGATCCGTGGTGAGATTTGTCACGTCTTAACCCTCGGCAACATGCCTTCTTTTATTCAAACAATTTCGTCAATAAAGAACGGTCGTTTCTGAATCATTTAATTAAATTCTGGGTGTTAAACATCGTCCTTTAACTGATTGACATGAATTCCATTCTCTTCGTTTCCTTCTTGTTGGAGAGTCTGAGATCGAATCGTCAGCAATTTGGAATTCGTTCGTTTAACGAATTCGTGACGACAAATTAAAACGTTTCGTGGACATTTCGTTTTTTATTTGCCCGAACATTACAGAGCAATTCAACAAGACTGGTTGAATTAAGAATTACTTGGCGTAGATAAAATCTAGAACCTCATAAAAACTTGCAATTAAATGAGAAAACAGCCAAATGCGACATGCAAAATATCATTTCATCCTCCACGAGTCAAATTTAATTGAATCCAGATCAACGTCAAAACCAGAACAAAAAGTCATGGCAGAAGATTGTGATACCATCACAAAACAAACAAGCTGCAAGAATAGGCGAGCAATTGACCGCGTCTGACAGCCAACACCACAAAAAGCACTACGTGCTTCAACAATATGATTTAACGCCGATGTCCAAACGAGATCAGACACAATGGAGCTTTTTTCTTCAAAAGCTCCCAAATCGGAATTTCCCCGACGATTCGAAGCGTTGACATCTACATTTGCCACGACACATCTGGGCATGGATCGCCACAAATAGATCACCGGCGGAGGCGAGGCACACAATTAAATCTCGATAATTGATTAACCGTTGAATCGCAGGTGTTGGATTAACCGGGTACGAGAGATTCTTGTTACTGTGAATCACGAGTTCGATTCCGGTACGATTTCTGATCTACAAAATTGAATTCCCATTATAGAAATCGTGAGCGGATATATAAAAAGTGTGACGCAGTTAAGCTTAAGCGTTTTCCAATTTTATCCATCATAATACTAGCCAATAAATCCTAAAAATGTCGACTATTCGTCGAAATGTATTATCCAACAAAACCAATTTTACGCTAAATAGTGTTATGCCAAGAAGCTACATATTATATTATCATTTAAACTCTGATAAAGTTATAAAAACTCTTAGAAATGAATACATTTTAATACATACCCCAAAAAATCTAAACAATTTTGATTCCAATAATTTACATTAAATATTGCTTATTAGCCAAATTATTATGCTTCAATAATTTACGCAATTTTTATGCAATCCCCAAAATTTTAAGCAGTTCCTTGATATGCGAAAGGGATTCAAATATAACCCGGAATTTTGCTGCACAAATTTTTCAGTGATATATAAAAATACAAACAGAATATTTTTTATCGAATAGGAAGTTTCTTCATCATTCAATATATATGTTGATGTTAATTTTGGAATTCTTAAGTATTGATCTGATATAGAAATGATTCAATATTTCAATTGTCCATTTAATATTTTGGTAGACGATTTAAGATTATTGCCATCTGAAGATGCACAAAGGTTAATAGTCCTTTATTGCAAAATAAAAATGAGAACTTATAATGCTTTTATTATATACTCTCGGTTTTGCAGTTTCTATGACGATTCGAATACATCGCCACATGGGTATAATCTAGGAGAATGTTGACAGGTTTTACGATTGCATCGAAGCCACTATCATTATAAAAGCTTAGTGAAAGATAAAGGTTTAGCCATCGCTAAAGTGCGATAATGAGGTACAATCCTCTTAAATTACTATCATTTTATACGTTCAAAGTGAGAACAGGTTAGAGGTAAACGGTATTACAAGAAGTAATCTTCAGCGTTGGCCAATCAAAGCCTTTCTTCCTAACGTGAAAGATCTGCACTTCCACGAAGAAAATTCACTGCACATCATCGAAGATTATAAAAAATTAATGCGAACCCCGACAGATACATAGCATTTATATTAGCAGCGTATTAAATTTATTATGTTGATGCTCCATAATGGCCTTTACATCCTGGATGAGAATTTGTATCATGCAACCAAAATTTAACACATTTTTAAACACCTGACCAATATGAATTTAGTCTTAATCCCTGAATATAGCCATATGATACAAATGAGCATATTGATGCATCCAAATGCAATATCATGAAACGTGCTATGATGGTTTAAGATGTCCTTATCATGCGCAAATTTATATTGCATGCAAAAAATATATGTATATGAATGAGGAAAATATTGGTTCCTTTTCTATGCTGAAATTCCAATTTATATTTATGCGTATATTTCGAACATCCCATGTCTGTAAGAATTATGCAGACCATTTTTCACGCCATTGTTTACATGCAAATTAGCTATTTCGTTGCTGCAACACTGTTTGGCAAAACAATCAACTGGTAGCTGGAATATAATCATTGTTCGTATTTTCGGCAAATTTTCAAACGCGTTTTTAATCAATCCCAACGAAAAAAAGCAATTAAAGCGACCCAAAATCTTATCACACGGGCTAGATTTTCCATTACGGACGCAATGGAAAATTGGCGATTTTTTTTAAGAAATGACCTCGATAGATTAATCAAACAGTGTTCCTTTTTATCAGCAATTCATTAATAGCGGGATATGTTATGTAATTAATAAAATATGGGATTCGAACCATCACCCGGCCGGATAGGCGCCAAACGCCTACCGACTGAGCAACTGCAAAATGAGAAGATCCACAGTCTTACATCTTAGTGAAGCCGCAGCACCACCTTAGAATATAAAATGAAAAGATCTTTAAATTGTGTTGATTTAATTTTGAATTAATGGTGCTTAATAAGTGTTTAACGACTTCATCAACGAGATGTATGCAAACTTTAACAAAAACGATATTACTTTTGCGCGAATCAAATAAGCCACATGAAGACATTACACAGATCAGATTGCCAATCTGTTCATATCAAATAATTAAAAATAATATACATATATAAAAATACAATCATCAAATCGATCCGTCAAGCATGAATTTCGTATTTAATCATTCTTAAATACTACCGCAACGTGTGTCATATCATCATAATGAGATCTTGAAGTTTTAAATATATACTTTTTAGCAATATACGATAAATCTAAGATTTTACCGATGATATATATTCTTTGTCTTGTTTTAATTGTATAATAATCATTCTTGGGTATTGTGCAGAAATAATACGAAAAACCTTCTTCAAAATGCAATTACACAAATGACAGTCGAAGGATACTTATAAATCGTTAAGACATCATATCTTTAATGCATGTAGAAGTGGTTAGACTTGCGAAATATATGACATTAATTTTAACAATATCAATGTTAAAAGGGCTAAAAACTTCAGCAAATAATTTAATTTGATATTACTAGTAAATATTGCATTTGTGTTGAATCAACATAAATTGTGATTTTTAAGCATTATTAGGCTAGTATTTAAATGTGTTCATAATTCTTTAGTATGACTAAATATTTAATAATTCTATTATGCAATATTTTTTATCAATATAAGCCCCCCTCATTTACTTGCAAATGCGTTCATTATAAAGACGCGTATCAATAAATTCACAAAGACACAATACTCTTACCGAACGACAACCACTTTAGCGCAAACAATATGGGAATCGTCCCAGGCGAATGATCAATAAATTCTGATCATGTTAATTTCAGCAATAGAATTTGTTTTCCACAACCCATTAGCACATGTGAGCAATAATTTTCGCGTTTTCTTGTATTCCGCTTTGGTCGCTGCTGTCGCGTCGATGGAACCACGCTAGGATCAGATCATCGGACCATTCTCCTCTCGAGATTTAGATTTTCTTCATATACAAGATATTCAAATCCGACAACATTAATTACTTCCATCTAAATAAATTTGTCACTACAACACCGACAAGTGTGTAGACCGGCTGCCTCGAATAAATCTCCTCAACTCAAATGACTTAATCACTTGTAAATGAATACCGGAATACAAGATACCTCGGTGAGAGGCTGTTAGATGGACTCGAACAAGAAATACCTTCCACTATCTGTAAAATATTAGTGTAACTTTTAAAATTTGATGGCCAAGAGATAAGAAAGAGGTGAATCGAACACGGGATAAATTGTCGTAGGAAGATAATAATTCTTCGCGGACAAACGAACGTATCCACGGGAATGTTTCAATGTCTTGAGATATCGTAGCTCTAATCTGATATTATCAATTTGATGAGATTATTGTTTTTTCTTACTTACAAATAAGTAGATAATCATCGGATTGGATTGGAAGTCTGGAATCCAAATACGTGTAGGAAATCTCACGACTTCCTACACATATTTAGACAGCAATTGTTGTTGTAAGTCATCACATTTAAAATATGCCGACCTTTATAAGAATTTTTCTTATGGAATTCATAACTTAAGCCATCTATTCTAATCATTGTTCATAGGTAAAATACCAAATTTATATCCTAGCTAATAGATATAGAAGATGAATCTGAATTATCTGAAAAAGTAGATATTGAAGCGATTAATAGCCTTGAAAAACTCGCTAATATAACCTTTTCTACCTATTTTTTAAATTCAAATAATATCTCTTATAACTTAATCATGTGTGAATGGTCATGGGATGGATATGGCATCTTAACACATTAAATGCGGGGCACTTCACGTACTTTTCTCCCTTGACATGAGCAATATGAATGCTATTTATTACTTTTATAATAACCAACAATTTCAAATATTTTTTTAAGATAGTAATCACTAAATATACCATCACCAGTATTAATATCGAAAAACGTTAAAAGTTTTTATACTGAATTTAAATCACATATAATACATACAAATGCGTATTTTACACAAAATAATTATTACAAATGTTGGAAATAATTATTACAAATGTTTGAAATATTTTAGACTATAATTTTTAAAACTTCGACATATTTAGATATATATTTTTTGAATCGGGTTTTTTTTGATATGCACGATATAATAATTATAATGGAAAAAATACTTCCGAAGATTAAACATAATTTTTGAACACTATGTATTTGTGAAATGTGCTCAATTTTATAAAAATAGTTTCAATAAATCTTCATAAGTTACTTATGTTAAAAATGTGATAAAAACGTGGCGTTATAACATTTTAGACGACGTTAACGAAAAGAGAGCGTAATTCATTAAAATATACTTTCCGCGCGTAATGTGTTAAGGTAAAGGCTTCTTATCATGCAGTTTTAAATGCATTTTAAATTTGAATGTTTTATTAAATGCTGTTGTGCTATTTTCATTATATTTGGTTAATAGAAGAAGTATACATTCGAATTCAGGATCGAAAATGATGCATGTCTTCATATCTCAAGCGATTGACAGTCAAACATAAGTCAAACGATACCCGCTGCTGACCACCTATCGGTTATTAAATTTTTATTATACAATGACAGGAATTCGATCGTTCATTAACATCATTTACGAATCATCATTAAGCGCCATACCAAGTGATCGATGTCCATTTTTTATTCCCTCCCATAACAAATGACCATAGCACATCAGCCGGAAGTATAACATAAACCATCCTCAACTCTTCGTGTTTATTTAATAAAGAAATCATGTAATGAGAAATCACTTTATATGATGATGATCGATCGAAGCCTCGGTTCTCACGATCACAGGTGTTCACGATGAGCCAATGAAGCCCTGCATACTTGACCATTGGCGATACAAGTGTTAAAAGCTAAGAACCCAGGTCCAGGATGACTCCTATGCCGATCTATAAGGTGCAAAGAGACGGCGTTCCGCACGCATCCACAAGATTAACAACTTAACGATAATTGGATAATTTCATAGAGGTTTTTATCCCGTCACACGACCGACGTTAGGGAATGCTGCCGCAACTATAGAATTGGACCCTTTGAAACTGAGGCTGCATTCTATCGATGACTCGGAGATAAGAGCGAATTCTGCAGATTATATATCTGGTGTTGGAAATTCCGAAAGTGACCATATGATAATATCTAACGGTGTAAAACCGATCGGCGGTGAGTGTTTTCTGCGTTTGAAAGCCCATACAATATTGCGAAATCGCGTTTTAAGCGTTAATTAATTGGATTTAAAGATCAATATTTTTAAAATATCTCTCTTAGGATTGACCTAAGTTCAAAATTACTAGGTAATTAGATATAGACTCTATATAAATCTTTGTTGTAAGAATGAACAAACACAACGCAAAATTGACAAACAAGATAAATAACGTGTATGCAATATGAGCTAATTTAACACAGGATAGTTCAATATTTGTACTTTGTGGGATATGAGTGATATTATATTACACACTGACTTAACCATATTTGGAAGTCAAATTGGAAACCATCATATGAAGAATTCTATAAAAATAATCATACCAAAAGGATGACACCTTAGAAATAAAAATATACCACAGGTTAAAATAAAAAATAAATAGCAAATCTATTTGAACTCAAAGCAGAACTATATGAGAATTTTGATTCATAGACGAAAGTGAAATTTCTTTATGTTTTCTATATATTCTTTATATAATTAAATTAGAATGTATGATTAGAGTTGGATTAAAAGGACGATAAAACTATTTAGATCGATCGTTGAACTAATCAAATTGAATGGGGCTATTTCGTCATAAGACATTTAATTGGGCTGTCTTGGGTCGTTAAATTTAATTAGCATGTGTGCAAAATTTTAAATTCGAAAAATTGCCAATGCTGCGTATTTAATTTAAACAAAAATTGAACGTTGGCCGCAACCCAATGTCAAAATGCACGGATGCATGGGGCTTCCAAGTACCGGGCTATTATATCAAATCTGATGATGGCACGTCCGACACACTGAGGATATTATCACATGCCTTATGGTCGGTCAGGGTTCTTCGCGTGCCAGGATGGTCTGATGATGGCCATCATGACTCCAAGGAGTGAAGGTAATGCAGCATAACGCATGCGCTGCGAGCCTCTGCTTATATAATTGTGTGAACGTCTTCCGAGGAACAACCACGATCCAGCGCGTGCTTACATGAAGAACCCACGGGTACAGTCAATTCAATTTGGAGTCCCCCAATGACGATATTATTAACGAACAATCAAATCAAATCGAAATTATCAGCGTGTAGACTTAAAAAATGCACATTTTTTGCGCAATGTGCATCGCGTTAAGGTCACTCTTACGGAGTGCATAATAAGTTTCCTTTCACATTTACAATGAAGCATGCACAAAATGCACGTTTCAATATAAGCATTAATCAAATTGAGCAGGTTTCGCAACGACAATCAATTTTACTATGATGATAGACAAATATGCGCTTGTTTGAGCAAAAAATGTGTCAATATTGACGCCTTGCATAATAATGCTGGAGATCGTTCTCGCTGAAGGCTTGATTAAATGCATATTTGTTGCTTTTGAATATCAATTAATTATGATTTATCAAACATTGAAATTGGAACAGATAACAGGAAGATAATGATGAATTGCATCCAATTATCAGATGGATTGATTAGATCCGATTCCGTCGTCCTTTTTTATTCTTACTATGACCTAATCATTTATGCCAATACTTGATCATGAATACAAATTTACATACTAATGTTTGAGCATTTTAAATATCATGCAGTTCATTGCAAGACTTAGGGCCTCTTCAACATCCATTCACAAGAAAAGATCTTATCCACATTATCTGTATTGTACATACACTTCTTTTTGTGATCAATATTGAAGGTAGCTTGGTAACAGGGTAAACATGTCGAAGGGTGTTTTCACAACCTTCTTGATAATATTGATGAAACTTATTTTTGCAATCTCATTGTATCAGCACTTATTGGGTAAATTTATGAATTATGTGTAAGTCCTCCATTTCGTTTAATTTCAACTTTTTGAATGCATTATCATTGGATTGGTTAATAGATTTTGTATAGTAGATTTCTATGAAATGTCATTAAAATCGTTTTCATTAAATTCGTAACCCAATAAATACCGCTGAGAATTAAAAGAATTTGTACAAAAAATTATAAAAAATCATAACTTTTTAACAAACAAACGTATTAAAACCAATTTTGAAATGTGGTTTCGTATAGTTGTGTCAATCAAACTATGGTTCGCGACCAATAAAAAATTGAAATTTCGATCGATTACAAGATATTTGAATAACGGGTAATAAAAAGGGATCTTCTTAAAAAATAGGCTGAAATTTGCATGTTTAAATTTTAAACTGAACTCTTGACTCAAAAATGATTTTTTCTGCAGTGGATCATATTTGATGTTTTAGTTAAATATAACATTGGGGATATCCATTTATAATTTATTATATAAATATGTTTGACTAAAAATAAATTTTCATTTAAAATTGAAGTGATAGAATGAACAGATTTGTGCAAACGGTATTTATAGGGTTAACGCTTTGGAATTTGAACCCAAACCTTTATAATAAGAGTCTAGGATCTAAACCACTACACAAATACTCGGTGTTTTGATGTTAAATGCTGAAAAATTACATTTAAGATTCATGGGTTCAAAGAATACACGAAAACGGTGCGGCCCAAGAACATGTATGATATATGGGAGTGGGTCGATAAAATTGAAGCTGTTCACACAGCGATACCCCCAAAAACTGTCAGCATCGATTTGAAATCACACAAAGAGCTCTGATATAGTGTTGCTATATGCATGTTGGCCCATTAACAAAATTACAAATGTTATCAATTATAGTTTTTAATTAAAAAGCTGTTTTATGCGCCGGCACACGGCCAACACATATAAGAATGATATTGTCCATTTATCAAGAGGTCCGATAGCGGTTGGTTGTTCCTCAGTGAGAGGACCGTACCTGAGGTCACCTCCGTTTATAAGAGGCACAACAGGTATTCAATGGCAGATAACAGATGAGAAAGAATCTCGCTGCGCGCAGCGGGGATTCGAACCCGCTACACTGAACTACGACCTCACATGCGCCCGCAATGTCAACGCGATATTATCATAATACAACACATCCTCCCATACTGAAGAGATGTACAAGACCAACGAAATATAGATCCACCACTTTTGCATGATACATTGTATGACGGACTCATAAACAACGCCAATTAGCGAAGCTCTTAGCGATCGGCGTGTAAAACGGCGCAAAGCGGCTTTTTTCGCGTTGAAATTATCATAAGAGATCGTATTTCATGCGGTCGAAATCGAAGCCATCCGTATTATCATGGGATTGAATGGATGGCTTATTTTTTGGCGTGCGAAAAAAATGCATCAATATGCACAATTTTGACGAGTGCCAATACGGCAGCAAGTGCATTGTAATAAAATATTATAATTTTCAAAAATTTCAAAATTAAGAGGATCACACCCAGGCAGTCCAATTTATCTTGATCTTCTCCAACGGTAATTTCTCGGAAATTTTATCCAAGTGAAGAATTTTTATGTGCTTTACGAGGAGAGCATAAACGCAAAATTTATACTCGGCACTAAATATGACAACGCTCTCTTTCGTCATTAGTATGAATATCACGATTTTATGTACATGAAAGTATGAAAATACATGTTTTTATCAACAGATCATGCACTGTATTATTTAACTATTGTGAATTTATTGCCTGGCTGTAAGATATTGATTAAGTAAGTATTGGTACGGATTACAGTCATGATGAACTTTTTCAGCTCGGTGTGTCAAAATTACTATAAATTGAGTCGAATTTAGATAAAATCGAATTTAGAGAGATAACAGCTGCGAGACTTCGAGACAACGAACCTTTTTCTTAAATAATTTCAAAGTCAGCTGCTAAAGAATTGCTCAAAGATCATGACTTTCTCTGGCATTTCAGAGGGCATCGATTCAAAATCTCCCTCGTAGCAAATGTTGTTGTATCTTTAAAAAAAACCTCACCTTTGATGCATATCATAGATTCACTATCACTAGTATAGAGGGTTGATTCTTAGACTCTTGATGAAGATAAAAATTATTTTCAATCGATCATCTCGATCAATATTTAACTTGATTTTTTTTATTCAAAAAAATAATGATACCATCTACATATATATCATATGAGCTAAAAATCTATCCAAATAATTTTATTTAACCCTCTGAGTAGTGAGCTAATATAAAATCTTCATAGTCTTAGATGCTATATTTGCTTGTCCACCATTTACCATCCGTACAAATCCACTTATCTATCAGGACCGCAGCAGCGCATACGAAACTTATATTTAACACTCTCGTCACCCAACGTGAATTGATGTTATTTTTCGCGAGATCCTTTGCGAGAATTTATCTTAGATCGATAAGCTTCATCAATTACTCTGTCATTAATCAAAATAACGAAAACAAAGTGAATGTATAATATGTTTAAAGGTCGATCTCGGATTTTCGGACACTGTTTAGTGCACTTACCCTAGAATCTTCATTCGGTTGAAAAGCATACTTTTTCCGCAAACATATCAGTATTTTTTTATACTCAAATCAGAAAATTCCGGGAACTTCTAGTAAAAGAATAGTTGTGCTTGGAAAATTCTAGGTCCGACAATGAAAAGAAGAAAGCGAAAAGAGCGTTTCATGGTTTAGAAATTCATTAAAATCTTCAGAGGCAAATCTATTAGAAGGAATTGTACTCTTTGTTATAAAAAGATGAGACAAATTCTCGATCCCCAGGAAGCGAAAAAAATAAATGTAAAAAGGGCCTCAACATATTGTCCTAATTGTCTAAAATCATCTCATATATGTTTGAATTATTTTAATGAATACCAGGCTACATAATATAATATTATGTTTTATTTTAAACATAATTTTATGTCTTTATATGTTATATATATATATATTTTTATGTTATGTCTCTCTCCGAGCTCAACGCAAAAAAGTGCTCTTTCTGAATCACTGAAATTCGATCGCAAATATGCGATCATCCTACCATACAGGTTAAGCAATGATTGATATTATAAATCGATTAAAATTGAACATAATAATAATTTGTGGAGAAATTACCGATTAGACTCATAAAACATTTATGCTAAAATTAAATAAATTGCGCAAAATGATTTTTCTGAATTAATAATATTTGATTATCCCTAAAGTTATTGGCGTTAAAAAATTCGAAAATAATTATAAATCAAGATTTTTATTTAAAAGATGTTAATCATGTATTTAGATCCTAGCATTTTATCCCAATATAAAAGATAAGCCACAAAATTTTCTAAGGATTTATATGAAATTCTGCTTGATCCTTAATCGGATAAAGCGATTTGGATATGATTTTTACATTCACTTTTATAGCATAACGGGTTTTCATTTATTTTAAAAAAAATGTGTATATTGACATCATATTCGCTTGTTGAGTTGGAATATAAAATAATATATGAAATGATCTTGTTAGATTTTATATCGAGATAACGTATGGGGGAAAGTAGCGAAAATGTGCAGTATGCAAACGATATTCGAGAAACTGGTATCATTAAATATATTTATAGATATTTTTGTATCATATTTTGCATTAAAAATAGTATGAACGTCGTAAAAACATGGAAATTAATCTAAATGCACTGGAAATCTCGTCCCGAGTGTATTGCTAGTTTGAAGTAAACAATCATTTTGTAACCATGTAATGCGTGTATCCTTATATGAGGATTTTATTATTATGTCTATCATAATTTTGCTCAAAAACACGATCTCAAAATTCTTGTTCAATATGTTTCGCCGGCATTGAGGGTTGTTTATAGTGCAATTACCGATAAATATCGGCGAAAATCGCCCTCGAAACCGTCAATACATCTCGTCGGGCCGCTAAAGCAATCCAACATGTTTGTTATAATATGCAACAATTACAATGCAGAGCTCCATTGTCGTTAATGCGTGCAATTATCTCAAGTCTAGACTGTGCATAAAAGATGATGGGTGAACATATAAATAATAAAGACGTGTTATGTTGGCGTGACACGCACATGGAACTCGATGCACTTTCATTGTAGGCACTTGGAGTCCACGCGAAGAAACGGAAATGAGCTTAACGAATCCGCTGGGTCATAATAAATTTGGACCTAGCTTTGTGGAAACCACAATAAAACGACCGCGCGATTCGAGCACGAAGAGATATTTTAATCGTCAAATTAAGTAGACGTCGTGCTAAATGATTGAAGAGCGCCGGAGTCCGGTTATGATGTATGCACCCGTCATCGATACATTATGTTGGAAATATTTTAATGACGAATGAATGTGGCATAAAATACAAACATTACAATATATTTCTTTAATGTGATGGTTATTAGCCACCAAACACGACGTGCAGTCGGGTATTCGAGTATTTAGTGGTGTAAAACCATAACCGAATAGTGTCACGGTAGAACACCATAACCATATACGTATTTTATTGGTCAATTAAAATTGAATACATACATTTTTTGGAATCCTCGAAATTAAGAGGACACTATCCTACGCATATTTCATCGATTTATTCACGGTTAATTTAGGAAACATGTCTATTTTTCATCGGGACCATTATTGCAATTTATTGGTTACATCTTAATCAAATTTATTTCGAAATGAGATTTGAATTATCATAAATCAACACAAACCAATATTTTTGATGTAACATAATATTTTTTAAACTTATTAAAGCCATAGCTAAAATCTTAAGACCACCCCTTGATATTAAAATAACAAGCATTATGTCTCCTTGGGATCTTTATTAAAAACCAGATTTTATAGTTAAAAAATATTAAATCATTTACAAGATTTGCAATATTTAATATTAAGTAAATCTTCTATAACCTTTCCCCTAAATTACTCGAAATGCATTATAAATTATTGGCAATTCCAAGATAATATTCTGAGTATTAAAACATATTTTATGAATGCTTTTAAAACACTATATGGCTTTTCATCTATAATTATGAAGATGACACGAAAAATCTATATGAAGTGGAATATTGAAGATTTTATCCTTCGGGAACTGTTTCCATCAATTTCCAAGTATTTAAAGAGCAAAGGCAAAAGACTACCCTTTGAATATTAATTAGAAACATTAAATAACATATTTACTCGGATGCTTACAACAAACTACTAATTTAAAATATCGCGTGAGAAATTCATTGAAGATCAAAAAATTATCCATTACAAAAATAACTTATCATATAGGAAGTCATAAATAATGCCTTTAAGAATTCCAAGACGGCTTTTTGTTAGTTTTTATATATTTTTAATAGAAAAAGTGCGACATTGTTCTAAACATCAGGTCAGTCCAAAAGTTCGTGCGCATTAGAGATTGGTGAATACCAAAAAAGTGTTGTTTCATCATGATAACAATAGACATTAAATTCTTAACAGAATGTACAAGTTTTTCCCATTGAAACCAGTATCGTTCTACAGCAATGAAATTAAGAAGCTACCTATAAGATGGCGAGAAATTGTAGACATTGGACGAAAATATATCATTGATTAAAATGTTAAATTGTGTTTTATTTGCATTATTTATAAAAAATCCCAAAAATACGCACGAAATTTTGAACTAACCTGATAATTATAATACGTAAGAATCTGGAAATTAAAAAAACATCATCATAAAACCGATTATTTTAGAACGATTTGCACAATTTTACAATTATTTGCAATTCTAAACTGTCTTTCAATTGCAAGCTCAAGGAACTTATAAAATACTACATAACAATAATTCTTATAGTTTGTTCAAACATTAAATCGAGACATTCTCGCCGAAATCTGGACGCTTGGAAACAGTGGCGTAACTACTAATTGGCGAGCTTAGGCGACGCCTAGGGGCAGTAACTGTCTAGTCTATACATATATACAGTACATATACGTTTTTCAAATTTTTGTATTAACATATCCCTATCGATGATGTATTTACTACACCTCGACTCTAATAATGGGAATATCGATATGAAATATAATAGATACGGGGTTCAAAATTTTTGTATTCCTCCGTAATATAATTACAAATCACATCGAAGTATTATAGTATATAAGTATTCATCTGCAACGACGGAAATAAATAACTTAAAGCGAAATTTTGGCTCGGAATTGGATTCCATACTCATGATTGTAATAAGATATTGGCTGAAATATTATAATAAATTTGAACTATTTTATTACAATTTGGCAATGATCAATGGTGCACATATCACTGTCGTACTGCATTGTTTAAATATCAATTTTAATTCATGTAAAATTTTGTATGGATAATAATGTATGAGCATACATTAGTTTTTTAATTATTTTTTTATTGAAATAATAGATTTAGGATTCAAAACAAGGCATATAATTCTTTAAAAAATTGACATATAGAACTCATAAAACTTTAATTTTTATATTCAAATTTAAAGATGATGCCGTTAAAATCGAGAAAATGGCACCGTCTCTAAGGAGGTCCGATGACTTTCACCCACGAAAGATTCTTTATTGTCTCTTTTATTGTTTAGCTTTTTGTCCAAATGGCTTTGTGATCGACGAACACGTATTTTTAGCATATCTTCCATATATGGTCACGAGTCTTCGATAAAAATAAGTCAAAGAAATAGAAAGTTAATAAAGAAATTTCGATGTAGTACGACACGCGTCTTGAGAGAAATCAAAACCTGCATTTTAATAATTATAAAACTGAATGAATATGTATGACGTATGATATCATAACGTGGAGATAATCAAACCGGCTGTTAACTGGTTTCACTAGGTGTTTTCATTTTTTTTAATCAAATCGGTGTTCTATGAGAACATAGGGTCAATACTGGTTGAAGAGTTATAAATTGGTCACAATTAATTTGGTCGAAAAGTAATCGGTCTGGATGTGGCCGAGCGTTAATAGGCAATATAAATAATAATTTATTCACAAAAAGGATCGAACATTCGGACCGCAGAAAAAAGAAGGAAACAATCAAAAGACAGGCGTTGATGAGAAGACTCGACTCAATCAAGGAGCGGGTTGGATGAAGAAAAAAAATACGTACCAATGGGTACATTCATCCCTTTTTGACGAACGCTATTATGCATTCGGAACGCGAGCATAAATCATCCAGGATGATTGATAGCCTTAGATTTTTCACCTGGACAGAATCTGTCGAAACGATACGTAGACCTTTCAAATTGTGTTTTATTCACCTTGAAATGCTTCGAAGGCCTCGCCGAGATCGAAAAACGATGCTGTGAAATATTAACATCTCTTCGGCATCGCCTTTTTATTTCACGCGACGTGTGCGTCCTGAAAGGCTCACTCCTAATCGAACCTAATAAATGAGACTTCAACCAAATCCAGTGCGATTATGCCACAAGCTGGATTGGCGTCATTAAAATGCAAATTGCCAGAGCAAAAAATTCATTCATGATGCTTTAATTTGGATCCATATTTGTGATGTCCAACATAAAAAAAGGATTAACCTCGATACAAAGTCAAGTTCGAGGCCGATTACGAATGATAAATTGCTTTTCCTTTGCATTATTTTTTTATCTTACAATATTTCAATCATCCTCCGTCATTGATCGGTGTAATGCAGGCTTTATAGCATTTGAATTTAAAATATGAGTTTTGATTGAAAATCTTCGTGACCAATTTGTAATAATACAGCAATCGATAATTAAGTATGACTCAGGAGTGCTAAGACCGCCATTGATTAAAGATCAGACATTGATTTACAGGGCCAAGTAGCCAATTATGCCAGTTACGCTAAATTATTACAATAAATATACTTTCGAATGAATGCAAAGTGATCGATTTGATATTATTGATCGAACGGAATCGAAAAACATTTCATATAAATGTCAGCTTAAGAGATAATTTGACCAATTGAAAACTCCAATACTTCAACAACACACATAAGAGACCTCTAATAAATTTTTTACTGCTTTTATATTAACACACTATAGGCGGGATAGGTCATTAATTGCTTCTTCGCGATTATAACAAAGGTGGTATGAAATGTACACCATGTCAAGAATGTTTAAATCAAACATCAGACGCTTGAAATTTTAATAAACATTTACACAATTTTAGGATTTATTTAGAACAATGTCTCTTTGAAATTGTTAATTTAATTAAACCAAGAGTTTAATTTGATATGTTACAAAATATAAGGTTTAGGTTGTATGATTTTATATATTCATAGGAGACCATGAAGAGATTTCAACGCTTTCAGAATACTATATACTATTGAACTGAATTTTTTTCTGGTTGTGAATCCAATCATTTTAACTCTTCGATCAATCAAAAATCGCGTAAATCAAGACTCTTTTCATATAGCAGATATTTATGCTCCATTTAGAATGAAGAATTTAAATGGTATACATACGGAATGCAAAGTGGTGCGTTATGTGTATGAAATTTAATATCAACGCTTCGGATTGGCACCTGACGATTTTATTGCTGGAATCGGAAGTTGAAAGTTGAACATATTTTACAAAAATTGATCATAATTACGGTTTTATACGCCATTTAGGAGCACCGGTCACAACTTTACAACCGGTTTGGTGAATCGTAAAAATTTAATCATTTCACACCGCTTTTCGGCGCGAGGCTCACCTTTAAAATTTGTGCCGAAATTTTGAATCGACTCGGCGCAAAATGAACGAAATCATCTTATTAAGGGCTAATAAAAATTCCAGATCGGATTTTTTCGCGCGGAGGCTGCTGATAGATCCGCTTATATTTTCTCACGCACACCCTATCTTGCGCGGCACACTCCCGATGTTAAATTGTTACACAATATGTCCTTTCATACATAATCCTATCGCACCAAACACCATCTTTATATTTGTTATTTTTTTCCAGCGCATCTCGTCCCGATCACAAAGGCGATTATAAAACGTATAGCATTACGGTACAAAAAACGGTGAACCAAAAAAGCTGCAACCAAACTCACAATTAGGTCCAAAAAGGATACTCATACGCACGCACGAATGCCCGTCGAGATGGGGTTAATCACATAAAATACGGCGCAAAGGTTATCCACTGTCCTTAACCCCTTGAAGTCTGCATGACCCGCGCGGGTAAACAAAACGGGACAAAAAGGCCAACAATGCTTTGAATGGGCGATACGGTATCAAAAGATCAACAATAGACCAGATATAATCGCCTCTTTTTTTTAAAGACATCTTTCAGATTTAAAACAAGGGGGCATTTATTAATGACGGGTAATCTATCTTTGGGTAGACACGTTCGGTTTGTAATTGAGAAAGGTCAATTGTAATTTTAAGCATGGAGCATCGGATGTATTTATTATCGAATCAATCTTAAAACTTTCACTGTTATTATACTAACTAGGGTAAAGACCGTACATGATAACAATTTAATCAACCGACTTGGTTAATAAGCAACAATTTTTTTGTATATTCGAAGCGATTATTTGATGGACGGTATTATTAAAACAACGTCTATGCACGAATAATAGGTCGAATTCTAATTGATCAACGGACAATGGTCAGAATACATGCGTGTCACTGTCGTATAATTCACATTATATACAATATATCTTGAAATAGTAGCATAGTACAAAAATATTAATTTTTATGTCAAAAATATTATGCTCAAAGCGCAAAAAGGTAAGGTAAAATGCAATTTTAAAGTCGATTCGACAAATGGGCCAAATAGGCTAATATTTTACTATTTTTGTTAATATTTTTATGTATCTATTATTCAAAATAAATGTATATTCTATAACGTGCAGAATATTTATTGTATAGGAGTCAGTGTCTTTGATTGATTAATTTTAGTGCTAAAAATATTTCATATAAAAATAAATTATCCAAATAATTTAGCATCAAAAAATTAATTTTATTAATCATTCTAAATATTTTTTTGACAAATATTTGTTCTAATTATTAGCATAAATGATCGACACATTCATGACGTCTTTGAATTTATATTAAATTTATCCAAACAAAAAGATTAATTGGAATTTTCGAGCTATGTTTTAAGAGACGGTGTCCTCATTAACTCCTCTTACAAAAAGATAGAAATTTTATACTTGAATAGAATTAATTTCACAAACTAATCAGGGACACGGAGGATCTATCATATATTCAAACGCCGAGATAATTTATGATCGATGAAGCCATTCAATGCGATATTTGCATAAAAAATCGCATAATCAAATCAGCAGGGGGTGGCAAAACTGTGGTGGTCTGTCAGGCCGACATTTCGCATAATGTGTTAATAATTGTGCTCGTACAGTGTATTTACATTCGCTTATATATCGGGAAATGATCCGCGTAAAATAGTGCATAATTGTGCAATTATATTCGCAATACCACCGTATAAGCACAGGAGCAATCCAAAGTGGTTTACAGGCGTTGTTTTAAATGCAAAATTTTGCACTTTCTCACGGTGTTGCAGTCCGTCCGTCTGCAACGGAACATGCAGTGGTAATAATATTGTGTGAGATGTTAAATTACATTAGGAAAGCATACGTTAAGTGATATCTGCTAAATAATGCATATTTGCTTGGGCAAAATGCATTGTTGCATACATGGAATCATAAAAACGGACTCTGGCACATAAACTCTGAAGGCGAACATTATCAAGCGAAATATATTCGTTTTTCAAGTAAATTGTTGAATTAAACTTGAAAAATCCGGTTTGGTTAATGCTGGATAAACAATTATGCCCGATGAGGCGCCTCTCTCTGTTTATATAGAATGGAAATCGTTCTTATTAAAATGCAAACGTATTAGGAGGCCTCTGCTGGATAATTTTTACTGCATTATTTATTTTCATGAATGTTAAATATATGTATGAGTCGTGAATTTCCAAATGAAATGCGTCTTTAAGTACAGGTTGTTTGCCTATGTTTCTGCCCTGATAGGATCTATGTCGTATGCAAATTTTTATTAATTTCACATAACCGAATTCTTTCCAGGCAGTTTTTGAACATCAACATACCAATGGCAGTATAAACAACCATTTCTTTGAGATAATCAAGATTTTAGCATTCGAAATGAGAAATGTGCAGTCGAAGCTTGAAGTCCCCTCGACCAAAAAAATCGTTACAACTTCTCACGGAACTTCAAAGTATTTTGACACTGACAAAACGGGTTGATCGAATATAAAGTATAATGGAACAAATCCTTCGGCTAAGTTTGTATGAGTGCGACCAGGAAAGGTTATAATGGAAAATATCGCAAAAGGATGAGCACACACAAGAAAAGGATATTATGCAAATGAGAGTCCGGTAATTATTTATTTTGACCATATATCCTCGACTTGACCATTGTCCATTTTGGACAAAAAGTAGTTCACCCCAAATCGTTTGGTTTAAAGTTACTTCAATTCGGAACCTTTTTTTGCGAAGGTACCTCGCGAAATAATTAGCATAAGTAAAGTCACTCCTTATTTATTTTGAATATTAATATGAACAACAAAACGTTGTATACAATATCATAAAGTTATATGAAATTTAAAGAAAATCTGCAAAATAAATATATATCTTATGTTATTCATAAGATGCCATATCTGTTATCAATCGTCTTAGTACCAACTTTTTAGAACAAAATATCAAAATAACCCTGAATTAAGACGGTTAATCTAATATTTGATGATGAATTTAAATTCAAATCTATATAATAAGAGTATAGGAACTAAACCACTTTAACAACTCTTGATCAATATATTACACTTCACAGGGATATTTAAAAAAATGTTAAGGAATTATGGTCCCTTATTATTATATATATTTGAATATTCATTCCCACAATCACTTTAATTGCACATTTAATGTAATAAAATGGCATTTACGGTGAATAATTATTATAATTTTTCTGTTAGAATAGGCCTACGTTTGCTCAGTTTCACAACGGATGATTTGTACGTCTCAAATACAGAAAAGCTGGCATCAATATTTTTTCACCATCGAATATGACATCATCCATGCAATAAATTTTTATTATTATCTTTTCTTCTAATAATAGAAGGGAATTTAATGATCGTTCTAAGTCCGTCCAACGGCTTCAAAGCATGGGAAATATTTTAGGTATCCTCATAAAAGCAATTAATCACTTTCATTATTCCATGCGTGAAGAAATGCAAAAAAAAAATCAAAACGCCAGGTATATGATAGTGGACAGAGCTATGGTCAAAATGCAAACCTTCCGCGTATTATTTTCACTAAAACATTAATTAAAACGAACGGATAGCATAAAGCTTCATGAATAAAAATGCTCTGCGAACGAAGAATTTGGCATGGTCAGCTGAGGACAAACCATACCCCAAATCTTTCCCAATGGTCGAAGACAAAGAAATTCGCAAAGAATGGCTTTGTTTACTCACGGGGACGAACTAACTACCCCTTTTATAAGGGGGCAGTTCCTTTGTGTCACAAGAGGTACACAGTGTGAATCCCGGGTCAGATATTGTTATATAAGCTAATTAAGTTTCCACACATTTTGTCACGGCATTCAATAAAAGCGGATCCTATTCATGTCGCAGGATTTGCATATTTTTTAGGCATGCCATATTTAATCCTTATGGAATTTTGAACGACAATAACTGTCCCATAGACGCATATTTTACGAGGTTCCTCCTTGCGGGTTGATATACCATAACTTCGCATGGTGACTTTAATAAGCATTATTTCAAAGTGAATTCGAGCCAATAACATCAATAAATCGACACAAACATTCAACGGACGTCGTCGAATGACATCAAATATTAAACAGATGACTTTATTGAATAACAATGCATTAAATTGTCTCCATAATATATTTACGCTTTTGGTTAGACCAGGGGTCGGCAACCTGCGGCTCGCGAGCCACATGCGGCTCTTTGGACGTGAAGCTGCGGCTCTTTATCACAGTTTTACTCCAAGCATGGCATCTACTCAAAAAAGGAGAAGAACTGAAGAAGAGCATCGAGAATTCAATCGGGATTGGACGAAGTCGTTCGCTTTAATATTCAACTCAGATGGCCTCCCATCTTGTCTCATTTGCCACAAAAAACTTGCACACAATACGAAATCAAATTTAGAGAGAAACTTCACTACAAACCAGAAATCTTGAAAAAAAAACCAAAGATTTGCCAATATCCGCTAAAACAGTACAAGATAGAATAGCTAAAATGTCTTCAAATGTAACATATTTGCAGGTGGAAGACATTCAACTGGCTTCTGCTTTATCACTTGCTATAAATGAGTATTGCGACACAAAAGACACAGCAAACGTGGCTCTTTTTGTCAGATAAAAAGAAAAACTTCTAGGATTGCTACCGCTCTCAGGACAAACTAGAGGGGAAGATATAGAGAATAACGTGCAAAAATGGCTCGAAGATAATAAGATCAATTTAAATAAAATCTTTTCGATAGCAACTGATGGAGCCAGAAGTATGACAGGAAATATAGGGACAATAACGATTCTTCAGAGCAAAATAAACCACGAAATACTTACGTTTCACTGCATAATACACCAAGAAGCGCTTTGTGCCCAAAAATTTCCGGCCAAAATAGTTCAGGTCATGACTTTGGTAATCTAGATTGTTAACAGCATCTTGTCAAAAGCACTGACCATCGTCAGTTTAAAGAATTCTAGAACGAAATGAATACTCGGTATTCCGACCTCCTTCTTCAGATTAAAGTGCGATGGCTTTCCAAAGGTAAGGTGTTGAAACGTTTTACTTTGTGCTTGGATGAAATAAACACATTCCTCAAAGAAAAATATATTAATCACCCTGAATTAGAGAACGACAAATGGTTGCAAATTTTTTTCTTTATAGTAGATATCACGGCGAAATTAAATGATCTGAATCTAAAACTACAAGGAAAGGAAAACCCAACCTATGTTTTAATAGAAGAGTTGAGTTGTTTTGATGAAAAAATAATTATTTTTGCAGAAGATATTCAGAGCGGTTAATTACTTCATTTTCATTTTCTAAAGCAATATCGCACTAAAACCAGTGCGATTGTTGACACAAATTACTTCAGCACAGTTATAAAAAAAATTAAAGATTAATTTTCTGACAGATTTCAGCAATTCAAAACCAACAAAGCCATTCTAGCATTCATAGTAAGTCCTCTCAACACAAATAGTAACGAAATCTACATTGAGCCATTTGGAGTTGATACTGAATCTCTAGAAACGCAATTGATCGATTTAAAAAGTAAAGCTTTGTGGAGTGGAAAATTTACAGAGTTGAAAAGCAAGTTGGAAGAGTTGGAGGTCCAGAAATGTATGTACGTAACGCAATAAAAGTGAACAGCTTTAAAAGAAATGCCGCGAGTTGAGGCACTTATATTCGACGCATGGAATAGTCTTCCAGATTGCTACAGTGAGGTGAAGAATTTGGCATTTGGAGTCCTGACTATCTTCGGATCGACATATTTGCAAGAGTAAGGCCCGATTCACACCACGGTGCCGCTAACGGCTCGATCCCGCTCTCGGTCTTGGTCCGGTCAAACACTTTCACACAAGAAACGGAATCGGAACGATCCGATAGTGTGAATACTCTGACTGTTTCCTGTGTAAGAACATTAGATCGGACCGGGATCGGAGCGAGATCGAACCGTCAACGGCACCACAGTGTGGATCGGGCCTAAGCGTTCTCTTGCATGAATATAATTAAAAGTAAAGTAAGAAGCCAACTAACAAATTAAAATTTAGAGTCGTGTTTGAAACTTAAAACAACAAGTTATGAGCCAAATTTATCCAAACTTTCTAAAACCCATGCAAAACCATCGCTCCCATTAAATTTATTTGCTCAAATGTATGTTATTGTTTTATTTATTTCTAAGTACAAATTACATTGCTTAAAAAAATTTTCTACTTGAATAACCATGCAAAACCATCGCTTCCATTGAATTTGTTTGCTCAATTGTTTGTTATTGAAGTACAAGTTAGTGTTGTAAGTAAATGTTTCATTATTTTGATTTTTTAACTTAATATGTGTATAATAGGTGATTATCTAATAATACCATATATATATTATCTAATAATACTATATATATATATTATCTAATTTGTTGTTAAAAAATACTACTTATATATGAATAAATAGATGTTTTTTACCAAAAAACTTTATTTTTGCGACTATACTATTTATTGTTGGCAAGAAAAAAAATTGTGGCTCTTTAAACACTTGAAATTTGTAAATTGTAATTTTTGGCTCTTCCGACTCAAAAGGTTGCCGACCCCTGGGTTAGACCATTGATTCGATATAAGCATCAAGGCTCAATTTCTGCAGATCGAGCCGAAGAATTTTGCACAAATCGCGTTTTGCAAGTCCGTTAACCATTAGGATGGCACAATTTGGCATAATAGATGTTCTTATAAAAGGGGACCTTCCTGGTCCCCTCGTAAAAAGCAGTTTATCGACCATCCGCTTGTCTTATGATCCTGTACTCTCCAAGGACCCATTGTTTTGCCTCCATCAATCATCGATTCTTTTGTGTTGAATAATTTAATGCTAAATACGCAACCGTGATAGTGGACTTGCTTCCCTGCTCATCATAATAGGGAAGGTCAAAAATAAGGACTAGTTTGGGCAATTTTCATAGCGAATATCAAAATGAACGTATATTTTTGTTAAAATTATTATACATATGATTTTCAGTAATTATTGATAAATCAGCTTCATTTTGGATGTATTGTTATCCCAAATCAATAGAATGCGCTTCATATAGCGATGTACGTTTTAAAGTGGTTTAACCAAAGATCTTTCCTAAATATAGTGTACTTGATAGCTATCTTGCCTTATGTAGGTATTATTGAACTAAAATTGAAGCATACTCAAAAGAGAAAACAGTTATCCGTATTAAATATGGATGAAAAGTTGTATTTTCCAACCAAAACATTTTTTTTTGATACTTAACTCTATTGCAACCTGTCAAATTAACGTATAAAAATACATCATTTTTAGATAGATATCATCGTTTTGACAAGTAGAAGTTTAATTACATTCGTAAAAATTTATACATTTATGTAAGATAATATACATTATATGAATAACACCTTCCAGATGAGTCGTCATCCCTTGGCCTAAATCCCTTGGCATCCCTTGGTTTCATTTTAAAATCGTCTCTTTACCAAAATTGTATGCTTATATATCATATTGAAAATTTCATTTTTACTATATGAAGAATCATTGGAATTAGTACCAACGATCTCGAAGCAGTATTATTTAGTTACATTGGAAAGAAAATCTCCATGATTTAAATATACTAGGAATAATAAGGGTTTTTAAGTGAAAGTTGTTTAAGCGCGGTATGACAAATTAGCTTGAACGTCACGAAAAGTGAAACTCCAAACGGCAGTTGGTCGAAAAGAGATAGGATTGACTCTACTGAATGTGTATGTTTGTGTTTATACGTAGCATAAAGCAACCATTAGCGTGCCTATTTTATTATATATTACACAAACACAATTTAATCATTCAGCTGATCATTTCTGTTAACAAAAGGCAAGGAATAAAATCACATTTTCCTGTGAACTAAAAACAATAAATCTTTGCGCGAAAGTCTCACGCATGTTCATTTGCAACTTTGCTCATGAAACTCAAATTTCTTCAAATCGATGGGCGTGGTAAGTCTAGTGTTAAAATTGTTCGTCTTCGTTTTGAAATGATATATAATATGTATATTTACTCTTCGCCTTAAATCATGCTAGATTGTTGTGTTCTGTTACCGAATAAATCCAAGGAGTTTGTATGCAGTTTGCCAGTAAAACACCATAATCGTGTAACTGTCGTATCACGTACGTCGACGTCGACGCATACATATTACACATTGAAGTTGTTTATACGCCGAGATCAAAAAAGAAAGATAGCATAAATGGAGGAAATGTATCTCGTAGCTGTTCATATCCGAGTAAAATTAAATTTAAATCAGCGTTTCCGAGAAATTTCGACTCGTTCCGAAGCACGCACCCGAAGAGTTAACAGGTCAACACCTCGCTTCGACGTCCGAACATGACCGCGTCAATCATACACCATCCTCACTAATTAATTCCATCGTCGTTTACTTTTCTAGTTAGAACCGTGCCTTATTGTCCAGTAATTAAAATTCACCCTGCCCGTTGAGGTATGATCGTATACATTAGCGAGGTCTTCAGCACGGTCCGTTCACGCGAGGCTGGCACGGAAGACATCACCTGATGATGCTGAGAGATGAGTCCGCGAGGTATTCACATCGCGTGACCTGTCATCGTAAAGCAGCATCCGAGACCTCTTCGGCTGCGAGGATGGGGAGCGGATCGGAAACGAAACGATTCCGATAAGGCAATTTGTTCGACGCTGAGGGTATCCCGGCCCGCGTGGTACTCCTTTTTTCTCACCTCCGGTACACATCAATTACGGCTCGGAAGGTGAGGCTTTATTGAATTTATACTGCCACATTCAAATTTATTCCGGCTGTATATACAGGTGTAAACTAAAATTTTCAATTTAAAATTATCGAGTTATTGATGCAATATTAACATGGAACCCCATAAAAACTGATAGATACGCATATATCAAAGCGACGCCCGAATGCTTGGAGCTGTTAAATGAGCGACCATCGTCAGTTATCTCAATTTGTACTCCACTATGTTCAAATTAATTTATCTCGTAAGCCATTCTGTGAAATAGTGCTCATAATTTGGATGCGCAGTGGCAATCAAAGTCACTGGGTGGTAATATAACGCATCTATCTTGCATTGAAATCCGATTTTACCACATTACGAAAATGTGGCAATCAATATTTACATTTTAGATTTGTGGTCATTTAAATCAATCTTAAATGAATTGACGCTATAAACTCTTATTTTTAAATGTCTATACATTTCATAGATTATTATCTCGATATATTCTAAATTATGTTCGTTTTGACACAATAAATTGGATCATTTTATAGACGATCTATTAAAATTATGTACATTCAGCGTAATAAATTTGTCAAAGGATATACATGTATTAATATAGGATTAAAATGCGTTTTGCAATAGTGTTTCAATAAGATAAGCTATTAATATAATGGATACAGATTTGCATGCCGTTTAAAATGTTTGAATGATAAGATTGATAAAAACACCAGTGCTTCGAACCGAGACTGAACCGAAACCGATAACCGGAACAAAAATCGAAACTGAACCGATTCGAAAAGATTTTTGTATTTAGTTTAAATTAGCTCTTCCTATATATCAGGTCAGTCCAAAGGTTCGTGCGCATTTTTGGGATTTTTTTAAATAGTGTTATTTTCGTAAACGTCTGACGCATATTAGTACTCATAGAAAAATAATATCGATAATCAATACAAACATGCTATGTTATATTTTTATTTTCGTGTGGCAAATCTGTTGGAGAAAGCAGCATTTATGATGAACCCCATTTAGGACGTCCTGTTGATTTTGACGTTCCTAAAAATCTTGTTTAGTCAGAGCCACAATTAACAGTGGACCAAATCGCAAAAAGGATGGATTCACCTCATGGAACAGTCTTTCGAAAATTAAAGGATATTGGGAAAGTATCCAAGCTAAGAAGAAAAAGTTAAATTCTAAACAGGGTGTACAAAATAGACATTCAAGCTTTTTTTTCCATCAAAAACAAGTGTTTTTCCACAGCAATTGAATTAAAAAACTTTTCAAAAACTCATTTTGATAACGGAGAAAAATATATTATTGAGTAAAATGTTAAATTGTTTTATTTAAACTATTTTAAAAAAATGCGCACGAACTTTTGGACTGACCTGATATTTGCTATGTATTCAAATTCTAAGAATTCAATTTATTTCCTTGTAGTATTATTATGTATTCAAACCTGGAATTTCCAAATTTACAGCTAATCAGCGTCACTTTCGTTTAATAAATTGTAATACGTCATAATATGATAACTCTAAAATTTTAGACATTTTTAGAAGGAAATTTCTATAATTTCTACAATATTAACTAACGAATCATCACATCATCAAGAGAATAAATTTAGCAATATTCATGTAGCAAAATAGGCTAAAAAATGTTCTAAATAATGCTAGAAAACTAAAAAATTGGTTCGCAGCCCTGAAATATTAAATATTTGAAAATATCTAATTAAAACATTTGAAAATGTTATTGTCTCAAAAAGAAATGCATTTTTTCAGATTTAAAAAAGTTTCCCATATTTTAATATGATGAATATTTATTTTAAACTAAATGAAAAGTACATATTTTAGCTATTGATAAATACTTGAATTATAAAAATATTTTACAAAATCTGGCTTTAATACCATTTTATTTTGACATGTATCCAATTGGCAAATTGCACGTATTTTCAATTATTTCCAAATGTTTTTCATTCATTTAAGATCATTTTTTCGCATTTAACGAAGCATGTTTTTTGTATAATTTTTCGCTCATGAGCTGTTGACATAGATTTGCAGCATTGGCGTCAATTAGCACCGACTTTCCGTTAGACAGGTGAACAGACCGCGGAGGATAATAAACAAAACTGTTGTTCCTGCACAAAACACTACACCAACAACGTGGGAGATATTAGCAAACGAAGCATAATGGCAATTGCAGAATGCATCTGGCTGAGATGCAAAAATGAATTGCAGAGCGCATTTCGCATCGCTTCCCCAGTCGCTCCCAGTTAGGACAGAATTTCCCATCGTTTTGTGTGTATGCACATAATTTAACTTTACGGCGACGTAAATGCTTGTATTTTAATATTTCTTGCAGCGAGATTCAACCAAAATCAATATCGCAGCATCGATAAGCGATAAGTCGAAGATTTGCAATAAAGTATTAATATAAGCTAAGCTCTCCGGTTAAGGTCGCTTCAAAGGATCCCACGTTACGTCGCTTGAATAATTATGCAATAAATATTCGCCATTACTTTTGAGCCTATATAGGGTTGAATAATATGCAAGTTGCCCTCGTCACGTGAGATGAAACACAGCATCACCTGTGATGCGCAAAGAATAACAATGCGATCTTGCAACCGCAACTGATGTAGCAATCTCCAGATTGTTTCATCCCAGCATTCTAACGCCATGTAAAGAATAAATAGCCTCCGTACGAAATACGGAAAGCAGCCTGTCTCTGTGTATGTATGCTTTAATATAACGAATTCCTCGCATTTTCGAAAGCTGTAATTTACAATCGCCTTCAACAAGCTCCTCTTCACCTCTTTCATATAACGGTCCCGCCGTTTTGAGTATGCATTTACCTGTTAAAGCAAACCATAAACACACGCCGTCTTATATTCCCTCTACGGTCTTACAAACCACATTCACATGACACAGGGGATGCCAACTATCGGTTATTATGCTATTAATTTCAGCCTAAAGCTACCTTCAAACAAAACGCATCCATTCAAGTCAAACCCTGGTCTTAATACATTTTTACACAGTAATTAACATGAAATGATTCCGCATTAATGAGCCAAATATTTGCATAGTTGAGACAATAAACGATATGATTTTACAAGGCGTAATCTTATAACTACATCAAACAGGCAATCCACGTATGAAAGTCATGATATTAAATCGAATCACATATAATTATTTTATCAAATCTATAGATGCATTAATTATGCTAGTCATTTCAATTTATCATAAGTAATCAGATTCTGATAGATGCTGATTAATCAACATTCCGTGGAACATGGAACATACAATGTTGCTATCAGTCCGAGCTTCATTTTGATATTAAATTATCCAATACTAAATGTGCAACGATAAATTCTCAAGTCAAAATACGCTGTATACAACATGCATCCAAATTTCAATTTGATTTATCATAACATTATCATCAGACTTAATCTAATGATGACCATAGTATTATAAGGTCGAAACGCGTCAGTATTAATGAAAAATATAAAAATGTCGAAAATAAATCATTTCAATTGACATTTTGGAGCATGATGTCGTTAAAATTGTCTCGCCAAATATTTTACAATATTAAATGCTTGATTTTTTTTTAGCCATTTTACTAAATGGTGAATTGAACACATTCCCATCGGGTTACGCATATGTGTGTCTTTTGGGTACTCTCAGTAGATGCGGGAGACGTACTTTTGCGTATTTAGCAATGTGATTCATTGGTTTTAAAATATAAGTAGACCCCAAAATGGTTTTCGTTTTATTGCTTGACCGTTTTTGGGGATTAGTTGCACTTAGGTTGCTGCACTTTCAAGCCATTTTTTGTGCTCTTTTGATGATTATACTCATCTAGAATACATTGTGATTTTTTAAATTTAAATTTAATAACCCAATTTACAATGGATCGATTTTCGCCGAGTGAAGAATTTTTTCGAAATTTAATACTTTATCATTTTCTAGATGATATTTTAAGTGTTCGGAAATTTTTATTTTAAAAAAAGCCCTGGAAGTGGAAGACTGCGTAAGATGGATGCCGCTACACTGATTGCTGAAATCGAAAATAATTCAACAGCAACTATTGAAAAAATATCGACCAATCTCGGATACTCATAGTCGAGAGTTCTGTAATAGTAATCTGAAAAAAATCAGATGGAAGACAATTCGACATTCTCCTTATTCTCCAGACATAGCTCCATCGGATTTTTATCTTTTTTATATGTATGCATCGTTATTTGGATGTGTAAAATTGCAAAACAAACAATGAGGTCAAAAATGGACTTATAGAATATTTTCATTGAAAGCCTGTGATATTTTATGACAAAAGCATTAAAATGTTACCAGATAGGTACAGAGAGTTTACGTCTATCGATAGAAATTACATTTTGTAATAATATATTAAAAATAATTTTAAAAATATACGCATTCAAATCTTTCATTTAAAAAACGAAAGTCTTTTTGGGTACATCTTATAATTTGACTAAATCATTTAAATATGGTTCTTATTCTATAAATACAGTTCAGGCAAAAATCAATGCTATGCGTAACCCGACGAGAGTATGCTAATGAGGTATAATAGCTACATCTATCGATCAAATTAATATTATAAAAAGAAAAAAGGGCTTCTTAGAGAATAGAGGTTCAAATCACACCCTTTCTGGCAAAATAATGGATTAGGGTAAAAATCCACCTGAACCATACCATAACAAAAACACAATCAAATCTCGATGGTCTAAACCTTTTTTATGGACATGTAAATTCAGATGGTTTGCCTCCACTGATAATATAAATTCTCCTTCAGTTATTGAATAAAACAAAATTAATTGGCAATATATCCACGAGATATCATCTCCAATAAATAAATGTGAGCATAAAATCTCTTTGGGTCCATTGTGTTCGAGCCTTACGCGTTTTTTACGCAAATCGAACCTTATCAAAAATCGCATGCCACTCTCACCACTTCGCGATCAATCATACGCGGATTCCGATATTGTTGCTGGAATTAAAAAAATCTCATCATCTATGGGCAATTTGCAATTATGAAACTTTGTCTCATTGTTGGAGAACAAAACGCACTTTTCGCACAAAGCGTTGCGATTTTTAAGTGTATCATAAGAACAATGCAGATCGGGTGCATTGTTCGTAAACGATAATGATATACGTGTTAACGTAACAAATCGTGTAAAATTCGTTCCCACTTTTCAGCAACTACACCTATTTCATGTAAATTGTTGGCGTTTTATTTTCGATTGCGATTTGTTAAGACAAAGTTGTGGAGCTTTATTGCAGCAAGTGTTTTGCATAGAGATGCAATTGAGCTAATTTTGTGCGTTTTTATATGGCGGATCATAGGTTAAAGTAATGAGATGATTCTTGAATGACTTGAGTATATATAATTTATTTCTTGCTGATGGATGCCATTCATTGTGTGAATCATCTCAGGGGAATTCAAATTGGCGGCTCATTTAGCAGATTTATTCAAATTGGCTTTTATAAGGAAGTCTTCGCGTTTTTATAATTGATCCGTCAAATAGCGTCGACCCTATTCGACGACACTTCTTTCGGATACCTTCGAGTTATTAATAACGCTTATAATTTGTCATGTCCATTATGGAATTTACATATATGTGTCGTACGAGCGACCACATTATGATGAGAATTTTTTTCGCCTCCTTGATGACTTCATACCAAGAATATGCATAAATTGCCGTGGAAAAGTGAATATTAATACGCAGCGTTGTCACTTTTATATCCGTTAATTAATACGATTGATATATGGACTATTATGAAAACGGCATAAATCGGACCGATAAGGTTGGCCATTTGATGAAAGTTAATAGAATGCACTTGGACGACGACGTTAATGTCGAGATTTGTCCGATTAGGACAATGAACGTCTCTTCTTTGACATTAAACTTGACAGAAATTGTTCATATATTTTTTTCGGTCAGTTAAGTTTAACTTGCGGTTAATTACCTCCGGCTCTACCATCATAAGCCGAGACGAAATCTCTTTGATAGAGATACATGTGCAATATATTAACAACCAGACTATTTTCATATTAATTTTTTAGGTGGCTTTTAGCAATCACTTTTATGGGACTATTTCCAATCATTTTGACATGGTTTTTCATGGCGTATATACGTTTTTTAAAATGTGATCGCCAGCCAAATCTCCTATAGAATTCGAATCCACGATGATTGAATTACATGTCCAACTATTTAACCGCGGGACTATCTACAGATATGATCCAAATTAATACTCTATCAAATATGTAGCAAAAATTATTGTTGTTAATCGGGATTTAGCATGATTTTACAATCACTAAACCTTGGCATATTTTAAATTATAACCATTTTCATTCAAGGCTTTCCATATTGAAATCAATTTATCAATTGAGATTATTGGTTGCCAATTATGCTTTGATTGTCATCATATAAATATAACATTGTATCGACTGTTAAATGCTTGCTTGTGCTACTAATTGGGGATATCCTTCATTAAGTGCTTTGCTAATGATAGCGTAAATATTGATGTCTCCTGAATGCTTTACGATCAATAATCGATGCTTAAAAATGCTTGATTATGGTAGATAAGATCAATTTAAATAGTATGCAGAATTTAATAACATTGTTCGAGTATTCAACGATAAATTTTACTGAATGCTTGTTGAGAATTTGTAAGGAAAATCTATCGCGCATCTTTGTGGCCGCACCGCAGGCCAAACGCCATTATCTTCTATAACTGTGAACCGTGGACGATTATACGTTTCATTTTATTAAATTTCATTCTTTGGCCTTTTATAATTAGTGTTTAACCATCAATCTTACGGTATCATTAGCAGGGATTGATGAACAACCAACAGATGGAATTCGTAAGACAACACGGACGGTCGGACGGACACCTTTATGCGTACAATGGACGGGTTGTTTTTGTCTTAGGCATTGAAATGCATTCGGATGGAATCGTAATCAAATAATTTACTATGTTATCAATCATTCGCGGCCGAATTATGCAATGTGTGTGCGACTTTATTCGCCGCTTTCGATCGGTGTCAAAATAAGTTGGCTTGATGGATGACTTACCTTCTCTCCTCATTCCCATCTTGAGGCACTTCTTCAGCCTGCAGTATTGGCACTGGTTTCGATGGTGTTGATCTATTGGGCAATTTCTATTACCTCTACATGAATATGTGAGATTTCGCCTAACAGATCTCTTGAAAAAGGATTTACAGCCTGCGAAAGAAGAAAAAAACATATTAAATGTGTGGATTTCATTGATCGATTCCGCGCTAATTTACGTCGATTTTTTAATATTTTTTTAAATTTTGGGTCCTTAAACTTCGATTCTTATTGCTTTGGGTAACAAATGGCACCTGTCGCAGCAGTAGGTGTATTATTGATGGCGCCGATAGCGTAATATCGCCGTCACATGTGATGCGGCCAACAGAGTGTTGGGAGTCAATCACACAAGGTCGACAACAAAGGCGGACGGATCGCAAGCAATTAGGATCGCGGGGAGAGGTCCAGAGATGGATACTAATGGTGAGCACTCAACATTGATAAATGATGGACCAAGAGTACTGGATGTTCAGCCGTGGTGAACCATCGACCTTTGATGGGGGCCCTGTACGATATGGCCCTGTTAAAACGATTTAAAGCCGAGTATTGGCATCGTATCATTAATTGGTAATCATCAACAATATTTCATAGATTGCTATGACACAAAGCCGATTAATTGATCCAATAGTAATGAATTACAAAATTTGAAATTAGACTGAAATAAAGGACTCGCAAATAATAGAAATATACTTCTTAAAGCTCTAAGGTAGTCTCGCTTAAGGTCTTACTATCATCCTAAACCATTTTATAGAAAAATATCCATTCACTCAGTCTATATAATTTTAAAAAATCCAAATTTATAAAAAAAACTCTGAAAGGATTTATACAATCTGATTTGACCCAAGTTTGCAATTATTTAATAATTTAGCAAATCTTACATAAAACCTCAAGCTGCTTTAAAATTGATGTAATATATACTGAGTTTAGAACCAAAACTGAACCAAAAACCGATCACAGAAATTAAACCGGTTCGAAAATATCAAGTTATCAGTTCGGTACGCGATATACACGAAATATACTTTATTACAGTTCGATTTTGTATTAAGCTCCATTAACACAATTTAGGACATTTTTTGCCTTATTCATGATGAATTCCTATTATCGAAGGAAAAAATACTTTACTTAAAATGAAGATTTCTTAATGTGTAAAGACAGTCATCTGAAATCTGATGAATTTTTCAAACAATAATATTTGATCAAAATAAATGTTATTTGTTATTTATTAACGATGATAAAATGAGTTTTTAATGTATTTTAAATAATTTTTTTGCAGTCAGTGTGACATGTTTTTAAAAATATGTTCGCTAATAAATCCAAAAGATTTGAACTCAAGACGATTGGGTCATAAATCCAATCCTTAAAACGCGGTATACATCAGCAAGTACATGGCGTATAAATTGCAATTATAAATAATTGGCACATCCACCGGTCGCCAAATGTCAGGAAAGTTTGAGCACCTCTGCGCCGGTGCACAGTGACCAAAATGTCGCTTATTTAATGGACTCGTAAAAGCTGAAATTTGATAATTGTAAGGCTATTCGAGGCTCGCTCGCCTACAATATATAATACAGTAAAAGTTTTTATTGCCAAATAGAAAGACATGTTTTGGGAATACAGTTTTTAATTAATAATAAATTATCATCGTAAATGAAGCTGGTGGCTGCGATATCTTCTGTTTACCATTCATCTTCATAAACACAATTTTTAATATTCTATGCGCCAATAAAAGAAGATAATCAAGGGGGAATTTTAATATTTCTTTCATATGCCCATTTTTATTGTTTCGAAATTTACTGCCGTCGTAAAATCTTCGTTGTTCATAAAAAATCAATTTTATTAAGAGATTAAAATTTGTGAAAATATCGGGATTAATATTGTTCGTAAATTATTTGTGGTATTTACATATTTTTATTGCGGCGATGGCAAGAATTTATGGTCACACTGTCTTTTGTTCGATTGGTCATTTCCATAGATTGATCGTGTGTCTTCCACAATAAGACGAATTGAACTTCGACACTCGGAGCTTATCAGATTGGGGTTCTGTTTTACCCCAGCGTGATGGATTAAACTATCGCATAGATCTCATATTCAATTAAACCATTGGAGATCTTACAAACGAAATTTAAACTTCAAAGCTCTAATTTTGAGCATATGAACCAATCCCATTGGATATAGAGGCATCAATGAAAATGCTGATAAATCGTAGGATCGCTTAATTTTTTAAACGCCTCCCATAATGATGCAACCCCAACGACCCGAGAAATAATTTTATAGGCCATTACAGGTGTTGATCTTGTGTCAACTAATGAATGCCACTCTTTATGGTCAGCTTGACGTATAGGGACACAACTCAGTGGCCTTAATTACCATGATAACAATATTTCTTACGTGTTATCCGCTCATGAGCATATTTTTTACCCGAAGACCTCGTTTAACTCGTAGACTTTACGAGGAGCAACAAATTTAATGGCCTCCCACCGCGTTATACAGAGTGCGTCGTTCAATTACATGAAAAACGTATCCATAAAATATTAATAACGTCGAATGGAATACATATGAATGAAAACTCAACAAAATGCGTCGTAAAACGTCGATCGTTAAATTGTAAAAAGTGCAATTTTTAAGCACGTTCGATTATGCAAACTACATACAAATCAACACTGACGAAGCTTGAAGCTTTAGTCCCGCGAAGAAAACGTACTTAATTAGCCAAATATTAATAGCACAAATTAAAATCCTCGGATAATGGACAGTTAAAACTGAATTAAATCAATGCTATTTTAAGATGATACTTAATAATTTATGACTGTATTTGCATACAATCATAAAATCAAAATTAAGCTCACAAAGTTCACGTAATTTCTGCAATGCACTAAAAATTATCTATTGATCCTGAATTATTAATTGAGAGAAAAAATGTGTATTTAATCTTATGATGTTGTTATACATATGTAAATAGATTAAAATATCATTGTTACTTCAATGATTTTGAAAGATACTACCAACTGATAAAATAGCAGAATTAATATTAATTATAATATACTTTTAATAATCCACCCCTTTATACAATCTATCGTTATGATTGAATATAAATGGAATATGTATCATAAATGTGATGGATTTACGCTGATCTTATAGTTGATGCGGGCGACGGCATCAAAGTAACCATGTCATGCGCACAAGACAGATCAAAATTATAAACCAAGTTTGATTAAACACTATTAAAATATTAACACGTTAATTGCAGGAAGCATATTTGTATGAATTACGCGGTCTTTCGGTTAACATCGACTAAAATATTATTACGTGATGTTTTTTCACATTTTTTAACATTAGTTGACGTACGAGGATTTATTTAAACCTATTTTATAAAAATTAATACATTCCTAATATACAGAGTGACTAAAACTATGTTTATATATATAAAACTATAACAGATCCCCACAGTTATCGTGTTAAGAAATATTCTTAATCTATCAAATAGATTATATTATATTATATCTATGAGTACAAGGTCCATTGAAGCAATCAACATTTTTTGTTGTTATTTATGAATTGATTCAATTAATATAATTAACTTTAATGAGAATAACAAAGCTTGTGTTTTAGATCTTTTTTGAATTTAAGTTTAATAATATAGACGTTTATGAGCATCATTCAATAATTAATCTGCATTAGGATCGAATAAAATTATTCAGCTTGTTGGACATGCTAAATATACAGCATAATTTCAATGCAATTGTAGCTTTTATAATATTTCTTACTTTTGAGCTTTCTGTGTTTCTTTATATAACAAAGTAGAATTTTAGACTAAAATCTTTAAACAGAGAAGACAATCAATTGAAGTTGACTCTCTTGTTAAATTAGCTCCTGAAAAAATGCTCTATAGATATATTTGCTTTAATCTCAGCAAAGGCAGCTAAGCATTCATGAAAAACTGGACAAATCTAAGATAAGTGTTATATGGATCCTAAGAATATTGACTCATTTATAAACCAAGATCTTTAGAAAAAACATAAGAACTTGGTACTAGTCTGGAAGGTGCTAAGAAGCAATTTTTGGATCGATCACAAAACTCTTGAATCTATATTAAAAATGAATAAATTTATTGGTAAAATCGTGGCAATTATTCTTTTAACTTATGTTTATATTTACTTCTATATGTAGCTTCATACATTATTATTTTTATTTCAATATTTACATAAATTTCTAAAGAAAAGACACTTTGTTATATATGAAAAAATGAAGGAAGTGGTGGCAAAATTCTTAAAAGCTCCACATCCAAAATTGCTTGTGGAGCGTTGGAATTCGCGTTATTTTTGCCTTTGAAAAGTGTTTTATTTTTAAACGTTCCTACAGACACACAAAGTTCTAGTATACAGGATGCATGAATATTAATTTATAAATGAGCTTTCAATAAAATATATGATAATAGCCTGTTGGCGTAGTTTAAGTCTTAAGGAAGTCTTAAATGGAAAAGCTTAATCGTGAAAGTTGCCTTCAGAGGGTCAATAAATTGTCAATGCACGAAAGCCTGCGATTTTATTGCGCAAATTTTCAATTAGCCATATCAGGGTGCGGTTCGCATAATCATCGTCCGGAGCATATTTTACTTGGCATTATCTCGTCCGTTTTATATATTTACCACGGTGCATAACTAACGGCCGTCGGTATAACGGGCGGGTGGCTGCGGTCAGGCGTGCACCCCACATTAATTGGTCACAGTACTTTGATCTTAAGTCATAGAAGGGTTACGACACGAAGCTATCGCATATTTTTTAGAATTTCCATACAAACGGTGCGTTTTATCAATTACACATAACAATCCGAATGTGGCATAATTGTGGTCGTTTCGATTTCACGGGCTAAGCACCAATTAACAATTACCTGTATCGCTTTCAAACTGCTAATCGACGCAGACAGAACGCCGTAATTTTGACACTTATAACCATAAAATATGTATAAAAATAGATACAGACTATGAAATTTATACCCGGTCCTATAAATGAGTGTCGGGTTTCTATTGGGGGCCTTTCGACTGGGGCAATTTGCTCGCTCGTATTGAATAAAAGTATCATTTAGGAAGAATGATCATCAATTATATCGATATCTTAAGGTGATCAAAAATTACTTTTTCGATGCCTACTTCAAATTTATTCTTAATTTTATACAGCTTTCGGTTGTGTTATTTAATTTATGTGCTTTTAAAGTGACGCGCTTTTCCTGTCGTAAATTAAGTTTTTACTCGGTAAGGACAAGAACTCTATTTCTTAGATGAAATCCAACTATGCGTCTTATTACATAATCATTCGGTGATATTTATAACATGTCATCAATTTACATTTTGCAAAGATGGAAAAATACTTATGAATATCGCCATATCCGCTTGCTCTGCGCGAGTAAGCGAAATCGTGTGTACTTCGGTCTTCAACGTTCAAATCTGATTTTTTAAAAACTGTATGGCCAGATCTAATATGAGGTAATAAAATCCATAAACAGTTAGCTTAAGATTAAAATTGCTTGATAAAAAAAAAGCTATGATTGAACGCTAATGAGGCCGATTCCTGTTAATAATACCTCGGATGCGACCGAAAAGAGAGCCATATCGCCGCTACAGGCCAACTAATTGTTGCCTGCAAGTCCAAAAGTGGTCGGTAATTGTACAATTAAAACACAAGCAAGTGGCCTAGAAGGACCGTTGGTTCAAAAATCATAATATCAAAGAATAATGTATGAGTTCATTATGTGAGCACGGGTGATTCTCACGTTGGTTGACCCCGGCTGGCTCTTCACGCTGGTCGAGCAACCATTACCAGCAATGGTCAGCAACCTTTCGACTCCAACGGGCAGCATGCCTCATCGTCGTGCGACAGGTCCCGCTCGTTACAAATAGATATATCATCACTTCTGATCCTGATATCCGAAGATAAGCGGCGGGCATGCTGAGATGACTGACTCACCTCTGGGATGCTGGCTTTGATCGGTCATTATAGGCAATGTTTCTCGGAAAGCGGATTGAAACTGTAGCAAGACGAGGAATTAAGATGAACAACAGATTAGGGATGTAAATATGTAATTACATAATAACTAAACCAATCATATATAATCGGTAGCTGACATGCGCCAATTATTCACCATTGTCGTTTAAAAGCAGCAATTGACGCAAAACTTTAAATGCGATTGTATAATACAATAAGCAACCATTAAAAATATTCAAGATTCTAAGAATTATTTAGGTGAATGTATCAAATTTCGGTTCTTAAGGGTCTTAATACATTAACTGCGGGAAGCATATTAATATATATCATGTAGGCACATTTTTATATTAACGAGGTCCATTGCACTTATTACGCATTTTTTTATTATGAAGATGAAATTTAAAAGACTTTTAAGAAGTGATGATAGAAAAGTTCATCAAAATACTTAAATAATAAGCAAATTTTACCGTAATTTTTGTAAAATGTCACTTCAAAAAAGAAAATGCTTTCAAGAACTAATATAATCTTTTTTAGCACTTTTAATATTAATAACCAATATTATACATATACTAAGCATGGTTTAAGAGTATTAAACATTTATTTTCTATTTATCATGTCAAGGTTTTCTGAGGAAAACTGCAGAGTTTGTAAAAACTACCCTCATTGCTTAACAAGATGGTATCTTTTGATACGTTCATCTAGATGGCCTGCTAAATGAGCATACAAAATGATTTAAATGTATGATATAACCGAGATGAATGTAACTCTTTTCTATGAATGGATATTGGAGAAACCCTTAATCCTGCAATAGATTGTGATAATAAGATAAATATTAAAGATTTAGGTTTGAGTTATCAATGTGGATATTGTCGATGATCTTTGACCTAATACCAATCGGTAGATGAATCAATAACATTGCAGCTATTGAATAAAACTAAAAATCCGAAATTATATCACAAAAACAACATAAAACAGGAGGGGGGAAAACATAAATCACAACACAAAAAAAAATAAAAATATGAGAATATACTTTGATATATGTTGTATAATACTGAGTTGACGTTTACAGCGAATCTGACAAAAAATAAAAATCTGAGAATACATCAAGATGCGAATTTGATTCGCAACGCAATAAATTATTTCAACCCAACATGTGTTTCATGTTCAACATCGGCCGAGAATCTCAATTGAAAAACACACATTTCAGGTCAAAATGCACATCTAAAGAGACACACACCTCAAAAAGAGGCGCCCGTTATCGACACATTCGAAAATTACCCTTCTTCAGTGCTAAACGGACGATGGAATCGAAGTGCGTTCTTCAAAACGTGGCACTACAAAACGATGGCCCGAACCACTGAACAATCAAGAACGTATTTTCAATAAAAAATCGAGATGTTTTCGAAACAAGGGTCATATTTGTGGTCATACTAATCGAACGTCTGACCACTACTCTTATCAATGGAAAAACAGTAACCAAATATAGCAATTATGAGCGCGAGGTTATCGTCCACGAAGGTGACATTGAAGATTTGTACCATCGCGTAATATCACATCAAATTGAATTGCTTTCGATACAAAAACGATGCATATCAACTGGCTAAAAATCATCCAGTGAAAACAACCGATGTTTGTCGATAGTGCAAATCGCGCTTAAATCGACAATAAGATTTAAATATAAGATAAACGTTTATTAAATTCTTAATGGATGATGGCAAATTTGCACATTGCGATTATTTCAAACCATATATATGACTAGTTGTCCGATTATTCAGTGATTGTTTGAAGTAATTGAAATTGAGCATGGATATGATTTTTTAGTGTCGCGATGACAATGCATTATTTTCCCGCATTAAATCTTTGAAGATGGACCAGACGCTGCTTCTGCATCTCCCCACAGTGAGACTCGCATTATTCTAGCAGCAATTTTACTTCATTACATTACGGATATTACATGGAAGGTACATGTGGATCTTTGTGGAGAGAAGGAAAGCAATTTAGTTCCCATATCAACTGGACGGATGCCCACTGGATGAGCAAACTTGCATTAACGGGCTTGGATAATGCGAAATTAGATTCACATGAGCTATAAACCATCCACTGTAATATTGATATCTGGAGAGGGTATGCCATTAAGCCCTTTCTTTCGTGATTACTTATTACTTAACTTGATCACTTCTGCATTAAATTTTCGCTCAAATCTTATATTGTTTACTGTGGAACTTCAACAATTTGCCTGGAGCGTCAATAACCTCTCGTACGAAATAATTCAAAGAAGACAAGGGTACTTAAATGTAAATAAAATAACCAGAGACTTGATTTAGATTATTTAACATGTTTACCAGCAAAATATCCGACCAATATCAATCAAAGATCTGACCTTGATTTATCTCAAATATATTTACAATTTAATATTTAAAAAAAACAATTAACCTTATCATTTTTCTTAAAGATAAACTATAGTTAGCAACTGCTAAATTTCTATAACGTGGCAATATCATCAGACGTCTGGAAGAATGAGAAGCGTGTAATTAAGCACGTTCATGAAAATATTTGAAGATGATATGATTTACTTATTTTTTATTTCAAAGCATTTACTAATAATCTTTCCATAGAAAATTTTCTCAAACATTTCCTATAACTTTCTACATATTGTCAAAATAAAATAAACACTATTACATAGATGAAGATCTATAATTGAATGGCGAAATTATCATTCATTTTAATCATTGTTGTCAATCAATCAATTATAGCAATCATTCAAGTGTGGTATCCAAGCTCCAAGCTTTTGAAAAAAAGTCCATAGAAGTGAAAATAGTCAGCGATAATCTTAGAGACATATCCTATCTTTTCGGCCAACTCTCGCACTGTTTGATTAGCGTTTGATGCTTGATGTCGAAATCGGAAGGTCGGTCATAGCGAAGTGTGTTTCTAAGGTCGAAATTGCCATTTTTAAACTTGAAAAACCAATCTTGAACGATCCTCGGAATTATTATATCTACTCCATATACGACACAAATATCGCGGAATACTTCCACGATGGACTTTCCATTTCAAAAGCATGAAAATTGATCAAAACCAATTAATTCGAAAAATCATAGCAGATAGGTTTTTAGAGCAAAAAGAGAGCGTTCGCATATATACTTTACTTTGGGGGGAAAAAATGACATACAAAAACGCGGGAATTTATTATACAACCCAATATAACACATCACTCAATAAGTTTGTAGGATTTTATTTACTTTATATATTTTTTATTCTTCATTTAAGGGCGTTTTTCTACAATTACTCTTGTCAAACTCAACAATAACGCCATATTAACAATGACATTTTTGAACACTTTGGGCGGCTTTCGCCGGCTACTGCCCACTTAGTTACTATCGATTTGACTCTGGAGTATAGTAATGCATTTATGTTTTATTCACTATCATATACAACATGAAAAAATCATTTTTATTGGGCTGAAACAGGTCTAAATAGCGCTCTGAATTGTCGGCGCGTTGTTGTTATTGATCGACTGTGAGCAAACGCGGTACCCCCCTTCGAACAAAGCTTTTCCATGGACAAATTTTGATGCAAAATGGTGAATACACTACCTTCTGATATCTTTATGATGTCAGCTTATCTTGGGAATCAGTATATTTTGGGAATATTTTTTTATCCTACGAACTTATTGAGTGATATTTTAAGCGTCCCTATCCGACTACAAATTATATTTCTCTATATTTTCCAATTTATTTTACACTATTTAAAAGTATTATGTATGAGACGTAATTTTGAAAAACTGATGGATATTATGATTAAATAAAATTACGCTCATGGCTATAATTTCGCTAAATTCAAATGAGGACTCTTGATTTTAATTTATGTTATGCCCATCCTCTGTCTTGGTGGATTTATCTGTTAATTCATGGCGCTATTAAGCACATAACAGGGATCAAATTTATTTTTTACAGAATACGTTGTCCATCGATAGCATATTACATTCATCAAGATTGTCTCGGAGAAGAGCACGAGCAATCGCCAATGTATGTTTTTCGCTTCGTCGCAGGCTCACAATTTTTTATTGCTACAGCATCCAATATAAATCATGAATATTGAGTGGATGTTAAAAGCAGTAAATGAATGACACACGAGGCACTTATTGAAGAAGACACGGAGGCATCTTCGGTTGTGCAAGATGGGAACGAATAAATTGGCGCCACAGCAATAATGGTGATCATAGATTGGTTACTCACACTCGTCTGATTTGGACAATCATTCTTATTAGGAATCGAGCTCACGAGTCGGGCTTAAATGAGCAATTATTGTATGAGAATGCGCATCAAGACTGGTGTAAAAAAAAGCCTTGTGAACTGACATGTACCATGGTGAAAATAAAGATTCACGAGGACTTATCGGTCACGGTGAGAAAGAGCTAAATTAGCATTGTATTTGGGCAAACGGCTATTACCGAACGATTCCGGAGCCTTCCAAGAATTTATATCATCAATATAAAATGTGACCCTAATATAAAAATATATATTAATCAAATTTTCAAATGTTGATATGAGCTTTCATATTGAGCTTTGATATATAACTTTGTCAAATATTCATGTATGATATCACTTTTTCGGTATAAATCTTAATGTGTGGGCGTTCTTAGGCTTGATTTATATCTAATCAAAATGCTATAGAATTTTTATTTGGCATTAAAAAATCAGGATTACGTTCAATATAAAAAAAAGTTTTGTTTTCAGAGAAGGTTATGTAATAAAAATAATCTACGATGTTTATAAACGACCTCCTTCATAAAGCTTAGCCTTCGTCTATGAAAAATGGCTATAATTAAAATTAATGAGACAATTGCTTCAGCCTAAAGACTTGATTGATTTTTATCAAAATGCAAAATTGCTTCAATGCCAATCGTGTATTTAAGCAAAATATTGAGCCATCTTCAAAGCAAAGATTTTTTCTATTGCCACATATAAATCACCCAATAACTACGAATCCAATAAAACACCCTTAGTAACTAAATTAGGATTTATCTTAAGGTTCCCCTTGTGTACACTAACGCACAGGAACATTAATAAAACCACTAGATTTCGATATAAGAAAAACACTCGAACATTAATATGGAATAATATATTTACACAGGGATGATAAATAAATGCAACGCAGATTTAAAACGCATTTTTTTGTAAATAAAGATCAAAAATTTATGCAAATCAAATTCCACCCCAAATGAACATAAATGTCCATTGAATGACAATATCGAATTTAATTAAGACTTGCCTAATTACCATACCTGAATATTATGCACATCATAAATAATAACGATATCATATTAATATAAATATCGCAAAAATCATATTTGACAGGGATTTTGTAAAATTGGAATTGACATTCGATTCACAGTCTATTTGTGACCTATCGAAGTGAAATAGTGTCAAATAATGACTAAATTAGACTGATGATCTGATTTGTTATTGTTGAATATTGACATTATCGATATCAATTAATTTTATATAATGCAATATATTTACGCCTTTAAACCAATGATATCAAAGAACATCATTGACGTATATGAGGGACTTCCTATTTGCATGTTTCTAATAATTGCCATTACGTAAATTGAATACAATTCGCTTATCGGACGGTCATAATTAAAATCATTACGTTTGTGTTCATCTTCTTACAAATTCGTTATTATACATAATTATAGATTTTAGCTTAATAAACGTGAGATTGTAAAGTTTCGATATTTCACGAGCTGTTTGCTTTGTTAAAACGGCATTTAATATGATTAAGTGTTTTCGGTGCGGCCATTACGGTTACTTTTCGTACAAAAAAGGGGCACAATAAATGGTTTCTATGAGAACATCATTAAAGGCTGCGCAGACAATGCATACGATGATGACATTTAATTCTGATGACCAGATACAAAGGATACCGTAAAGCGATCCTTCCAGAAAGCAAAAAAAAATTAAAGACCTTTGTGCTTTTAACAACTCGTGAAATGATGTTAATAAAGCGCTGTTTGTTTTGCAGACATTCATCGGAGCTTTTTAGATCGGGGTGTGTGTAATAGATGAGATAAAAAGTTAATTGCCCAAATGAAAAGCAACCCTTTTTATATCGTTCTTGGACGATGAAGGGTCATCGTGTCGTAAAAGCTTATAAAGCTTAAAAAAATATCCACTACGAATGACTCGATACAAATTTATATACGGCATCACTTCCAAATGATTTTTTTGATACAATTTATAGCAAAAATGAATGATAAATAAGCATATTTAAAATGAATTTATATACACAATCAGTAACGGTACCCAGTGATGTCCTTAACGAACCGAGACAAACGACATTATTAATGAGTCAACGTCCATAATCAAGCATGACTATTTTTAATCGGATTTTTTATACATAGGGGTTGTATTTTTAAATCCAGATGTATTTGTTGAAAATCCAAAAACATCATCTGATGATTTTTTGTGTCCTTTTTCATCATCACGATTTGTGTCGATTCTTCAAGGCAAGCAGCAATCGGCACTCACTTCACAAGGTATTCCAACACAGAAAAGCTAACTCATCCTTATCCATCATTATTTTTTCTCGCCCAACATTTTTGATACAACGCATTCTGTCATGTCTGATGTCTTAAAAATACACTGACCCCATTCATTCATGTTTCGTCTTTCAAAAAAAAGCCAAAAATCGATCATGAAAACGTGATCTATTGCCCCAAAGATCCAAAGCAATTTCGACAAAATGTATATTTTTGCAAATTCTATGCGTGAGTAATTAAATACTATACTCTAGATCAGTGCTCCGCAACCGGTGTGCCGCGGCACACTGGTGTGCCGTGAGCCGATACAGGTGTGCCGCGGTCAAATAAGACAATATTATAACTAAAATATTTTTCAATAGTTCTCCAGCGTCTGTCACCTATTTATGTCGCCAGACACCTAAAACCAGTTATTAATATTTCTTCGTGATTCATCTGTCATCGTGCTGACTGAATCAATAGAATTCAGATTGGATCACTTTGGAAAACCGTCAGATCACACAAAAACAAGGCCATGGGAATTCTTATTTTGGTTAGAATCGATAAGATAACCGAAACCGATTTAGAAAAGACAAACGTGCTTACAGAAACCTTGTGCCTAAATCACAAGATTTTCTAAAATATGAGCGACAGCAAAACAAAGAAAGCTGTTAACAAAGTCAATTAGGGATTTCCGTGAAAGCTCAAATAATGACATGCACAAAATTAAATTGGTAACTTCTTTAGAAATAACAAAAATCATTAGAAAACTAAAAAACAAAAAGTACCTGGGTTTTGACACAATCGATAATACGATAAAAAAAATCTGCCATTCATATAACTAAAATATTTTATTCGTGCCTAAATATGAGGTATTTCCCAGCCATTTTCTTTGCCAAAACCAGTAATTTCTTTGCTAAAACTAGGCAAGGATAGCAACGATCCCACAAATTACCAACCGATCAGCCTACTTTAGTCATGTTACCGTGCTACATCACATTCACTCGTCTTGCGACAGTAGTTACCATTCATTACTATTAGTTGTGTTAATGAATTTTGTATGGTTATGCGTTCTTCATGTGATTAATATTTAATTTTACACTTCTTTAAATATGGTATAACTAAGGCTACTCTGAGTCCTGTCTGCGAAGTCCTCTCCTTGAAAGCTTGAGTTCAGACTCACTTCTGAGCTCGAGTTTGGGTATTCCACGCCTCGCAGCCGCAGTCTGTTCAAAGTGGAACAAATAAGCATACTGTGGAGAAAAAATCGTCTTTGAAATCCAACACCACCACCCTGTGGAGTCCTTCTCGTCGATGTTATGAGGAACGCGGCAGCCGCAGGTCGTCAAAAGCTCTACGAACGAAGGTAACTGGGACTGGTCGACAGAAGCATGACGAAGATAACTGGGCCCCGGTATTCATCTGAGGGCTCTCGCCTACGTTACAATGGATACAATTTTACGTGGAAAAGATTCGTCTTTACATACAGAAGAACCCAGCACAAGCATTGCAAAAATGCCAAAGAAGACTGAAAAAGAAGCACAACGAAGACTACATTCAATATGGATTCTCGTGATGTGGTGATGAAACAGCTCCAAAGCCACAGTGCATCATTTGCAGCGAACAGCTATCAAACGAAGCAATGGCACCCAATAAATTAAATCGCCATCTAAATTCAAACCATCCTAGTTGCGTCAAAAAGGATAAATAATATTTTCAAAGGCGTTTAGAACTAAATTAAAAACAGAAACAATTTATGAATTCGGCCTTTACGATTTCTGAAAAGGCCTTAGAAGCTAGCTACCATGTAGCAAAATTAACTGCACGTCAGAAAAAACCACATACTATTAGCAAAACACTTATTAAACCAGTATGCAAGGAAGTTGTTCGACTTATGCTTGAACCCAATGATGTTAAGGAAATAAATAAAGTTTCATTGTCTGCCGATACTGTTAAAAGACTTATTCACGACATGTCAAGTGATATTTTAGGAACACTGATTAGAAATTTGGAAGAAAAATTTGAATCGAAAAAAGCGCAGGTATCACATTAATTGGTCATTATTTTATAATAATGATTAAGATTGCACAAAGGTAAATATAGTATAGTTTTTATGTATGTGTACATAGGAAATTAAAAAAAAAAAATTATTGTAAAATTGTATTAAATATTTAGACCCTTTTAGAGTTTTTTTTTCTTCGTGTACTATGGGGGGAGAGCTGTTTAAAAACAAATAAATCAATATCTATTATTTTTGGCTTTTGGTGTGCCGCGAAATTTAAAGAAGAGCTTTGGTGTGCCGTAGGTGAGAAAACGTTGCGGAGCACTGCTCTAGATGAAATATCGACTCTAATATACATATTGAGAACCGACCAACAAAAAATGTATATTGATTGATGGACTACTGACAGCTCCAATCTGTAATTAATGGATTAGTATAATTTTAAAATCACGCTTCTGATATATTCAACCACATTCAATATTCAAAGCGCACCATTTCGAAAAATTCAATAATACTCTTTATTATGGAAATGATTGCCAAAAAGGACTCCAAATTAAGTCTACTCAAGGCCATAAAGCATACAATATGCTGGAAATAATAAATCGAGATTGTAAAATGCGCATTAAATCATTCGAATTGCTATCGAAAAGATCATCTAACGATGATGTTGTCTTAGATAAGATACGAATAAAGCACATTAGAGAGAACTTTATTGTTGTCTTCATAAGGCTGATGATAGAGTATACAGTTTTGTATCCATACGACAAAAATCCAATCTAACCGCACTAACCGACCACCCTGTATACAAGCACATGCAAAATGAATAATCTGCGTCATTAAAACGATACAACCGTTTTACAAAAACGAAAGACAAAAACGAGTCTTGGCACCATTCCTCCGCCGAGGAAATGATTTCAACAAAAAAATATATAAGCACAATACGAGAAAATAAAACGCGGTGCAGCCTTTTATGCATAAATGCAATCGTAAACATGCAGTTAAGCCGAGTACCCTCGAGTATAAATTTCTCGACTCTTCGTAATAACCGGCAATTTATTATAGGAGCCGAAACTTGTCGTCCAAAAGCCGTGGTGACCCGCGGATGAGAAGAACTTTCCAAACATTTGGATGCATTAAATATATTAAATCAAATCGGAGGCAGGAGGACGCTCCTGTTTAATATCAGGGCGCGCCATAAATTCGCAGGGCGTAAAAACGACCAAATGGGAAGGAATCTGTATTCTGATGCCGGTCGTAAATCACGATGATCTTTTAAATGAATATTTATTTTTTGCAAAAATATATATTTTATTTAAATGCATAAATCATTTAAAGGCTTTATATATTGAGTTAGATCCGAGACTTTAATATTGTATAAGAGATTCGAGTTTGACCTGATTTCGATATGGATAATTTTGCATAGATCCTATTATGCTCAAAATTCATATCCAAATCAACTTGTCTTAATTTAGATCTGAGATAATCATCAAGTTCCTGTTTTGTACTATTTCCATCATGATTTGTAATTATTTTTAAACAATATTGATAGATCGTATGTCGACAAGCTGTATAATAAATTTTCTTAGTGATGGGAGATAATGTCTCATTTTTCATATAGGACATAACTATGATGAGGTTATTGAATAATGTGATTTTTATTTTGAATAGAGTATGACCCATAAAAGGTGATCTTATTCAATTTCATTGATCATTTAATTTTTTTAAATATGTGAATTTATTTCGTGACATTGAATCAGAATATTTGCACGTCAAATCACCCAAATTTATTGGCACTTCTGATAATTTTTTAGTTAAAATCTTCACAATATAAGTCCTATAATGGTGTAATGTTATGTTGATACTTGGTTGGATATTATTTTGATATTAGCTGATATTCAGCATAGTCAGCAAAAAAATTCGATTCAGATGGATACAGCGGGGGCGCAATTGCTCATCCACAGCCATGAACACTTTGACAAGCGCTGGTTTTGATTCTCGCTAACGTCTGGTGGTGATTCCGTTGTCAGGTGACAAATTTATGCCCATTAAATGGCTGAGTTACACCTGGGTGGTTCGGATTCACCGAAATAATAAAGTGGGAATTTATCGAGGGAACGGACCAGAGGTGTGACATCGGACACATGCCCACATGGAACACATGAGATAATGGCTTGGCACATCTCCTTACAAGACACAGCTTTAACATTAGAAACATTGCTTAATATATCACTGCGTAATTATTCATTTATACCCGAAGCTGATGCGCAAACAGTATGGATTCACCCAAAGTGGCTATTTGTAAGCGCGGAGAAATGTCAAAGATGGCACGCCGATGTTCATCGGTCGATAAGGAAATGACGTGATAAGTAACTGCAATTATTCCGATGTCGAAAGAAAGAACAAAACGTTGTTCAATGCTTTTACAAAAAGCGAAATGCCGTGAAAACAGTATTGGCCATTGAATTAAGACCATTCATGTCTTCTGTGGTCAGCGCTCAAATAGTCTTAATTAACGAACGTGAAATATCGTTCTTAGCGCCATCAACAGCTTGATCCTTCAACAGGGCACGATTGCATTATTCTTATTCAATAGTAAAAACTGGATATGTTAAACACTGTCCTTAGAGCATTGGGGCATGTATCAATACATTAAGTGCACGCAAAAAAATGACAGCTCGCGAAAGGTTGAAGGCCCATAGGAAGTGCTGTGACCTCCATGCTCTTCAACATCAGAACACTGAGTCAATATGATCTGAGCACAAACGTGGGAGAAATTGATTGTGTTGATACGAAATAGCAGGTAGGTGTTCTGGAAGTTCAGGTGAGCGATAAATGGTTCTTTCACACCTGGCCGACTCCATGTTGGCCAAGCAACATGACTTGGATCCACTTACGCGAAGAGCCATTGAAGGTTAAGCACGCAACAACAATCTGATAAAAGCAATCTAAAATTGAATTAACATTTTTTTTAATAACCCGAATTGCATTTCGAGTAAACGAAACCGTGATCTTCAAGCACCAATTGTTCCAGGCCATAATTATAAGCGTGGTAAATAGAAACGAATCACCTCACAACGCACCATCGAAGAAAGATTTACTTGACGAGCAAAAATTATGTCAATATACAATTAATTATTTATAAAAAATCATCAACAGTATTTGATGTTCAAATTAAGCATGCATTAAATATTTTTTCATCAAAGCACATTTAATTATTCGCATAATGATGTACCGTATCAGACTACAAGGTTGTTTATAGCAAGGCTATAGTAAAAAAATATGCAAACTATGTATTCTTACTTTTGGAGCTGACAAACATAGACAGTCGATGATAAATTAAAATGCATCCGACATTTTTATATCCTTGTTCTTAAAGTGCAATATCCATTATCGAATGTAGGCGATCACTATAGGAGACTTTGATAGGGAAAGGATACTTCATGTGGTGATTTTCCATGGCCTTCCACATGTTTGGATATGATAAATTGAATAGGAATTATATATAGAGAGAATTTATAAAAGAATCACAAAATTATCATATTTTTCAGATCCTGGAAATCAGGATAAAATTTGTTGTTACGGTGAATTTTTGTACAATGTAATAGTTTTTTTACAATGTCTGCTAATGACATCAAGAAATTCCACTGTGAAAATACGACCCTAAATATGATAATCATTATGGACACCCTTTATTATTGTTGTTGTAATATGACCCAAAAAATATTATTTTTATTGCGATATAAATTTTAAATTGAATTTAGAATCCAACAGAAAAATGCTGAAACGATCGCATAAACTATGTGATTTGAATGATGTAAGTTCGGAAGTCGAAGCTCAAAGACACGATGACAATTACATGGAATAATACTTTGATCCCGGCTCACCCCTTGTAATATAGAGATTAGAAAGCAGGGGTGTATTTCAACATTATTTCATCATAGCATAATATTTTTTTAATATAAATTTATAATGTATTTTGTATAATTTTCATTGGATCATCGTCGAAAATGTGCTGTGAAATATGTGAAAGCTATGCTGTCAGATTCAATTTGAGAATACATGATGACATTTTTAGAATTGATCACGATTCCTCAATGTGTCGCTGTGTTTCACGATTGCTCCCATTTCTTGGAAATGAAGCCGTTCTAACATTAATTTGTTACATAAATGCTTAATCGAATACCATGAAGATTTATAACAAACCATAATTTACCCTGAGGGCTAAATTCTTGGGCGATCTTAAGATAAACAAATAAAACAGCAAATGAAATATACATTTTAAGATGCAATAAAATTAGATCAAATGTGCATTGTTTCATATTGAAGTATAAAAACAAAGATTATTAAATCGTTTTATTAGCCTAATTAAATAATTGCTCGATAATTTTTGGTGTAGTTTTTATGAGGGACCGTTTTTGATTATTGTAATTAAAAGCATAATTTAATGGTGATGCGTAAGTGCGTACCCTTGAAACAAATTTCATCATCATCATTATAATGATGAATAAAGATCTACAGTAGATTCATGATCAGCCGACCGTATGACACGCACTAAAATCTACGTTTAGCAGCCACAGTGGCGCAATTATATCGGGCTTATTTCCAAGATTGAATAATGCGATGCCATCTTTTCTTACGTTTTTTTTTTATCGCGGAACACAATGAATGGGTTATCGTCAATGAGCAATGTTAAATTCTTCGCGCGCTTCAGGTAAATGTAGCAGTACGTCCGTAAACTTTTCATTAGGCTGGTATTTCGTAAAAGAACCCTCACTGCTTATGACTATTCAATTTAATACAAGTGGACAGGAAACCTGCAAACGTAGCTTAGTAAGGAATTAACATAAAAAGAGGTGACCTGTGACCTGCTTTTATATGTCGGAATCCATGCATTAGCATAATGCATTTACCTCATCTTCCTCGTGAATGTATTTCCAAATCAAATCATATCAAATATAGAGCTTCTTTTCGAACGATGTCCATTTATAAACCATTCTTCCCGCATGAAAAGATGTTAAAATACATATTTTATGGCGGCATTTGATACGTTCAACCCTTAGCGTATAAAGATCAGAATTTAATTCGAATACAAGGAATACATAATGCACTTTGAATATAATAAGACGCGGGGCTGGAATATATTTCAACACCCTTTTAAGGTGAAATCTCCACTTCACATGTAAATCGAATTTACATAATTACACCGATATTTATGTAAATGGATAGTTTATGGGGTGATCCCTCAGCGGAAGTCGTCATAATCCCAATTTATGCGCACATAATCACAAACATATTCTCATACAAATATATATATATAGACGACAAATTAAACGCATTAATCATGCGCTTTGTATGCGTCTCCAAAATCATTAGAATCATTTTAATTAGCGTCTTTTAGCGGCGTTTTTTTTTCATTTCAGATAATAAATACTTAAATCGTACATTTACGTTTTCTTTATATTTCGAATCAATCCTTTGTGGATGCGATGATTAATCGAACGTTCATTCGGATGCATTGTACGACTCGATTACTACACGTGAACTCCATTTAAACGAATTTGATCGATTTTTTTGTGTTCGGATGAAACAATCGGAGTTAATTAACGCTTTAAAATATATTTCAATATCGTCGATTTTCTATCGGACATTCCATAAAATCATCAAAAGCCAATCGAGGCGGAATAATGGATCAATTGAACCGTCATTATAGATTTTTTATGGTGCGCGTCTTCGGGATCAAAGAAAAGTCTCACGGCACAAAACGGCAATTAGAATAGAAAATTGATGCAATTGTCGGATTAGGAAGACAATTTTATTGCATCATCTGCGGCCGGGGGGTTTGTTAATAATATCGTTTAACGAGCGCATTTTTTGTTGTTAATTTTGGATTTAATCCAGTTGGATTTTTCTTGTTTGATTTGATTTAAATAATAATGTCTATTTGATATAGGTTGAATTATTTGATGTAAATAGAACTTATTTGATTCGATAAGTCATTTAACGACGGGGTTAAATTTTATTTCGCAGACGATATTTATCGAAAACTTTTATAATGTGAGTTTGAATAACACTTTTGAATGATAAATAAATAATTTCGATAATGTGGATATCTAATTTACATAATAAAAATGACATTGTTTGAATTAAGTCCTCAATTGCGCGTTTGCTATGTTGGGGATGCTTTTGAAAAGAATTACACTTCTGAATTTAAATTTAATTAAAAGACATATTTTTTCCGGCACTAGATTTTTAAATTGTTTTTTTTTTTAATTCACTTTGAATTTTAGTGGGTTTTTTTTATTGGGGGTGGGTTTTGAGTGTGTTCTATGGGATGATAGAGCGGTAAGGCAGTAGGGCAAAAGCAACCGCCAGGTGGCTCTCGACGGCGCGCGCCCGGCGGCGGCAAATTTGAATCGCGCGTATCGTCGGGAAGTCGAGGAGTTACGTACCTTCGCAGGTGAACTGGCCGTAGTGTTTCCCGGAGGATTTGTCTCCACAGACGACGCACTCGATGTTTTGGCCCTTGTCAGGGTGCGAGCCCCCGCTCTGGGTGGAGTTGGCCTGCGACGCGGGGGTGGCGGGGGCCGCGAGCGGGGGCGGCGGAGGCTCGTCGTGGGGGTCCCTCCAGGGCGCGGGCGGCGGGGCCACCAGCGCCATGCCGCGCGGGAAGCTCAGCTCCACCACGCTGCCGGGGAAGCCCAGCTCCAGCGCCGCGCCCGCGCCGTACGCGCACGCGCCCACCTGGTGCCCGATAATGGTGCCGGCCTGGTGCTGCTGCCTTCCCTGCTGTCGTCCCGAGTGCCACGCGCGCTCCACTTCACCCTGCACGATCACAGCGCGGATCAACCGGGGGCGTCCATTTGAACTGGCACTGTGCTCTTATATTTATATTAAAATGTATAAATGATCGGAGGTTCGCGCGCGACGAGAGAGTGAAAATTGGTCCGTTCGCGGTCACTTCACTGTTTTGGTTCGCGCGAGTGCGACGGCGGCTCGGTTCGAAGCGGCACGGTGGCGAGCGGCACGGCGATACGACGGCAGTGACGGTGCGCAACCTTTGGCGTGCGGCGGCGGAGTGTTGCGGTGTCAAGTGCGGTCGCAAGTCGCGGGGCGGGGCGCGCCCCCGGCCCGCCATTGGCCGGCCGCGGCCCCCTGACCCGCCCCGAGCGACATCCGTAACCCCCGACTCTCCCTCCACTCCGCCGTTTCCTATTTTCCGAGACGTCGCCAAACCCTTCGACGCTCGAGATGCGGCCCGTACCCGAACGCCTAACTAACCCGGCGACCGATCGCCGAACCGTATTCGACCCGATCCTTATTTTACTCATCAAATTACAAAACGTTCACTTACATTTTTTTAAAAAAAATACTTTTAAAATATCAAACTTACATTTCAATTCTCAAACAATATTTAAAATTAATTAAAACGTAAATCTTCATACAGAAACATTTTTTTTAAAAATGCATAAGACTCACGAGATGGAAAAAAAACTTTTTAACTCCTAGCAAAAATTGATTCTATGCATTGCTTTTTTCCATTTTTTCATGAAAATTATTAAGGTGTGTTTGTGTAATATATAATAAAATAAGCCTGTTGCATGTTGCGTATAGATCAAGATTCTAAACTTTTTATGAAACGGGTCGGATAGATTAGGGACTTGGACAACATATATTCATATTGAAATCCTACTAGATTATATTTAAAATGTATTTTATTTATATAACATTTTGTGTATTCAAATCGTCTAATTTATTATTAAACAATTTTTTTAAACCTGTATTTTTTTAAATATAATAGTTGAGAGCCGGATGAAAATCTTTGTGTTTATATGCGACGCAAATGGAAAGACTACAACATATTTTTTTCTTTCTTTCCGACTAACTGCTTAGAGTTTCATTTTTTGTGACATTCAAGCCAATTTGTCTTAAATTTTTCTTCTTTTTAAAGAAGTCTCTTTTAAAAAAAAAACAAATTTATTTTTTATATTAAGACACTTATAAGATTTTTTATGCCGTACAAACTAAATAAAAATAGATGATGATCTGCACAACAGTTTAACAAAACTTATAATAACTGTTTGATAATCAGCGCTCAATATCATAATCAAACATCATAGTTCCATCATATGTAAACCAAAGCAGGATTTTGGTCTTTTCAATATTAATAAATGAGATGGCATAAATATTTAACATATAAAACCTGAATCAAACATTCACCTCATGCGTTTGAAATTAAAAGTTATATGGTTCTCTTTGCAAAGATCGAGTTTAAAAATATGTAACGCTTTAGAAATGATTCAATATATTGCTCCTATACTTGTAATATTATATCACTGACATCATGCATTTTTATTTTTGCAAATTTCATCGATAAATTCTATTTAAGAATCAACATTTAAAAAAAAACATAAATCCGTGTCGATTAATCGATTATGTATCCAAATTCGCAGGTCAAATTCTTTAGCTCGCATTCAATATTATCAATAAATCGACACTCAATATCCATACATTACACGATTGACCTTCCATAATTTCTTAAGCTTCTTAAAAACAACACCTTTGCAATACTCACCTAAACTTCGACCTATGATACTTTTGAATCAATATATTAAATCAATCAAAAATTTGAAGTATCCTAGATATTATGCTATTAGATGGATGTGTATTTCATGCTGGATGATAACTACACGATCTTTCATTTGTAACACGGTATTTTTGTTCTTTCCAAGAAACAAATCGATCCTATTATTGCCAACCCTTGAAGATTTTTTAAAAATTAAGCATTTTCCTATGCATTACAAAAAAATATGTAAAAATGTCTTCTTCTAAATTTTGAATTAATTTCTTGGCATCCATGATATTTTGTTCGATATTCTATCATATTTTATCTCCTGTATGTTTTTCGATTATTTCTTAATTTTTATAAAAAAAATTAAACGATGAAGTCCTTATTGCAGTCTACATTGAGTTCTTAACAATTTGTGTCTTATCGAATTTATAAAAAAAAACAATAAGAACTTAAAATTCTATTAATATAAAGGTTTCTATAAATAAATGTACATTGTACCGGATGCTTTATGTAAACTGACTCAGATTTGATACAAAAATAAAATTATGTCAATCAATTATTAGAGATAAGAACAAGAACAAGTTCTCTAGCGTTTTGTCAAAAGAGAACATTGTTGGCACTGGATTACAGTTTTAATTAATGAAAAATAATAATTAATAAAAGTGCTTTTACACCGACAAAATACATCATAATCGACCTAATAAAACACACACATAAGAAATGTACGATTCGCATAATCTCATTGAATATGCTAACAGGCATGTCAATTGCCTGACCTAGATAAATACATTCGATTACTTGGTAGTCTCTTCTAATAAATAAAACGTCCATTATTAAGTAAATTAATGCTCAATCTAATAGGATTTTAATACATTATAAGTATCTCAACAAGGCGTTCTTTGCCAATCAAAATTAATGACTCAGATTGTCAATGACCCAAGAACAAATATATCATAGTAGAATTTAAAAAAATATTAAAATAAAAAAAATTGATTACTTCCCAATTTTTAAGCCGTTACATCCCGATAAAGTATATACTTTTAGGAGGATGGTTTCATCCTCCATTGAACCAATTTACCGCCTCCCTTTTATGCTGCAACAATTGCACATACTAAACTAAGCCAGTATTATAAGCCATGAAGGTAATAAGAGACATGAGACTGAGTGGAATATCGTAAGCTTTTCCAACAAGAATCTTATTGATTCAAACGTTCTTGTAAATTAATAGTACAAAAGAAAAAATATTTGGCAATTAAGAATACTTTGTTGTATCGAATGCTACTTCAACTTCAACTCATACATTCATCTACGATAAATGCATATCAATGCTATAAAGTTGAGAATTATCTTGTCATTTTTTCATGACTAAATTTGACCCCAGATTTTCTCAACATATGGTCATTGATATAAATATCTACATTTAAGCAACCATAAAATAATCGTATTGCTATGCGATTACATTGTGTGCTTGAAAATTATTCTTGGATATTTTACAACGTGCAAGGAAATCATCAATGGTTTGTGATCATTTTTTTTTTGTTTGTGATATTTTTGGTGTTTTTACCAAGTCGGATGTGAGGGATACAAGGCGAGGGTGTGAGGGTGGGTTCTTTTGGAGTAAGCAGAGGTAGTCAAGCGGAGTAAATAGGTTGACGTGGTAAAGAGCACCGGTGGCAGATGAAGCGTCTCTAACGGAGACGTTAAAAATGTGGGCGTGTCTTGAGAGGTGCTGCCCCGTGCGGGAGGAAGTGGTCGTGGGAGGAGGTGGGGGGCCGACCTGGAGGGGGTGACCCGAGGAGGGGGGTCACCCAGCTTCAATCTTCTGCCGGACTTACACTTCCTATACCTATTTATAATAATTCAATGAAAAAAATAAAAGCATTGCAATCAATAACATAAACCGGTTCGATATGCATATATAATATGTTAGATCCAATCTGAATGATTTATAATTTTATTTTAATGGATTTATAATAATGCATTTAAAACTTTGTATGACACTAATGATAGTACTAATAATACTTAGCAAGCCCTTGACTAACATAATATACTTTTGGATGTTTTTTAATGATAATAAACTGCATATCTGCCAACTCATAATTTATGTAATAGAGTTCATTGTCATCCTCATACATTTTCATACGATTTTGATTGTTTGACAACTTATATTAAAGATTTTGAAGCTGTCCTAAAAAATATTTGAAGGCACACTGATGCCCACAGATATTACTTTTATAGCTTTATGACATAATACTACAGGAGGCAGCAATCGAAATTTGCACCCATTTCTACATAGCTAATTTTTGTTTCAGGCAGTGTTTATATAATGTAAATCAAGAAAATGACAATCTACCAAACTTTCAACGTTGCATATATTAATAATAATATTTGAAGCCTGAATAACTGTACATCCTGACATTAAATTAAAATCTTTAATGTCAGGATGTACAGTTATTTATTGTTAAATAAACATCGTCTACTTTTGATACGTGGTGATTAGGACTTCGATAGACATGACAGAAGTTGTAGTACGGGAACTTAATTTAAATATTGCAATGTTCAAAGCATTGCAATAAAGTAAATACAGTATTTATTATAAGCAGCTACGACATTATTTCAGCCTTGTATTTATTAACAGATCTCAAAAATTGTTATAAATATCAGCAACATTATCATCACGATAGACTGCCGTTTTGTTTATTTACAATACCAAAACAACAAAATGAGATAGAATCAGCTTTGTGGGAATAATTACACAAATAATATCCCTGCCACGTTATCTTGTAAATGTATAATTCAAAAACTAAACGGAAAATAATGAATAATACAATGTTTCTAGTTATTGTATTCTAATTTTTCAAATATTTATACGTAATTTATACGACACATATGACTGTTAGTAAATACGATGAATATTTAGTTACATTGGCTGCAATATTTTTATCGTACTCTGCAAATATCATTTAAATAAAAACGTTAAGTCTGCATCAAATTTGTATTAAGCAAATCAGCTATTGACCTCGATATCATGCCATAAAAATATAGATATATCGGCAGTAAAATATTAAAGTCGATTTGACCTAACGATCGGGTGAATTCCACATACGATATGTATATTTGTAAATGTAAATTAAATTAAATAAATGTCGATATGCGGTGAAAGTCAGGCTTAACGCACGTGGCTGTCTACAGCTGTGCGGTATGACAGGGCAAGTAGCAGAGCAAAGGGGCGACCTGCAGCTTCTCAGGAGCAGACGTGATAGCTTTCGTGCCAGCTCTGCCATCATATATCTGCACTGTTGTTTATCTTCCTCTTTATCTACCTATTTATTTTGGTCCATTTAGCTCTTTACTTCACATATTCGAATTTAGAAACCGATACGAGTCTATATTCATACTTGAAAACCGATAAAACCGATTACGACCGACATGTGCAGTCTCTTCAAAAAAATCCACTTTGGGGACCTTTCATTTTTTTAAGACGGGAAAGAGTGATGATATCGGTAGTAAAGTGTCTATACGTAATGTTAAAGGGATGATTCTGCCAATCGAACAGACCAAATTCAATAAAAATACAAATGCGCGAACCAAATCTCAAATGAATTCGGACTAAAATCTTCATCGACGACATAATTTTCTATTTATATAAATTGTCATTACTATAAATTTTATTTAATTATACCTAAATACTACGATTTATTATCGATGTTATAATAAAGTATTGTATAAACTAAATAATAAGATATTGGCTTATATCCTAGACTTTTGTTATAAACGTTAGGGTTCAAATCCAAATTATAGGGAAAAAATCTTCATATCAAAAAAATTGTTAGATCATAGATATTAATATTTTTGCTCGATCATCTCAATCAAATACTTTAATGATAAAATATCACTTTGATGTTCTTTTATAGATTCCATTTTAACCAAAATCTTAATATAATATGTACAAGATAAATGTGAAACCACTACGTTAATACAACAAATGATCAATAAAATATCGTTTTCAAAAGCAGTAAGATATTTTTAATTAAAGTTATACTTTGCCATCAGTGAACATTCATTTTCAATTAAAAAAAAAATACATTTACAACAGCAATGACGTAATTTTCATAGCTTAAATATATTTTTTTAAATGTAAATTTGAATTCAAAATGGTTGAGTTATCAGTCCAACCACTTGATCGCGGAACTACCTAAAGGTTTCTCTATTTTAGACAAATTTTAAACACTATTTTTATGGCAAAATCTTAGAAGATCTTAAAGACAAACAATAAGAATAATGAAACATACGAAATTCTCATTAGGCGATATAAAAAAGAGGATATCCAATGTTTGACTAATGTTATTTTTTTCATCATTTATTTACAAAAATCCACAGATAGTCATGCTATTTAATAAACTTTCTTGGGATAAATCATGTGGCACTCAAATAAAATGTTTGCCATAATTCTTGGCTTATAGAGAAGACTGAAAATGTTTGATTTATCAATAGTCAATCTCTCTGAAATCTTATGTTATCAAATTAGTCAGGTGATCTATAGCGGGGTTCATCTTCAAGGGATGAATTCCCAGATGAGAATTTGTTAGGTCACATACCCCACATTTAAGTTTGCACATCTTTAAAATACATTGAACTAATATTTTTGGTTACGACAGATGCATTGTTTTCCTATTTTAATCCATATGAAAAACTCAGATATTTGCATTTTTTTTTTTTTTTTTTGGGGTTGCAACATAACTAAAATTGGAGCAAAACTTGCTAAATTGGCTTGCTCATTTATAATTTGTTCACCTTTTAAAATTCTTTTAAATTTAATTTTTATCCCGAATATAACAATGCATTGGACTTAGCGCATATAACTTTGTTGATTTAAATTTAAAAAATACAAAAATATTAAATAATTAAAAGATACATACTTCTAAGAAGCTAATATCTTTCCTTTGTATATTTATATCACATGCTTCGTTGATATGAAGCTAAGGATGTTTTATAAATGACTCTCTCAGTGTGTGTTTCGCTTGACGTCATGGCAAATCTTCAACACATTAATTTGCATTATTACGACGATCAACTCGTTCATAAAACTTCATGTTTTTTTGAACGGCTGAGAATAGTTTTCAATGATAATATCATTATGAATGTCATGTCCATTAAAGTGTACTACGGTCGAGTCATTGTGGGCATGTCCATTGATTTACTCGTAGACATCGCCTCGAATCCGATGTCAACTATCATGAAATTCTTAGCACTTAACAATATGAAATCCAAACAAATCTATCATCCAATTTCCAAATACGATTCAATAATAATCAAAAAGCATAATGTGGCACGTGCCATACAGTGGATCACAAAAATGAATAAATAACGGTCTGAAATAATTTACTAAGTGATATATTTATCTTTGAGCAATACGCATGCCGTATTGCGAAATGCCACATTGCAATGATTAAACTAATAGTAAAACATTCGCAATTCCGAGAATTTAGTATCGTAAAGCAATTATGATGAATACGAATCATTTGCTTCTGCGTCCATTAGAGCCGCACAAATATTTTTATATATCCGATAATGGACGCTCTGCAGGCGCTCCGTAGCTTTATACGACTGATAAATAAATTAAGAAATGCAATACGATTTTGTTGCGAGATCTTTCAGTCAGAAACTCAATTAGCGCTGATACAAATAGTTGGCTCAGGAATAGATCAGAGAAATAGATAAGTAACTATCATGCAAAATAAATTGCACCTATGTCTGATCGAGTCAATGCAAATGGCTTCGGAATTGCGTTTAGAATTTAACCTCCTTAAAAAATTAACATGTAAACATAGCACTGTGGTTTATTGCCTCCAATTTAATGCATTGGTTACATTGTTGCCAGAAATGACTTAATTAACTGACATCGCAAGGAATCTTGAAATAGATTTGTTAAAAATATTTTTTCTGGTTAAGTAGCAAAATCTTGATTTAATATAAAGATAGTGTCATTAATTTTAGCAAGTCATTTATTGATAATTGCTAACAAGTCTAAGATATAGTATTTTGCCATTGCCAATAACCATTAAAGCGTTCATTGGGGTCTTCAAATCGGTCATGTAAATCGATTGGGTTACATTTTTTTTTCATAGATATAAGTCAATCATTAAAATTAAAATCTACTAGCCATATCTATAGACTTTAACCTATTTATTTTTAATATTAAATTTAACCCAATATTTGTCCATATTGCATTTGCATTTTTTTATTAAATAAAATTTCATCAGTAATTTAAAAACAGCGAGTGACTAATCAAAAACATGGATTTAACTCAGTTATATGGCTTAAATCAGTGTCACCCAACCTTTTTACACTTGCGGATCGGTAAAAGAAGGAAAAATTTAACAAAACAAATGGCTTTTTTTCCCAACGAATTAATTCGAAACCTGCTCTTACATATTTGCTAATATATTGGATATTCTTGCCTACAGTGCGATTGTTTCGTTTTTATACGGACGAAAATGATTCATAAATGTATAGGCTTTATGGCTTAAAGATTGATATTCGTCTTCCACTGGCATCCAAAACTATGGCAATGTTAATGTTTTGTGCCTGAATATCAGAGTGGCATCCAAAGACAACTCTATTAATTGTTCTTTTTCTCTACTCGTAAGAGTTCATAAAATGACGTCCTCCATGAAGGGGCTATTAATCCAAAGATTTCCTTTACGAGGATCCTCATTTTCGAGATAATAGTGATTAAATTTTAGCACCAATTCTTTCAGGTGTTGACTTATTATATTCAAAACACCTTTCCTGTCGATGTGAACAGCAATTAAAAATTCTTGCAAAGGTGGAAACATTTCTAAACCCTCCCCAAAGAAAGAAATTCCGCCATATAAACGACAAGAATATTCAATATGAACACAATGCCATTTTAATAGGATTTTATATTGATCCATAAACAATATCAGTAGAGTTTATTTGGATACTCAGAATGTTGCATTTGAAAGAAAACCCACCCGGAAATCCATCTTTGAAAATTCTTTAATTTTTATTAAAATACCGTCAATCTGATGGCAATAATTTCGAAAAATTAGATATTTCTCTAAGAGCTAAGACGATTAAATGTTGACACAAAATTCTAATTTATTTTTGCTCTTATTTGATATTATTAAAAATGCATACAATGTTTAAAATAGTTTTTAATTGCTTCTTGAATCGTTTTATATTTAGATTTTCGTTCGAAAGGGTAGTTGCGATACTTTGTAACATAATATGCTAGGCTCAACGATTTGTTCTACTTGTCATTTAAATGCGTTTGATACAAGCGCTGTTTAGTTGAGCAAACCTGCTTATAAATCATTTAATCCTGTTACAAAGTATCTAAGACCTCTATCATTTCACACATTTGGATTGTGTGCGTTGAATGTTGGCATAGATCAATTCATCCCGATCTTCGCTATGAATTATGACGAATTCATTAAATAAGGTGCGTCAGAAGCCGTTAGGCTGTCATTCCGGGTTATGAATTGTATTTAAATTGACTGGTGGCTATTTTGTTCTTGGATGTTACTCATTATAGATGTGACACGCTGTCTTAAAGTTCACATTGTCCAAGATGCAAAAGTGTTTGGCAGACGTCCATTTAATTTGATTCAGTCTGTGCGGCAGTGGACGAGGAATGTTTATGGCGCATGCTGGGGTCTGGTGTCTGGTATGGCATCTGAATCAGAATATCTAACGAGACACTCGCAGATTCTTCCGAGTGACTTGTGTGCTTTTCCCATTCCGATGGACACCTAACAGCTAACGGATTTATCGACCTGTCAAACAGATTTAAATTGCAGACTCTAATTTAAGCCATTTGTTTCAACTGCAGAGCTGCTCATGACACTTTTGAGCCTGAAAGTTGCTTCTTTATGCGAGATTTCATCTCGCACGGAAAGCTTTCTCTTTCAATGTTCAGATTTACTACGCCTTACGTTGTTGTTTGAACCTAAACAATAATTTTGCTCGATTGGCTAACGCGTAATACGACGTAAGAAATTGTCACTATATGCTCAATAAATCAACATAATACTCAGGCTATCACTATGAACAACACTGTAATTAACCAGTAAAAATTCTTGCATATTGTACCTAAAACTAATGAAATTAATCAAAAGAAGGGAGACAGGGATGATGAAAATACGACTATTCATTCCAAAGATTTATTATTACCCAAAAGATATAAAACACAGTTACGAGATTAGAGAAGTCGGCGGGAATGACCAAATGTTCTTGCTGCCAAAACAATCGGTTGGATCTCAAGACTTAACTTAAAACCCTTTGAAAAATCGCTCAGAATTGACTTATAACTAATTCTGAAACTGGCTACCCGCATTTTCTTTATATCTGGCTTTCTGAACATTTCCCAAATTATTTTCGAAGTATAGCAATATAAGTATATAGTGGCGTAATTATCCGAATTCCATCACTCAAATGTACCCTTTAAATCAGTGTCCCCCAAATTATTGCAATAGAAGAAGAGAAATGTCTCAATTTTGAAACATAGTAAATGCAATACAAAAAGATAACATGTCATTGATCATTTTTAACTTTCATTCACAAAATTATATTTAAAATCATAATTCCTGAAAAACAATACAAATGTATTATACTTCATTATTTAATTTTTGAATGAATTTATGTTTTTTATCCAGATTTTGGGGCCATAACTATTATATGAACGACATTGAAGGAGAAAAGGGTCTTAAACATAATATAAAATAATATTGGGTAGGATGATCGAGGCGATATATTAAAAAAATCTATTAAATTATAGATCATTGCTATTATAATGCTTAAAAGTTTTAAGGAAAATATAATTTAATTAATACAAAAGTTTTTCCATTTCTAGAATTTTATGTATATGTTATAATAATAAAATGGTTCATATACAAGTGGATTTTTATATCATTTAACCCGACCATTATAATATCATATGCACCATTAACATCCAAAAATAAATTCCTTTACAAGTCCAACGATAACCGTTAAAAAAATAATCTACCTTCATAAATCGGTTATATGATCGTATTAGCGAATTTAAATTGCGTTCCATTATAGTGTTACCTTTAGGGCTCTTATTTTTGACCCCATACGAACACATAATGGCGATCGTAAAAACAACCACAAGAATTATTGTATTTATTAGCATTTCGATCTCTTGTTTGAACCGAGTCGTCGTGCTGTAAATGCCTAAAAAAAATCGCACATTTAAGACGATCGAAGACGCTGAAATAGAAATAGGAGCTCTGAATTTTTGGCGATATGATATGAAAAAATATTCAGATGCATTTAAATCGCAAACTCAAAGCGTAAAATTGCATTTTCATTAAAATGCCATAAACGTAAAGGTTTATAGCTTCCAAGAAATGGATTGGAACTTTGATGCCCTAAAAAGATCGGAGCACGTTAAAGCGCAGTAAAAAACGCAGCTTTTATTTAAGCCAAATTTGATTTTGAATCGTAAAATCGTTTTTGATCTGACTTTCTTCATGAATAAATTACAATTGATGTTGCAAATTCTAAATGTTTATATATCTTATCGCTCATTTGCAATGTTGCATCCTTGAACAAATATTGTTTGAGTTTTGTAATATTTTTGCAACGAATCATCGTTGTGTTTATCCATTTTTTTTTCGATACGGCCAAACCAAAAACAAAATTATATTGATTATTATGAATGTTATAATATGGAAGATTTAAAATTTTTGTATCAAATCACTTCTAATTTGCGTTCAATGTGTACCAATATAAGCATGATCGTTGTACATGGCTTGATTTTTTTTTAATGACTCGTGAATATACAATAAACCAAGCTTTAGTTAATATATTTGTTATTTCGTATAATGATTATGCATTATTAAAAATGCCATAAGGCACTTCCACCCAAATGGCTAATTTAATGGATCATTTGGTTCAGGTCAAGAAATTTAGCGCGAAATTATATTACCATTTCCAATTCTAGTGCTCGTATAAAACCTGATCCTATTTCTTTTCGAAGAACTGAAACACATTCATCATCACATAAAATTCATCTGGATATTTTTTTACAGCTTCGATCGCATTGGTGCCTTCTTTTCATTTCAAAAAAATGTAGATACATGCTCGTGTAATGATACAAGATCTGCATCCAATTGATAATGTGGGTTTATACTTCATCTTACTTATCATATGGAGGTCGGCCTGGGTCAATTATCCGCTTTTTTATCAATGTAATGATGATACATCAACATCAAATTACGGAAGACATGATTATATCATGAGACGATGGCCACGGAGCGGATTTATGTATTAAATCTCTAACGTTCGCACCGAAGCAAGATATGCATCTCTCAATATCGCCCATTATGACACTGTAGCCGTATATTATTAGTAGCATATAAAAAAAGTAGAATTGCAATATTGCAGTCGTCATTTGCTTCAATACGGGCACGTAATGCTGCAATTTTTGATGCAATTTGTCTAAGTGCGATATAATAATGTTGCAACCAAAGACAGCCACAAATCAGCGTGAAATTAAATCAGGGTAATGTGAATCGTAGATGAATTTATTCGCCGCTGTCGTATGAATGACATGGAATTGAACATGAGTCAATATAGTATTTATATCAACACAATCAAATCAATGATTAATCATTATATCAAAATTTGATTGAAGAAAATCCATCTTGAAATTCAAATTATTGCTATACTCATTTTAATATCCATGTTTGACAATCCACACATACGTTTACTTGTGCTTATATGTATCAAATTTACTTTATTGTACACCCAATACTATCTATAAATTATGAATATGTTCAAGATTATATCGTATCAAAAGCATGCAAATATAAGGAAGATTTAAAAAAAATGTAAAAATAACGACTTAAGTAAAAAAAAATATATTGTCATAATTTCCAGGATCATTGTAGCAATAAAGGGTAAACTTTATAATCGGCAGCGTTTACCCTCGGCAAGCTTTAGCGCAGAAATGATGTATTTTCACATCACATACATTATCCCGACACCTCTAACATGTAACCCCGAACTCAGCATCAATAAACAGATGTATCAGAACCGGAGCTATCTTCGAAACAGGTATACCAGCTTTTTGTACCTTTGATTATCTCGAACCCTTCCATTTGATGTACCGTGTCGGGATGCTGTTAGTATCCTTTTTTTAATAAGCACGTGGTAGGAGCACAAGAGTGGCACGTGCTACCACGGGGTAGAATGACACACTTTTATCCATGTGGGATGGGATCTTCCCATCATCACGTGCCAACCTGTTCGTGTTGAACTCTTCGTTCGTTTTTTGTAGTCTGGTGAAATAGATCAACGAAAGGGGTTAAATCGATTGGAACGTGCTCTCGATCCCGGCGCAAAAAGTGCAACAGGTGAAAAACATTAATTGCATATTGATTTATATATTGCGTATTTATGTATGATTTTTTAAAATGTATTTTTTGATAAAATCTGCATATCCCTATGCATAGACTTCGATCGAATTTTACTATTCATGTAGCCTATTAGAATGGGTATATTTTTGGATTTGCTCATCGCGGCTGGGAGCTCGCCCGCAATTGAAGCATGAAAAATAGTTGTTCCTAAAAAAAGTGTTCTTTATCTGGTGAATCGCCAGAAGAGGAGCTGTTTTTTGCGGGTATATCGCTTGGCTCAACAAGGCTCTAAGTCTCCGCCACATTAGCTAGATTAAAAGGAGAGGCTGTTTGTTTGGAGAGCAGCAATCCGCCTGAAAGCTTTCTGGCTTGCCCTCCACACAGTTTAAAGTTTATCGCCTATTCATGAATTATGGCTGTTCATTTGTAACTCTGAGAGCACATCAGACGCCCTGCGAGACCATGCGATCTGCCATTCTTCAGTGTTCAATGATACGAGATGTTCTATGGACCCATTACGGCCGAGGATCCGCAGGCTCTCAAATGCTCAGAAAAAGCTCGTTTTTTTATCGTGATGGCTAAAATCTTCAATCATATTTATAATGCTTCTTATGACTGCATTTAATAACAAAATTCAATTCTAAATATATCTTTTCAATACAATTAATCATAATGAATATTCTTTTCCGCCAAATTTGCGACAATTATATATGATTGAATATTATACATTGAACAGTCCACAAACAATATCAGTAGAATTCAATTTTATTTGAATATATTCATAAGGGATCATTTTAACTAAACTTCTGAATGTAACATTTGAAACATATCCCACCTGGAAAACGATCTTTGAAAGCTCGAATTCAAAAAGCTCGTAAGTTTGTACACATAAACACGAAAAAACAATAAACTATACAAATATATATTACATATTCATATTTCAGCCCCCACAATATCACTGTAATTTTTATTTCATTAATTTCATTTCATAACCATATTTGTTCATTTACTATTTATTATTTCTGATTTTTATCTTGTTTTCCAATTTTCTACTTAAACTACCGTTGATCTGCTGACGTTAAACTCTGAGAAATTATATCGTTTGTTAAGGATTTATAGAAAAGTAATTTTATTTTTTTTTTCTTTTTTTATTGCTTAAATTTAGAACTGAACTGGAATAATATTTTTCAAATAATTAAAATTGATTTGAAGGCATTAACATATGTTTTACCTAAATTAAAACTATTAGTGATAGTTTAACTTTTTTATAACGAGCACGATTTTTATAACATTAAAAACACATCATATACGAGGGAACTTCCCTCGTTTTAATCCATAAATCTCAGTTTCTTTGTGTATTGGAAATATGCTCAATTTTTTAAATAAATGTTTCAACAAATCCTCACAAGACAATCATGGAAATAAATATGAAAAAATCGTGGCGCAATTCATAAAAATAAGCTTCCCGTATACATTGTGTTTCGGTTTTTAAACCGTTATTAAAATTACGAACAATAAAACGAATAATACACAACCTTATAGTTGACTTCAGATCAATATAACTTGAATGGTATAGCAAAAATCACACGAAAAACTTAAGAAATGCAAACAAAACTGATAAGAATCTGAAGTATATAATAGTTATTATTTTGGGTTTTTTTAGTCCTATTAAACAAGTAGTACTAAAAATATATCTTAATAATTTTTAATGAGATCAAAATATCAATTCCTGGTTGTTCGTTATAACCGAATTAAAATGTATTCTGAAACCTCTTTTTGTGCGACTTTTTTTTGTGCGATTATGCGAAGTTATGCGGTTTTTTTAAAGCAATTTTTACTTTTTTTTAATTTCATAAAAAGTACGTATCGATCTACTTTGGATAAAATAGGAAATAAATCATCAACACTAACGCCCTTTATTCTAGTTTAGAAGAAAATAGTTTCGTTTTTTTTGCATTTTTCCAATGTTTTGACTTTTATAAATATATTCTCTAAAGGAATTTCCAAAATTCCAACTAATGTACAGAGTTATAGCTATTTTAGTGACGCGGCAACTTAGCCGGTCCTACTATAATGAAATCTTTTAACGCGTTTTTCTCGAAACTACTTTTTTCAACGCGATTGGCATCATAACTTATCATCTCTCATGTTTTTTTTTTTAGTTAGGGACTATAGTAACATCTTTACAAATTATGTATTTAATTATTGGAGAGAGAAAATCCACATAGAAAAATGATGAGATTGACACTGGGTATACTATTTCTTCCGAAAAAAAGATGGATTTTGAGTCATATCGAAATTTATCATAGAGCGATGATAGTTTGCAATTTAAATAATTACTATTTCTCTAGTGAACATCTGGCATTTGAGATGCCAGATGTCAGATATCCTTAAAATTTTACCAATGATGCAAGACGTTCTTTAAATTATTGACTTTTTTTTGTGCGATTTTGGATATATTTTATATGGCCGTTTCAAAGTTATGCGGTTTTTGAATTCGATGGAAAGTATCTTCACTTTTTGTATGTAAGTCATAGTTTTTTTGTGCGATTAATTTTTGTGCAATTTTCCGCGGAACGTACACAGACTTCAAATCCATATTCTGATCATCTTTTTTTAATTTAAATATTTTATATCTAAAATTTCCTTCATAAAAAAATTCTCTCAGGGAAACTCATACAAGGAATTTATTTAAATTGTAAATCTTATCAATCCTAGGAATAATCAATGCATACTTAAAAATGGAAGTCTTTAATTATGCCAAACAATCTAATTACCAGAAATTGATCCGTTCAATTAGCTCCAACCTTGATGGACCGTGGGGTGAGCTTTTCCAAATTAAAATTGCTGAGTAAATCTATTACAGGGATAAATGCATACAGCACGAAATAATTATAAGACTGACTTCATGCTATTTAATACGTTCACTTTTTTATGTAAGTTCACCACTGCCAAAAAAATGCATCATCATAAAAATTCATTGATGATATTAATGAAAATCATGTTCATTTTTGCACGCATCATCAATCGATAATATCAAGCTGTCGACGCTGAAAGCCTGTTGAAGAGCTAAAGTATAATAACATATTATATTAACACTTCCGGGGTTTCGATTACTGTCGAAATGTTAAAGACATTTAGAAGGTAAAGTGCTTCCATGACATTTAATTGATGATATTGAGAATCGATATCCGTATAAAAACTACTTATTATAAAATTTGAATAGCAATTATTCAGATTTGTTATAATTCTAATAACGTTATGATTATATGGATATTTATTGTTTGCTCGCTTGCATATAGAAGGTTTTGTGCCACTGGAGCAGTTGTACAACCAGACAAAAGTTAAATAAAGCTCCGAGATAAAGCTTTTTAAGTCGTGCTAAATTAGCCAGGAAAGCACATTGCAGATAAGCAATGACTGCGTCGTAATGATCTAACAAAGCTCACTAAACAAACTTTGAACATATTTATCAAATCTTAAAAAGAGGCAAACGTTTTCACATATATCCCGATTGTTGGGAGTAGACTTTATTTCGGATGATATTCAAATTTACGAGGCTAGAACGAAAGTTATATGGGCGGAGAGGGGAAAGCATTTTAATTGCCCTTTTAATATTTTTGGATTAATAACTCTCCTCGGAGGGTGTATTTTACGATCTTTAAGAGATAATTGCCGTTTTTACGAGAGATCCGCGGCTGTTACATACGTTTGATGTTGGCATCCAAATGTGTACGGTTTCACATCGGGATGCTGGCATCTTGTGCATTGTATTCTGTGACGATTTGCCGCGATTATCACGAAGAGCACTTTCTTGGGCTAATGGGAAGCCATGCAACGTGATCGATGTTATGGGTCGTTGACAGCTTACAAGACACGGGTACTTGGTTCGAATCCGAAGGTGTAGCACTTGTTTGCCACTATTGAGATAATGTGCATCGGTAATGCAACGTAATGGCATGCAAAATTGCCGGAACGCATAACTAACTCCATCTTTGTGCAGAAAACGAGTATTCATCAATATGGTTTTTACTTGAATGCATTATTTTTGCATAAAATGAGAACTGGAGCCATGTAAAAAAATAATTGATTATTCGAATATAAGTTTAAATCCACCTAATGCGGATTTATAATTCAATATACAACAGGTCAGTCCAAAAGTTCGTGCGCATTTTTGGGATTTTTTTTTACAAATAGTTTTAGTTTAGACTTTGAAATTAATGGCTGAAAAATTAACAATTAAAATTGAAGCACGAATTTCGGCGATTAAGGTCCTTATATTGTTACATATCATCATCATGATTAGTTAATGGATATATAAATACAAATGATTCAACTTTGTAAATGTTTGGATTCAAATTCAGACTGTCGATTTTTAATGTTTGATAATTCCAGGTTGAATACATCGCCGAACGTCATAATCCAGAACGCTTACGTATAATCCGATTCCAAGCAGCATGGGCAAAATCCGTACTTTTTGTTCCCGGTAGAATATTAATATTGACGTTATTACAAGCCATATTTCTGATCCAATAATAGTCTTGGCCTTCGAACCATTATCTGCCGATTTCAATCCGTTGTCACGTGCCGCCAATCAATACTTCTGAATGCTATTATGGAAGATAATAATACCTGGTTATGTTCCGTAAGAGCGATCATCTTACCGTCAGCTGGACTGCGTGGTAGATCACCGTACGTGTCAATATGATCGATCGAGATCATCATCTCAACGAGGACCAATTACAATACACAATACACTTTCGATTCATTAGAAAAGTGCCGTTCATTGTGATTCCGTGTGGTTAACCCTTCGCTATGGATATCGGAAAACGGGGTGGAGAGCGCCCTTGCGGAGATAATCAGTGGTGATTATTATCGTGCAACGTTTGCGGGTCCAAATTACCCCAATCTGGCTACAGTATCGGTTTAGGACGTAAGCAGATTACATCTCGAACAATGTGTTTGTTCCCGGGGCATTAGCAGGGGATGAAGTGCCATGTTTCAGCATTGGCACTTGTGGAATATCCGATAAAGGTTGTAACACTCAAAATGAACCTTAAAACGTTAATTTATTAATATAATAACAAGCAAATGGCAAAACTTGAATGTCTTCAGCTAAAAAGTGTTTCGTCACCCAACGACATTTCTCATAAATCCGATAAAATTAATTTAAAATTCAAACATAAATTCGATAGATTTAAAACCAACGACATCAATATAATAATTATAATAAATAATATTGTACAAATTTGATTCAGCGCGAGTTGAATTCAATTAACACCGGCGCTATGATATCGTCACACATTACATAATTGGCGTCAAGCTGGGCTTTGAAAGAGATGCTGGAAGATTTCATCACAGCGTGATACTAATAGACAATAGTCTGTGATGATGCTCCCGTGATTCACAATGACGTTTAGTTGAGAGGCACTTGTGGGAGATTAGCGGCTTATGGGGGTGGACAATAATGCCGAGGGTAAATTCGGAGGTGTCAACATATTACGAGATCTGTATGGACGTCGGAAAAGGGCGGAATTATTTAATGGAATTAAATTTTCCTCCAAATTGTTATATTCAATCGACGTTCAGCGACTAAATTAATACGCTAGAACGTAATAAAATATTACCATGTAATTCATTGTACTTCATTACTAAAGACGTCCTGTTTTTTAAGAAGTCTTGTTCATTATTCAATAAAATATCATTTTTTCCTGATCGAGTTATACATTCAAATTCATCGACATATATATATTATATACAATACAATAAACATATAAGTAGATTGAGTATAACATGTATCTTAAAATTACTATTTTTAATATATAGTCAATCATCCAATTACGTAAAATTGTAATCGCTTAAAATTGAGTTAAATGCTTAATTGGATAACAATTTGTATAAAATCTGAATTATACTGACTAATGATCGAATGAGGACTAATTACTACAGGACGCAATACTATGTTCATTATATTCGCCATATTAAATTACAAATATCTGTAATTTAACGTGTTTTCAGACAATGATAAAAAAAACATTTTATATAATTTATGTAGATCATCAATGCGTCAACAATTTTGAAGAGTTAGATGAAGATATCAATTTTTGAAAATATCCTTGAAGAAATCAAGGTGATAAGAATAGATACAGTATAGAAATAATGGTTTTACTGTCAGATTGGTGGATAAAAAAGTATTCATTATTTTATACAAATCAAGATTATGGGAAAGGAAATAATCATATATTAAGGGACGTTTTTATCTTGTTGGACCTAAAAGAGATCGGTTTTTTAACATTTTTTATGCGAAAAGTATTCAATATAGAATATTGATATTTAGTATATTGACTAGGTGATTTTTATTGAACATAAAAATATTTTTTAAAGTTTGACAAAGTATAGTAGTCGAAGTGCGGGGAGCCACGAGCGCATGAGCTATGTCAATGGAGGAGTGATGACATTCTTCACCATGGAAGTTTTAAGTCCTGAACAGGTGATTTGCAGCAAAAAAATTAAACATATTTTTATTTTGAATAATATCTTGTATAGTATAGACTATAATTAGGAAGAAATTTTAAAAAATAAAAAAATAGTGAGCGGTTGAGGAAAAATGTGTGTTTTTGCCAACTTTTTTTTGTAGTTTTTTGTTCACTAAAAATAACGGTTGAATATTTTTGGATAATTGTAGTCTATGCGATTAAGACGTTTATTATACATGTGTCTGCCAAATCTCATAACGAATTCTCAACTAGAGCGTATGGGAGCACTTCCATGAGCTTGAAAAACGTAGTTTCGAAAAAAACGCGTTTAAAGTTTCGCCTTTCCTCAGTTTCGCGACGCGCAGCTTCTCTTCATCGGTCTATAACTTTGCGAATTTCATTTATATCGATTTGAAATTTACTGAACGTATTTATACATATTGGTTCTTTCTAATGCATGAAGAAGGAATTTTTTTTTAACCAACAAGGCTAAAAACGACCCTTAACTTAACCACATGTAGAAAGTAATGAGAAACCACCATATAAATGAAGATTGCCTATATTTAATAAAATATATGGTATCTTAAAAAGAAGACAATTATATTAGAATATGGTGGAATCTTATATTTCTACCCAATACAAAATATTATCCATTCATAAACACCATTTATTGGCTGTAATATTGTGCCGTGGATATAAAATAAAATATTATTTTTATCCCATTTATTAAATCAATTCTTGTCTCCGATGAAATCGTTCATTGTTTATCCATAATTTAAATTTCGAAAAACTCAGTCCTTTCAAAAATGTTTCGCTTATGGCCTGATATGCAAATCGCTTGTGTTTGTACACGAACACAGAAAGCCGATAGACTACACAACGAGGTTTATGAGATTTTTACTAGTGAGCAAACACAATGCAGATCCTCCTCGGGATTCCCCTAAATGCTCACACATTGTGCAGCAGATACAAGGATTATTACGTTATAACTCGAACGTTTGAAATTTAATGTTTCTTTTTAAAATGTTCAACGGAGGCTCTCTGTGCGCGTCGGTCGGGAATAATCCCTACTCTTCACAATAAACATATTAAACTGCGAGGGGGAGTGAAGATCTCTAATGAAACTTTTTTAAATCTATGCAATATTGCCGAAATATGGGGAGTCCTGTGCATATTGTTGCCGCAATCTATGTGGAGCTCGTCCTTATCGCTATTATTACGGTCCCCCCTTTTTGGACGTCCGGATTTCCCAGAGGTCTTAGATTGATTTAATCAAGGTTCATATTACAGAATGGACGTTTGTTAATCTGCAAAGATGCCTCGAGAATAGCATTTGATCATTTGGTCAAATACTTAGATAACATCAAAGTCAAAAATATCTTGTTTACGTATTTTGTTCGATTTTATCAATAAGTCACTACACCAATTTGCTTTGCTTATTTCTACTGATATCAATAGCTATTAACAAGTCAGATTAAATAACTTTTTGTTATAAATATTTGTTTTTCTACTTGATAGTGTCAGTTAACTAGGATCTAAATATCACCTTATTCTTTCTGTTGGTGTCCATTTTCTTCGTCTTCAATCGTCGATTTTCTTCGACAACGAGTATCAAAGGAAATATAGATATTCATTCATTGGGAAGTATTTTCATCTAAAACTTAAAATTTTATTCTGTTCCATAACTCATTATTGATTTTCAGTCTAATAGCTTAATGGGTTTGGAAGTTTCAGTTTATTTTCATATATCGTATTTGAATTTATAAAAACCAATATTTTAGCAGCCCACTGATTGATTGCTTAATTTCTAATGCATGTTAGTGCAGTTTTATCATCAAATACTTGCGATGATGGGGATGATTTTATCTGGATCTATTCTTCACTATAAATAAAGCCTAAAGTCATAGAAAATTGGATTGTTAGCATATAGCAAAAAAATATGTATTATTTGGATTGGAAATAATACGATATATACTTTTGAGACGAATAAAAATGTTTCATATACCTTCGCTACAGCCCTTCTTTAATCTGAGCTTTGGTCAGTCCTTACTGATTGCCGAGGGCTCAATCGAACTATTTTATTACAGACGGGGGTAAATGAAATTATGTAGCAAATCTACTTTAAGTCTTTTCGTTCAATCTTACGCGATTAGAAGCCTTATTCAAAGCAAGCCGGTATTGATCGCCGATGAAATCAATCGTCCAATTAACTCTTTCGCTTTAAAAACTGCATGCATTGCACCCTCGAGATCTGTTTAAAATTTACACAGCCGATGCAGGTCGAATAAACATTTTAATGTGAAGGCAGCATGCTATTCATTACCTCCTGGCTGCGGTTTATTTAATTAAGACCTTTTTAATACAAAAATCGGATTCCCGATAGGATCTGCGGCGGGTCGTGTGCCTTCCCTAATTGACTCGTGCAGTTGCTGCAACCGATGCAGCTACCCATGCGATACGATTTTGTCACGATTTTGTAAACGTTTCGATTACATTTACCAACGGTCAGATCTATTAGGGTGGTATCTAACTATAATTAATTGTTCAACAATAACTATACTATTTCGACCAGTCGATATTATTGGTTCTTGTACCTGTTTATTCAATGAACCGAACAACTGAAGAATTTCAATACCTTTGACCGTTAATACCTAAGAATGCAATAATTATATTTATATATTATACACGATGTATTTAATATCGAAAATACGTAATCGAAATATGGATTTTTTAATCATATTTTACATTTGTGTACATTTGTGAACATATTAACTGCCCGAAATATATTCATAACTCAAACGTCTTTGGATAAAATCTATAGAATTGGCGACCACAAGCGTGCAGTTAACGACCACATTTTTAAAAACGTATATGCACTATGAAAATCATGTTAAAATGGTTGATCTTCAATGCTCTTATAAAAAAGACTGCAATAAACTGTGTCTATGACTTTCTATGATTTTCTCCATATGGAGAATAGCTCATAAATGTATTAAACTTAACTGTATTAAATCCACGTATGCAAATCTGACTCTTGTTTAATTCATACGAGAAATGCCTATGACTTCGATAATTTGATTATACGATATGAAATCAAGACAAACCGATGAGATTTCTCGAATAATCTACAAACTATTTAAGCCGAGTTTTTATTAGACTCCCCAATATCGATCCTTGAAAATATCCGTTGGTGTCCTTTATTGTAGCGACATTTAGCATAAAAGCGCCTCATATGGGGTCCTGTATCTGGTTAGTATTGAGGGTGAGTTCATAATGTTGGAGTCCCTTAATATCACGCCTTTTCTTTCACGGAGGTACCCAATAGTCCAAAATAGATGTTTCATCCATTTCATTTCTAGTTCAATGCATTCTACTTTGGTTCTTTTGTATTCGCGTGTCTTACGAGGGGACTTCAGACTTTGGCTTCAAAAATGTCGATCGGTTGTTCGAGAAAGAGAATGAGCTGCTTCGTTCATACATTCATACGTATAGGGCGATTTTGCACCCCTCAAAATGTTCCACAAAAATTAGCTCAAAACAATTTTAATAGATTTAAATTTAAAATTAATATTTAAAAATGTTGTTGATTGATCAATTGAATTATTGTCATTTTTTTGTTAAAGATATTTCTTTGATAAAAAAATCCCCGGAAAAAGACCTAATCTTCCTTAAGGATTATTATAAGAATGAATAAACATATTGTCAATATAACTGTCAACCAAAAAAAAAATCGGAATTCAAATTGTGTCAACAATAGAGATTTGGCAAATCTATCCAAGTCATTGTCAAGGGCCGTATAAATATTTAGATTGACAGTTTTAATTTCATGGGAAGACGCATTTCAATTGACACAATGAGAATCGTTCAGAAAATCTCCTTTTAACAGATGCAGACCATCGATGTTATTGTTATTTATGCAGACGGACCATATGTTCAATTCCCGATCAATAATTATCGATTGAGACCATTGCTTCAAATAATCTCAAGCTCTAACGCAATTGACCTGAATCGATAAATTGATAAATTCAAACGAGATACGAGAGCCAGCGACCGAAATTTTGCAGCCATTTCTACCATTTCAACTATTTTTCAGGCATTAAATTAAAATTTACAAAGCTTAATTTTTATCTATAAGTAGTTTTCGTTAATTATTGTTAAATAAACGTCGTCCAATTTCGATACAATGTGGTTAGGGCTTCGGTAGACGTGGCTAAAGCTGTAGCGCGGGAACTTTATTGAAATATTACAACTTTCAAAGCGTTTCGATAAAAAATACATATAATATTTATTATAAGCAGCTACAATATATTTTCAGTTTTGTAGGTATAAAACATGTTCTCAAAATATGTTATAAATGTCGGCAACGATATCATCACGGTAGACTGCCATTTTGTTTACTTTACAACATCAAAATGAGTAAGGATCATCTTTGTAGGACGTACTATAAATGGCCAAAGTGAATATCGGTCACAGTCGAGTTTCCGTTAGGTCATCATATAACCCTTCGGGTTCAAACATGTACGTGTTATTTTTCAAATTGCAGGGTGATTTCGATATTCAATTCAGGCAAATAAATTTAGTTTCCTTTATACGTGTGACCAGGCAGACACTTCAAACATTAGTTTTATCCACGAACAGGTTGTACCAGTTTCGTGTACAATGGTGACATTTTTTGGGATGGCACTTTTGCTGCCATTATTGAGCGAGCCTTTCCGGATGCACCCCTAAATCGGGTACTAAATTCCTGTGGAATGATCAATCACAATTATTAATGTTTAATGACGTTTACAACGAATTTCTGTAGGACGCTAATGCAATAGTCGACCGTTTTATGGTGGGTTTGTTAATATGGACCTTGAATATGCGATTTTATCATGAGCGCTTCATATGTTATTAAAATTTCAATTCCAAAAAAAACGATTGAATTTAAAATTCATCAACGCTGAAAGAATTGTCTTTAAAGATAAAATAGTTATATATTTTTTGCCCATGTAAGAATCACTTGTAGTATTGTAGTAGGATTAAACAGAAGTTGAAAAAAAATACTAATTCCCAAGCTAAGGATGAGAAACAGATACTTAAATTAACCAATTATTAATTCTTACAGAATCTGTATTTAATAATCCCTATAAATTTTAAGATCCAAACAGATTACAATAGATACAATTTCTATAATGAATTTAATAAAATTAATATCCTCTCGTATACACATTTTTTTTATATAAACGTTATTTGGAGCAAACATCGATAGGAATAATAAAAAATGTGTTTGCCAATATCTTGACTTTTTACCTAGGAATAATTTATTACAAATAACAAGGGATGGTACGCACCCCACTCGAGACCTCTTATGGTTATGAATATGGTCTAATTTTCAATATTATATTTTTATTACGCAAAAGCCGATTCTATTCACGTCTTCTGAGCCGTAAATTGTGTTTTTGTCAAACGTGTCTACTTCGCCTTATTCTAGTTTTTTGCTTTTGACGTACCACCATTGTCCTATGGTATTCTCGCTTTTTTTCGACGCGAAGCCCCATTTTTTAGTGAAAATAATCCGTGTTTTTGTTTGCGAAAAAAGCTTTTAAAATTGGATTACCTATTATCGAACTTGTCGCAACTTTTTTCTCTTTGGGGTACTGGACAGGTTTTTTGCACATTGTCCTTTTTTATGTATGAAAATTTATTATATGGGGCACTTTGAACGCGCTCGCGTCGAAGATGTTATTTTTTTGGTACATTTTTTTTATAAATTGGGTTCGGAAAACGGTTGGTGATCTTAATAGATAAAAAAATCTTGGATGTGTTTCTGCTTTGTGACTAATTTGGAAGTCTTTGTGTTCCAGTGTTACAGTTTGTCGGATGTAAAGTGAATAGGCATTGCTTACTGCGATGACCTGATGACCTCTTTGGCTTTGTGAGGAGCTGCCAACTTCTTGCTTGCTGCTAAAAGAAAACCCGATTCTTTGAAAACCGTTACTAGCACCTTTTGCTATTTGTTATATACCAAAGAATTCGACCGTTAGTTGATTTTCATGGCTGTCTCCACCCAAAAATAAATATCCTCATAATCTATAAAAATAACCGAAAAATCTTTCATTATCATACATTCATCCACATCACTAAAATTTATCATTTCGAAGTATTTATCGTACATTTTAATACAATTAAAAAATACACCCTTTCCAGGATTTGCCTCAATTTTTTCACCATTGCAGGTTAACCCATTAATACGATTAGCACGTGTTATCCTTTGATGCTCAATTTTCCCCACAGATTTACCTTTACCCTTTAACATTCCGATTCTCAACCGACACCGTATTTAACACGTAACACTCCACCAAAAAGATATATCTTTACTGTTTAGGGTTACATGGGGATGCTGCATCATTCCAGCACTCTTTCATAACCCATCCCCTTGAAATTCAATGTAAAGGGATAAAATTTAACCTAAATGCTCCGTTTTTTATATATATATAATGTGTACTTTGCGCGTGCTGTATGAACTGTGCGTCTGCTACATTGTCAAAGGATGCTGCTATTTAACAACAATATCTCAACCCTTACGAGATTTAACCCTATTTTTTCAGCTTAATCAAAGTGAACGGGTGCCGATGCTGAACCTTGGCCTATTAAGTACTCAAGCATACGCATTTTAACAGAATTCAATAAGTATTTTTACGACATTTTCGCCCACTAGGGAGACAATTTCATGCCATGAATTGTATCAATTGGCGAGTTGTTGTGGTCAGCTCCCAGCGGGGGACCAACTCCGTCACTTAAGTGGCCATTCACTGACCATTTAGCTGATATCCCAACACCATTAAGTCACTATTTAATGTCTTGTTAACAAAACACCTTTTGCCAACAGGGGAGCAAGGTGAGGGTGTGATTTCCGATACGACTTATGTTTATGATGCTGGTGCAAAAACGATGCGATTCGATGCCGAAATAGCCCCTTTAATTATTTAAAACTTGCACAGTAAATTCGATCGAATCATTAATTAATATTACTTGTGAGACTCATATTATATTGAAATATGATTCATAATTTATGCATTGATACATTATTGATGTTTACTGTTGTGCTAATGATGCAACAGTAATCAATATTCAGGCGCAATTTGGAGAAGTGATTTCTAATCATTTATATTTACTGCATAATTCTACATACTGGATATTACCACATAAATCACATGCTTCAATTGAATTTTAAAGCAATTATTTTAGACGATTGTGAGTTGAGGATAAATTCTAAAATCAAATATGTTCAGTATTAAAGAAATATCGAAAGGATGTGTTGTTTTAAGGAGCATTTTTTAAATAGCTCCTATGGTTTAACCCTCTGTAGTCCTACATCACAATTTCCATAACCAAAAATTTAATTATTTATTATTTTAATCCATTTATAATCCCCTTTATTGCAATTTTCGACCACTCTGACATGGTTTTTATTATAAAAATGTGGTAGCAATTTAATCTTCTTGTAGATTTTAAACCGAGTTAATAAGAATTCGACAGCTAAATCACGAAGCTATCCCCAGCTACTGATTATTCAAAATTTTGTTTGCATGTATTTGAATTTGGTCTAAATAATTTCCCTTCTTAATTTTGCTAAAATATATCATCCCAGGAAATTAAATGAGGATATGATTTTTTTCCACATTGAATTCTAAATATTAACTCTAACCATTTTCCATAATAGAAAAACGCCTACAATATACGTCTCAGGAATGTGACAAACGTTTTGCGGATGGATGAGAATAAAGATAAAGGTCTTGAGGTCAGGCTCTGGTGTCAAATGTTCTGTGAGGAAAAGGTTAAATTTATTTACGGCTTCTCTACTGAATCTATCAGCTATATTGATTTGTGCTCTCCGTTTATTTGAATTGTGTATTTCATTACCTAGTTGATGTTCCAGATTATTTGAACATGTTCATTGATGAACATATTCAAAGTTGGCGAACAAAAGGCATGCATTATACTGATTAAGTCAAAATTATTGTTGCCGATTTGCATATCTTGATCATTGGAATAACAACAAATTTTTTTAACACTTTACCTTCGTAAAACACGATTTTCATTTTAAAAAAAATCGATCAATCATCTTCTGAAAAATTTATTGGCATAAAAGTCTCATGAGATTAAAAGACTATAATAAAAATGATATTAATACAACTTTAAACTGCGTTTGAAATCCAATTTACAGGTTTGAAGAAAATCTTACGTAAAATGGAAATAATTTAGCAATGATTTACAAAAGCAACATGATAGGCTTACAAAATTATACCACACTTAAAATGACTTTTAAGAAAAAAACTTGGTGGATTTCTATGGGAGTTTATCTTCTGAAAACTAAGTACATATGTTTGTGAAGAAATATTGTCAATTCTGAATTACTGAACTCTTCTCGATTACCAGATTAATTAATGGAAAGAAAGGATGGGATCATCTCATTAAACAGTCTTTCGTCGTTTGAAGAAGATTGGGAAAGTATCCAAACTTGGAAAGTGGATACCACATGAGCTATCCAATTGCCAGCAACAAATGAAGATCTGCACTTCCCTTTTATCGTACTTCGAAAGAGAGCCATTTTTATTGGTGAATATCAAGAAAGTGTTGTTTCATCATGATAACGCTACAAAATCTTTCAAGATTTATTATATCAAAACCAGTGTCTTTCTACAGCAATGGAATTAAAAAGAGAAAATTTAGACAGCGGAGAAAAATATATCATTGATAAATTGTGTTATATTTAAACTACTTTAAAAAAAATCCCAAAAATACGCACGAACTTTTGGACTGATCTGATATAGATATTTACACGATAAATGTATCTAACATCAATAAAAGTCTACATGTGATCTTGAAAAAGAGATGAATATGTATGATTATAAATGCAAGTGATATTTATATTGTTACAATATTTTTAATATGTACGTATTTGTTATATTTTCTATATAGCAAAACACATAGTACTGATACCACAATGTTGTATGAACTTCGAACCTCATGCAACAGGGATTTACATTACAAGATGTTTTCATGGAGCCATATAACCGTGTTATACTAAGGCTGAATTTATATATTATATAAACGTATCCATGAATCAATAACTTATTTCATGGACTTTCGAAATGCACCATCCATATTTAGGTATGCAATATTTTTATCTAATGAATTTAAAAAAATACAACCAATAACGTGTATAACAAATTGGGTTTTGCTGCAGAGATAATCGAAGATGCTCCGCGCTAGGTCGCACAGCTGCCGCCTTTGTTCGGCGCACAGTAAATACTCTTCGCAGCTTCTTCAGAGTCTTGGCTGGAGTGCATTCGAGGTGGTTGTTAAACGTCAACTTTGACATGTCAATAAATTGCACTGTCACATACTCATTGTCAATTGACTGCGAGTGCAAAAAGTCGCTTATCTTCCGAGACGACGGCCGTCGGAAAGCGAATTGTAATGACCGTTTGGAGTGGAGGCCGAAGACTCTAATTATGGTCTCTTGACAATCAGCTACCCTTTGACGGTGGAGAGGCCTCCGCCAAAAGAGCGGCGCTATTCGTGCCACCGTCACACCAGTGACTTATGATGTATCGAGGATGATGGAAGACAGGTAATTATTAAAGCCGAACATAAAACTTCATTAGCCGTTAGAGTTGTCTTAATTGCCTTTGCTAATTTCTGAAAGCACTCGCGCTCAATCGTCCGAATTTCTTAATAATGACATGTATTCAATCATCTTTCTAACTTAAAACTTAAACGATATAAATTCTCCATGCATAGATTTACAAACATTTGTTTTCTTCGTGATTTGAAACATTTTTTTCAAAAACAATCATATCTATTCATAGTCATATTCCTTTTCAGATATAAGCAATCCCTATATAAAATTGTTATAGAAAAATAACTTTTCATTTGGTGGTTTTACACTGTCTTCCATGTATGCTTACCGCTAATCGTTCCAGCATTTTACATATACTAAAATAATTGAATTAATTTATATCGGCAGTTTGGCGTCTATGTATCGCCACATCGCACTTTTGGCTCATTAAATCAATAAAGTACATTATTATACATTTATATGATGAATTGATTCTAAATATTTCTTTGTATAAATCCTTTATTTTTCTTATTGGCTTCTTGCATTCGCTTTTATGGATTCATTTGGGATTGACTACATACATGTTTTATAGCTTTGAAAAAATATTTTTTTTATTACCGGCTAAAAAATGTATGGGATATTTTAGTTTGTAATTATCCTTCCTGTAAACTATATTTATCAAAAACTTACAATGACACTTGCTTATAATTTTTTTCTCCCAACTATTCGATAAATCTCTTGAGGTGAAGAGTTTCCAGATTAATATTATAACAGCATTTTTATGCTAGTTGCTATTGTTGAAGAATCTTCATCGATCATTGTTAAAAATTAGACCAAAAAACCAAATAATCAATAAAAAACTGATGAGAAAAATTATATAAATATGACTATATAAATAGAACCCAAAATGATTTTCGTTTTATTGCTTGACCGTTTTTTGGGGATTAGTTGAACTTTCAAGTCGTGTTTTATGCTATTTTGGTGATTATACTCATCAATAATAAATTGTGAATTTTTAAATTCAAATTTAACATAATAACTGAAGATAAGAAATGGATTAATTACTCTAATTATGAACGCAAAAATCAATGGATATCGAAGGGTCAGGTAGCCAAACTAAACCCTAACCCCGGCCTGACAGCAAAAAAATATATTTTGTCTCTTAAGTGGGACTGGAAGGGTATCATCCATTTTGAAACACTTGGAAAAAACCTGGACAAATCATAAATGCAATACTTTAGTGTGAACAATTAGACTATTTAATGACGGAAATACAATAAAACTACCGTATTTTTAATGTGTTTTTACAGGATGATAATGCTCGCCCTTATACCGCGAAAATATCGCGGTAAAAAATAAACAGCCTTAGATGGAAGACAATTCAACATCCTTCTTATTCTCCAGACATCGCTTCGTCGTATTTCCATATTTTTAGATGTATCCAGCATTAATTGAATGGAAAAAAATACAAAACAAACGATGAGGTCAAAAATGGACTTTTAGAATATTTTCGTTCAAAGTCCGTAATATTTTATAACATGAGGCATTATAATGTCACCAGATAGGTGGAGAGAAGTTATATCTAACGATGGAAATTACATTTTGTAATAATATGTTAAAAATTTAAAAAAATATGAGCATCCAAATCTTTCATTTAAAAAACGAAAATCTTTATGGGTATATCTTATATCATATTTATGGAGAAAATTTTAAGCTTATATTTTCACAATGCTGCATCCTCAACATTACCATGATTGATATAACTATTTTCATCTTTTTAATTTTAAAATAAATGAGCTGTCTAAATATAAATTTTCAGGATGATAACAGCTTTCAGCTTTATAAATCATTTTATGCTTTATAACGTATTAACTTAAAAGCTTATTATATTTATATAAGACTTGAGACTTGACCATTCTCAAAAAATCATTGTCGCAGACAAATTAAATACTTGTTAACCAATTACATTAGCTATTATTCAATGATATAAATGTGTAAGCACATCGTACCAAATATGTAGTCGTGACTGTGGAAATAAGTACGGTTAGCTGTGGGTTAAATCCTGACCTTATCTATATTTGATCTACCATTCGATGTTAATAAAAATATTTTAATGCAGCCTGGAAAAACCAAATTACTCAGCTAAATCACGACACATTAACCTATGTTCTACTTGCTGGGTGGTTTCACTGGTTAATTGAATTACGACACCACTTTCATGAATAATTCGCTTTATGTACCCATTGATTCAAATAGTATATCATTAATACTTAATGTATTTATAAGAAAAATGTTATGTTGAATAATTTGTGGCTTTATGTACCAACTTGGACTCTATCAGCAGAACTTATGATGGACATCAAAATTAGATCTGTAATATGTTGTTATTAAGTATCTTTTGAAAGCCATAAGTGCATAATATGATTTTTTCAACACATTTTATTATTACCCATTGAGCACACTTCGTTTGAGAGATCTGACGTTGATTTATTACATGTGTCTCATGAGTGCACTTAAATATGTAGCGGTACAGACACGCCAGTAGTTCGATTTGAGAAGAAATATTCTAATTGAGAAGATTAGAGGCAATCGTCCATAAAATGCACGATAAAAAAATATGGCACAAAAAGTGCATTAATGAATCGGTTGAAATATTTGACGATGCACTTTCGCAATTGAGGGAGATGTGGGTGGGCAGTATTCCTGTCAATTGAGATGCACAAATTGCCTATAATGACTATAATATGGCATCCTCTGGATGAATTATCCTAATGAAGGAACAAAAGAATTATTCGTTGCCGTAAAAATATTTGTGTAGTCCTCAATTGAGGATTGCATTGTTACGAGCTCGAATCCTCGATGTACAACAATTGCATATTAAATAGCTTTCACCGCAATCCTTATATGCAGCAATGCACCGGACTGCCATCATTACAATTAACTTTATAATTGATCGTAAACCATATGAAATATATGCAATGATTCTACAATATTTACTATTCATTGCAATATAATATTTTGTCATAAATCTTCGAGCATTTAGAAACATTTACAAAATGACACATACATCGAGAAATCTTATCAACAGACACTTGATACAAGCATTATCTTCATATTATTTTTTTTTTGCAATCAATCTTGTTGATAGAACATTTGTTATATATTATATTATACTGGCACTGGGTTTTTAAATATTCCTTACCCAGTTGCTTGTTATAACCGTGATATCACTCGTAAATCATTTTTTTTTAAAATATTTTACTCACATTTTAAGAATGAAATCGAACTAAAACTGTCGTTCTGATTCATAATTTTTACAGTCATGTGGTTTTTGGCAGAAATTTTTCAATAAAAAAAATAGAACTTCAGCATTTTTATAAATGCCATGAGTCCATCTATTCTCCGATAGTAAATATTTTTTCTAGATTCTAATATTATGATGTATTAATCTCGTCGGTCCCAGGGTATAAATCACGGGAAAATCTCCCGCTACGTAAAAAAACGTCTTCGGAATGAAACAAAGCGGTGGTGGTGATTTATTGCCAACTTAAGATAAAAAAATGATAAAATAATCAACGTCGTCCTTCGGGGGTAGTTGCTGCTGAGGGCTCTCAACGTGAAAGATAAAAATATGAAAGACATCGAGTGAGGGTGAAAAGGACTAGGGCTAAAGCAATACCGCTTTTTATGAATACATTCCGAATGTCAATAGAATCAGAACGCGATGACGTAACAACCCTTAATAAACTAAATACGCTTTCCTAAAACAAAATCTTATAATAATTCATAAATCATTTTTGATAACATGTTATCATAAACAACGCATGGGAATATATGAAGAATATCATATATCTATTATAGATAAGAAATGTATATCATCTGGGAGCATTTCTATGGCATCAGGGCCGAATGGTCCATTTTTTTAGCCCGTGTACCGAGTTTTTACATAACTCTGTGATTGCGGAGTTGAGTTGATTTAAGGCCTCCTGAAGTGGATACCCGGGACCAGTACACAGGGTGTGCTTCTGGGATAGACAAATGGCTTATTTATTCGACGTTTGCGATAAAATATTATTCCTATCGCCTTGATATATGGTCTGACAAAGATTATTCCCCTTTGAAAGATAGCGGTTATGTCTTTCTTCATTTGAATACAACAATTTTTTTCGAAGCGCCAACGTCAATGCTTCAACACTCGAGTTTGATAAAGTCGAAGAATAGTCCATTTCCATAATATTAAATCCATGAAGACTACAAAATTATTTCTAAAATGCCAGTGATAAGAAGAAGTACTATAATATATCGCATCTTAATCAAATAAAAAATGTAGCTACCGTAATTTTACAATTCTTTAAAAGTTGATTACTACCAAAACATATACTTCAATTAAATAGATTTAAATGAAGCACAATAAGGGTGAGAACCCTACTAAAAATTATTTTTCAGTCATTTTAAGGGTATACAAAAAACGTATTTAACTTTTGTTTGTACTAATTATTCCTCCTCGTTGATTTATTTATAATAACATTCTGAAGTGAATGCGTACATCATCGTATTGTTTCAAGCTTCTGATGATTTCTTCATTGTTCAATTTGTCCACCCAGAAAATATATCAAAATGATTTACCCAAATATAATCATCATCTCACACAGAAATCTAATCAGCATGAATTTCTTCGTTGGCTGTAAATCTCTAGAGTTTTTATCGACGATGATCTTTGTCCATGGGTCATTCATTCACGCTATCAAATCACCATAAATTAATCAATTATTTATAGGCACGGTTGTTTGAGTACTGTATGACCGAATTCGGTGGAGTAAAAAACATATCATACTTTTTATGTTAAGGGTAAAATGAAATCAAATATTGTGAAATAATGATGTATTTTTTAAGTAAAATTTACCTCGAAAGTCAAAAAATAGTACATTTTTGCATCAAATTTTAACAGAAAAAATATCTTCTTCTTGTCTTTTGCCTGACGTGTGAGGTATTTGCGAAAATTACATCATTAGGAAAAAAAAGTCCTAAACTTTTTAACTAGTAGGTAGTTTCTAAAAAAAAAGCTGAAAATGTTTAGGACATCGCAGTAGTTTATAAACTATAAATTTAAAAAAGTTTTATATAGTTCATATGCATCCCCAGTGAATTACGCACCTATGCGTCTGTGAATAAAAATCAAATTTAAATGTTTTAATAAAATTATCATATGGACTATGGAATGGAGGCATCCAACAGGTCAGTCACATTTAAAAAATTCCCAAAAATGTGCACGAACTTTTGGACTGACCTGATATTACAAGGAATATTAATCGCATTAAACCCTTTTTAAAAGCCAATGAATCGCACGACTAAAGTGGCACAGGTACGTCTTCTGCGTCTATCGACAATACCTGAAAGACACGCATATGCGTGACCCGACGGGAATGTGTTAAGATGCCCTATCCTCTATCTTATGTAAACGATCTCCATCAATGACTTTTCTAGCGAAAGGATATTTCATGTGTTGGTTTATCATTATCGTTAAGATGTCCAGATGACTTATAATTAAATTGCAAATTTATCACTATTTTTATAATTGTTGTAAATGCAAGAATTTAAAGGATTTATTTATTTTTTATTTATTTATTTAGGCTGTACAATTATGGATTGCCTCAGTATTTTCTTTCTTAAATCCAGGAATTTAGGATAAGCCTGAATCAAAACCAATCAATCAATCATCCATGACCAAATTCTAAATATGAATCACAAAGTTTACCCAAACATTACATATTTCTTGGATTTAATTTCTTTAAATTCAATAAATACAATTCATGAAAATAAATATCATTTTCCGCAAAATAACGAATGAATACTTGGTTATCCTCCAGAAGTCTTATTAGTCATACTAGTCTAATTTTTCTGTTGTTGTTGTGATTGGGGAATAAATTCGTAGCGTTTTAATATTCTCTTGGTTTACAACTTTTTTTTGCTTTTTGAAAAAATATATTCGACAGAATTTCTCTTTCGACAGAAAGCTCTTTCTGTTCTACAAATCTGTGTTAATCATCTTTTTGAATAATTTATTTTTTTATTACCTTTGAGTCTTAAATATGGAACATCCAGGAGATAAATAGCAACATTTTCAACACCAACGCTTCTTCGCTTTTCATCGAGGTCAAAAAGCTGCCGAAGCAGCCCGGGATATTTGCAACGTATACGGAAAAGATGTCATAGATGAGTCTACAGAACGAAAATGGTTTACAAAGTTCAAAAATGGCGATTTTGATGTTGACGATACGACCTGTAGCAGAAGACCTTCTGAATTTGACGAAAAGCGTCAAAGCACTTTTGAAGGAGGACGGTCGCCAAACAAGTCGTGAACTGGTCGAAAAAATGAATTGCAATCATAAAACAAATTCTCGATCATCTTCATTCAATGATGGACTGGGAGGGCATGGTGCATTGGGAAATGCTCGAAAGGAATGTCACAGTCAATAAGGAACTCTACCTAGCGCAGCTATTCAACTGAAAAGATCCCATTGACAAGGCCAAACCATACTATTTCACGACAACGCCAGGCCCTATGTTTCACAAGTCGTCGAAGCCACTCCAATAGCTTGAATGGGAGGTCCTTTAGTATCTGCCGTATTCTCCGGACTTTGCACCGACGGATTATCATATTTTCCGCTCCCTGTCGAATCATATGAGATGCGTTACCTTCAACAACGAAGACAACATTAAAAATCAGGCTTAGCAAATTCTTTGATACCAGATCGGGCGATTTTTGGCGGAACTGACATCGATAAATTGATCTAGAGGTGGGAAGAGGTAGTAAACAGCAACGCTACGAACTTATTCCCCAACCTAATATATATAATCAAACCAATGTATGCTATTAAATATGATAGGGATGCATTTTTTCTCGACCAGCTTCAAGATTGTATATTGAGGTTTGAAATGTGATCCCATTGTCTCAGAATATTCGCATTGCATCCGGCTCGTGATGATCACAATGAAGCTGGCGTACGCAATTAAGAAACCCTGATATTGATTAAAAAAATAATACACATAATAATACAGCCTTAAAAAACCTATATGGATTCATTGTTAGAAAAAGCGTCCGTTAATATTACCGTCCAACAATTTGATTTTTGGAAGCATAAATCATAATATGATTCGGGCGTTCATCAATCAAACAAGAGGCGCGTGCATTTTTAGGCTTGTTAGACACACGTACGTGTGTTCACGCTCCTTTTTTCTTTTTAATAAAAATTAAATTCCCTTACGATCGTCCATTGTTGTACCATTATTGTATACGTTTTGAATTATTATCCATTACCGATTTCACGGCTCGTATCTGAGTAATAGGATTTTCATTAGCGCTAACAAGGCGAGATGTATGCGTCGTCATATTTTCTAATATAATACACTCGAATGAAAAACCTCCGGACATTGTTTAATAAGAGCATTGATTTATCGTTTTGGATGATGAAACGAATTATTTGGATAAATTATAATAAGGCCCCGCAAGGACGAAGCGCTCGTAAATAAATAAATTGCTCTTTTTTCCTAGCGTAATGATGATCACGTAACACGGTTCAAAAGTGCACACTTGGATAATCTAGTGCGCAACATATGGTCATTAACGCCTATGCAATAATATCCAGTGCATTTTATATGCAGGTTTCCTATGGAAAAACTCACGAAAACAATTAAAATATCTCGATCAATCACCGCGTATTGCAATGCGCTCGATAATTTTAATTAAATATTTAATCAAACGCATTAATAAAGTATGTTTATTAACAATATTAATAATATGGATTACCTCATACGTCCATACAATCGATTATTCTACCAATTAAATTTACAGTTGAAATCCTCTAATGGCAATCATGCATCAATATATAACTGCATTTGGCACGTTCCACGTAAAATTGCTTTCAATGGTTTACTTTTGGCTGAAGGATCTTTATAAAATATATTAAATATAGCTAAGCATTCATAATTTTTTTTAAATTGTGTGCTTCTTTCAGTGAAAGAATCGTCATTTAAATGTAGAATATTTAATGCTCATAGCTTCATCCCATATGATATTTCCACTAAATTTGCATAACATTTTATATTAATATACTTTAAGATTATCACCGTTTTTTAATGAATATATATTCTAATTTTCATTTAATTTTCTTCAGTCGTATCTGCAAATATATATGCTTTATTTTTTGCATGAATTCTGCTATTTTTTAATGAATGATTTTGACTGAAAGCTCTATACAAATTTTATTGTACAGAGCTAAAATCTTGCAAAGCTCTCACGCAATTTTTTTTCAACCGAAGGATCTTAATTCAAAAACATAACTCCAATTATTCATTTAAGTGTAGGTTTATTTATTACTTATTAGGTTAAAATATTCAGGGCCGTAACAAGGCCGTGGCAAAGCAGTGGGCGCAACTGGACGTTCAGGCATGACATTCGATCCGGCGCTTATTCGTTACATCAACGGTCCGAAAAGCGGACCGATTGAACATTATGGCCCTTGCATCCTATTTTAGGGCTTTTTACAGTATTTTCTATGATCTGTACGATCACGGAAGCAACGTAGCTTCTAAACACTTTCTGTCATTGTATTTTATTTTAAAACTATACTTTAGGTACTTTTGGGATTTTCTTTGTATATTATTTTAAAATATATATTACAATAGTATTTAATATATTGCATTTATAATAGTGTTTGTTAACTTTAAAAAATACAATCGATTTCCGGGGGTGGATCCCCGTTCCCATTCACTAAAAGTTCTTTCAAAAATATTTTAATCCTCAAAGAAAAAATACTGTATGATGAAAGAAATTCTGTTTGATTTTTGAGACTTATTGAATCCATAGACGTTTATGAAAAATTTTAAGATTATTCAAATATCTGAAAAAAATAAACATATCTAAACTAAGATAAATATAGAAAATAGTCTAAAAATCTATTCAATTTTTATGCAAATTCCGACGAATTTTTGCATTAAATAGTATAGATAATTAAGTGTAAAATAATAATAGCATGCAATGAGTAAAATAATTCGACCAATATACAATTTAATAGAGGATGGTTTATCGATAAGAACGATGCGAATTATTTACGTTATCATAAAAAAATGGTTTAGATTGATTATTTAAGAATAAATGACCTTGAGATTATTAAAAAATTTTTTTTTAAATAATTATGATATTATTAAATCAATACATATTATTTAAAATTCTTGAGATAAAAAATATAAATGAGAGCTTTGAGAGAACTTTATTCCATTGATGTATTAATTTAAAGACATATTGCTATGTTTCAATGTAAAAAATATTTATAAGATATTATGGAGCTATCGACAGGTGAATTTCATCACAAATTCTATATCGGGAGTGAAATTTAATACCATGTGAATATTTCAAACTTAACTACGACATAAATTGCACAAAGCCTTAGCCGAGTCACAGTGGCGAGTAGTTCGCCTTTTTAGTCCAAAACAACATTTTTGCCGGTCGTATGGATCGTATATTCGATGACCCAACTCACCGTTTTGAATCAAAGAATCACGGTCTGATTCCATTCAGAACAACTCTTCTGCTTCGCTAAATATCGGCCCACATCCTTTGACCCCTGCGAAAGAAGTTGAGCGCTCCCCATAAAACAGTTACTGTCATAAAAGACTCGTTATACTAGAATCGTCTATTACCCTTTTAATATTTTATCGGCAATGCTCTCAAAATCGTAATAAAATAAGTCGGTGGTATCGCGGATTATGTGCTAGCATTATACTTCATCCTTCCCACGGTTCACTATATAATTTAATATCGAACACGGGCGATTCAATACGGTTAGTATAATGGCATTGACTGTTGAAGCAACCGGTATCTTGCTGGTCAGCAATGGTCAAGCGTAACTGACCACTGGTCAAAAAGGATCTGCTCTACAAATGACCGATTCACCTTTGTTCTGTGGGTCCTAGACCTTCAGGTGCCAAAGGTCGGGGTCTATCTATTGAGCCTTCGGACAGATTTTGATCTGATTGCCGATAACGGACTTATTGAAAAAGACGCTTGGCCGATTTAACTCTCGTACAATTCATAAAATTTGCATTATAAATTATATTAAATAGATATATTTTTAAATGATACACTTCTTCAAATAATTTCGAGATTTTTGAGAAAGGACGATGTTGTTTTACCAAACAGTGATTAAAATCCGATAAAACAACCCCTGATGTTGATAAGCCATTATCATATGAAATGTTCTATTTAAATTTAATCTTTATAGATAATATATTTAGACCCTTTTTCCCCCACTAAATATAAATTCAAATATTTATAAAGTGGCTTTTTTGATGTGAAAATACATGCTGATTAGCTTGACAGTTTTATGGAAATACTATTAAATGCGGGAATTGACGATTCGTTTAAGATATACAAAGACCAAAAAGATAAACATGAAAGTATTATTAAGGAGATAATGTGGTGAAAATTTCTATATAAATAGATTAATGTGTCTTTATAAAATGATATTAATCAATTACTATAATTGATTGTGATATGAATCTCTATAGCAGTCATAATTACTAAACAACAGACTTTTGCAATGTCGTAATATAGGGCTAAATAGAAGATATGGTGATTGCAGAAAAAAATAGAGACTTGATAGATAATAGATAATATATGTTGCTTGGAATGATAACAAATACTAAAATTATAAAAGCAGATTATGGTCCAAGATAGACGTCAAATCTATGAGAAGAAAATTATCTCTGAAATATCACATCTTAAATTTATTTTTATCATTAGATTAAATACAGAATGTATAAAAAATTAAAACTCAATAAGAATAAGGGGTAAATAAAAAATTCTAAGATTTGACAGATTATTAACGTAGGTTAAGATTATTGCATCATAATGTTTGAATTCAGCCTTCAAGATTTATAAATCAATTGGATATTAAAGAGACTGTATGTTAAATAAAATTATATTTGAGTGATTTACAAAACTGTATGTTAAAAATCAACGATGATTAACTTTTTTATTAAATATAATGGAAAACTACTTTTTAAAGCTACTGGGTATCCTATACATGTCAGAAAGATGAATGCTTGATTTTGGCAAATAGGTATATAATCGTATCCCGAATAGTGAGTCTTAATATAGTGAATTAAACATTAGATTTTAAACCTAGAATGTGGAAATATTATTTACCGTACCAACAAATTTGGAAGAACGAAAGAGTTAATATTTCCAATCAATCGTCGCGATTTATCTAGATTCACCCTAATTTCTTTGATCTGAAAAAGCAAATACTTAGGCGTTTAAAAAAGTTGTGCAGGGCTGTCTGTGTGTAACATGATTAAAATAACACTTATCAATTCTTTCCTACCTAATATTAGAATTCAAGTAATTTTATCCTAGAATTTATGGAAAGCAGTAAGAAATGACCTCCTGAAAAAATATTTTTCTAGGAAAAGTTTGAGATTATTATAGGCATTTTGAATCCAAAATAGAGTCCATAGTATGCAAACGTAAGACTTTATCCCATCCTTCAAAATTGAAGCAAATTATCAAAAATTTCGATAAATATATATTGCTCTTAAATGTAAACGCAAATATATAAGTAGAACCCAAAATGGTTTTCGTTTTATTGCTTGACCGTTTTTGGAGATTACTTACACTTAGGCTGCTGCACTTTCAAGTCGTGTTTTATGCCATTTTGGTGGCTATTCTCATTAAGTATAAATTGTGATTTTTAAAATTAAAATTCAACAACCCAATTTACAATAGATCGATTTTCACCGAGTGAAGAATTTATTCGAAATTTAATGCTTTTTCATTTCCTCAAAAATCAGACTACAACGGGCGCCACTAAAAATATTTACGATGTACTGGGCGATATTTCAAATGTTTGCAAATGTCAAAATCGACTCCAAAAATTTCAAAGTGGAAATTTTGATTTAAAAATTTGCCCTGGAAATGGAAGACTGCGTAAGGTAGATACCGCCAAACAGACTGCTGAAATTGTAAATAATCCAACAGCAACTATTGAAAAAATATCGGCGAATCTTTGATACTGATGATCGACTATTCAAAGAAATCTGAAAATAATCAAAAATATATGGAGACAAGGAAGATGAGTTCCGCATGAACTAAAACTGACCCCTAACCCCGGCCTGACAACAAAATTTTTGTCTATTTTGCGAGACTTCAAGGGTATCATTCATTTTGAAACACTTAAACCTGGATTAATAATAAATGCAATATTTTATGTTGAACAATTAGACTTTTTAGCAGCGGAAAAAGAAAAAAACTACCCTCTCTCGTGGATCGAAGACAGGTGTTCTTACAGCATGATAATGCTCGCCCTCAACGGCGAAAATAGTGCAGGAAAAAATAAAAACACTTGGACGGAAGACAATTCAACATCCTTCTTATTTTCCAGACATCGCTCCGTAAGATTTTTATCTTTTTATCAGCATTATTTGGATGGGAAAAATTACAAAACAAACGATGAGGTCAAATATGAACTTTAAGAATATTTTCCTTCAAAGCCCGTGATGTTTTTTGACAGAGGCATTATAATGTCACCAGATAGATGGAGAGAGATTATATCTAACGATGGAAATTAGATTTTGTAATAATATGTAATTTTTTTTTAAAATACGAACATTAAAATCTTTCATTTAAAAAACGGAATTTTTTATGGGTACATCTTACATCTGCCAAAATTCAGGTTATTATAAAACAAATATTTGTTTTGCAAAAAATTCTTGTTGAACGTTTACATATTTATTTGTATTTGTATATATATGAGTTTTTCATAGAATAGTAATGTCCTGTTTCAAAATAGTTCCTTGAACATTATTGTTGATTTTAAATTATAATCTAAATAATTAGCTATATCATGATAAAGCCTACATTAATATGCATATTCTCCATCGTTAAGCATTTCAATAGTGTTACTTCTTTTTAATGAAGCGAATAAATCAACACAAAGCCCAAGACAGGTGAATTTTTATCGCATACTTCCTGCACAACATGAAAAAATTAGAATTACAAATTAAATTCGAGCCAATTTAAGGACCGGATACGATCGGTTTCACACGTCAACTACCGGTGCAACTGCATCATCAACCATGGGAAGAATGCATAATTGCACAGAATCATAACGAGGCAGAAAATAAATCCGATTGTTTAACAATTAAAAGACGATCATATTTAATTTGTTAAAGTGTGTGGGATGCGTCTCGATTTAACGACTTCCGACGAGTCGTGACTGCGGTAATTTTATTAGCTGGCGAAAAAACCAACAATTTGTGTTAATTTTAATGCTTGGTTGAAAGCAACCTCATTAAAATTATCATGGTGCTTCAACAATCATAATTGCATTAAATAACATAGTATCTAAACACAGCAAATGCATCAAACAAACGCTTCAGATGCATTTCGATCGCTTTTTCGAGTGCTTTTTACAGATGGCAATCTCCCCAGTACATTTCGTTTGATCTCGTCTTTCCGCACCCAATTGTACTAAATACTTCTTAATTATTCAATACATCTCTATTTTAACAATTCGTGGTCCCCATTGGCATAAATTCTTTTATCGTATGCAAATCTACCCCGCCTGGATGATGATAATCATCTCGGCACACGCAACGTTAATGACACCAGTTTTGGTCTACCCATGAAATATGAGAAGAGATTACATCTATTTGTAAGGATGTTGGACTCCACTTTTTTTCATAACAATCTCCTCCAATGCCCACATTTAGTTTTGCATTTGAATAGACGTATATAGATATGGACACAAAGAATATTTTTACATACGTTTGGCTCATTTAAATATCTGAAGTAAATTTACATGAGCCTTGACATGATTCTGTTCTTGGAAGTAAATAAACAGTGCAAATCAATTGTATGCATTGAATACGATCAAATATATAATAAAATGCATCATATATACAATAATATTAATAGATTTATAGACAAAAAGTTGTATCGTTTTGAAATAAAATCATATTAACACACTTCAGGCGGGACGGCTAGTAATCGACTCTTCGCGATTAGAACTAAAATTCGAGTTACGTGGTACCTATGCGTCATATTGATGTAACATAATATAATAGTGTATTTTATAGAGGTGGTTTTCATCAAAAGTATTACATTGTAGAACATTGAGAGTCGTTATTAGGAAAAATATAAGTTTAAAAAGTGATGACAAAAAAGTTCACTCAAACCATAATTTTGTTTATTTCGAGAATAAGAACTAATAATATTCATTGCGGATAATTTGAAAGCAGCAAATGTTCTTTCGTCCTCAAAATTTTTCTTAAAGATGACTTTTACTTGAGTCACACAATATGTATTATATAATATTTAGTTGCCATTCGTCAATTTCTTTTGATGAAAACATATATTTTTTAATCTGCGATCCAGTATATAATTGCAATCTTCTTTTTCAATATGGGTCATCCGATCCCTGTACATTTCGGGGGTGTCAATATCACAACCGCCGACTGATTCATTCATATCTATGATCGACCAAGCCCGATAAGGATATTAATCCGCAATGCGATGCTTCATATGGAACTAATCAGGGTCTCCTTTTACGAATGAGCTTTTCATTTCGTTTCAATGTAGGTGATTTCGCCCACTGATAATAATTTGGTGGGGAGCTTTCATTTCAATTTGAAAAACTACCCCCAGACGAATACATTCATATTGCGAATTCGTAGCTTGTATTTCGAAGCGTACCATAAAATATTGATTAATGTCTTCGATGTCGTTTTTTAGCTTGTATCTTTATATATTTTTGCAATTTCACGCCCATGTACTATAAATACGAACATTTAAATTCTTGACAAAGGGGTCAATCCATACAAATAGGAGACTGCGACCTTACATCTTTGGACGACGACTCCCTATTTTAAACCATTTGCATAAAATTCATTTTGTGCAAAAAATGTTGAAATATTGAAGATTTACGCTCAGTATTTCAATTGTGAATATGTGAACTCGTTTTCGGGGAATTTAAATGCAGATTTTACATGGTCCCGTTATGCATATATATCAAAGATTAGGAAACCGTCATGGGAAGTTTAACAATCCGGAAACGTGTAGTGCAATTATTTAGAATGGAAATGCACAAAAATGCATACAATGAATCGGATTTACCTGCGCCTTACCTGCAATGTGACATATATTTTGAATAGAGTTCAATACATGCACAAAGAAGCAAAAGGGGGCCATGGCAATTATTTCTTGTGGCCAGCACCCAGTGCAGTACAAATACAATCCCTAATATTATTTAAAAAATAAATATATATTTGCATACATAAATATTATAATATGTAATACTTAACATATCAATGGAAATATTTTTGACTTCCTTTATTGTGAAAAATAGCTAAATAATGCTAATGGATGGATAATATAATCATTAAAAATTATTGCAAATCTTCCAACGTCATAATATCATATTAGTTCGTATTATAAGAAGATTTTTTAAATAATTTGTGTTTAAATAAAATGAAATATTGAATATATTTGCATCCAATTTGATATATTATAGATAGTCCTCACGTTGCGTCAATGCTTCAGTATGCGCATATTTGTGCCGCTCTGTATCATCCCTGTCCATTCCCTATTGACATAATATTTATGAGATTATTTTGCAACATAATGCCGAAATCCAGATCGGTTCCTTTACGGGAAAGTCCTGAGATTTCGATACAATTCCGGACGCATTTGCATAATAAATACGAGGGGACGACCGCTCCTTATGAGCTCCGGCTTGGGACACAGGCCATTTATGTGTCCGTAGGAGACATGTTAAGTGGTCAGGATTCCGAAGGATATAAATCATAACTTTATCCATTTCGTGGACAGTTGCTTACTTTATTTTTCAAATATTGCCCCATCGGAGGGACATCATCAAATATGAGCCGGAACACTCGGGGAGGGTGGCTCAACCGTCTCCGGTACATTTTTTCCCCTTTGCGCGAATATATTATTTTATTATAGCGCAACCCTTTCCTCCGTATATTCAGAAATATATGTTTTTAAATTTCTATTATGTATTCTAATCCAAAAAATAAGCATGATTCTACATATCACGAATCTTATAATAAAGCAATTGATCAACGTATAACTACAAATTAGAATTTAATCATATTAACGACATATTCCTTATTTTCAATTCTAATAAAAATCTTGACATTTCCATAAATGCATACATAAATGATAATACAGTTAATTTTGTTCGAATTTGGCATATTGGCAAAATTAGCGTCAAATTTTTGAGCATAATGTTGATCTTTAATACACAAGTAACACAATCTACCATTGAGTTCTTGTAAAAAATAGGGGTTATAATAACATATTAACAAATCAATTTAAATACTTTTTTAAAGCTTATAAACATTTTTTTAAAATATTCCAGTATCCAATTGTAGCATTCTAAGCATTAATTAAGGACGAGCGAGTTTTATAAATGCTAATCGCACATAAAAACCCATCGCTATTCGGCATGCGAAATGTCCTCAGATTTATGAAAATGACCGAAAGTTTGCCTTGAAGGATCGCGGATTTCTAAGGGATGATTTATAAGGGTAACAGACGACCCCGAGGGTTGTTGCACCCTTCAAAACTGAAGACCCGTAGGGCTTAAAGTAAATCCATTTTGGGGTTGACTGGACACGGCGAGGTACGACAGGCGATGGTCAACTTTATGATGATGATCATATTTTTCTAACCCTGTCTCTGGTGAGGATTTTGTGTAAATTTCAAGTCTTTTTGCTTATAAAAAAAGCAACAGACGAAATCGAGTTTTCGATCTAATATTTCAAGCGTATTTGTGATGATGTCGATCATTTGATTTATACATTGTTATACAAAGTTTTGGATTAATAGCATATTATTAAAATTGATGTTGTAAATACGGAACTAAATCTAGATTACAATGGATCTGGATGTTAAGATGAGATTTATTATGGAGACTTACTACAGATTTGTGAGGAATGCAGCACATTTGTCAAGGAAGTTTATTACCGTTCATTCCTTCCGTTCTTGGGGCTTAAAAATCTACGTATAAAAATAAACACGGTTTTAAAAAGCAGACAATTTAATACTCTACATTTTTAGAGATATTTTACCTAAGCATAAAGTTGGTCGTTAATATTGCAAGTCGATTTTATTGTTTTCATACATACAGAAAATTTTCATCATATAATAAGGCATTTACACATAGAAAATAGAGAGATATTTCATGGATTAGGCGCATAACTCTATCGAATATAGAAATTATATTTTACATTTAATGCATGATTATTAGATTATATATATTAATGCACTGATAATTATATTATCATCATTTCAATGAATCTGATTGAAGAACAATAATCCCAAGATATTTGTTGTTTTCTTAGATCTACCATTAATTTCAGAAGCATTTCATGTGAATGCTAAACCATTTTTTATTCTTCAATCTCATATGAAGCTATTTTTCCCTATTGAGCTGTGAATGTCATACACAAATCACAGATACATCATATATCAAAGAGAAGCATTAAAGCAATGGGTTTTCCATGAAGCAACATAATACCTTTGTTTTAAAAAATAACACGAATACGTCCAAAGCATTTTTTGTATGGACCAACTAAAAATATCCCAAATCCCTGCATAGAGCTGGGCGCCTAGACATTTTTTTACAACCACAAAAATTATCCCTCATAATAGGAATTTAGTTACCAAGAACGCTAGTCGTATTTCCGTGTTTATTTTATTTTTTCTACTGTTCAAGTAAAATTACCGTATAATGTCAGCGCTGAAATACGGTTCGCATCTGAAGTAATTTCGAAACCTATTTACGTTTCTTCAAATCCCAGAATATTTTTTTCCATCGAGATATCATTAAACGGCGAGAAATGTATACGAATCCTTACGGTGATATCCGTTGTATTTCTGTGACATTAATTACATCAAATAGCCGAGACATTTCGCTCCCCTCTATAATAGTCGTTTTGTATGGTTATTTATATTTGAAATCGTCGAACATTTGTTGAAGCTTCCTCCGGTTAATCTATTTTAAAGCATATTTGCATGAAAATCACTTCCTGTTGTTTTCCATTAAACTTTGATCCCGAGTCATAGGCGTCGCGTGGTTATATTCCCGTAGATAAATGTATCGACGTTTTGATCTTAACTATTCACTTATTCAAACATATTCATTAATTATGATTTTAAAAATATTTTTCAAAAATTCTCAGTACTTATGATGTCTTGATTATTATTGATAATATGAACAATGCTTTTTTTCTCTTCTTCTTTAAGTGCCATATCCGTTATCGAAAGCAGGAGATTTCGATGAAAGATTTTTCCAGGGATTTTGTGTAGTAGTTGATCTTTTCTTTCCACATATAATTAAGATACCGAATAGCAACCTAACCCTTTATAATAATGTATCTTGTTACATCTCAGTCATTTTATTCAACATATATCTTAAATTATGATCTTCCTTTAATAGAAAGCTATTTTACATCTGTAACGATAATGTAACTTCTTCTTCATTGAATAATATGTCTAATAAAGCTAAAAACATGTGACAATCACCCAATGAGCCATTTGTATTAATGCTTCGAAAAAGGACGCTTTCGATAAGGAATTTTACTGCAAATTATTTCTTAAATTATCAGGTCAGTCCAAAAGTTTGTACGCATTCTTGAGATTTTTTAAATTAACATTAGATTTTGAACCTGTCGAATTAATAGTGTACATAATGAATATATACTATTAGTGTAAGGATTGTCCAGAAATGGTTTAAAAAATTTAGAGCTGGAGAAAACAGTATTTATGATGAACCCCATTCAGGACATCATGTTAATATATGATAACGACGTTCTTAAAAAAATTGTGGAGTCAGAGTTACAATTAACAGTGGATCAGATCGCAGAAAGGATGGATTCATCTCATAGAACAGTTTTTTGTCATTTAAAGGAGATTGAGAAAGTATTCAAGCTTGGAAAGTGGGTACCTCATTAGCTTAACCTGTTAGGCGTTCCTTTTCAATAACGTAATATACAGTGAGCACGCACATTTTCGGTAGGACGTATATATACGTCCCGCTCACCTAGCGTGACTTAATATTATAATTTTTTTTAACGTTGCTTAGAATTCATAAAAAAAAATATTAAACATATATTCTTTATTTATTCAGCTCACACATTCGTTAAACAAAAAAAGTCTCGCCTGCTTTAAAACTCAACATATATTTCGAAGACGTATATATACGTCCTAATCAATTTCGAAGCAGTTTACGTTGGACGTATATATACGTCCTGCCCGCTTAACAGGATAAATATGTTTAGTGGGATATGTATGGTGTGATTTATTATGAACTGTAAGAAACCAAATCAAACTATTAATGCAGATGTTTACAGTGTCGTTTAAAATTATTAAAAAAACGCCCTCGATTGGTGAATATCAAGAAAATGTTGTTTCATCATGATAACGCTAGACCGCATACGACTCAAACAACGCTACAAAAAATTGGTGAATTTAATAGGGAGCTTTTGTCGCATCCTGCTTACTCCCCGCATATTGCCCCAAGTGATTTTAATTTATTTCGTGCCTTATAATTGTTTTTACCAGGGAAAATAATAAATTCTAAACAGGATATACAAAATGGACTTTCAAGTTTTTTTGGCTTAAAACCAGTGTCTTTCTACAGCAATGGAATTAATAAGCTACATGTGAGATGGCGAGAAATTATAGATAGTGACGGAAAATATATCATTGATTAAAATTTTAAATTATGTTTTATTTATGCTATTTAAAAAAATTCCAAAAATGCGCATGAACTTTTGGACTGACCTGATTCATAGAGTCCAATACTTTTCTTTCGCCCAAAGGTTAGGGTGAAGACTTACATAATCCCATAAGTGCATATAAGAATAACTACTACAACTTCAGTTGTTTATTTCCTATATGAATAATTTAATTCATCTTGATGTGTAAAAAACCATTACAGAGGTCCTAATCCAAAAAGAGACCTTTGATAATATATTTTAAATAAAATAATATGGAAAAAATATTTTTAACACTTATTTTGTTTACATTGACTGATACATTCGACAATTCTCACTCGAAAATAAATCTACAACCAATCATCAACTGCATTTAGACTTATTGCTTGAAACGCACGCCTCTGGATACTCGAAATACAAATATGCCTGTCGTAAGGATCAGTAAAAAACTTTGCGTTTCTTTATATTATTTACGAAAATAAATCCAGCAGGGATAATGTGGTGTAAAATGCAAGAAACCATTTGGGGCTTCCGATCTTTTTTACGCTCCGGCTGGCCATTAATCCTCAGTTGTTTCCTTAGCCTCAAGTCGGCTCATTTACATAAACTCCTCTATTTGTGGCCGTTATTTATACGCCTTTTTCGCCACAAATGCCTTCTCGTAGATTAAAAAAATAATAAAACGCCCTATAGGCATGCGACATAAATTGGAGCCTCGACGTGATTTTTCTTCGTCTCATTTGTGACTCCGTTTCTTCTCACATAATTCCGATGACCTTTCTCATGGGCTCATATCACGCGCCTTGATAACTTCGTCCTGATAAGGATGAATGTCTCGTGACATCTATCTATGTGCAACATCCAGAACAGAGTGCATTGTCGCATTCAGCAAGTGCATTGTTATACCATTTGCATGAATATGAGACAATTACACATGACTCTTTCATTTCATTGTCATACGTGCTCTCGTAAGATCTGCTGATAAACATTATAACAATTTAATTTTTGCTCTTTCTCACGTAGGAATTTACCGAGAAATTTTTGCAATCCTTCCCAGGTGCACTTTCATAAAAAATATAAATGCTAGATGCAATAGAATGCAATTGCCAATTATTTAATCTGAATTGGTCGACATGTAAATATCATACGCATGGTTCATTTATTGATTTAAAAAATGCTGTGCTTTTTGTGTAATATATAATAAAACAAGCAAACCTCTACTTTATGCAGGCGCATGCGCATAGCGCATCTATAATGTATACAATGAAGACGTAGAGACTACAAACGATGCTCCTTATTTTTTCTCTCTTATAGAGTTGGAGAAAAAGAAGCATTTCACTTTTCGTGACGATTAGCTCAATTCACCATATCATGCCTATGGAAATTTCAATTCAAAAATTCTATGCTAGGTCTTAAAACTCAAGCATATATGTAATTTTTTAACAAGTTGTGAAAATCGATGAATGTTGATGTTGATAATATCCAATAAATCTTATCCGTCGAACTTTCAGATGAAAAAGAGTTGAATCGATGTTCAATTGTAATAATAGAAGTTACCATAATACACAGCGAGGGTCAAAATATCAATTTATTATCATCAACACCATACAAGATGACAAATTTTATTATTTTGTGAAATTTAACTTTAAGGTTTGATGCTTGAAAAATATTGATTTTTTTCCATAAAGACAAAGACGTGACGATGTCTTCAATTACAAAATCACTTAAACACTTCGAGATCGTGATATTGGAATTAATATATCGGAGTCGAGCATTGAATGAGTATTGATTTGTCCGTTTATCTCGCGCGAGGCAACGTGAATATTCCGGAATCCATTAGAGTGCATCAAAAGGCACGTCGGGCTTCAGCGGTTGATGAGACACGGCCTTTATTGCGGTATAAAAATCATCGTTGACTTGACATTGAATGGGTCTGATGAGGTCTGTGATGGTCGCGAGGAGTGAGCTTTTGTGAAAGCTCTGCTCCGGGCCTTATGGAAGACCCGGTTGTTATCTCGAACCCGGGAGATAAAAGCTCGAGCGGGCATGTTTAGTGGCCGCTTTACCGCACCTCCTTATCTCAATGGCGTTATATCAGCCTTCTTTACTGCCACAGTTTTATCGTGTGCCCGAGTATATATTCTTAGACAGGGTAGCATCCCGAAATTACGTTTTACCAAATAGGTCCCTTCCGATACCGATCGATTCGGCAGTTATGACGCTCTCGAAAAGCTCACTTCGATTGAGACAATGCCAAAAAAATTCCGTTCATTCTAAGAATATTGAAAATATCATAATTAAATAAGTTTCTATTTGCTTTTTTCGCTATTATATACAAAAAATATCTGATTATTGATATAAATATATAACTGAGATACGGTATATTCTGTTTCTGTTTCTCTCCAAATTCAACGTGCAAGACACTCTCCGTTTCTGTCTCTCCGAGCTCAACGTGTAAGAATGATCTTTCTGAATCATTGAAATTTGGACACAACTCTATGTCTTCCCTCTATAAGGGGTTAATATACCTAATATCTATAATCTGTTATCGGATGCCATCGATTTTATTTAAGAAGTTTATTAATTGTTTTAATCAAACATACATAACAGTATTGGAAAGATTTTTATATTATCACGTATCACCCAGCACATCCATGCATAAAATTGGCAATTGTATTCATACAGTCGACGAATCTTAAAATCAACCCCTATTCCATTGTATAACAGCCATTCAGTCCCTACAGCATTGCACTCTTATTGAAATTTTAAATATACGGCAATGGTTTAAATATACATAGTTATTTAGAATGCAACCATTGCTCAATAATAATTTTAGCTTAATATCAAATCTCCTCAAGTATGGTCCGGCCCCGAAGTATAGTCATAAATTCAAGCCTATAAAGCTCTAAATAAGCATAAAACTCTTTCATGTGAGAGTCCTCGGATATTGGCTTTCTCGGACTTGAGCTTTTATACCACCGATGGATGTTCGCTATCCATATTTTTTGCACTGATACATAATCACTTTCATGTTTTATATTTATGTCGATATTAATAGACGCCTATTCAATGATGCATCGATACAATTCACATAAATTGCGATCGTATAAATTGTGCATTTTATTTCAACGTGGGAATGCAATAAGCATATGTGCATAAAATGCACATTGTGCGTATTGCAGTTTTGCACTATTTTCGCTATTCTAGTTTAGGCTCCTTTGCATAATATCAGGTAGAATGGTCGAAGGACATTCTTCGGGAAGATTTATCGCTTTTACGATTGAGAATTTGCATTATCCCGTGGTCATCTTGTTTGTCCGGCGAGGGTCAAGATCGCTTGACCCGTGAGAACTTGACGAAACGCTTTATTGTCATGCTGCATGCGGGACATTTGAATAAATTCAAATTTGGCACCCCAAATGCGCCAAACTGCCTTTTCATTATTTGCATTGAAATCTGGTCAAATCCATGGATGACCTCGAATTTGAACACCATTGTCCGAATCGACGAGTTGCAAATTCAATTACTCAACGTTCGGTGTCATTTTTATGGACAAATGCAAACACTTGGTCCGACAACTTGATGAAGGATCATGTTTGTTTCTGGAAAAAGGACTCTTTGCGCATTGAAACGCGATCTATCTTCTCGGACATGTTGGCTGATGCTCTCTTGTGTCAACAGGAATAATTTGGTTCGATCTGTCATTGAATAAAAAGTATTTTATGAGTTTTATGCTTCTAGTGTCAATATTTTCATAATGCTACATTTGAAATCATACCTTAGACTTTTATATAATTGTTGGAAATATAAATTCTAGCTCAATTCTAAAGACAATTTTAAGATACAGTCTAAATTTGAGAGAATTTATGAAATATTTAATCGATTCTTATGCAATTATATCGTAATATACTACATCTATATTTAATCTGATCAGGTTTCTAAATATATTTTTTTCTTAGGATTTTTTTAAAATTTAGTTTTATTAAAAATTTGCAAATTCTAGAACCATTTTTTAAATCTTTTGATTCTAATGTCACAACATCCAATTTTTTTTAAATTTTGACAATCTGTTTGTAATACTTAGCAACATCATTTCTAGATTTAATATATTTATATTAATGGCTACTTTTTGAATTTTAAGGCGATTGACAATGAAACACTTAAGAAATCTTAAATGATTTAAACATAATTTCTAAATTGTGAATATTAACGCATACACTTTAATAATCATATATTTCAGCGTCAGATTTCCATCTTTGCTTCCATTAAACGCTCCTGGACCAAGTGACTATAATTAAAATTTTAGAAGATTGATTACCTACAATTTCGGCAAATTAACACGCTCTAAGAAAATCCATCGAAGGACTCCATTTTATACTTAAACAGGATAAAGCCAACATTTTCTTCTTGTTGATGAAAATTTCTAAGCATCGATGACGTTAATTATGCTGTCGTATCGAAAATGTTTTTATCGGGTGAATTTTTTGCTGAAAAATCTCTCGCCTAATGAAGAAATATAATTTGCCAAAGTATCAATGTCCTAAAAAGTTGTCGGCGTGCTTTTGTGCGGACGGTTTCGTTCTAGAAAAAGTTTACAGATCCTCGTTTTGTATCGGGAGATGAACATAAAGGAGTCAAAAGGGGCGGTAAATGGACCCAAAGTGGGCGGGGGTGGGTTGCAACCCAGCCGCCTTTATCGATCTAACGGTCGTCTACCTGCGAAACATATTTCCTTTATGAACTTGGTAGCCGTTCAAAGTATACCATATATTTTTAAAATGTCTTTTTATCGCTGCTATGATGATATCAACCTCAAATTCGATTTAATCGAATATATTAGCAATCTGTATTTGCGTCGTTAAATAATAATACATGTATTATAACGCTTGATATGGAACGTGTATAGGCTTACTATGTAACTATATATAAAGCTAGATAAATTTGGTTTATTTATCCTTCTGTCCTGCTCTTACTCATTTGGGTGTCGATTTTTCATCCCTCATTTTGCGTGGGAGGGTTCACGGGGTCAGGGCATCGCGACGCCTAGTGATTGGTTAATCGTCACCTTTGAACCCTCCTCCGTGGAAATACATATATATACTGCTCTCTTGATATTTTCGCGAAAAAGGAAAATTTTCATATTGCTTAATCTAATTAATCTATATCATAATCAGTAAATGTATGCATAAGATTGTAAAAATTAAATCAATATTGTTCAAACTAAATGTAGAAATTTTATTAAATTAATGTTAGCTTGGTGGTAGTCGTGGTTGTAAAGATTCTAAAGAGTGCCATAGTACTCCCGTTAACCATTGTTTAAGGTTTCTGATCCACGACTTTCATCTTTTGTCAGTGTTTCTCATCCCGCTACCTCTTTGCATAGTATAACTACAATCAGGCAAACGAGAAGGCATTTATCCCCTGCGTCCTATGACTAAGATATTCTCAGCCATCTTTGTGTTTTGAGTTGAATTTTGTTATATTTCTAATCCCGATTATATTAAATTTTACGAAATGGTAGCATAGGGGGTTGGTTTTTTAGAAAAATCTATATAAACAACTTGTCCAAAATCAGAATTAACCTTAATGTTCAGAATTTAGACCCAAATTTTCATTTAAAAAAAGCGTTCAGAAACTACGCTACTAACATTTGGTTCTAATTCCCTGGATGTTTAATTACAACTGAATGACAAATAAAAGCAATCATGAGTATTATTACAAAATTAGCCTGCTAAATTACATGGAAAAAGCTTGTAGGATAGAAGATTGACTTAATACATTAATTGATTATTGGTGAACTATAAGCAAAAATTTGGAATTAAATCAATTTCTATTGGATTCTTTTATAATGTTGAAAACTGCAACTACAAACATTCATTATAAAAAAAAATTGCTTTGGATTTTATTTACCTATAGAAATATTCTTAAATTGATAGTAACTCAATTTCTATACGAACATACTCTAAACTGATGAATGGAAAGCTGCTGGATGAATTTTAAATGGACATCGGACGACATGGGCTTTTGATGAAATGGTACTTCAAATAGATGCAGCATATATGAATATCAGATGAACACGTTATAATTTGAGAGTCCAGAATATTTGCTAATATTCTATTTTTAATTTCAACTCTCACATCGATAATTGAACTTAAAGGTGGCCGAAGCTCTCTGATCTTAAGCAAATGTATTTTCAAAACGATTGTATGTTTAATCTTCTTAGTGCCGACCGAAAAAAACAGTACATAAACGAGGAATGTCGTGCCAATTTGATGTAATCTGATAAGGTTTGAGAAAAAAACCATAAAAATGTAAGAATGATATTTACGAAATGTGCATTTTAAAGAATTTATAAGAATATGAATGCTGAAATTGTAACAACAAAGCAACTGATTCATATATCAGGTCAGTCCAAAAGTTTCCAAGATACTTCCCCAATCTTCATTAAATGACGAAAAACTGTTCCATGAGATGAATCCATCCTTTCTGCGATCTGATCTACTGTTAATTGTGGTTCAGACTCCAAAATATTTTTTTAAGAACGTCGTTATCAAAATTAGCATGACGTCCTGAACGGGGTTCATCATAAATGTTTATGAAAATTGGTGACAAATTGACTATTACAATAATCAAGCGACGATAAATTTAGACAGGTTCGAATCTAACGTTGAATTGTGTTTTATTTGCACAATTTAAAAATTTCGCAAAAATGCGCACAAACTTTTAGATTTACCTGATTTAGTTAGTTTAAAGTCAATATTCTAGTTTTATTCGAGAACTATTATCATTATAAACCATTATACATATTATTACTATATACCTCCTCAATCGTAAGTAAAGTAAGGCGATATATCGACGTTGGCACTTTTCACAAGTATTGTCAACGACGATATATCGGCGTCTGGTACTAAAAAAGTTAAGATCGAAAACCGGACGTTTTGTGTGAAAAACCAATTTGAATTAATTTACTTCCATCTATCTTTTACCATATACGAGTAATTCTAAATTATTTAAAGGGGGCAATCCTTTTATACGCTCGAAAATGAGTCGTTTTTCATGATTTTTTAATGGTGATAAAATAATCATATCATTTTGAATTTTTGACATTATTTTACTACAACCTTAAAGTGCTATTTTTTTTAAAAGCCAAACAAATGGCGGAGTTATAAAGTATTTCATTAGGTGTCTTTTCTCGTGATTCAAAAGAGTTAAACAAATTTATTATGAAAAAAAGGTAGCTCAACTTCAAAACCTGACCTGACTCCTTAGTTCAGTTCATTTTTTTGAACGTTTTAAAGGGTTTGCCCCCCTTAAAAAGGATCAGACAAATTCCATATTTAACCTCATATTAAATCAATTCACCTAGTAAAACTAATGACTTATGAACTAATGCTTTGAATTTACCAGCATCATTGATTAATAAGTTTTATCAAGCCGCGAAATAAACCATGCTCTGGCGCAATCATACTTTATTTTTCCACAATTAAAAAGATTTAGAACCATCGATTATTAATTGCACATTAACACGTATTAATATACACAAGGTCTGTTGGTGCATGCTACCAATTAGATGTTTGTTTATTTGCGCCAATTCGATATTGGCATGCGCACAATCAAGATCGTTCATTAGGGTCTTAATTATCAGGCTTAATGAATAAAAAAGTTGATAACATTATACCCAGGGCAGGGTGACATTGATAAAGTATTTTGGTAAAGGTGATTAAGGACGTTATTACTTTTATCTTTACGGTTAATTACCGCTCCTTGATCTCGGCTGCTTTGGTTCTCACCTGTGATTGACGGGGCGCGGTCAAGCTGCCGTGAAAACGTACCCTTTTGGGTCAGTTTCATTACGAGACCATTTAATTAATGACCGCTATCGGTTCAACGTCATTAGTACATATTAAAATTGGAAAAAATGTTTATGCTCTAGCTATACTTGGAGAGCCTCGACAATAGACCATGCAAGTGCTAAGAAAGAGCTCAGAACATAAGACATTTCTCTCCCATCTCCCATACCTGATTTAAATATAGCAGACAAAAAGTTTATTTGTTTCTTTCTTGAAATAACATATTCTTAATCAAACAGAAGTAATCTCTATTGAATTGACTAGGAATTCATATTTCCCATTATTTTCCATATAAAATTTTTCCTCCACACAAAATCTTAGTTTGATATTATGACTTGGTAGTGTATGTGTGTTTAAAATATGTATGATGGACCGGAATACATATTTAACACTGTCCAAAGGATGCAATTATAACTTTGAAAAAATACACAGGACAAATATGCAGGACCACAAAGTAAACTGCGCCCGTTACACAGCCCCATTTAATGCAAAAAGCTCCATTTCAGCTCTCATTCAGGCTTGAAATTTCACATTCAAAGGAAAACTCTCGAAAAAGTTCCAACATTTTATGAAAGCTCGACCATTACAAATTACCACGATCCAAATATTCATCCGGAGCATTAATACGTAGCGGAAATAAAATCGTTTTGTGTTCGAAATGTTGTCATTTAGCGAATTATTACCGCGCTTACGGGACATTGAATCGCATAAACATCCCTCCGAGCATGCCGTATCTTCTATTTTAAGAGGATTAATATTTTTGAAGTTGAATGCGAATTATTTAAATATTTTTAGAGGCACTTGTGCGTTCCTCAGCCCACGACAAGTCTAGCGTAAAAATCGCAACGGCCATATACTGAAGGGTGGATCAGACATAATGCTCCTCGATGAGACATTTGAATAAATTTTATTGACACTTGTTTCGGATTTTATGGCGAAATGAAAAGGAGGGTTGAAAACGATTTTTTTTCTTTCAAATACTTGAAGATAAAGATAAAAACATTACCATATATTACAAAAGCAACATGCCGATTTTCTGCTTTATTGGTGTTTGAATATTATTCTTATGAGATATAGGTGCTTGAAATCCAAGAAGAAAGTTTTGAAATCGATTTTTGGATAAAAGTGACAAAATACTTTCAAAATTCAAACCTACAGAAATTGTAGATCTGAATTTTGAAAGAGATATTTAAAAAAATCTAATTTGATCATACATATTGAATGATGAAGAAGCTAAGTAGATATGTAGATATTTTAATTTATGGCTAATTTTGATGGTTATTTCATAAGAAGACAATATTTTTGAATTACATAGTATAAAATAATAACCATTAAAGAATCTCAATATATGATATATAATAGTATATAAACAGTCTAATTTAAGCCTGTATTGATCACAAGAGAAAGAATTTATATTTCTAAGATAATTATGCTCTTAGTCTAATAACACATCATTCAATAAGTTCGTAGGATTTTAAAATAATAAATAAGGAATTATAAAAAAAGACCTTAAATGAATACTATAAACGTTTAAAATGAATAATACGATCATTAAGATTCAATTACATTAATTTCATTTAGTTTTGTTGCAAAATCTAGTTAGAATCATGTTAGAGATTAACGTATTTTCGAACATGATCTTCCTTATGCAGAACAAAAATGCTACGCGTGAGTAATTTAATATATTATTTTTTACCACACATACATTTGATTGATGTAAGATCGCGTTTGCATTATTAACCCTTCGCTTTGGTAATAATTCAAAATGCTCACGTTTGTTTTGTATGCAAAAATAGCTTTCGCCCGCGGATGTCGGTTAATGGCTGTATAAATTATTCAGCCATCATCCCTCCGGATTTCAATAGAGGATTTGTCGGCGTTAATATCTTCAATAACGCGACTTTGTAGTCACTTAATAAATTCCCTATGATGGACATTTTTATCACGGCATATGGAATAATGATGAAAGCGGCTTAATGCAACCAATTTTTGACGGTTGTGCAATCTAGACCGCCTTCTATAAGGAAGCCCTACGAAGTACACATAAGAAAATAAATACCATTGACTTTTCAACTAAGAGGATTTCCTACGACATTTAATACGATTGGTCAGAGCCGGGCCACGAACCTCCAACCGCCCTCTGGCAATCCTTGCTAATTTGATTAGCCACCACAGTTCAACAATCCTTAGCGAAATATATTAAGTCTTTGCCCTCATTGACACAGCTGAACCCGATTCCAGCCAACATGATAAATATTATCAAATCCTAACAAAACATTCATAATATTCAAATATTAAACTGTCGTGCGTTATATGGAAGGTTTGGGGTGGCCTTTTTGTGTGGGCTCAAATATTATTTTCGACGAAAAGTTAATAACGTTCGCACCTGGACAGGGTGCTAAATGAAACCGATACGCCCATCATCACTTCATTCAAGCTTTCTATATCAATGACCATTGTAATCAATATGAGCCTTCAAGAAAAAAACCTTTTCCGCCTACGTCTCAATAACAATTACTTCCGATTCTTTATATAGTATCGGCTTACGGTCAAAAATTATTTACGGTCATAGGTTGAATCGGGACTTCTCGCCAATCTAGTGACAATGAACAAAAATTATTTTTAAAATTTCCTAGTTAAAATCGTAAGGGTTCATATCAAAAATGTGGCAACAATTAAAAGATCGAAAGTATTCATATTTTCAATGTAAATCATCCAAAGAAGATCATCCCCAAATTAATACAAAAAATACTATATAGATGATATTGATTGCCCCAAATCAATTTATCTTCATTAGGTTTTGAAAATATACTAGGAATAATCAGCAATTAAGAGAGTTTGATTTGCGACAATGATTATAAAATCCTTTTAAAAATAATGATTGTTTCAATACCCAATACCTACATTCTGATAAGACATCCAAGAATATTCTGCTTAATTTTTAGTTTTTGGTGCACATTTTTAATGCGATTCAGTCACAATAACCTCCCCTGATTTTAAGAAGAAAAAAAAGATTATGTTGTTATCTATCCACCATACCCTGAGCTTTTTTTTGGTGCATTGCAAGTTTTGCACCAAGTTTATAAATTAATTATTTTCTTATTAAAGGTCTATAAAATAGTATAAATACATCACAGGCAGAAATATATACATATTAATATATATCATATTTATCAACTTCCAGCGATGAGAGAAAGTTCAAGTTCCAATTTACAACTTAGATAAAGAAATGTAAAAAAAAAGATATATATATATATTTTTATCAAAGGCGAGAGTTGTTCCTCTGTCAATTACTCTAGCTCTACATCATTCTTTTTTACGCACATTTTTTGTGGATTCCAAACAAGGATACGACTGTACAATATCTGCCGACTGTCAAAATGAATTCACCAAACATATGTTGGCACATTTTTTAAGAGTTCCAATCGGAAGTTTGTCTGCCCGGAGTACGTTCATTTAGGGTCGGGAAGAGCGACTCCAGAGGAAATGCACATTTGGAGGGTGCAAAGTGCACTTATTCCGCACACATGATGCAGCTTCCGTCATTCCGCGGCCGAGGTCAAATCTCAAGAGTCAAGTGTTCCCGGAAGAAGTGAACTTTCTTCGCAGCGAAACGCATTAGCGACCTCACTAATGGCGCATGAGGGATCTTCAATGACACGTATGACATCTTGTATGCGCTCGATATGGACGCGTAAATAGAAAATGTATTTTTGCACCCAAGTTATTGACGTGCGTCGTGGTAAAATCAACTTTGCCTCGTCAAAAATACTTTAATTAGCTGAGTGGTACTTTGCGTTGATAAAACACAGCCAGTGAAAGAACTCTTTCTATCCAAACACAAGCAATTAAAATGCATCCACCATGAAATCTTACTGCCTACAGATATGAAAAGCTTGCGGTAGAAATATATTGCGAGTGCAACTAATCGTATACAAATTGATATGTAGCTTTGGTTAATAAGCTCTAAAGAATTTATGATCGTTTTGTGCTGTATTATATTCATTGTGTTTCATATTATGGGCTCCATGCAGACGATTTCTTTAACCGCAACGCTTTGAATTGGCGATGCCTACATTGTTCGAGAAATGGATTTTCTCAGTTGTTTGTCCATATAATAACATACAGATTAATACGGCAAATACGTATATTTTAAATAGATAAATATGATCTAAGAAGTATTTTTTTTTTCAAATAATCCAGTTAGATTATTCATATTTTTTTGTGTTTAATTTTTTGAAAATTTTCAGATTTCAGACATAATTTTATCAAAAGACATGCTTTTATAATCATTGAGGACTTAATTTATTAACGCTCGGCCTTCATTTAACTCGGTTCTATGATTCTGTAAAAACGACGTGTATTGAAAATCCATTTTATATAAGGCTCTATGTTCATACAATAATATGGTGTGTGTTCCGAAATAAAAATATGGAGATAAAGTATATAAATCTCAAATATAGAATGTGAAACTTTTATGGACGCGATCGGGCAAACTTGGGCTAAACGTCTCAAAAAGTAAAAAATCGTATCGCATACATCATAAACGTGCTACGCGCATGCGTCACGCTACGTCTACTCTGTTTGTATGTAGTATGCCTATTTTATTATATATTACACAAACACAGCTTTATCTTTTAGCCAACAATTTTCGTTTACAAATGGAAAAAAAAGTTGAAAGTTTCACTTCTACTGCGCGAAAAAAACCACTAAAATTCATTCGAACATAGAATCACAAGTCATTAAAAATCCACACACATCTGTCTTGAATATCAAACACTGTAAACGCCTTTAACCCTTTGAGTAGTGAGCTAATTTAAAATCATCATAATCTTAGATGCTATATTTGTATGTGCGCCACTTATCTATCAGGACCATCGCAGCGTGTGTGAGGTTTGAATGTAAATAAATAAACACTGTCGATAGCACACAATATTCGATCATTTCTTTGCGTAAACATAAAAAATACACTTGAAATATAGTTGAAATCGATTAGTTTGGGTTATCATTATTACTCGATAAATTTGGGTTAACGATCTATACAATCGTACGATGTACGCAAGATACTCTCTCCGTCTCTGTTTTTCTCTAAACTCAATATGCAAGACACTTTCCGTCTCTGTCTCTGAGCTCAACGTGTAAGAATACTCTTTATGAGTCACTGAAATTTGGACACAACATTGTGTCTTACCTCTTTGAGGGATTAATATTGCTGTTGTTTTTGCAAATAATATAATTTTATCATAACCTCAAGCAAATTTAATTAAATTTGATTTAGTTTTTCAATACGTTTACAATCATGCTCTGATGTACAAACTGAAGTACAAAAATAAAGAAGTTCTTGGTCCACATATATTGCATATTTATTTATGCTGATTGGCAAAATTTATATTTGTATTTCCAGTAAATATTTACAAAAATATTTTTAATATTTTAGCTTATTTTAAATTGATTGAGATTCAAAAATCAGATGCATTTTGCAGTGAAATATTTTTTTTTGAATTTATACAAGAATATTTTTTTTTTGTATTATTAATAAGTAGGCCATCTTCGAGTGAATGAGTCGTGTAATTAAAATTCTAAATCAAATATTCGATTGAACCCATCGTCGCTCACAATACAGAAAGGCCCTTTGAGGACGATCGTTCCTCGTTTATTACGGGGCCCTATTGTCTCTCCCCATTCTTCTGTCGGCGGTCCATGGCATTAGGATTAAATTGTCAGCTCATATTTGTATAACTTTTATTTCTCTTCTCTGAATCGTCCGGCATGTCCGGATAAGCAACATCAAAAGCGCTTCACGAGATGTAAAAATGAAGATGTACAACCGGGAGAGTACGTATAAATGTGGCCTCACGTGTAACAAACGAAATTTACGACCGTGCAATTGTAGGTGGGGAACAATGGTTTCCTCGTGGAAGACATTATGCATGACAGCTTATTTGAAAGCCTTTAGAAACTATTTCAAAAGAAACCGCACGTCAAAAAATGTATAAATCATTCTACAATTACATCTCATTATTGTTGTGCCTCAATGGATGTGCGACGGCGATGCTCGGCCGGAGGAGATTCCTTATCGCGGTCAACAGAATCCTCAATCGAATCATTGCGATGCTCTTATAAAACAATCAATTGCTATATTTTAACATATAATTTTGTTCACGATAAGCATTATAAATATTTTTAACGTAACAATGAATTAAGAAAATACCCAAAAAGGATAACTATCAAGATTTGAAGTACAGCCTTCCAGGCTTCTTCAGGTTGTATTCCAATCATGAACAACAACTGAACGATCATAAAAACTGAAGTTTAATCCGGATAACGGTGCAACCCTATTTTAACGAAATTCATTTACTTTTAAATATCTTGTCCATATCCATTATTAGATACAAACAATCCTCCATTGAAAATTTTTGGAAAAAATAATTTTTCATATAGTGATTTTCTAGCATCTTCCACATAAAGCTAAGTTAGGAGTAGAGAAACCAATCCTGGAATTAGTAAACGTAATCCCGAAAAATTCGAGATTGATTTTTTTATCTAACAGAAATCGTACACCTCATCAGCACGATGAAGGCTACTAAATTGAGACATTCCCGCTAAAATCTGGACGCTTGGAAACAGTAGCGTAACCTACTAATTAACGAGCTTAGGCGACGCTTAGGGGCAGTAACTGTCTAATCTATGTATACATATATACAGTACATATATGTTTTTCAAATTGTTATTTTAACCTTTCCCTACCGGTGATGTATTTACTACACCTCGACTCTAATAATGGGAATATCGATATGAAATATAATAGATACGGGGCTCAGAATATTTGTATTCCTCCGTAATATAATTACGAATGACATCAAATTATTATAGTTTATAAGTATTCATCTGCAGCGACGGAAATAAATAATTTGTCGGGAAATCGGGAATTTTGCGAGTTTTAGTCCGTGTCTCAGCAAAAAGGAATTTTATCAGTCACATTGATGGTATTATACGAAAATGGGGGCTCACGCGATCATCCACTCAAACTAATATTTAAATATCTGATGACGATACCTCCAACGAGTGTGGAGGCTGAGCGTGCATTTTCAGCAGCAAGTTGCCTGGCTTCCAAAATCAGATCCAGACTAAATGACGAAACACTCGATGCTTTGATGTTACTTCGAGCATATTTTCAAAATAATGATCGAATATTGTGTGCTTTCGATAGTGTTTATTTATTTATATACAAGCTTCATACACGCTGCGATGGTCCTAATAGATAAGTGACGCACATACAAATATAGCATTTAAGTTTATGATGATTTAAAATTAGCACTAAGAGTTAATACGTACAAGCTTCCAAACTTATTAGTACCCTGATTTTTTTTCGCAATCTGGAACTATGAATACTTCATAGAGCATAAGTTATTTTGATTTGATATATTTGCTATGTACCCAAACTGGGACTCCCAGGTTTCAATTTGTTTCCTAGTGCTATGTATGTTACTTCAACCTGAGATTCCCAAACTTCCAGCCAATAAGCGTCAAGTCAATATCCTTTCGTCTAATAAGTTATATTATTATACAATATTATTTATGTAGAATATAAAACAACATATAAAATGTTCATAATTATGCCAAAAATCTATTTGAAAATAGTTGGAACTGATCAGGAACGAAAACCGAAATGAAAAAAATAACGGTTCGAAGCCTTGGTGAAAAGCCAATTTAAAAAAACTCAGAGAAACATCACTAAATTTTTATCTAAGGAACTCAAAACATCCAGTAATCTCTTCTTTTGGAATTTCAATAAATTTGACTTCTGACTATTTCAAAATGTGAAAATATTTCAAAGATTTGCTTTTGTCACTTGTCTGCAAAACAAAGAATTCTTATTTGATGTCGTTTCACAAAGAGAATCATCTGAGATACGAATTTACATCCAATATTCACCAACTTAAATACTATTTAAAATGTTTAATTTCATCATAAATTTGATCATAATCATCTTCAGACACGTCTGACGTACGTCAATATTTTTTTCCATTTACTATTTAATAGACGATGATCCTTATCCAAAACCAATTGCAACAACATTTCATATTTTATGGCAATATTTCTTATTGCAAGAATCATAGTTTGGCGTTGATTTGGTCCATGTCCAATGACCAATATTGTCGAATTTTTTATTTTAACAATTGCTGATTCATCATTGAAAAATGATTCGCCTGATTTAATAAATCTCTTTGACAGACCTATCATATCCGCAGTTTTGTTGCTTCATTATCATTCAGACATTGATCGGATCTTTTTTGCGATATTTTTTTCACAATTCTGCCGAAACGAGGTGATGATAATCAGTCATAATACAAGAGCTTAGACCATCATTTGTGAATTAGCTTCCATCATATCTTATAACGCACAATGATCCTCAAGTCTCATTGAATTTCCAAAGGAACAGAATTCGGCAGTTGTTTGATATACATCTTACGACCACACATCAGATGAATCATCTCCATGATGACTGTACATTTTGAATCTAAAAATATATAAACTCTCTCATTGTAATTATAATATTCGATCATATAAGGCTGTAATTATTTTCGCATACATGAGACTCGGCGAATATCGTTTCACTTGGCAAAGACACTATATGCCGTTATAAATATGCGCTCGTCTTATTTTTCTAGTCTCTGTGCCGAGATTAATCTCCCATTCTGGCTTCCTGTTACCCTGATTCATGGGTTCGCCGCTAGATGACACCACCACCTGATGATTTATTATCAACTTAGCCACCTTCCGCCACCTTGGCCGCCCCAAACCCACCCCCTTGCCGCCTTGGTCGCAATTTTAATTTAGGCAACTTTAGATGAGGTACACAATGGCAGTACCTACCACCCATTCTTTTTTACTTATGAATAATTAGGGTAACCGGAGGAGGTACAGTGTGCCGAGAAAAATATGCTATTTAAATCATTAATGTTAGCCAAGTTTAAAATAAACTATGAAACATACATACAATTATTATTTGTTCTACTTATTTATATTTTTATATCAAACAATCAAAATAATATAATTTAACCCCCAGAGAACTGTTTTTTTTTCTTTATGTAAAAAATAGTATTATGTAGTTTAGAATTAAATAAATAAACTGAACGACCAATGAACCGTTCACTCATTTTTGCATTCGTTCCCTCGTTATTTAAAAAAAAAATCAATGAGCAAGATATATATGACATATTATTTAATTCAGTCATATATATCTTGCTCATCATTAATTAGAAGATGGTTAAATAGAAAGACAATAATTAACTCTAAACATGGTTTTAAATCCTGTCGACGAGGCTTAGTTAAAATAAGGCAGACGAAGAAGATCCTATATCAATACATTGTCCTTCTAAAACTGGGATTTTTTTTGAAAAAATTAGATATGAACAGTTGATTTTTACTTTGTGGATTTATACTGAACTTATTTACATGCGTGCGCATCTAAAACTCATATAAAACAACGAAAATATATATATTTAAATTGGATTTTTAAGAGTATTCACCCAAAAAATTAAATTAAGATATAATAAAGATCATTCTAAATCGAATGCAGCTGTCACTTTTTTTAATCACAATATTCGCCTACTTTTAAGCTGTCATAACAAATTGAATCCCTATGCAAATTTATGGAAAATTTTGACGAACAATAATAATTACCAGGCATAAAATCGCGAGTAATTACCATCAGAGTACGCTCCCGAGTGCAAATATTATTTTATCGCAGCAATTGCAGGTTATTACTATGGATGGGTGGAGGCTCTCCACATTCTCTCCTGGAGTTTTATCTCACCTCGGCAGGCCATAAAGTGAGAAAAACCTTAATTCCTTACAGTTCGGTCTATCTAATCTCCGATTCAGGAACAACCCTCCTGGGTTCAGCTTAAGGCTTCCGTGCCCGCAAAATCTTCGATGTCCTCCTAAGACGTCTCCAATTAAGCCCCGTTTTAAGTTACACCCTGAATGGGGGCTGTAAATTATTAATATGCTAATTGCTTGGTTTTTGGCACGGGGGAGGCTTTCTAACAAACAGCCGATTACAGCTTTATTACTCAGCCGCCTACCCTCCATCGAAAGTTTCCCTCTTTTTAAAGGGGTACAAAAAATAGCCCTATTCGGCTTGGCCTATTTGTGAACCTTTATTTGTATATTTCCACCTGTATACTAATCGCGATCGTAGATTTATACGCCCTTTTAGAGACTGTTTTTTATGAAAGCGTGGTGGAGGCAAAAAATAAAGACCTGCATGTGTACATATTATGGGGTTGAATTTCGTACGTTGTGTATTGATGTCGCTTGGAATCATGCACTAGAAGTATGATATATAAATAAATTTGATTAATTATATCGTCAACAGATTTGTCACAAAGGAATTGTTTACATGAAGTAAGCCAATTAAATCAATTAAGTGAGTTGAGTGTGTTCAATGCAGTTGAACATTGAAATTGCCAACTTATCACATATTGACCCATTTTTGTATTCAATCTCTCAACTCATTAGGTTAAATAGACAACTATGATCAAAGGTTCATTTATACTTATTACTTATTTGACGAAGTTTCTAAAAACTTCTAAAATCAAGGTATATAAATCACTGTTATAATATCCTTCATTTTTATATTAAAGAATGGACAAGATATACATTTACATATTTATTGAAAAAACTTTGATAACATATTGTATATGTAATATAACAGAACATTCATTCATCATCGTTATCACCAACAATTCTGTATGTACGACTTTGAGATCGGTGGTGAGTTTTCATCATCAGATGACTCAATTGGGTTCAGCCTTTAAAAAAATCTGTAATAAGCGATTATTTCCTTCTAGCGTATAAATCCTTAAAATTTCGACTAATGGGACATCTTTTTACAATAAAATCCCGTTTCATCCTCATTGAATATCTGCTCTGGTGTGTAGCCATTATTTTTTATAATTTTTGTGAATTCTGAATTAATTTTTTTTGGCAAATTCTATATCAATCGACGCAATTTCTCCTTGATTTTTTTTTGAAATTTAGTTGTATCAAAACCATATTATACGAGGCCTGATAACATGGTTTTAATACAATCAGAGGATAATTACACGTTTAAGTTTATAGATTCTTTTAAAAATCAGAGGGAGATTTCCTTATTTGAATAGCGTATCCTTAAACGACAGTTATTCCAAGAAGAGAAGGTAGAGTGAACTGTTTTTAACCTATATGGTAGTACAGTCACCTATTTGCGAGCGAATTCCAGTGATTCAAAAATAGCATTCTTACACATTGAGCTCGGACACAGATTGTGTGTTTTTCACAGACACAGGAAAGTGGATTTGTTTAACGATAAGTGGCGGACAAGCAAATATAGCATCTAAGATTTTGATGATTTTAAATTAGCTCACTACTCAAAGAATTAAATATCTCTCTATAGGAAAAAAATAATTAAACTGATATCTCCTATACTGTCTGTGTTATTCGTTTTTAAGCCATTCAGATTGCAATCAAACAGGTTAAATATATCAAATCATAAGATACTAGATAAATAACTTTTCTTCAAAAATACTTAACGTGAAAAAATTGATTATAAAGTCTTTAAGAAATTATAAAAAAATGGTCGAAACTCTTAACTTTTTCGACAGTTGGAATCGAAATATCAATTTTTGCAATTACTGCCAGAAGAAGGCTCAATAAAACAGGTCTCAATAAATGCAAAAATTAAAAGTAGCCATGATTTTCTGAAAAGAACAAAAAGCCTGACTACAAAATAATGTCAAAGGTGTCAATATCTATATGGAAGATCGCGTTTCATGCCATTTTTTTTTTTAAACTTAAGAAGTCGATCAATCAAGTATATTTTTGTTTATCAAGGACCTTAACGCTGTTATTAAAATATGGAAGATCTCCTGAATTATCTTCCTTATATCTTGAATCTAAATCTGTAGGTAAATATGAATTACTTTACTTTACAGCAAGAGTGTAATAAAATATAGGAAGATATATAAAATCAAATATTCACTATCTATAACTGTTCTTCTTCTTCTTCTTCTTCTTAATGTACCGAATATCGGGAAAAGACAAATTTCATAGAAATATTTTTTTGTGTAAAAATTTTCACGTGGGGATTTTCTATCATCTGAATTTGAACCCAATCTTTTATAATCCAAGTCCAAAATCTTATATCTCTTACGTTATCTATTCTAATATGACATAGTATTATTGAGGATTTTATTGTATATTATTTGTCATATATTTCAACCAAAACTATATCGTAAATTATTCTGTAGAAGTCTTGACGATTAGCAGAACTATGAAACATCGGACCACTTCATAAGCTCAAGTAAATCATCCATCTATCCATGACTCCATAAAATTAACAGTATTTTATAGTTGTAATGGTTCTCGTTAAGTTTCATGCAATCATTCACTTTATACGATGCACTTTTGTATACTTACATTTATGATAATGACATGAGAAGATGCGGAACTTCAACCGCAATGGATTTTTTTTACCTATTAATATTTGCATCAGGATTACTAAAATGCTATGTGATCTTTCGCCAAGAAATTCCACCTTAAATATTTCAATGATATAGCATAGACGATTGCATAATTATGCAATGGTCATAAAGCCCGCCGCGGAATTTATTGTCTTTGCTTTAACAGTTTTTTATGGGCGTCGTAAAGTCTGTCATACTTTGTACACGATTCTTGGTTTGGATTATTTAAGATTTATATTACATTTTAAACTATGGAGAGCTTCGTGGTACAATTTGAGCTTTCGAATGAGGAATGATGCACATTTTCAATAGATTTAATCTTTGAAAACAAAATGGCAAAAAAATATAGACCGAATCCATGGGGAACGGATTTAACAGATGCTTGCCCAAGAATGTTTCACACGCGTTTTGCGGTTTTCATATTTGTACCGCATTTTTTGCGGTGAATCTTGCGTGAGATTTGTCGGTTCTACTTCCTCTATGGTAGAAAAAATTGCGGCTGATTTGTGAGGGTGGAATTGGTAAATTCCTTGAGGGTTAAGATGACAAGGAAGTAGTTTTTGAGTCGGTGTCGTTGCCCTTCTATATACAAACGTAAATATTTACTTAACACTATTAAGAAAGCAATTTATAACAGGACTCTGAATAAACACAAGAAAGTGTTCACTGACAACATCACTCATTTATTTTCATTTTTTAAGTATAATACATTCAAATTATTTATTACTGCCTTAGAATTGAAATATTTTGTGGAGCATATGTGGTAAAGTTAATCCCTTATGACGGCAAGCAATAGCGTGGGGGTTACAAATTTGGGCAACCTGCCGTTCTCGTTCGAACTTTGTTCCCACGGGTGACTGAAGGGCATCAAATCAAGGAAATGACTTTATTAACGGGACTACAGGATCGAAGGACCCCGCAAGGATAAAGGACACATAACAGGGAACATTTGCCGTGAGCAAAACAAGCATATCGTATGATGTATGGTGACAGATAATCTCCTTCCGAGTATAACATAAACATACATTCTCAGAGCAATATTATTTTCAGTAAACTGATATTTTCCCCTATTACATAAGCATGATTACCGAATTATCTTAGTACCAAATAGTTAATTTTTTAAAAAATCTATGCCAAAATTGATGAGAATCATACTTAATGCAATTCTTTTAATTGTTCAATTTATATATTTATATTAAATTTGACAAATAGCAATTAATAATTTGCTTATTTAATGTTGAATGCGTTCCGATTATGAAGTCGGTGAGACTAATGATTAGTAATCTAGGATTAAAAATCAACTGTAGGCTTCTGATCGCGTGGCGTCATTGGACTGTTCAGAGCGTGTGTCGCTACATTATGTTTGTTTTGTAATCAGCTTTTTGCTATTTCCATTATGGGAACTAGGGAATCCAATCCCGGGATCCCGGACAGTTTTAGGTGCTCATAAATCCCGGAATTAGTAAACCTAATCCCGAAAATTTCGGGATTGAAATTTGTATCTAACAGAAATCGTACGCCTCCCCAACACGATGAAGGCTACTAAATCGAGACATTCCCGCCGAAATCTGGACCCTTGGAAACAGTGGCGTAAATACTAATTTATGAGCTTAGGCGACGCCTAGGGGCAGTACCTGTCTAATCTATGTATACAGTATATATATATATATATTTTTTTTTCAAATTGTTATATTAACCTCTCCCTACCGGTGATGTATTTACTACACCTCGACTCTTATAATGGGAATATCGATATGAAATATAATAGATACGGGGTTCAGAATTTTTGTATTCCTTCGTAATATAATTAAGAATCACATCAAAGTATTATAGTATAAAAATATTCATCTGCAGCAACGGATATAAATAATTTGTCGGGAAATCGGAAATTTTGCGAGTTTTAGTCTGTGTCTCAGCTGAAAGGAATTTTATCAGTCGCATTGATGACAAAATGTCTGACAAAATCAAAGATTCCCTAATGGGAACATTATCAACCACTTTGATATGATTTTCATATTATATCTATTTTTTTAATATGATAGCTAACCTCATATCCTGTAAATTTAAACCCAAGATGATTAAGCTATAAACCTAATCACAGGGTTAAATCGAATATTTTTATGTAAAATAGACATATTCTCTATATCATGTTATCCATCAAATCAAGTATCCAGTGTATTATAACTGTCAAACAGCCGATAGCAACGAAATATTTTTTAGTTGATTATCATAATTCCAGACTTTTCAAATAGTTTTATAATTATTATATTTTATGTCAAAATTGAGAAGAGCAGATATTCATCGCTTCTATCCACAATCTCACGATTTATTATTTCTCTGCCGGCATGCAACAGCAAGAGATAATTAGGACTGGGTGGTTCCGGTATTTGGCCAATGGTAATCTCAAGGGTGATTTCCCCCGATACATATTTTTTCCTGTTACAGACAGAATACCACACCCCATATATTGTCATCATAAATTTAAAAAATAATTAGCGTAAATGTTAGCATATTTCCTATGCGTTCCATGTTTTTTAACGTATCAAGCGTTTTATTTGATTGGATTGATTGATGACGTCCATTTGATTGACTAATATGATGTCCATACCATTCCTTAATCACCCAGAGGTCTTTTGTCTAAGAAAAAGCGCCTCCAAATGCTCTTAATGAGTGTCCTATTAACGAATATGAGTGTCCGTATCCATTCGGAGGCATGTTCTAATTTGAAAATGGTAACAAAGGCTGCCGGAGAACGCGAAATAGTCATTACTGGCGCAGAGCATGAAATATGTAATTCCTTGTAATGCGGACTTGATGTTGTCTTAACGACGATCGGGATAATTTTATTATGTTTAGATAATAACGAAATTTTGGCAAGGGCATTCTAACAAAAGCCAAGTGTGCTATCTAATTAGATTAGGTCCCTGCGAATGCCGACTGTGCCACTTTTATTGCGCCACCGCCAGCGAACAACAATTTCACGATTGGACGGGTCCCGGGGGTGAGCAGATTTTCTTATTGCAATAATAACCTTCAACTGATATTATGAGGCTAATAAAAGATGATTTGGGTTCTTAAACACTAGACAAGTGCTAAAGGTAGCAGAGAATCGTTGCGAGTGAGGCTGGATGCTGTGATGCTGTGTGTGTATTAATTGTGCCATGATCATTAAAGTATAAAACGATTCGTTCCTTATTAGAAAATAATAGAAATCTAAAGAAGTTGTTAACCTTTTAACTTAAAGCTAATTAGTAGATTAATGTAGAAATAATTCGACTGAATTAAGAGGTCTAATTTACTACATAATGATAGAAATATTATATTTCCAAAAGATAATATCGATACAAACTTATCCTGATTTTCTGGAAAACTAGAAAATCTCCTATAGAATTTGCCTACGTCTGAAAACACATAAGCGAAACTTCTTAATCCTTTTTAAAAAATGATGAAAATGAAGTTCATCTTTATTCTTATTTGTTATAAATAGTGTTGATGATATTACTTTAACAACAGGATACAATTTTAATCAACAGGATGAATTAAAATAGTTATTCCAATTGAATAAAACAGGGCTTCATTACTCTTAAGTAATTTCAGATGAGAGTGCTCTCGCAAATGCAGAAATAAATCATCTCCAACATAATGGTAACAATATTTTACGCAGGATGCTGGAGTCCTGGCCCGGGGACCTGCTCTTACATTAAAACCCAGCTGAACTCTAGCCCCTCACCTCACCCTAAAAATACATTAAAATTAAAAATTAAAATTCACCACCTACAGGCAATCTTTCCCGTCGCACAAAAATGAGCACTCAGCATAATTGCAATTATGCTCTGACATATGTGACCTTTTTTAAATGGCCTCCATATGATTAGGACCGTCATAAGTTCTCATATTTGACCGATTGGCGATATTACATTCTATTTAGGCCATTATGTCTTTCATGGTTATTGCCTGTTTGCCAACTTCAAGGGTTGCCCCCGTCGTAATGGCAAAGCCGTTTCAGACACGAGGGTCTTTGCTAAATGTCTTATATGCAAATGTTACTGCGGCGGGGGTAATTAAGATCTGTAATGGGTGACCGGGTGGTTGGGTGCACGTTACTTGCGACCTCTGAAGCCTGCTATCTGCCCTCCAGCTTCACATTTGCTTCCAAGGGTGACAGGTTATTAAGAAACACCAATTAATCTCGCAAATTGTCTTCGAACCAATTTCAGATTTCAACCGGTGACATTTTTATAACCCTCTCCCTGCTTTATTGCGCTCGGGCGTTTCAATTACAATGTATATCAATACACGTATATGTATCTAATAATATGATGTATTTGCCTAAATTCAGTTCTCTAAGGGCGATAACATGATTTTCAAATGCGACTTATTAGTAAACATGACTTAATTTGTCAAAGTATTGCTTCTTATACAGATAAGATATATTTTTTATCATCAGAGACAATATTATACATGCCAACAGCCAATATTTACCAACCATTTTGTTGTTATTCTTTGCTCTTTTACTCGACTTACGACCGATGCCAAAGAATCCATCGCAAGTCAAAGAGGCTTCTATATTATAACAACGAAGTTTTTTTTCTTATTATTTACAGCTTCAATGATCTCTTCGATTATTGATTATAGAAGGAAAAAACCATTTTATAATGAAGTTAGATTCAATTACCCATCGTACTAATATCTAAATATTGAAAACCTGTGTCAAAAATTAATATATAGATCATTCATACGTATGCATTATTTCTGTGCAAAATATTAAATGTAGTGATATTACATGGAAATCGGATAAATTTTGAAGGATTTTGATTCAAATTCATACAGCAGATGATTTTTTTAGCATGATCCATGATATGATTTCTGATCAATCATCACAATTAATCTGATTTCCTGATTTTGATGAATAATCTATAAATGATGATGATTTTACAATAAAAATTCTCAAGAAAAACATCATATTTAGCTATAAAATAATATTTAATGTATTTTTATGGCAAAAGATATCCTGTGCCCTTTCAACAATAAATAATATCGTTTTTCTTCTTCTTCTAATTTGTCATTGCTTTTAAATTACATTTCAGTCGTTCTTACAAAATCCAGTCTTTCGTATCGTTATAAATTGTCCCAATAGTTAATAAACCTAAATCAGGACCATCTTTTGGAAACATGCATACTTTTGATCTTTCCTATTTATCAGTTTGGTGAAATTTTATTCCACAATCTGGATTTAAAGCCAAATCTTTATAATAAAAGTGCAAAATCTGACACACAATACTAAAATTCGGATATATAAATCCTGGAGGTGTTATTTTACAAAAATATTTACTATGAAATGATGATTTTTTACAAAGCCTTCCCTTGCAGGAACTGATAAAATCTTCAATTTTTACATTCCGGCTTATATAAAATTCAATGAAAAGCTTTCGCATACCAAGCCGCGAATCATACATATTAAATTTTTATAATGACCGTAGAAGAAGACCGCAATGCAGTGCTTTTTATAAACTTACCTATCGCCCTTCTACGCTCGGTGAAACATATTTTCATTTTGAATGCAACAATTGGCTCGTGTCTAATGCGAGGGAAATTAAATTCCTGTATCACAACGTAAAAGTGTGCGGGAAAAGCTCTCCACCCGCGGGAACTTCACCTGGGGCGAATTAAGACCACTTTCATATTCATTTTTCAAAATTCGCAATGTGCGATCAATTTGTGGTCGCTATGAACCACCGACAATAAAAATGAGCCCTTTTCGATTCCAATACCGAACATCGAAATTTATTTAATTCCGTCTAAACTATTGCTCAATCGTTTTTAAACGCAATTTTCACATCTCAATCGAAATAAATCACATTTGAATTATTCAAATATTACTTTTAGAAAAACATTTAAATTTTCATAAATATATTTACGCGGCTAAACCCAGATACCCCAAACGCAATGAAAATATTTTGCGAGTAAATCGCGAGTTTTTTTGCAGCATCTGCGTACATTTAAATATCAACCCTTGCAACGCGGAGAGGTGTTAACATTTCACCCACCCTTTTTACCCCGATGCCATGAGGCTGAAGGTATCGAAAGATCAGAATTTCCAAGCAGGTGTTATCTTCAGCTAGAATCAGTTCATCCCTTGGCTCTGGGTTTCCGTATGGGGTCGCTTGATTTGCAAATCAAATATCAAAGGCGGCACATCCAAACAGCATTCAACCCTCAAATATCCAACCCTATTGAGCACATTTATTTGATTTAATTATTTTTTGAATACTTATTTATAAACAAATATAACATCTGTATGTCTGTTGGTTCATTATATAATATTAAACATTTTGTCTAAATAAAAACTAAATAATTTTGTTTAAAACTTATCAAATCTTAATTTATAACAACCGATGAATATATGCATATCTGTTTACTATATAATCGAACAATTATTAACTATTAAAAGCTTCGATAAGTTAGTCTTGGAATAAAATCACGCGCAGCCCTCGAACTTTTGAATGACGTGTTATCCAAGATCTTTGTCTACCATTTTACAAATCTTCGCCGGCTAAAGAAGGTATTACATCCTTTTGCATAGGCAAAACCAACAAGTACAGAAAGGGGAAGGGTCCCTAATCCCGATTCACCCTGTAGGGAAAAATGCAAAATTTTCGATAACGTCGTCCAGAACCAATACGATCTTATCGCCATATTCGCACAAATGCACTTTTCAGGCCCGAGACAAAGCAGTAAATTTTATTTGATTCATTATCATTAATATATTAATATATATATATAGCTTTTTATCATAAATTTCTGTATTTTATTGTCATGTTATCGTATTTTTTTGTAAATTAATTACATATTGCATAATATATCTTTTGCAATAAATATGTGAGATAAATACGATCCGATATATATATTTTAAACTACTATTTATACTACAATAATATATTTTATAAGACGTAAGGAATCTTCATAAAAGATTTTCTAGGACATGGAAGATTTTATGAGATAACTTTTCGTCGCCTTTTATATTAATATGAGGTTCAATTGATATGAAATTGTTAGAACATAAATTTTAATTAGGACAGATATAATAATTATTATTGTAAATCAGTCACCCATAAGCCGTGCCTGACTTAATTAACCTTTTATAGAGTTAAGACCCGTATTTGTGCTCGAATTCCAGTATTTTACAAAGAGCATGGAGAGAGACAGAGACGGAGAGTGTCTTGCGTACATCGTACGATTGTATAGATCGATGACCCAAATTTATTGGCTAATAATGATAACCTAAATTAATCGATTTTAAGTGTATTATTTATGTTTACAAGAAGAAATTAATGAATATTGTGTGCTCTCGGCAGTGTTTATTTATTTATATACAATCTTCATACTCGCTGCGCGGTCCTTACAGATAAATTGATTTAGGCGGATGATAAGTGGCGGATATACGAATATAGCATTTACGTTTTTGATAATTCATAATTAGCTCACTACTCAAAGGGTTGATAGTACGGGAGGTAGTGACATTATTTGTGTAATTATTCCTACAAAGCTGATTCTTTCGAATTTTGTTGTTTTGATATTGTAAGTAAATAAAACGGCAATCTATCGCGATGATGTTTTTGCCGAAATTTTATATCTGTAAATAAATATTATATACATGTCTTTTACCTACAAAACTGAAACTATGTTGTAGCTACTTATATTTTTTTTATTTATTTATAAACCTTTATTCAAAAAATATGTAGCTACTTATAATAAAATATACTTAATATTGCAATTCTTTGAAAATTACTATACTTCAATCAAGTACCCGCACTACAACTTTAGTCACGTCTATCGAAGTCTTAGCCACCTTGTATCGAATATAGATGACAATGATTTAACAATTATTAACGTAAACTACTTATAGACAATAAAACAACTTTGTAGATTTTAATATAATGCAGGAATAGACAATTATTCAAGTTTAGAAAATTGTTATTAATATCCACAACGTTGAAAGTTTGGTAAACTATAATATATCTTTCATGGTTTACATCAAAATATTGGCATCAAAGAAATAAGATCATCAACATTGAATGCATAAATCTAACCAAGCCAGCTGAAAACAGAGTGGATATAAAAAAGAACTTCCCATGTCTATAAGAAGGAAATCTTTCAACGATATTAATATCAAGAATATTCAAGAATTACCAGCAGAAAAGAGACTGTAGAGGTATATTTGGTATAAATGCCAATTGAGATAAGGGTAAGATTTGAAAAACAATAGCATATTTTAGAAATTATATATCTAAAAAAGCTAATTATCCCACCATCTTAAAATAAAGCCCCCAATAAAGCATTCAAATTAATCAATTAATTTTGGGATTGACTATCCATCATTCCTACCAATTTGTCTACATTAATGATAATTTCCGCAATTATTCCATCAAATTGGTATGTAAAAAAAATATTGAACCCCTTATTTTTCACTTGATGATCATATTAGTTATTTCTTTTCTACTACCAAAAAAATTGGAAGATCGGAAATATTTATATTCATAGATCGGAGAATCATAGATCTTGTCCTAGCTTAACAACGCATGGAAAGCAAATAGAAAACCACTACATGAAAAATCATTTTCCTTGAAAAATCTTCGGGTAAAAAAGAGATGGCCTACGTTTAATAACGTATATGATATATTAAGAAGAAGAAATTATCAAGTATTAATCATTCCTGACTATTTGAGTGGTATTTTACTAAAAGCTATCATTAGCATAATATTATAGCTTTTCAGTAGATGTTAAAGTTTAATCGGTTTATTAAATTATTACATTTTATCTGATATTTTCCAAGTATGAGACTATGATAAGTGGTATGCCTTAAACGCCCAAGCAAAAATATGATATCAAAATCATATATCTGACCACGATGAATGCTCTTTTCTTCGCAGCAAATATTTGTACTGCCATTTCGCAAAATCCATCCCAAATAAAGGCGTACTTATATCGGCAAATATAATAGTGGAAGGGTTCCGGATGCAGTGCAATATCTATTATTTGTGTGTCCATTTGCGTGATGATGCCAGATGTCTGTCGGCAGACCACTTTCTTAATTATAGGGGCGGGAGATCGAGGGATGGAAGAGCATGGTCACCCTAAAGCTGGAACTAAAAATTCATCATCTCCCAAACACACTTATGCGAATTTGCAACCGCATTAAATATAATAGCTCTTTTGGGCAACGACCACCTGTGAATTTTGCCCCAAACTGAAAAGACAAATTGTATGTGTAATTGAAGAAAAACCATCAGATATCATCGCATAATTGTTCTGGCTGCGCTTTAAAAATGTCGAATTTCTCCGAGCTTCATCCTATGTCGATAAAAAATAAATTGGCAAATATTATTTCATCAAACGTGGATTTCAGAAAGATACTAGTCGCGTAAGGAAATGAAGCAGCTTGCTATTAATTTTGTTTGATGTCTCCTCGCGTAGTAATACAGCCTCTCTACCACGTAACGTTCAAATAAGAGCAGTGCCGTAGATTTTTAATATATCGAATTAAATTCTAAACTAAATTGAATCACATGAAAGTCGAGCAAAACCTGAAAAAATAAATTATTCAATCAATATTTTCTTTGTCGTTGATGATCCATGATTTTGAAATATGCAAAATAAATGCTTATAGGCAACATATGATTAAAGAAAATATTTAGTATTTATTTTATTCAGTAGAATTTCAAATTACAGCCAGATAATAAGCCAAAAAAATACATCAATTAGCCCTCACAATCTCCGGGTTTGTCTCCATTTGAGCTATTGTGGTATAAGATCAATCAAAAAGCAAAAAATCATTTATTTACTTATGCCAATATATTGTATGAAATGATTTACAAAAAAACTGCTGTTATTTATCTTGTGATTGTTTAATTAAATTCTAACAATGAATGTCAAAAATATACATGCCAAAGGTGGATATTCTGATAAAAATGCCATTTATTTTTTTCTTTTTAACCAATTTTGGTTATCATTTAGACGTTTATGTAATATTATGCGATGATGTTAAAGAGAATATGTTTAACAATGTATTTGTTTAATTTCAATGAATTATCAGTTATAATTCAAGTTTTTTCGCGAAATAATAAGTGTTTCCAAACTTATTGTCGGTAGTGTATATATTGCTTGATGCAGGTTGAAAACTTTATTTAAATCTCCCAAAAATATATATTTTTCAGTGATTAATATATATTTAAAAATATTGGACGATGTGAAATGAACGAAAATGACGCCAATGAGTAGGTCTCAATGTTTGCTAACGCTGTCAAAGGATATGCGTCAAAGGCTCAACCGTAGAGCTCTGTGTGTTCAGATCAACGTGTATCTCATGTTAATATTAAAAATAGAGCCTCAAACATTTTCCTCCTTTCCTCGTGAAAACCTAAAAAGTTTTCATTTGATGCTTTAATATTATCTCACTACAATTCTATGCCGATTTTTTAAGCAATGAAGCGCTTAAACCAAAATTAGTTGTTTGCAAACAATCCTGTAGCTTTTGATGTGTTGTTTGGGTATAAAAGTCATATTTAATATTCAATATGAGCATTAAAATTTATCGAAGCCAATATCTAATCGATCTGAGAATTTGGTCTGTTTTAAAATGTTTGATCTGTTTTGTGTAAAACACAGTATTTATTAAATATGTTGGCTCCATTAACCTTTTGAGGAATTCAGTCGCGTATTTGCGATCGAATTCCAGTGATTCAAAAAAAGACAGAGACGGAGAGTGTACGATTGTATAATTGTATAAAGTATTGTTTATATTTACGCAAAGAAATGAACAAATATCGTGTGCTATCGACGGTGTTTATTTATATACAAGCTTTATACATACTGCGCGGTCCTGACAGATAAATTAATTTGTACCATATTCCAAGCATGGAAAAATATTTCCATTCATGGAAGTTTTAAACATAGCTTGTGAATAAAATTGATTTCAACTCAAAAACATATTTAACAAAATTTTCTGCACACGCTAAAAATATTACAAAAACGTTACGTAATATTCAGAATCCTTGTGTATGAGCTTTTATAAAGATATAAATTAATTAGCGACAAACTACGAAACCAATATAAACCTATGCTGCTCAATAAAATATTATACAAAAGCAAATATTTTATTATAATCGCTCAAACGTTCTTGTACTAAAGCTGCTAACCATCCATAAAATAGAGCCATTCTTTGGGGTCTCAAAATAAATATGATTTTTAAGCATACAATAAGATTTCTAAGGTATTATAATAGTATGTAAACTTGTAAACTTCAATGGACATGCTGCTACGTGCATTTTATGACTCGTTATTCAAGTAAATTCAATAATAACAGTTTATCATGAATAAATTGATGCATTTATGAATAAATTTACAGAGCATAAATAAATAAGCTTATTGGCATCCTTCGCAAACATGTTTAATTTATCCAGGAAGTTAGAAAGCAGTTAAGTCCTTCCGTCCTCTTGTCAAATATGAACCCCAGAAAATATATCACGACTGTCAATGGGAGTCAATATACGACTTCTATCCTTGGAGGATTCAAACGCAGATCATTTGCTTAATGAGTTAGTCTTGGAGTTCCCACAGGGTCACTGACTTCAGGAAATTCCGCAGACTCCCTTAAGTACACATTTGGCTTCGCCACATGTGCCATTTTATTTTTCATCCGGAATGAAAGCACACAAATAATTCTAAATTACATTTCAGATTTCATCAGGTTAAAAATTAAGCTCCTCTAAAATGTCTCGAAGGAAATCTGTCTTATTGTATGGGAGAGCTTCCATAAAAATAAACTTAAAGATGTGGTCTTTGTCGTCCGGGCAAGTAACAAGAGTAAGGGAAAATCAATAACGACTCCTTACATGGCCTTTACCCTACAAGGCGACCGGTTAAGATTGAGAAAGCTATATATATTTTTCAACAAGTAGACTTATTTTTTCAGCGTATTTAACATCCATACATATTAAGAATATAATTTCGAATGTAGTGAAAAAAGTAAGCAAATTTGCAATATAAAAATTACCTGATTACCTGTTCATCACCATTTATGTCATGAAAGTATGAAAATTTTCGATCATAATTTTTAGCTCAATATATGTTCTTGTAGTTGCATAGATAAGTTCATGTGCACACTGATACACGTGGAAGCATATAAGAAAGGGAGGGTCAAGGGTCAGAGCGCCGGCGTCTTGAAGTTCCATTGGCTGATGTCTGGCGATTGTAATATAAGATCAAATCTCTGAAATACTATAGAACTTACATCGGTCAAATTCGCTCAACCCTTAAAGTGCCATTACTTTGAATTTCAATTTCGTTTAAAATGAGAATAAACTAATGCCAATTATATTCCATTGTTTTGTTAATATCATACAAATAATATTAACTGAAAATCATTAATAGAAAAATTGAGTAAAACCATTTTCTATCTATGAAGTTATTTTGAATATATTATTATACCATTATATATCGACGTTGGTACTTTTCGCAAGTATTGATGACGACGATATATCATTGTCAGCATTAAAAAGGTTAAGAAGCCCAATGTTAAATACAGTACAATCTCGATTATCCGGACTAATTGGGGATGAAAATAGTCTGAATAATGAAAATCCGGATAATCAAAAATAATCATAATTGAGAAGGAAAGACAGGGAAAATATGAATAATTTTTATTTGTCTGGATTTACACACATATATAGACATCCATTCTGTTCTATTACCTTTCACCATCTCTCCGGAAACCTCATAATTCTTTTTTGCCAAAATTTCCCAGCTTTATTGGCAAAATATTGATCAATGTACATTTTTATATCATTTTTTGAATTAAAATTTTTACCACGTAAAGAATTTTTCAATGAAAGAATTAAATAATAATCTGAAGGGGCAATGTCCGAAGAGTATGGAGGATGAGGTAAAATATCTCAGTCAAATGATAATAATTTATTTCTGACGAGCAAAGACACATGAGGCCTGGCGTTATCGTGATGAAAAACAATGCCTCGTCTGTTCGCTAATTCTGGCCGTTTTCTGGCAATTACATCCTTTAGATTGTCTAGTTGGAAACAATATTTTGTTAAATTGATTGTTTTACCTTGCTAAAGTAGCTCATAATAAACTACCCCCTTCCAGTCTCACCAAATGCATAGCAAAACTTTTTTTGGATGTAGGCTAGGTTTAGCTACAGTTAAAGCTTCTGTACCCTTGGTCCAAGACCGTTTACGTTGGATATTCTCATAGAGTATTCAACTTTCATCTCCAGTGATAAGTCTCTTCAAAAAAGGTTGGCTATTATGTCGTTGGACTAAGAAGATTGCATGTTGAAATACGCTGAAGTTTATCTGAGTCAGTCAGTTTATGAGGAAGCCACACATCTGAACAATTGATGTAGCCCAATTTTGTCAGATGATTATGGACGGATGTTCGTGGAATTTCTAGCTTGTTAGCTATTTCGCGAATAGTATATCGCGGGTTTTCTTCGACCATGGCTATGATTAGATCTGTGTTCATTTGCGAAAGAAACTTATGGAACAACATAATGCATTATGTTTTTTTAAAAGAATCAATGATCAATTTTGGCTAACTCTTCTTTTAGAAGCTGCCCAATCCTGAATTACACTCTTCTTGATTCTCAAGCCATTTAATGGCGACATCTAAACACTGAAAAGCTTCAGAATGGACCAATATCTCCCATCTCGCAAATATCTTCTTTGTCTTCTCGGCCTTGTTCTTCTCAGGCAGATATTCATTTAATTATTTCTTCATCACTCAAAATTCGAGGTTCTTCTGTATGTATTTTCTATTATTTAACAAATTTTAATCTACAAAATATTATAATTTACTTCACAGAGTATCAATATATCCTGAAATTGTAACAGACCCTTGAGAATTTAATACACATCTAAAAAATAAACAGTGTGAGTAATAAGATATCCAAGTTTTAATAAATATAATTAATTAATTAATTAATAAAAATACAAATAATTAATAAAATCGCGCAGGATCACCTTTTGTATTTGTGATTGACTGGATTTATAACGAAAATGTGCAAATAATTTTAAGATAATCCCATCCATAACATAAACATGCGTAGAATACAAGTAATTTTAGAGCAAGTATTGTCCGCGAATTCATATGCAAAAATGATGATAAAGATTAATTATTAATGATTGTATTCGGAACGATATATATCAGAGAATAAAAAATAGCATTAACAGTGCGACCTGCAATATGAGCGTTCATAATAACTTATTTTCCTGTATATTCAGTAAGCATAATTATTATCTACGTCATAGAATAAATATTGAATTATTATATGATAATTTTAGACCTTATCTTTCCCAGATAATTAATTTTTTTACCATAATAATATCAAAATCGTCTTTCTGATGGAAAATAACTCTATATATGTATGTTCAAAGGAATAATTTAGCCCTCAAGCAAATGCTATTATAATTGGCTTATAACTTGAATATAATCATTTTTTAAGTTTAAACATTCCACATATACGATTCCATGAAATCCAGTCTTGTTCTTGAAATCTGATGAAAGAGACTACTCAGCATTTAAAGGAAGTGAGATGGCGGATCCAAAATAGTTTTACAACATATCAGCAAGTATAACTGTGAATGGATGTGGTTCTTTTATCGTCTAGTCACGAAAAGGTTATCATTTTATATGTGACCTCGTGTGTTTCTTTTAGATCTTAAATAGTTCTCTTTTTGAGGCATTCGAAATTTATTACCACCAGAACTGGAGTGAATAATCCACAATAAAAGAATAAATATACCACCACGAAGAAGATTTATGAAAAAAGTAAGAATTCCCAAGAGACCGGTTTACCCTTATCTGAATGCACTTATCGGTCCACAAAATAACGCCTGATGATGCCTTTATGCCTTTTTACGCCCAAGTTACTGTTTTTACGTCGAATGCTCTGAAAATAGCCAACCCTCTTAATATCAGGGGTGGCTGGGGACCGATGAAAAGATCACGGATAAATTTATGACAGTCGATTGCTTTATATCGGTGGAATATTAAAGCGAACATTTTATGGATGCGAATGGATGAAATTATTAACATAATGATTTTATTAATTGAAAAAATAATATGCAAAATCCAAAACCTAAACATACATAATCTTGTTATTCAATTTGAGCTTAAATTTAAATAAACATTTACTAACTTTTCTTGTGAATTTAAAGCAATAATATGATGATCTTCAGGTATGGATACAATATAGAAACTTTGATTAAATCCTACAATGCAAAAAAATAATATAAAGGTATAAGAAAGTCAAAAAGAAATTTAATTAAAAGTGTTATCCTTATTGTAAAAAAACGTATAAAAATATTATTGCAATTATAAAGGTACTTAGTACATATCTTATGTCTCCACCGATACACTTTGATATGAAATTGTGTTTAAATTTAATATGTAATCAAATTTATATAATGTTTCCAAACATGAATTTATCTCTTTGTTAAATATATTGTCGTCAAGCATATAAAATATAAAAAACTTCTCCAATTTATAACACATTTATATTTAAAACAATCAAGCATCAAGCTAAAAATTTGCATATTAATACTAAAAAATTAGGATCAATTTTTGAAAAGCAATTCCAATATTAAGATCAAATAGGATGGAATTTGAAATAGAGCATTTGATCGTTCATAAATACAGCATAGGAAGAATAATTTGGATGCAAAATATAAAGAAATTGATGAGGAAATGAATCATTCAGTATAAAAAAACATATTTTTTGCTATGAATATCAAGAAATTCAGCAAATATTTTATTATCAGTGTATTTTTTAGGTGTCTGGAGATTCAAAATCTTGAACAATTATAGTTATGTTATAGTTCTTATTTTGATTTAAATAATACTGAAGAATATTATAATTGTATAGGGAAACATATAGATAAATATAATTTTAAAAAATATGTTTTGCTATATAACATATTTTTCAGTATTAAGTGTAATCTGTTAGTATGTTAAATTTAACACAGAAATATCCATGTTATTGGGAAATGAGTTTCATAAACATCTGTAAATAATTCTACGCTCCGACAAACAATTATCGCTCGCTTTTTAAAAAGAACTATCTTGAATGCGGATAAGAAATGTTTATTATTTTCAATTATAAAAATAAATTATATATGCAACATAAAACATAAATCAGCATTAAATGACGCCTGTCTGTTTGTTGGAAATTTGTTATCTCTCAATAACTAAAATACTTAATGCAAAAGCATGCTATTCCGATACCATCGACTATTGCGTTCCATTCCCTTATACAAAGTTGTTGAGATCTAAATACAAATTTATATGAATCCATGAAAAAATACTTAAACAGTTGTTTTATGAAACATTAAAAATGATTATAAAAACAGTTTGTTGTATTAAATATTAACTATGATCCAAGTCCCTGTACTTGCATAATATTGAGTTTTACTAATTGATTAAATATTTTTTAGTTAAATAATATCTTTTTCTATGGTTGTGATATTTCATTCATTAATTTGCCATTATAAATGACCATATTAAGATTATCAGTCCATTCATACTCATGGATGTTAAAGAGTTCATGCTGGTTCATCATTTACTCAAAATTATCTTGGTTCTCACGCCCATGATGACATGGAATCAGGAAAAACAACAGTAAGTTGTACCGGTTCAAGCTCCTGACCCGTAGGGGTGCTCGGAGTCAATTATGGATTCAAAATAGTTATTACAATGTGATTTATTAATTCATGGGTGCAATGGGTGGTGTTACAAGGGTATCGATCTTGTTAACCCATTAAATTGCCGAGCTTCAACTTTCTGGCAAAGGCCAACCTTATGATTATATTTTTATATACAATCACAATAATAACAATCACACAACAATACATGTGTATGTATTTATGTTCTAATATATTTCAGGGTTCATTTACTGACATCAAATGTTTTCCGTACTGAAAAGGTCCGAGTACGCTCCGCAATTAATTTTGTCTTATAATATAATACAAAATCATAAGTAGTAATGGATATTAAATCCTATCTCAAAATAAAATCGCAAATATTAAGGTAAATCTTGTATTGTTATTAAATTTGGGCAATATTTTTTACTTCCAAATTTCTGATTTTACATTCACATTGTATATAATATAATACATTTCTTATAGTATCAGCACTTGAAAATACTTTGCATTTTTATTGTCATTTCAACAAGGTTAAAGAATAATTTAAATTCCATCTCCTAAAAATAGATTGGGTCAAACAATGGCAAATGAAAATGATGCCTCAAATGCAACGATAACATTTAACCTTTTAAAACGCCGCTGGAATTTAATTATTCATATATTATTACAATCGTTCATATATATTATATTTATACCTTTACTGATTATCTAATCTATTTGTTCAATGTGACTTTTAACTGTGTATTTTGATATGAGCTCTTATACATATGAAATATGGAACGTATTTTTGTACGACGTTATTGAAATATCGAAGGAAATATAATAAGGATATATATATATTTGTAATACCATCCATAATGAACACCAATTGATATTGTATAAACTGATTATATCCTTTTTTATTTCACGAATGATGAATAACAATTTTAAAATATCGGTTTTAATGCACGCCGCAGACGTTCCATAACTTTTAAATGGTAAAGATTGTACTTTAAAAACGTGCCTTGATAAAGTAATCTAAAAGACTTTCCATAATTAAATCAAATTTATTAAAAAACAATATATTTGCAAAGAAATGCAACAAAATTTTGTAGGTACATTGGATATAAAAACGTCTTATTTTTTATTATATCCATCAATTTTCATACAAAAAATGTTTAATTATATATTTAATACAATTGCAAATACTACTACAAATATTAGTAGATGATTATATCAGAAATATTAGAGAAAGAAATACATTTTAAGTCATATTCTTCAGAAAAACCAATCTTATAGCGCAATTAATATTCATGTCTAAATATGATTAAATGTAGATAAATTCATATTGTTATTTCTATATGTAACCCAAACATCAATATTCTCAAAGTGTATACAATTCTATCCGGAAAAGGCTTCTTTGCCAATATAAAACAACGATTCCGTGGCACGTAAACACAAGACAAATGATTACCAAAATAAGTATTAATACTTAGGAGTCAAGTTATTCATAATTTTAATAGAATATAGTACAGCATAGATACAGTATACACATGATCTAAGAGTGCTATATATACTCAATCCCATTTTTACCCTTTTTTGCATGGTTTTTAAATAACAGGATCAAAAAATATGGATTTTATTTATATGTAAGAGGTTTTGGGCAATAGAATCTATACATAATTTTTATACGAATATCTCTTTTTTTGTATGGTAAATTTTAGAACGTATCATCCGCGCAAAGAGGATCGGGTATATTAACATAATGACATTTTTTCTTCTAAATACTCACATTTGTATAATACGAATAATTCTAAATATTTTTCCCCTTATTATTCTAAGAATATGTAAATAACTAATGAGAGATAATATAACTAATTAATGTTTCTCGAGCTAGCTGATATGGAGCAAGAACGTCGATAACCCGCGTAACCTTAAATCTACTGTGTTTTGATAATATTTATCGTTGTCGATAACGATGTTTTCTTTATGTTTTATGTGCGTTATTCATTTCAGCATAAAAATGTATAAATACTGATTATATTAAATTTTAAAATGAATCACTTGAATAAAAACCGATATTCTGATATATTTTAGATTAAATTAAATATTGTCTTTAATACCATATTAATGATATATATATTTTAATCTTTTTTATTCTAATAATATTGAACTCCTCTATTAAAACTATTAATATATTTTTTAAATTCTATTTGTAATTATTTTTTGTTTTAACTGTGTATAAAATAAGAACAAATTTAATATTATTTAAATAAATGTATATCACCATTTCTCCCTATTTATTTATTTTTTCTTCATATATTTTCATAATAATAAGATAGATATTTTTTATGAATTATTCCGTATGTTTATTTCATAATTCTTAATTAACTTAATAATCTAGTTTAGAGAAATAAATAGGCGTTGTGTTCGCGAAACTGACAGCCGCACAGTATTTTTTTAGCATGGCCACACAGTCTGTGTTCAAACACTTGCTTGTCATCTCGACCTCTTTATGTCAGATTGACTATGGCGGCTCCTATTGTGATAGCATTGCAAGAGGGTCCAGGAATCATCAGAAAACGACAATTGGATGCGTACGACTATGAACGAAAGCTTAAAGATCTGAAAGAAGAGGCTTCCAAGGATGCCAATTTATCAACAGACGCAATATGTATGTTAGATGTTTAAATATTATTTATAATGAAATAACAGTCTGAAAAGTCTCAAGCGAACTGTTTACTTTGAATACTAACAACTTTAATTTATTCACATTTTATTTGTCCTTGAGCCTGTCATGAATCGTTACTTGTTCAAAACTGCATAATAATACAATGGAAAATTTACACAGTCTAATTGTTTTTCTTATTTTAATATGTACATCGCCATTTCATTCGTATTTAGGTGACGTTTATCATCATCCAGTTAAATAAAAATAAAATATATTACGTAGCATAGTATTCACTACAACAGTTAACCCTTACAACTCCTATGGCCATACATTGTGGCCGTCGGTTTTTTCCTGGCCATTTTTTTCTCAGGCAGTTTTTATGAATTTCAAATAGGATTTTGATATTTTTTGAAACATAAGAATCAAGTGAATACTCTAGAAATATTGTCTTATTGTCTGACCATTAATTTATCATCTGGAATGTGGAAAAAAAATTATTTAGAGAAATTAACTCGGCTACTAGTCTGCATCAAGTTTTGGTGCAGTGAACATCTTGAAAACTATTTGTGTCCAGTAATTCAATATTATTTTGATATTACATATATTTTTATATTTTATCCGTTTTTCGTTCTACACCTTTTTAATAATCTACAACAGGCGAACTCAGACATAAAAGGCTATCATATATTTACGGATAGGTTTTACACCAATCCTGGAGAACTCCATATGCTGGAGATCTCCACCATGCTGGAGAACTAATAAATAATGAATCTGAAAGCCATAGTGATTGCACAGAAAAGATTGAACCTTTAGAATGGACAGTGTGCATAGAATCTGAATAAATCCTCACAAGAATACCATTTGTATCCGGTGAAAGAAAACCTAGTACAGCTTCTACTTCGCAGAGCAATTCTGAAGACATCCGATTTTGATTGGACAAAAAAGGGATTGCAAGGTTTGTTCCCAATGAACCAGGCCTAGCCAAAGGCGACAAACTGTGTACTCCTGTGACACTTGTCCCGACAAACCAAGAATGCACCTTGGAGATTGTTTTATATAATACCATAAGAAGCAAAAATATAGAACGTAATGTTCAACAAATATCCTTCAATTAACTATGAAAATATGTATAATGTTAAAATATACAAGTTTAAAGTGTTCTATTGTGTTTAAAAATATTTTTAGTTAATTATAAAGAACTCATTAAATAAGCGGGAGCGGCTAACTGCTCTCAAGTTACTGGTTCAACCAAGCGAAAAGGGCATCGAGCGCAAAAGATTAATCCTTTAGTTGCTACGGCGTTTTTTTGATGAACGGAAGATTGTTTGCTATCTTCCTCTCATTTGATCGCACTAATGTATGAGCAAGATGCACCACAAAGTTACACACTGATACCCAAACGCACATAAACTATTCATATTCGAGCATTTTGTAGCCTTCAACGGATCAATAGCGATTGTTTGCAATCCTCGTTTAGTAAATATTAATTAGTTCTGTAATGCTATATAAATTGTTTGTACTGTTTACAGATCTGGTGCATCACGGCCGAATATTAGACGATGAAAAATCTCTTAATGACTATGGCGTAAAACCAGGAGAACTGATATACGTTTGTAAAAAATATATTCCCCCCGCTATAGAAGAACCAAAAAAAATAACTGAAATTGAAGTTCAAGAATGTGTTTCATTCTTCAGGGCATTCAAAAATCCTCAAGAGCGAGCTATTGGAATTTTATTAAAAATAAGAGTAAATATTGTCACTTATTATCCGAATAATCAATGAAATTTATATTTTTTATTTATATATACAAGAGATTATTTATATATATAAGATATTTTATTTTTCCAGGATGAAGGACATTCAGAAGCATTCATTAATTCAATGCCTGGATTAGCTAATGATCCGGTAGCCATCAACTTTTTAAGAGAGCCCGAACTCTTATCTCACTTGGGCGATCCTGACACCATAAGAAAAATAGCCGAAAAACATCCTTCATTGATTGAAGCCGTGCGCAAAATATCAGGTTCCAAGGAAATAAAACCATCTAGTAACCGTAAGTTAAAATTGTTTAGATTCAAACACAAAACCCTAAATTATTTGCTAATTTATTTTGAATTTATCAGGTCGTATATTTCCCATGGCTGATTCGGATGAAGAAGAAGACGTGGATATAATGGGTGATAATGATGATGATGGAGAAGGTAGCGGTAATGAAACTCAATCAGGCGGAGTACCTATAATAACTTCCGAGCAATTATCGTCAGCTTTAGCCTTAGCTAGGATGGCTGCTGGTGGTAACAATTCAGGATCTCGCTCTAGTAACTCGACATCAGGTGATGCTGGTCTTAGAGAATTTTTAGGATCACTTTTAGGCAGCAACAGACCTTCAAACTCAGCCTCTGGTAAAAATACATTTGTTAATTTACATTAATTCTTTCACAGAGTTTAAGCAATTTTAATTAATATTATTTTCTTATAACAGGATCAGGTTCATCGAGATCATTAATCACGTCGGATATGTTCAGTAACGCATTGACTCAAGCCCTCAATAACGTAACAGGAAGTTCTAGTACACCAGAAACGTCGACGTCATCCGCTATGGATTCATCTTCTTCAACGGAAGACACAGCATTATTAAGAAAATATTCAACGCAGTTATTAAAAATGCAAGAAATGGGTCTCACTGATAATACCGTTAATATAAGAGCTTTAATCATGAGTGACGGTGACGTCAATGCTGCAATTAATCTCGTTCTAACTAATCTCATATAAATTATTTAATTACGAATTAAAATGTAATAAGGCAAATCAGTCATTAATGCCATGAGACTGGAGACAATTTGTGTACTCGTTTATTGTACTACCTCTTAAATTGATAAATTCATTTCAAAATCTATAATACTTATTTCTCGAATGACATATACATTTATACACCTTAAGAATAATTTGCAGCATTTGTCTCCTAGTTAAATTATTTTTCATTTGTGAAAATTTAAATATTTATAATAACACATTATTGTCCAATAATGATATATTTTTAAGCGATTGAAGCCGGCAGCAATACTGCCAATTAGAATACATCAGATAAAACTTATATAGATTTAAAGGCAAAATAAATATATTTATTATAGTTTTCTTCATAAGTATCAAACTAAAATTACTTGATGATCAAATTGAGTGTATTGATGTTGTATTATAACATATATAATTGTGTGCTAATATTTTAGGACAATAATGTGTTAAGTGAATGTAATTAAAATATACACATGTATGCATTCTACAGCTTAGTTTTTCAATATTTAATTATAAAATAAAGCATATTTTTATGAAACAATTTTATTTAAATGCTTTAATTTTTTAGTTTTAAAATTCTAATTTACCAATCTCAAAAGATTTATCATATTTTAATTAATAAAGAGATGCAAATGCAAGCTTATAAGAAGTTTATATACATCAGGGGTGAATCAGTAAAGGTGAACTGTTCGTTTAAATTATAGGCCCCCACTTATCCACCAGTATCATATGTGTTAAGTGATCGTAAGAAAAGTAGTAATTTAACCTGTTAAATGCCAACGACGCACCGGCGCGTCGCATTTGTATGCGCTCGTTACTCTCTGGCAGTTAAAAGGTTAAAGCCAAAAATAATCATTGATATAAAGTTTACATACCAGAGAGGCAAACGATTAGGAATTGTTACATGGTCAATGCTTTAGCCACCCCTATTATACATCGTAACAGTAGTACTTGTAAAATGTACTACTGTTATGAAAAACTATTTTTTTTACAGATAACACCTATTGCATCTATTTTTGTTACATAAATAAATTATAACAAATTGTTATAATTATACTACATTTAAAAATATCTGGTACTTGATATACGGTTTTTTTAAAAGATTATTACATTATACATTAGAATATCTCTTGAAATATGCAAAAATATTGTCTGTTCTAATCATCGAGTTAAACGATATCACTTCATTCTTTTCGTTTGATCGTAACTATGACTATGTAGATTTTGTCTGTTTCCGAACCACGTCCTTCCAGCCATTCCTGTCTTCCGGCGTCCGCAGGGCTATAGAGAAGATTGAGTCGGTTGTCTCCTTCACTTAGTTATTCCATCTTCGTGGTGACCTCCTTCCTTCGCAAATCCTCAGCATGCGATGCAAACACCACGTTTCGAAGGCATCAATCATTTCTCTTTCTTTTTTGCGCAGAGTCCATGTTTCCACTCCATATAAAAACACGGAGAATAGGAGCGTATGAACTAGGTGGATATTGTTTCTTTACTACATCCTCCATCTTCACATATTTGTGACCCAGGGTAAAAAATTCTCGTTCTATCACTTTTCATAATTTTGGTTTTCATCTTATTTATGAATAACCCACAGGTTTCAATTTCCACACACGATGCAGTAAATGTTCGAGCTCTCCCTCGTTGGCCGCTATGAGTGTGGTGTCATCTGCGAATCTCAAGTTACTAAATTTTTTTCCCTCTAATGGAGATTAAAAAGCAGTGGAGACATAACACTGTCTTAAACTTTTCTCTGTTTTAAAGCACTCTGTTAGGGTATCGTCAATATCGATATCACTAATAGTGCCTTAAGTTTACCAGCTGGAAAAAAAATGAAATAAAAGACATTTCTAATTTAAAAAAAAGACAAGGATAGATAATCTTTCTTTGAAGAACTGTCCTTTCAAATGAAATACGTTTTGCAACTCTAAATCTATAAAATCATCAATTAAATAGCTTCCATATTTCTTACCCGTTTACGTTCCTGTTTTATATTATCTCTTCTGTAATCTGCGAATTTGTTACATCAACATCAAATTCACTCACGTTATTTAAATGCATAATTAAATCTAATAAAGCCTTTTATTAAATAATTTGCCTTTATCATAAAGCATTGTCTGATATATCTATTTTAATTGATTTAAAAATAAACAACGTTCAAATTAATTTTAATGTTAAAGTTTACTGTTTAAAGAATCATATTTTTAATAGCTTCATGTCGTACGTTTAAGGAAAAATATTTTTCAATGCTAGATTTCTATCTAGTACTAATTAAATCATGCAATATTATTGACGTCATATGTATACCACAACATTTATTTTAAATACCAAAAAAAACAATAATAATCGTACATATTTATAACTGATGAGCAAATTGTCTCTGATGTTGTCCTAAAATCAGATTAAACTAAATATTTTAAAATTCACCTAATATAGCAATATTACACCATAAGACACCGTTAAAAATCTATTTTTTATGATAGAGTTTATCATTATCAATTTTGCTTGTATGTGTTTGAATCACATTATATGATCAGGGACAGCTGATATTAAAGTAGTCATATGTTTGTAATAGATTGCTCGTCATTTAAAATTATGGTTTACTAGCAGATTTATTTCAAGTCAGTTGAATTTGTATTATTAATGCTAATTTGTCTCATTTTCTTTTACTGTAATTAATTCTTCAAGCCTCTTTGAAGATTTTTCATTTGAATTTATAGACGATGATGATTTTTTCCACTAACATATAGTGTTGAATAATAGAGATTTTTATGTGAATTTTTCATTTTAATTACATTATTGAATAACTAGAGAATTATTAATAACACAATAGACCATATAAACATTTTCAATTAAATCATATTAAAGGTAAATTAATATATTTAAACATTTCTTTTGAGGTTTATAAATGGCAAATTCAGCATTAGTTGGTACATCAAAAATACAAAGAATTGAATTGAAATACACTGATCTGATACAAATTATTTGCAAGATTTACAGAACTTGTACAAAAATTATTAGATTTTAGCTAACTACAATATTTTAGAATTATCTTTCAATTAATTTTATTAGATAAAAAAATGTAAAACCGTTATTTTGTCGGAACGAAAACCGGAACTGAACCAATTCGAAAATAACTACCAAGACAAACACTGCATTTGTCGACCAAACGAGGTAACCACCCCAGAAATGGTGAAGAAAATCCACAAAGTGGTATTGGATGACCGTCGAATGTAAGTGCGAGAGCTAAGAGATATGGTAGGCATTTCAAAATCTGTTGTACACCGCATATTGATCGAAAATTTGGACATGAGAAAGCTGTGTGCAAGATGGGTGCCGCGTTTGCTCACAATCGAACAAAAACAACATCGTGATGATATTTCAATGAGCTTTCGCTAGATTTTGTAACTTAAAATAGCAGCATCGATTAGTAAGATAGATAAATATATAGTTTTTATGGGTGTTCTGGTGATTCTGCAGATCATAGAAGTCCCCTGGTATGCATTTTTCCCCGAAAATATCACAAAAACTCCTAAAAGGGAACGGAGTAGCCACAACGTCCAACTGGTCCGCTTTTCGGACCGCTGACATGACGAAAGAATACCTCGCGGTCGGACACTATTATCGTACATATCTACAAAACGATTACGAGCACTCATTACAAAACGAAGTATGGTTGATTGTTTAAATTTTACAATCGGTCGAAAATATCGTTGTCTTTATTTTATTGCGGCCTTATGCAATTTGAACGAAAAAAATATGGATTAGACAACTCAATATGTATTGACTCTGTCCAAAATGGACAGAGTCAATCAGTGTTCATTTATATAAAGTAGAATAATCCCTACTTTTACCACTTATGCACCACGCGCCTACTTTTCCACCCTTTTATTGCGGTTCTGGAATCGAAAATCCAAAAAAAATATTTTTCCTGGAACAAAATCCGAAATAAAAAAATAACGGTTCGAAAACCTGGAATTTAGATTGATTTGCTCAATAGATTTTTTTTGTAAAATATTGTAATAGCGACAGGCAGATTAGGTGTTGAGATAAACAATGATTGAGTTGAAATTAATTGATATAAATTGGCGCGAATTTCAAATATTTTAGCACTGCTATGAGCTTCATCAGACGTCTTATGATAAGTTTATATCGAAGATGATATATGAAAATATGTTTTTAAGTATTTGAGAGCCACTGAAAATCGTCGCGAAGCAACCAAAGGTTGTTTGTTTATATAACGTAATTTTAATAATCGAATGAACTCACATTGTCTTTGTCGGATTCGCGTTTTTATGCAATTTTTCCAGTGAAATTATTATGCAAATTACTTTCCTTCAATTCGTCACGATCTAGCGAAAGATTTTAATGGCATTTATCCTCGGCCTCTTCGAAAAATCGACGTGAAACCACACGAAGACGCCTATGATGAGTTAATTGTTATCGAAACTGGTGTCTGTGAGTCGTGAAAATGAGCCACTTTTTGTATAGATTTACAACAAAATGTTTCCCCAGTTACTGTTTGCTCTTTGATCAATACGGACCTGTTAAGAGTACACTCGTTCTTCAAAATGTGATAAATCTTATCTGTCAATAAGAACTTCGATAAAGTGTTCGATACCAAAAATTATGCGTGAAGTGCTATTGCAAATAATAAAATGTGTAGTGTTAGTGTTTATTTGACTAATACGGACCAATATAGGAAAACACACCGATAAATTGGAGGTATTTTACTATTTGTTCACAATTATTATATTTGAAAGCCCTTAGAAAATATTGACATATTGACAGCCGAAAATTTTGACAAGATTTATACTATTCAAATCCTGTAATTCCTATTTATATAAATCATTTTATCAATCGAAATCTTATAGCATAATTAATTGCATTTTTATATCCAATTGTGAACATGTAAAAGTATCGACTTTGTAGTCATTTAACAATTTTTCATAATTTGAAAAATGTCATTTATTGATCATAGATCGTTGTCGATCCTTCATTACAATTTAAATATTAATATTATTAAAAAATAATCCAATATTTTATGCAGTACCGTATCAATATACTTCTTTTTTGATAATATTGTTACCATCCATCATTTTAATCGCATATTAATTACATAAATGAGATAATTTAGTTAGATAATTTAGCTAATAATTTAGATCTTGCATACAACATCGCTTATTTAATGATTGATGTTTTTATAAACCAATATGAAATTACTAATTACGAATACAAGACTATTATTTGATTTATCTTTGACCTGGATGATGGCGTTGAGCCTGGTGTTGCAGATGTCGCACGCAATTGAACATGCTCTTCCCGAATATGCTTCCAATTAAAGACGAGTCGAAATCAAATGTTCCCCGTGGAACTCCATATAATAAATATGCTGCAAAAGTATGACCTAAACAAATCCTCGATTTCTTATAACCACTCGCTGTTACAAATTATTGATGGATTTGCAAGAATTCGATTACATTTTTATTCGAATAACATTGCTCGGGAAACTATTGCTTGCAAGTAATTATATACCTTTGAGTTATACTTTCTTCTACTTGTTGATCAATCGAAGTCATGTACTTTGCTTAGGATTTCATTCAATTTTGGTTGAATTACTTTTCGATTCATTCAAGCAGTTAAATGACGTCGGTAACACTTGATCTGTTGAACGCTCTATATTATTAAAGTACGATCTGCTATTGTTTTCTTCTGAAATAGATCCATTTGGCATGACATTAACCTGTCGACACAAAACATAATCCATGCCAAAAAATATCGTCTTATTTATAGAATCGAGATCACAGCCAATTAAGACAGATTTGTGTCACCAATCGAGCTGCAAAAGTCCAGAATTCCTCAATGTTGGCGATATTCAAACAGTATGTATTGTTTGCCTCGAACACACTTTGCTATTTGACCAGTTGACATTTAAGTGATGCGATTTTTCGAATCTTCGAACATAATTGACTGAAATTGTGTTGGCACGTTCTTTGTACAGCCAGTGCATAAATGTGGTACACGACGTGCTTTTGCCATCTCTGTACATAGAGGACCACGATAAAGCCGCGTTAAAGATCTGCACAATTAATCTGCTGAAATTTGATCCTAGACTTATTTTGAAGAGTGACGCGATGCTGTCTTTGATGATATGTAATGCTGTTTAGCATCTAAATTAAATGTTTATTTTACATATCAAACAATGCTGAAACATGTCTTATTTTTACGAACTCATTGATATATCCATGGCATTTTCGCATTTTAACAGTGTCATCACATGATTTCGTTGCCTGAAGAACTAATACATATTAATATTATAGCTTTTTGCAGTCGAAAACAAAAAATGTAAGATTTATTATGGTTTTATCTGATTTAAATTTGCAAATGATGACATTTAAAGCCTTTTCACGTGATTTGGTCGACAGTTAGATACTCGATTAACCTGTTTTATATCTGGGAAGTGTTCAAACACTTATTTATCTCCCTTTCTATGTTAAAACTCGAAAATAATTAGACGTCGTTGAAACGGTAGCTAATTATTTAACACGTTGTTCGATAGTCCAATCATATCATCAAGTGTTATTAGAAGTATGAGCAGGTTTATATTAATTTTTTTTATCAACTATGGACGATCATACAATATGTTTGTAGCCTTTACAGGAAGATCAATGAACATCTATGTTATTTCCATTTAAAATATATGCTTCCGATAATAGCATCAATAGATTACGTTGTTGTTAGTTTGCGAAACCGCAGAATATCGCTTACATTATGTATAAGATTATGTATCGACTATATTTTACTTCTTTAACCACGTGGATTATATTAGTGCTAACATTTCAAAACGATTGCTTTCTGACGCAACTCCAGATTTATATGAAATACAATGTGCTAATTTAATTAGAGAAATTATAGTTTTAGTGTATAATCTGGTAGTCGTTTATATTTCTGTGTCTTATATTACAAAGTTTAATGTGGTGATCTATAAAAAACTATCCGAATTATTATAATAATTCATCCTGTATACCAATATGCTTAAAATTAATCATCAACGCGTTCGGTACAAGAATATTATATATACTAAGATCCAATCCAAATCTAGCCAAATTTCAATTAAGCATAGTCTAGTTTAAGTTATTGCAATTCTTGACTTATCTAATCGACAAATTAGGGAGATGAGAGTTATTAATATTCTCGATTGATTGTCCTAATTGTATGATACGGGTACATAAAGACATTTCTTAGTTGGGGAAGAAGCTCTGCGCGGAATGGAGGGTATTAGATCTGACACCAGTGAAGAAGGATTCATCAAAAGTTTTTATTGGGAGAAAATGCGCTATCCTCGAGCGCATAAATGTCGTGTTTGAAGAAAGGACTCGTCGTCACCGGGAAGTCTCACAGCTGGGTCATCTCTCTCGTATCAAAGATTTATAAATAAGCATTTTGAAACAGACTAGCTCCTTTTTGTACTATAGCAACAACAATTTCAAAAACTAGACTATACGTCCCGTTTTTAAGCAGCTTGTATGTGTGAGTTTTCTAGTTCTTCTTTTCTTCGTTATCGCTTAAACATTGAGCTGACCCACCCGGCATAAGCCCGCAATAAAATAAAGACATCAATATTTTCGATCGATTGTAAAATTTAAACAACCCAACCGATCAGTCTCCTTCGGACAACTTCGTTTTGTAATGAGAGTTCTTAATAGTACTGTACACATGTTCAGGTATGGTATCCGATCGCGAGGTGCTCATTCATCATATCGGCGGTCCGAAAAGCGGACCGATTGGACACACATCTTGTAGTCGCTCTTTTAGGGCTTTTTGCGACATTTTCTATGATCTGTACGATCATGGAAGCTCTCTCAGAAGCTAACTTACATAGATGGCTAGCACTACAAATTAATACAGACTTTCCCCCACTCATAAAACCTATATATTTATCTATTTTGCCACTTTATTTTATCTAGTTTGAATTCACAATATCTAAGTTAGTTTTAAGTTACAAAATCTAACTAGTTACTCATTTGCGCTCATAAACATCGCCAAACACTCGATTGAAACATCAGCACGATGCTATTTTTGTCCCATTGTGAGCAAACGCGGCACCCATCTTGCGCACAGCTTTTTCATGCCCAAATTTTCGGTCAATATGCGATGTACAGAAATTTTGATCTCTGCTAGCTCGCACTTACAATCAACGGTCATACAATACCATTTTGTAGATTTTCTCCACCATTTTTGGGGTGGTTACCTCATTTGGTCGACCACTACGGTGTTCATCTTGGCAACTCGTACGACCTTGTTTAAACTCTGCCACCCAGCATCTTACTGTTGTAAACTAACGAAAGTAGAATCTAGCTTAGATTTGATATGAATTGGCTAAGACCTTTCAAATAAAAGTATTGTATCGAACATCGAACTTAAATTCAACACCAAAACATATTCTAAGTGATGATTGTAGAACTTTAACAATATTTTTGGGATTACGTTAATTTGGTTACCAGTAACATCAATATCGCTGTTAGCACCATGTTCAAGATTTTTCATCGGAATTATAAGAGCTTTTCTTCTTGATCGCGTAAAAGTGAATCTGTGCAATTGAGTACCGTGTATTTCTAAGGACAAAAATTTCCCGTTTTGTGGAAGAGAAAAGATGAAAATAAACGGTCAGTTTAGGTATTATCCTCACTTTACTGTTGGCAAGGCCTTCTTGCCAGCATCTTCATATGTCTGGCTTCCATTTTATAAACTCAAACAAGTTTTTTTACTGGATATTGATCAAAAATGCAAATAAAAAATCAGGATATAAATTGCTTGATGTGACTTTAAATGCAAAAAATCTGCCATTGCATAGTTGTGATAAATGTGCATTGACCTTGCTGTACAGGAAAACAAATTTACTGCGATAGCCTCTTTATCTCTCCTTCAATGATGGCATAGCATTAAAATGATGCTACGCATTCAATGCTGCATCATTTCCATAATAACGAACATCAGCGACTCATTACCAAACCATTACATCCATAGTCGTTCTTGGCGATTGTTTTTTTTTATGTTTCCAAAAATTTGTACTGCTGTTGTTCTGGGTGGTACAGCCTTAGAAATATCTCATTATGGGCCATTGTCACATATCTTGGTCTACTGTGAAACGGGGCCCGTTCAAGGCATTGGCTTTGTGATAGAAACAAAAGGATATTTTGAATGTAAAGCCTTGTTATATTATTTGGAAAATTAACACTTTTTGAGTATTAAATTTTGTAAAAATGTATGAAATATGACGGAGCTCAGCTGTAATTCCATCTTGCTATAAATTAAGGATTTAACCGCTCAAAACCAATGATTATTTAATATAAATTTATAAAGGAAAGGTTGTTGAGGATCAAATTTATATTACAAGTCAAATCACGACTTGAAAGCCTTTATTGCAAATGTTTGGCAAGCCAAAAACACCAAATCTCTGTCCAATAAATTCTTCCAAAAGGAGAATCCGTGACGATTCCACTTACTACAAATCAACAAGAAATCGTTATCATATCATATAAAATAAGTGGAAAGCATCATGCATGCCATAAATATTATGTTATCGTTTCATAAATTAGAATAATTACCGATATCCGCCTGAAATAAATGCATTTGCATGTATGCAAATTTAATATTCGATTCGTATTGATTTAGGCTTGTCCGGCCATTGTTCTCCGCAAACAATAGTACAACCATTAAACGTACGCTCTATTATAACTATATGGGCTTAATTCGAGTATCTAATGTCACATTAAAGCTCGTTGTGCTTCTAAATCGTTGAATATAATCGTACGCCAAAACATTGATCCTCAAAAATGAAAGGCTGATATTTAACCCCTTATTTGTTATATAATATATGAAGGAATTGCTTTTTGTGGTAAGCCCTAAGATTGATATGTATTATTAAATTTAGAGCAGGAAGTATTATTTCGTTGAATGTATTACTGAGGATTGTGCCCTTGGATTTATTGATGATTTAAATAGTTATTCACGTATTCCAATTATTGCTATTAAAACTTGTGTAATGACGATGCAGAATAATTCATATTTCCTTGTTTGAATATTTATACAGAGGTGATCAAAATTTTAATAAAAATGACTATGATTTTTAAATATAGAATATTAATTAAACAGACGCCAAAACATCAAAAAATGCTGATATTCTATTCTCTTTGATATTCATTTAAGAAAAATAATATTATAGCATATTTTTACCATCATATTTATTCAAATATCCAAATCCAAATAGATGTATCTTAGGATTTGAATTTTAAAAACTGAGTAGGCTTAGAATGTATTAAAAACACTCAGAGCTGTAACGAGGGTATGAAGCGCCCGTGGCAAGAATCTAACTTGCCCCTCCCCCTTAAAATTCATTTTTAAAAGTTAAATAATACTATTATAAATGCACTATATTAAATATTAAGTGTGCAAGCTAGCAGACATGGTAACCTTTTCAAAAAGCGCTCTGCATCGCATATTGGCTAAAAATTTGGACATGGAAAAGCTGTGCGCAAGACGGGTGCCGCGTTTGCTCACAATGGAATAAAAACAGCGCCGTTTCAATTGAGTACTTGACAGTAAGGCCGAGTTTTCGCATCAATTCAAAACCATGGATGAAACATGGGTCCATCACTTCACACTTGAGACAAAGAAACATGGGGATCCTCCATTGACCCGGGTTGTTGGTCCCACTTCGGGACTATGCCAGCCCGCTTGCAAAATGCACAGTATGGTGCAAAACCGTGAATTTAAAAATCCATGTCCGTAAAGATATGCTTCAATTCGAGCGAGGGGGGGGGGGAACTAGCTAAATATTCTAATTTAACTTTGAAATTCCTAGACTAGGATAAACATATAAATAAATATTGTTTAAATATAAAATAAATGAAAAATAATTACATAAATACACATTGTATAGGGTAGAGAAGAGTTTTGAGTCTCACTCGCAGCTCCGATAAAGGGTGCGAGCCTACTAATTGTTAACGGCTGCTAGAAAGGGCCTCTACGACTCGGTGAAGATCGTAGAAAGCCTCGAGGATGCATTTTTCCTCAAAACTTTCACAAAAAGCCTTAAAATTAGAGGGAGTAGCCACAGGGTTTCCGTGTCCAATCGGTCCGAATTTCGGACCACTGCCATGGACGCCATGCCCAAATATGTCCACAGAACATAATCTCAATTTAGTATATATCATAAAAACGAACAGTCAATCAGTGCTGATTCATGTGAGGTCGAATGGTCAAGTAAAATAAAAACCATGTGCTCTCGATCGGGTCGGTATTCTGCGTTTTGCGCCCCAAGCTCAGTTGAGCTCGTGGCTGGTGCCTGCTTTGTCATCCATTTGTTACGGTCCTGAAAATACTCAAGACAATCGTATTAATTTGACTGAAATTTGTTTTTTAGGATGTGGAGAGTTCAATCTTCTTTTTTCCAACATGGGCTATTTTGTTTAATTATAAATAAGTGTGATCCAATGGTGATACTAATATGAATCATAATACTTGTTTTGATCTTGGACAATTATTTAATTAAAAAATGTGGTTTTTGCGACAAAAACTTGTGGTATTTAATCGAATTGGGACCTTTTTAAACAACTGAAAACATATCAAGAAATAGACTCGGCGTTGGATTTGGCATTATTTTTCATAAAGATAAGATGCTCAATAAATTCACATAACATTTCGCCATTTGACTGTTGGCTTAAAATGGGTATAATAACCAAAAAAATAAGGGCATACGCATGATTCATTAACAATATCCACTTTAATGATTACCCGGCTAATTATCACAAACGACCGAGCGCTCGTAATCACAGGCCATACGCGTCTATAGTCGCAAACTTCATATTTTAATTCTGGTTACTATATTATTAAATTATTTTCATTCATGACATCTTAGCATAAATGTGTTATGCCATTAATCACAAATTTAAAAATCATACTTAAAATATCATGACCTGTGGGGACAGTCTCCGTTTTTCATACATGGGAGCTAACCGGTTATTTGGTTTTTGTGTATTTGGTGGGATTCGAAAGGTATCATTCAATACAAGTATTAAAACTATTTAGAAGAAACCACAATAGCAAATCTATGCAAATTAACATTTACGATAAAATTTTTGAAGAAATTAGATTATACTGAATGAAAGAATATTTTTCTGTGTGTAATTTAGATCTGAGTTCTTCGGCAATTAATTGACTTGGCGGTTGGTATTTTTGAAGGAACCCCATAATTTGAGATAATATATTTGTCGCATATCATTATTTCTTCGTCTAGCTTATTCGTAGATCTTGTCTCTAATAGATTGTCATTGCTTCAAATTCTTCAACATATTCTCCATTTTTGCCATTTTTTTTCGGCTCACAGCGGTTAACTCAAGACCAATTTAATTTATGCAAATTATACTATAAAAATACTGTCTTTCGCCACACCTCTCACATAATACATTGATCTCCGTTAGCCGCACTGGACTTCGTCAATTTGCCCATTTTTTTAGTCGAGTAATTACATTTTTTGCTCGCAAATAAAAAAGATCCTCCAAAGCAAAATAGTCGAGTTTAGTAATAGATTTTTGTGAATCGACGGCGTGATTTAGTTTTTTTGCACCCCACCAATTTCGATATGTTGTGTTGAGATGTATTCGAATACTATCTAACAATGCTAGTCATCATCGCTTTAAGTATAAAAGCACGTGATGACTCTATTTTTTGCCAAGTGAATAAAAAACATATTTAATCATAGTCATCAAACAGGATTTTCTTGGACAAAAAATTATTTTCAATTAATTACCCATTAATATCTGACAGGACGTGATTTAGTTTCGGATGCATATTGTATTAATCCTTTCGACGTCGAATGCAGTAAAACTTGTTTTAAAGTCAAATGTTAGATATTAAAGGTTAATATTTATATTTTTAATATAAAATATATTAATATTTATAACGGCTAGTTCCAGCGATAATGTGTATTGCTTATAAATTGTTGCATTAATTATATGGAAAATATGGCAATTCTTCGTAATTATGATCTAGTGACTAAATCATATTATCCTCATATCGATAAAATAGTCTGTACAATTGTTAGAACGACTTGATAAGTAAATGAGTTTAAGAAAATTCCTATAAAAAGTGCACCAAACATTGTCGAAGATTTCAAGTCGAGGATAGAAATTAGTATACGTCCAGAGATAATAACGATAGAAGAAACGAAAATGGTAAATTAAAGGAATTGGAAGAATTAGGGTATTATGCGCTCGTGGCAAGTATTTAACTTGAGATACCCCCCCCCTAGCAGTCTTCTAGCAGACATAGTAGGCCTTTAAAAAAATGCTGTACATCATATATTGACTGAAAGTTTGGACTTGAGAAAGCTGTGCGCAAGATGGGTACCGCGTTTGCTCACAATGGGACAAAAAGGTCGTGATGATGTTTCAATCGAATGTTTGGCGATGTTTTATTCCGATAAAGCCGAGTTTTTGCATCAATTCATAACTATGGATTACACATGAGTGCATCACTTCACAAATGAGACAAAAGGGGATACTTTACTGACTCGAACTGTTTATTGATCCCACTATTCGGACCATGCCAGCTCGTTCAACAAAAGTGCCGTAAAATTAAAACTAGATAAAATAAATGTATACGTTTTATGAGTGAAGAGGGGGGGGGGATCAAGACTCGCTCGCGACCTCATTTGGCGAGAACCACCTATATAAATTAGCCTATAAATCACCGAAAAAGACCAAAAATAGTGGCTACAAGATCTGTGTGTCCAACCGGTCCGCTTTTCAGACGGCTGACATAACGAATGAGCGTCATGCGATCGGGCGCCATATTTACGAGAGTGCCTCTTTTATCTATCGCCAAAATAATAAAAATATTGGAAAGACGTAAAATGTGTCGATGAAAGCAAGTTAAATGCTTTTGAAGATGACAAAAATCCTCGACACCGGCTGAAACACTCTGTGGGGGTGGTGCTATGGTTTGGGGGCGTATGTCGGCTATTAAGGTCGCTAATTTGATTTTAGTATATAAAATAATGGAACAGCATATTTAAACATTTGAAAAAATACGACAACGTTCATAAAAATTGGATTTGAGTAACCGCTTTTTAAAGACTGTAATATAACTGCTGAAAAAGAAATTATATATTGTATGTCTTCGGGAAGTTTTTAAAAAAGTGCTAAAATATTCAATAAATTCAAACGAAAACTAAGTCGAATATTAACAGATGATTGGGCTAATTTTTCAAGTAAAGGCCATTTCTTTCAGGAAAAATTTGGTCAAATCAAAACTGAAAAGATGAAATAATGTCTTCGTTGTAAAGAATAAACGTATTAATTGTATTATTTGCTTTTATCCATTTGTTAAAGTGTGTTTGTATAATAAGTTATAAAATAGGCACGCCACTTGTCTACTGGTTGCATTATGCTACTCATAGACAAATTACATGCGGCGCATGCGTGTAGCTCTCTTTTGAAATTGGAGAAGGGGAAGCGTTTCACTCTTAGTGACGTATTGACTAGTTTGGCCTACCGCACCTATAGAATTTTCGCTACAAAATGACACGCGTGTCCCATTATTTTTGTGGCTCACTGTTGTTATATAAATCGTGACGCAATTTTGCATTATAAATTATGTGCAAAGATCAAAATGTTATTATCATAAATTGTGAATAATCCGTTAGTTATGGATACTTGAGCTATTTTCACGGTAGTTATGTTACGTATTCCTCAGGCAATCACAATAAGCCGAATTTTTAAACTTTGTTATGTAATGGAAATTTGATTCAAAATCGATATTATTTATAATATTGAATTGTTTCAAAAAAAGTAACATGAAATGTATTCTTCATGTTTCATAATCGTGTATGACCTATGCCAAATATGAGTACCTTTGAAGATCAAATGCATGCATTTTAAATTTGAAATAGTTTGAAATGCAGAAATGTTTCTCAAAATAAACATTTAAACATATGGATGATCTCAAGTGGTGTTAATAATTCATACCATTGCAAATTGAGAACGACCAAGAATAGAACTCATTCTGTTTTCTCAGAATATCGTTTTTAGAACTAAGCCAAAGTGCTTGACTTTCCATAAGTTACAAAAAGAAAACCCGATGAAAATAATGCAGCATTTCATTTTAAATAACATTTTTATTTCTTTTTTATTATTTTAACTAACGATGTTTATAATTATTGTGCCAAAATGTAAAATTACTCTTATGCACAGCCAATATCGAATGCCATTATTTATCCTTAGTCGATTAATCGTCTCACGTTATATAAATAATGAATACTGTTGGCCGATTAATCGGCCGTTCTTTTTATAAGATATTTTTATAATTACTGGAAATAATAAACCAGTCCCATTATTACATTTAATAACGACCCAGTTCTGATTTGAGCTAAAATAATGGATCTTTCCATATTCATAAGCGCTTAGCCTTCATAGAATGATTTGAATTTAAAATATTTTTGTAGAATCGAAACCATGTTAATATTATGTATAATATTCAAAACTATGTGAATTCCTCAAAGAAAAATGTCTGAATACAAGCAATTTTCGTATAACATGACATTCATATTACATGGACAGATCAATTGTTCTATTGAATTTATGGAAGCTTGGATGCTTTTAACATTGAATGTTTGTTGGAAAAATGTAGCATATGGCCAATTAATAGGGCCGTAACAAGGGGGTGGCAAAGCAGGCGCTCGCCACGGGCGCAACTGGACTTGGGGCGCAAAACACAGAATCCCGATCGGATCGAGAGTTGCACGTGGTTTTTATTTTACTTGGCCATTCTATTTTACATGAATCAACATTGATTGACTCTATCCGTTTTATATTATATATTAAGTTGTTTAATCCCTCATTTCTTGGCATAAGCCCGCAACAAAATAAAGACAACGATATTTTCGACCGACTGTAATATTTAAACAACCCACCCAATCAGTCTTCTTTGGACAACTTCGTTTTGTAATGAGAGTTCGTTATCGTTCTGTAGACATGTTCAGGTATGGCATCCGATCACGAGGCGCTCATACAACATGTCAGCGGTCCGAAAAATGGACCGGCTGGACACACAGACCTTGTGGCTACTCCGTCCTCTTTTAGGACTTTTTGCGACATTTTCTATGACATGTACGAGCACGGTAGCTTCTTCAGATGCTAACTTACATAGATGACTAGCATCAAATGAGCTCGCGAATGAGTCTAGACTTCTCCCATCCATAAAAACTATATATTTATCTATCTTACTAATTTATCCTTGCGGACATGGAAATTACAATTTAGTTTTGCACCTTGCTGTGCAATTTTGTTGAGCAGGCTGGTATGCTCCCGAATATCAGGACCAATAAACAGCTTGGGTCAGTGGAGGGTTCCCATGTTCCTTTATCCCAGATGTGAAGTGATAGATCCATGTCTCATTTATAGTGATAAATCGACCCAAAAACTCAACTTTATTGCTGTGAAATATCGCCAAACACTCGATTGAAATATATTCATGACGCTGTGTTTGTTAAATTGTGAGCGAACACGGCACCCATCTTGCGCACAGCTTTCTCGTGTCCAAACGTTCAGCCAATATGCGATATACGGCATTTTTTAAAAGGCATACCATGTCTGCTAGCTCGCGCACTTGCGGTCGACAGTCATCCAATACCGTTTTGTGGATTTTTTTTCACCATTTCTGGGGTGGTTACTCAATTTGGTCGACCACTACAAGTTAGATTTAGAAGTTAGATTTGCAAGTTAGCAAAATTAACATCAAAGATTCAAGAATTACTGGTGGAAGAAGAGACTGATGATGTATGATATGCATTTGCGAAGGACTAAATCTTGACCATACAATTGGAGACAAGGCAGAATTTTATAGATACCCGTGTAGTACAGATATTTTATAAAAAATGTATAGGAACCATCCAAAGAGATTTTTCATTTTGTTATTCAGGGTTTCATATATCAATGGCGTGAAATCTACAAGTAAAAACTGCAATAAGCATTTCAAAGTGTCAACTATTTTGTATTACTATAAAAGAAATATATATCGTGCATTGTCTACGTAAAACTTTTCACTGGTGTCAGAAGTGATATCATGATTTTTTATATCGTTATTTAGCATTAAAGAATCTTATCATCGGTGTTATATTAGTGTTGTCTGTTTATGCATACTGAACGCTGAATTTGATGCAGCTATACCCATATTTTAAATAATTTATATATTTATTATGGGTAATTTTATCAGAAAGTTTTACTAATGATATTTTTCAAAATTTGTTAATATAAAAGTTAATGCATTGCTGTATGTACTTTCGAAGCGTGTCTGTAAATTATCTTCTGATTATTCCCCAATCATGGCGCAAAAATTGTCATTTGTCTTCTATCGTTTATGTATCTGTGAGAACGCTCGATTAATAAAATACATCTAATACTCTTCTAGCATTCCCAAGATCATTATTCATCGAGATTGCGCGTATTTAAATGAAGACATTTTATTATCATCATTGAGATCTAAGCATATGGCTTTTGATTGTACATGCATGAAAATGCAGCAATAAATCTAATGACTTGTATAATCGATCACTATTGCCTCCATTAAATCAAATCGTGTTCTAATAGTCGTCCAAATATCAAACAGTTGAGTGCATTCATGATAGCACTTATTCTGCACGAAGTAACCTTGGATCGGGATTTTAAGAAATGACATAATATGGAAGCGCGCTTATTAGCAGAGAATATCGATTAGTCCGTGTAATAAGAGTGAATAGTGTTAATTATGCAAATACATATCTTTTATGCATCATGAGCATTGCCGTCGTTCTCTTTGCTCAGGCAGAATGAACCTGATGTGAATTCTACCGCGAGATGTGACAGGAACTAATAACTTCAAGAATGGACACCTTTCAAGAATGCTCCGAGACGATGCGAATGCTGAGCAGCCGTGACTTATTGGCTATTTGGCGACAACAGTTTCGCGTAATATGTAAAGTGTCATTTGGATGCATGGATGTGAAGTTCTTTCTTCGGCTACCGGCTGCCAACAACAAATGGAGTCATTTAGAGAGGACGTTATCACGTGCTTCTTGGAACAAGAAAGCACTGGAGCTGCGCCTCCATCTGACGATATGATCTGACCTATTTGGTACGTGCCGTATGTTAAAATCACTGAGCCAGAGACGCTGTATTTCCTTTAAGCTTAACCTTTTTAGTACCATCGACGTTGTCATTACATGCGAGAAGTGCCAACGTCGATATATCGTCGATATATATTAAAATTGCTAGAATCTCAAAATAACTTCATAAAACGTTATACGATATAGATAACATTATTTTAAATTAGTAATTTAATGCACAATGTTGTTATCATCAATTGGATAGGCAATGTAAGTGTGCCAAAGGAAAGGTTCAAAGGCTTTGATTTGATGATATTTTTGGCATTTGCTAAAATAATATTAAATTAGTTATCGCATTCTTCGTTTAGGTTTAGTCTTTTCAGTCAGCACTAAAAGTGTTAATCTGTGAACAACAAACTAAAGCAAATTGGATTATTTAATGACACCACGAATGCAGTGGAGCATTTAACCACAGAAACGTGCAGACAAAGAACACAACAATGTTGAAATAAAGAGTTATGGACTCGATCTGTAAAGCTAAATTATCGCCTAAATATGTCAGCAAATTTCATTATCGGCTATCAATAACATCTAGCAAGAGCATGCTAAGTGTTGCTTTTAGCATCTCCTGGATATACTTGCCCTCCAATCATTTTTGGTACATATTATTTTAGACAGAAAATTATCATGCAGCAGGAAATTCGTCCTTGTCCTATTAAAATTATTAAATAGAATCATCATATTTTATGCATTTCCATCAATAAATATGCGATTGAACTAATAAATACCCATTGGCCAACATCCAAAGAGCCAACGTCATCGGATCACGGCTAGCGTTAATCCTTTGATATAATAACTTATCCATCATTATAATCATCAGGTTTCTTAGAGCTGAAAAAGCAAATAACTGGGAAAATAAAAACCACCACACGATAAATTATTTTACTTGTAGTGTCCTATGGAAATCATCTAAATCCAATTCGATATAAGAATTTTCGATGCAATTTTTTATATCACACTTTGAAACAATGATTGTTTTTGTGATGCAAATTCGACTTTAAATCATGCATTATTAATATTGCTGTTATTTTGACGTAAATACTTATGATATTAAGCAATAAATCGGCTGAAAAAAATTTGAATAGAAAACAACTTTCATTCATAAATTTCAATATTTAACAAAGAAGAAAAGCGCTGTCTCTATAATCATTTTTTCCTAAATTAGCATTAAAAATCGATACAAATATATCTCTAAAACCAATGTATATTAAATAAATTATTCTTTAACAATAGATTTGCAATTGTCTGGGCTCCGATTATCCGAATGTTCGATTATCCGATATAATATCCGTCGAATAAGATCGACCATGCGTTTCATTTGATCTGCAAAAGAGTGATGTAAAATTATTTATGATGATTTGAAACGTCTGTTCAAACTTAAAACACCAAAATCCTAATTCATCATTCTCCGATGTACCGTTTTCCCGTATATATCGTTCATTTGGTCAGTCCAAAAAATTATGAAAGCAAACATTTATCACATCGCTCCGTGCATATTTTTTTTATGTTAATTGTTCAAGATTCTGAATTATCAAACTTTTCCTGGAATTAACATTTTTACGATTTGACATTGAAATAAAAATTTTGTCATTGCGATAAGTATAATAATCTATAGTAGGTATTTTTTGTTTCTTAAGAAATTAGATTAGAGCTATCATAAAGATGTTATTTTGGATAAAAAGAATAAAATCCATAGAAAAAATGCATGAATTTACTTTAATGTTGGCTTTCTTTTTAACCCATTGCATTGAAATCTAAGTCGCTGGAGTACATTAACGCTTTCGCGGACACCTTAAAAAAATATGAAAATCAGCTGGGACATCAATTATCGACGCAATTCATGAAAGTAAAATACAACGTTTAACCATCGCTAAAGCACACAATTAATATTTATATAAAACATGAAAAATATTTTGAAAGTATATATTATACGAAGAATACGAGGAACACGTCCCATGTAGGAAATCTAATCCCGAACCAAAATTTCGATCCCGGGATTGTGATTATTTTCAATAGTTTAAGAAATTACATTGATAAATTTGATCAAAAATTATTAATAAGTCCATTTGTTTAATATAAAATATAATTTGAACGCGAACCAATTTTATTTATTTAAGAAAAGATAAATAAACAATTCAAAAATAGATTTTGTCATCAATGCGACTGATAAAATTCCTTTCTGTTAAGCACTAAAACTCTCAAAATTCCCGTTTTCTCAACAAATTATTTATTTCCGTCGCTGCAGATGAATACTTATATATTATAATAATTTGATGTGATTCGTAATTATATTACGGAGGAATACAAAAATTCTGAACCCCGTATCTATTATATTTCATATCGATATTCCCATTATTAAAGTCGAGGTGTAGTAAATACATCACCGGTAGGGAAAGGTTAGTTTAACAATTTGAAAAACATATATGTATACATAGATTAGATAGTTACTGCCCCTAGGCGTCGCCAATTAGTAGTTACGCCACTGTTTCCAAGCGTCCAGATTTCGGCGGGAATGTCTCCATTTAGTAGCCTTCATCGTGCTGGTGAGTTGTACGATTTCTATTAAATAAAAGATTCAATGCCGATTTTTTCGGGATTACGTTTACTAATCCCAGGATTCAAGAGCATCTAAAACTGTCCGAGATCCCGGGATTGATGAGATGAGAGATGGGATGAGATCCATGTAACACATACAAAATGACTGCAATTTCAGACGTGTCCATGAACGCGTTAATAGCGTCGTCAGTAGCGCGTCAAGTAATGCACACTCAAACTTTTTTTTTGCGTCTTTTTTATGCGATTTCGTAGTTATACGGTTTTTAAAATCCATGCTACGCATCTTCACTTTTTCTATGTAAGTCATAGCTTTTTTGTGGGATTTTCCGCGGAACACATCTACTGCACAAATAAAGGTTTAAGTGTATTTTGTACTGATAATATAACGTGAATTATAATAATTAATATTATATTTCATCGATACGTAAATAATGGACGTTATTTGATCAAAGAGCATAATAAGATAATTGTATTGTTTATATTTGACTTTTAAGGTAAATGATGCTCATTATTTTTATACAGTATCAAATTTTCACTAATGCTTTTTAGCTAACTTTAGCCTGGTTTCTTTGAATGAACTTATTGTAGATCAAGAGGTTGATGCCATATCTCAACTTTCTTCTGTGTCATAATTTTTGCAATGTGTCATTTGAGTCGCTGACAGATTTTTTGCCCAAGCTAGCAGACCAGTTAATCCTTCCAGATTTATGCCAGTCCAATTTTTCAGCGAGGCATCAAGCTGTCAGGAGCTCAACTAATCATTTTGGCATACATTTTGTTTGATTGCTTTATCATCTTCTATATTAAGTGGGTCGTAAACGTGAGCAGCAGAATAAACAATCGCACTTTATGGGCTAACTATAATCGTGCCATCATTCGCTGAATAGTAACTATTCTAATTTCATGACGAGAATATTTCAAGATGAATTATGATTTTGATTGCGAGGTGCGAAAATGTGCGCCTGATCTCGTTTAGTGCATCGGTTGCATCGACGGGGCGAACCGCCTGGCAATTTTCGACATATTGCCACAAATTGTGCCAATGCATCTGAAAAATCGAAGTACGTATGTGGTCACATTGTGGTTGTAATCGGCACATCATAATTCAGGAATGTCGTATAACGGTCGCATACTTTTAGGACGTTTAATAAAAGCGCTATTACGCTTTTGTATATGGTGCTCCAAACACCAGTATAGACATTAATATTTTTTCCTCGAATTCATTCTCCAACATATTAATCATTTAATCTGCGATCAAGAATTTTGGATATTTTTTGTAAGGCTACTATTCAAGTGAGTTTGACTTTATCTTATTCTAAAATCCATGCAATGATTAATGAATCGTTGATTCCACCAGAATAATATGTAATCAAATATGGTATATTTAAATACAGTCAACCCTTCTATAGCGTCCAGATAGGGACCACGATATAGAAACAAAACGTTATAGAAAATTAGGCACCCATACAAAATCTTACGTATTTTACCAATTGCTTACGTAAAAGATACCGCAAATGAAGTGGACGCTATAGAAGAGTTGACTGTATATAAATTCCATCAATGCGACTAATAAAATTTCTTTCTGCTGAGACACGGAATAAAACTCGCAAAGTTCCCGATTTACCCCGATTTAGTTCCCGTAATTATATTACGGAGGAATACGAAAATTCTGAACCCCGTATCTATTATATTTCATATCAATATTCCTATTATTAGAGTCGAGGTGTAGTAAATACATCACCGGCAGGGAAAGGTTAATTTAACAATTTGAAAAACATATATGTACTGTACATGTGTATACATAGATTAGACAGTTACTGCCCCTAGGCATCGCCTAAGCTCACCAATTAGTAGTTACGCCAGTGTTTCCAAGCGTTCAGATTTCGGCGGGAATGTCTCGTTTTAGTAGCCTTAATTGTGCTGATGAGGTGTACGATTTCTATTAGATAAAAATTTCAATCCCGAATTTTTCGAGATTACGTTTAGTAATCCCGGGATTCATGAGCACCTAAAATTGTGCGGGATCCCGGGATTGGATTCTTTAATCATAACTGTCTATTTAAAAAAAAAATAATAAAATCAATAATACATTTTATTAAAACGATCACGGGATTAATGGCGAATATCTTGCGTGCGCAACCCTACAGAGTGGGGATTTTAGATCTGACACCTTCAATAACGTCATAGTAAATCGAACCTTATCTCACGATTTACTATAATAATTATTCTCCCAACTATCCTGGAGCTGGCCCTGAAAGTTGAGGACAGAGCACAGTCTAGGAGGGACAATCGCCTTGCATTAACACTATAAATACCATGCGCACAGATCTATGCGTTTCATCATTTTAACTTTATACAGACAAAAACTATGTTTAACTTTTCTTTCTCAAATTTTCGCTGCAGAATTTGGTACTTATAATCTGTTAAAAAAGAAAGCAAAATAAATGCAGGATAATTAATTGTTAGTATCTCGAATTATATATGAAAGCATTTGCTATTGATTTTCTTAAATGCAGTTTTGATATAAATGCAGCTTCTCCCATTAAGATTTACTTTCATGTTAATCTGATGTTAAGATCGATTGAAACCCATCTTTAATCACATAAATGAAAATGGTATTCACATTTATTCTATGATGAGCTGATTTAAGTGTAAGCATCCAAAGTTAAATTGGAATTTTACGAGTGCCTCAAAATAGACCTCTGTTGTGAGTTTAGGGCTTCGAGGAATTTACAAATATCATTAGGGAACGACATCTATTTTTAACGTTCGCGTGTCATGCACGAGAAGAAAATTTCCATTAGAAGCATTTTTGATGATGACATCCAGACGAAAACATTTGGCTGGAGCATTTTTTTCTCGGAACAGAGCGGACCGTATTTGTATTCTAAAAAATAAAGGATTTATGGAACATTCTGTATGAAAGAAGGCGTTACCATAAATCTGCGCACCTGCTGGCTTATCTATAAAATCGCAATGTTAACACATGCAGAAAAAAAGCAACAGTACCGGCCGTTGAATTTATTATGTCCTAGGAGGTTAATAACTTTAGTCTGCTAAATTGACCGCCTCAATGTCTGCAATAAAAGCATGATGGTAGATCCACGCAAACTAGACACACGGCCATTAGTGCGTTTAGTGGCATTTATTGACGTAATTCAATTGTGCAAATGAAATGAACGTGTTAACACATTCATAGCCTCGAGAGTAATTAATTACGCCTTAGGTTCTTTATCATTTTTTAAAGGACGAAATAAATCGAATAATAAGTTCAAGAATAGGAAAAATGTTTCTATTTCGTATCTGATATGAATATGTATTTTCTTACAAATATGTTAATTATCATCATCGTGTATAATATATGTGCATTTGGCAAGACATGTATTTATATTATAATAGTACCTCATTAGTACCTAAACTAAATAAACATTTTTATAATGTTGAAGTGAATCTTTTATAGCCGCGGTTATGCCAAAATGTTATCCTTTGAATATGTTATCAATATTTTTTTAAATAATTAACGATTAAATATTTATAAATTCTTGCTGTATTTTTTTTCAGATTTCAATCACAATATATATATGTATATATATATTCAACAATATTTAGTCCTCCTTTTCCATGAAAACATTTCTAACACTGTTATTACCACCAGGGCCGTAACTAGGGTATGATGCGCCCGTGGCAAGAATCAAAATTGCGCCCCCCCCCCCCCCCCACATTTTCGGACGGATATTTTCAATACATTTTTTAAAGGTGATAAAATAATGTTTAATAGTTTGTAATATTATAAACAAAATGGCGTCGTTATAAGATATTTCATTAGACTTTTTTTTTATTGATATCAAGAATTTGTCGGATTTTTTCTATTGATCTGAAAACAATTTTTTTTAATTTTTATTATGTGCAGGAGCAGAATATACCTATAAAAGTATATAATTAAAAACTAAGTAGTTTTTTTAATTAAACTTTTATATATTCTTGACAAATTTTACCCACAATTTTACAATATTATAGTAAGAAACCACCTAAAACTTCAGCCGGGTCAGTCAAAAACAGCCGTTTTTGAAAATGCAGTTTCGAGAAAATGTCATTTAACCCATCGATGCACAGTTACTGTCAAATACCGTCATGTGTTAGCAGATAATACTTGGTTATTGCGCCAGAATAAGTTCATGCATACCGTCTTCGCCGACACTTCAAATCTTATCTCACACTGACGAAACTCATCAAAATGAAAACAAACTTAGGTGGCTCAAAAACTCTCAAACTTCTCAAAATAAGATAAATTAATTTTGATAAATAATTTGATTTTTGCGATATACCGACTTGAAGTACATACATATTATAAACATCAAGTACTAAAGTAGTAAAAGTTTTATCGCATTCTACTTCCAATATATTTTACTTTGGTCTGTTTTTATGCGGATCTTTTTTATGCGATTTTGATATTATGCCATTTTAAAAAATAATGGAACTTATCCCTCATTTTTCTATAAAGAACAAAGCTTTTTTATGCTAATACGCATAAAAAAGTCTAAAACTGTCGGAAAAATATATTTGGGAAGAAATGACTATCGACGAAAACGAAGAATTAAATTTACAAAACATTAATACTTTACAGTCCGTGCGTTTCGCGCTAAGCTTCGCTAAAAATCCGGGCGATTTCGTAAGAAATTCATGAAACTCTACTTCTTTCGTAAAATTGATATAATTCTTAAACCAGCTAATAGATTGAAACGAAATTTTAGTCGTGCCTACAAAAGAGCTTACTGCACAGATATATTTAAACAAAACAGAGGTTTTCAATGTATGGTGCGTGTATCAGCGCGACAAAATGCAAAAAGTAACTTTTTGATTTGAATTATATAAAAAGGCATTTATCAAATGACACCCAAACACATGAACAAAAAATAAAGGCAACATTCAGTTAGTTCATCGTTCTATTTAAAAAATATATTTGAATTGTGTATTTTAACACTGAAAATTGGCAACTAAATTAAAATTGTAGCAACAGTACCAGAATTTTAGAGAAAAAGATGATGAATAATATCATCAAAGCTTCAGTTTGAAATGGAAAGATGTGTCCCAATTATTCCGACTGATATGCTATTTGAATTGAAGCGCGTGCAGTTTCCGGTGCGTCAACAGAGTAAAGGGAAACACAGGGCATGCGTGCATGCTTCTCACATGGACAGCTGTATGTGGGCTGCTCACGCCCAAATCATTTATTACCAGACGCTACGCACCATACGGATTTTTTTTAAGCATCCAAGAGCACTTCATTAGCACGACATGAACGCGATCTTTAGGACAAGAAAAAAGATAGGAAGTCTCCTATTCGACAAAAAGAAAAAAGTGAAAAACGAAAATCAGGGGGTTTACGAGATCGAATGCGCAGCCTGCATCATATCGTACATTGAACAAACCAATAGATAGATCGCCCACAGGGTGAGAGGATATCAGAAAGCAGTTTTGCAATTGGATTACAAATCAGCAATAACCGAATATGTTACGAAGAACGATCATCACATCAATTTTGCGGCACATAAACTATAGCAACAGTCAAAAACGTCAGCATCAAAATTACAAGAGATCAAAAAACGAAGAAACTCTGCAATCAACAGACGATATGACGGCACTAGCATTCCTAGATTTTGGCTACCAATTTTACCAAAAATTAAAGCACCAATGACCAGCTAAAAGATCTGAAAGTGTAAACAATCTCCAATAAAGACCGCAAAGCAACGGCAATGGACGAAGGATGCTCACAAGGAGCACAGAAGTCAGGCATTTATTTTGATAATTAACGAGCACCATTCTTATCGCTGACCATTTTTTTTATTCCCCCTTTCTACTTCTTCAAAAGTAAACTGACAGATTTGCACAGCAACTCATTCCTTTTATTTTCGCAACACAATAATAGGCAAAAATAATTAAGCAACAGCAAGCAGATGCTATGCATGTTGGACATAAGAAATTGAACATTTTTTTATTGATTTTTTTTTTATTAATTTGGACTTATGTATTATGTTTTAATGCGCCTATATCTTGAGTCATATAAAAGCAATTGAAACAGAATACTTGCGCGCTAGTGCAACCATAACGACGAGCGCGTGGGAGCGGGGCGCCGCCCGGGGGCTCTGCCCCGAGAGCGCCCCCGCTCCGACGCTTTACATCAAGAGAAGCCAACTTTGGTGAATAGATGCACCATTATTTTCCAGCACGATAACGCGCGATCTTTGTTAACGAAATTGAAAAAAATTGCATTGAGAAAAAAACCTCAATAAATTGTAAGAACATCTAATATTGACATAATTTACATTTACTTACTTATTAGTGTTTCTCGTGTATTTTTCGTTGGGACGAAAATGAGACAGGGGCGCACTGGCCGAGGGGCGCACTGGCCGAGGGGCACACTGGCCGAGGGGCGCACTGGCCGAGGGGCGCACTGGCCGAGGGGCGCACTGGCCGAGGGGCGCACTGGCCGAAGGGCGTAGGTGGTGTTGGTGCTGATGAAGCAATATAAGGAGATGATACAACGAGCGCCGAAACACTTTTTTTCGGGTATCCAAAAATGACTAATCGGGTCGACACTTAAAATTCTTACGAGCTTCATCGGGAACACTGATTATCCATAAAATTGGATCACCGTTAAAGTGGAGATAAAGCATCGCTAATCAATTATTATATCATGTTGCTTTGAATTAATGACATCGATGGTGTTATCTATCTCGAGCCAATTATGAGTAATGAAGCAAGTATGTACATATTATCTCCAAACGAAGAATCGGGAACCCCATGAGAGATATCGAAAATGACTCATTGCGAATCTTATGTCAATTTACGTGTTAATGCATTTAGAGTAAAATGGTCAAGTAAAATAAAAATCACGTACAACTCTCTCAAACGGGTCGGTATCCAGCGTTTTGCGCCCCAATCCCTGTTGCGCACGTGGCAGGCGCCTGCTTTGCCACGCTCTAGTTACGACCCTGATTACCACCCACTTTAAACAAGCATTTGTGCAGTATTTGGATTGTATAATAATTCCATAAAAAATCTAATGACTTGACAAAGTAAAAGATATATATGATGATGCGTTCGTAAATACTAGATTGGTATTTTCTCTAATCATTTTTAGTATGAAAATGAATGAATCAGACCTCTTTTAGGAGTATGTGAAAATATTTACATAGTGCGGGATTAAGTACACATCATAAATGTGATGCCAATATATTTTTATAGCGGAGCTTAATGAGTTAAATACATTAAAGATACACTTTCTTCGTAGCTAATCGTTATGGACGTTTAATGGGTGCGCCAATTGCTCATGATTTAACACCATAAATAATTGATTATCGAGTCCCAACTTCTATGTCACACATTTGTGCATGTCTACTTTTTTCTATGTCGTCGACACAACAAAATTTTCAATTCCAACCTAAATAAATCATACTTGTGCTCGTTCTATTTTAGCATTGTTGCAACAAGATTATTTCTATATTTAAAGCCATTATCATACAATTAGAACCATTTGTTCCAAGAATAACTTTTATAGTCATTTTTTCACTGTCAAAGTAATTCTGTATATTTGAAATAAATTTGCTTAACATTATGATTCCGTTCCAAAGCATATATGGCAGAATTTTGTTATCAAATCTATTATTGGATCAAAAATAGCAGCAATTGGCATAAAATAATACCGCATAAATGTCATAATTTTCCTTTGAAAGTTATGATTTATAGCCAAGTAAATATGTTTAGCAGTTGTTAAGTCATATAAATATTCATGAATTTCATGATCTATATTAAATTATAAACCAAAACAAGATGTGGATTTGGATGTTGTAATTTAATTTTCTGAATAAGACATATGCTTGACAGTTCATCATATGATGAACATCATTTGCGTAACATATTGTGAATAAATGTGTTATTCATGATTAGTATTTTTGTGGCTAGGAATCATCATCATGATTATACAATGTAATACATAAAAACCGATGAGAACAGATTTGTATCTTATAGTGATCGTTAATCTGTTCTACAATTTTGATCCATATAATATATCAGGCTGTTTGCTATTATGTCTATCATGGATATTTGACTCAACATTCTGGAAAATCAGACACCATTATGAAATTTCGCAGACTCAATTTAAATTCGTGACACACTGCCATAAATCATATATAAATACACATTAAAAGTTACCAGCTTCGCTCCACTAAAACCATCAAACCGCTAATATGAGTTTGGGCAACGTGTTTTTGCATTGGTTCCAATGGTTCTGACAACATCGACAACGATAATAATCATGGTTTATATCTTTCTCATGATGACCAATTTCTTCACGTTGGAAAATAAGCGTCATTTTGTGCCCTGTGATCTCCAAAAAAATGCAAAATCTTACGGATAAGCAGATGATAGTATAGCTCGAATGTATGAAAACACTTGGATCAGATATTATTTACGATCCAACAGATTATTAACAATAAAATTATTACATTACATTGAGGAACTCTATCAATCATTCGAAAAGGAGACTGGCAACAAGGGGGTGGCAAAGCAGGCGCCCGCCACGGGCGCAACTGGGCTTGGGGCACAAAACGCAGAATACCGACCCAGCCGAGAGTTGCACACTGTTTTTATTTTTAATCAACACTGATTGACTCTGTCCGTTTTCATAATATATACTAAGCTGTGTAATCCCTCTTTTCTTCGTTATCGCTTAAACATTAGGTCTACCCAGCCAGCAAGAGCCCGCAATAAAATAAATAAGTTCTATAGATATATTGAAATATGACGTCCAATCGCGAGACGTTAATTCGTCACGACAGCGGTCGGAAAAGCGGACCGGTTGGATACATAGACCTTGTGGTCACCCCGTCCTCATTTAAGGCTTTTTGCGGCATTTTTGGGGATAAATGTGTACCTGGGGTCATGTGAACGATCATGAAAGTCCCCTTAGAGGCTAAAAGGGGAGGGAGGGGGGAGCAAGTTAAATACTTGCTACAGGCACTTTATACCCTCGTTACGCCTCTGTCAAAGACTAATATTCTTCTTCCTTATGAACTTAATCATTTTGATCGATATCAAGACTACATACAAATCTTGCGTAATACAATACTCAATAAGTTCGCTAGATGTAATTCGTTGAAGAACGCCATAAAACAACAGTGATCTTATGTTTTAACTCAGTTTGTATCCAAACACAGTGACATAAACATATTTGTGAGCTATTTTTTGTAGGACTATTATTAATCATTATTTTTGTGCAATCGATTTTTTTTTATTGTTAAGGGTAAAATTTTCAGACTCAAAACTATTGAAATCCACATCCAGCATATTATGCTGCTTTTTTATTTTGAGTTGGAATGCCATAAAATCCAGTGAAACATGAAAGAAATCCCTAATCGAATCAGATCCATAGCAAACAATCAAGGAGTTAATAAACACTGGGATCTCTATAGAACACGGTACAAACACATTTAAAACTCATCGTAAAAACGAATAGGATGAGTGTTATGGGGTAGGATGGGTACCGCACGCCCAAACACTACAAAAACGAGTGACGAAAAATGCGCTACGCCTTCTTGACAGCACAAAATATAGTCTCGATTGAATAGCAAGTGTTAATGAGAAATCAATGATGTATGGTGGGATTTTGTGTATATGGTGGGATATGCGGGGAATAATTCATTATGAATTATTGAAACTGGAAGAAACTATAACTACGCAAGTTTATCGTCGGCAATTAGAAGTTTTGCATCAAAAAGTAAAGGAGAATTGTCTTTATTTATTCAAAATATGTATGATGATATGCAATATCAGCTCATACCCCGTTTTCATGATTGATAAACTTATTGGAGATAAAATAACTATTCTTCTTATGTCACAATCCAAATAAATTCCCATAATACCCAATGGCATATTGTATGGGAGTATAGCATCCTTTCTGTTGATGTACCATTTCTAATCCCTTGAACTCTATAAATTCAAAGAAATCTTTATTTTAAACATTTATGCTGTCAGTCTGTCAGCGTTATCATACAAATGCATTGAAAATTACAATCATTCATAAGAACATCACTAATCGATTTGACGATGTCTTTTTGAATTTAATTTTGATGAAATTCATAATTCACAATACAAACGAATCAATCAATTTTGATTAATTATATACAAGCGATATGCTTATTTCCTAATGAAAATGATACGTATGGATTCCCGATGATAAGCATAGAAAGACATACAGTATCTTATCGAAACGATTTAGCATTCGTAGAATTTTAAGGTCAGATGTGACAATTCAATTAATAAATATATTTCATTTATAGAATTGTTATAAATCTGGGCGAGAATCGGTCAAAAAATACATAGGTATGATTAACCCATTTCATGTGGGAAATTGTTGGCGATCATCGAATAGACGCGAGCAGCATTTTGTTTATACGTTCTTATCTCCTCAAGGGCAGGGCTATCATTTACGCTCTAGTTAAATGATGATTTCTAGTTATCAATATCGATACGGTATCACATTAATACATTTATTCAAGCAATGTGTCTACTCATTACTATCTATAAATATAGTATTTAAAGTGTTTAGTTTGTTAAGCATTTGCTTTGTGTCGTTTGTTGCTCTTGTTTGCAAATTTGTTTAAGCATTTTTAGTTATCAAAAATTAAATTTCTATCGAACTTACGATCAATATTATTAAATGTTTGGTCGGAAAAAAAGGGCTCGACTAGGATTGTTTTTTTTTTCGCCTTAAATTCGTCCACATTTATTTTGAAATCCAAGTCTTATCATACAATATTACATTATATTAAAGCAGAATTCAAGAGAATTTCCACATTAATGGCGAAGAGAGTATCTTGCGTGCATCATACGATTGTATAGATCGTTAACCCAAATTTATCGACTAATAATTATACGCGAATGACATAATTAATCGATTTCAAGTGAATTGTTTATGTTTACTTAAAGAAATTACCGAATATTGTGTGCTATCGACAGTGTTTATTTATTTATGTACAAGCTTCATACACGCTGCGATGGTCCTGATAGATAATTGGATTTGTACGGATGATAAGTGGCGGACATACGAATATAGCATCCAAGTTTATGATGATTTAAAACTTGCTCACTACTCAAATGGTTAAAACGTAACTTGTTCTAGATAAATCATTCCAAAATTAAATATGGTAACCGACCATTGAGAACCTCTGAATTTCTTGTTTATTTTGATCGCAAAACATGAGTCAAAACCATGACATAAAGAAATGTGTTGCTCCAGGAATCTCTTTATAAATACATCAGTCATAGACTTACGCGGATAAGACACAGCCATTCGAAATAATCAAGTTCATAAAACTACATAGAGTTATCCGGGACATGAAAATGATTATGGATATGGATTCTGAAGTGCATTGTGTCACTATCCTATCACGTAAGCTAATTATTTTAATAAAACCTACATGCATTGTATTTCTTAACATCATCAGTCAATTTGTTATGCAAATATTATTGTCGATGTATGTTTATATACTTTTTAAATTAACCGGTAATGAAATGCAATTCATTATGTTGGATAGATCCATAACCCGTCTTTATCTATAGTCGAAGCGGTATGTTCATTATCAGAAGTATATTGACAATGGTTGTTAGCAAGTGGGCAGTAGATAATGAAACTAATCAATCGTAATAGAGAAAATAAACATTTACAATGATTTTCCACGAGATTATCGCATTCTTGGCGTATCGTTGAAGAATATATTTATATGAGAGAATGAAAATAAATAGAAAATCATTGGGAAAAATCCGATGATTATAGGTTAATGTAATCAATGATAACACGCTTGTTGATGGCATCATATGATTTTTGTCATCATAAGTTCTTTGCATAATGTTTGTACTAATTCAAATCAATGACAGTCAATACAACCATACGATTAGTTAAAAACTATGATCATCCAATGCGTTTTATATACTCGGTTCCGATTCAAAACGGTAATTCGGGGCACAAACACAGCAGGTCATCTGTAACAAGAATTATTTATCTTATACAGATAATAAAATGCTAATTATAAATCACTGCAATCGATGTATCACCTGGATGAACATGTTGAAAGTTATTTTTGCTACCATTTCGATGTTAAACTTGGGTGTTTTTTTTGAACTGCAAAATTGGATCATAAAGAGCTACATGAGGCGGCTTAACACATTATCAGCGGGCTATTTGCGCGGACCGCTTATTTTTTTAATTCTCACAAAAATACGCGTGACTTTCGAAGTTTTAAATATATCTTAATATTTTTTTAGATTTTTACTCACCAATATCTACAGATTACACCCATAGGCATCAAAATACAAAAAAAAATATTTACATTCTTAAAACAACTTTAAATCTTTACAACTTTTTCATGTGATCGTAATAGCACGAAATAACTGTTTTTAATTTTGCAATGTATTTTTGATCTAAATCATTATTTTATTCGTTGAAAAAAAAATCTATTTCGACAGCCCTGACACTAAGGATATAGAGTCTATAAAATGTAGCAAAAGACCCCCCTAACCTCCCAAAAAATTCAAACACCAGTACAAAAATTGTTTTGCGGCACGATAGTCCAGTCAAGTCCTCCAGGACATTCAAAAATGCCATCCAAAATCGCTCCCGCACATTAGCAATGATGTGACCCCATCTTTGTGCATCATACCCTACCAAGTACATCATTATAGCTAGATCTCATAAGTTCTTCTCAGTCTTTTATATTAGACATTGATATTACCCAAGAGTATGTTTTGCATTTTAAAAATAATATGTACACTCAAACCTCTTGTTGTGCGATTTCGAAGTTATGCGGTTTTTTTAAAGTTATTTTTCTTTATATTTATTTTTATATCTTTATATATTTTCTCTATCTGAATTACGACCACGCCTTGATTTAATTTTTTTTACATTTTTCCAATGTTTTGACTTTTAAAAATACGTTTTCCAAAGGAATTTCTAAAACTCCAACTACTTACGGAATTAAAATAATTAGTGTCTCTCTAGTGGATATCAGACATCCTTAAAATTTATACTAATGATCCCGGACGACTTCTAACCTTTTAACTGCCAGAGCGTAATGAGCGCGTACAACTCGCCGGTGAGTCGTTAGCATTTAAAAGGTTAAATGTTACCAAAGATGTTATTTTTTAATTGCCTTATTGTTTTCCTGTTTTTTTTTTATCAACTTTTTTTATGCGATTTTGAATATATTTTATAAAGCTGTTTCAAAGTTATGCGATTTTTAAAATCTATGGAACGCATCTTCACTTTTCAAGTCATAGCTTTTATTATGCGATTTTCCACGGAGCGCATCTACCGCACAAAAAAAGGTTTAAGTGTGCATAGATGAGTTGTCTTGCAAGAATGCAAAAATGGGCTACAAATTCAAAAATATTTAGAGATTTTAAGCGCCCTAATTCGAGTTTGCAGATTTAACCTTTCCCTACCGGTGATGTATTACTTTACGAAAATGGTTATATTTCAACTTCAACTATAGTCAATAATATTTATATCATTGCTAATTAAAAAAGATAACTCTTTCAAATTTCAAATGGTATTTTTACAACTATTTCTTCTGTGGCAGCAACGCGCCGGGTACCAGCTAGTAGTCAATAAAAACAATAGTGGTGTACCAAATACATATCGTCGGTGGACGCGGGTATTTTTAGCACAACAGTTTATCATTGATCCGAAAAAAAAAATCTGAAATTTCCTTAACTTCTTTGTTTTATACGTAAATATTTTCTTGTTATTGTTTATGATTATTATGCCATATTTATAAATTAAGATATGAATGCATTGATCATGACAGTCGGAAATACTCAGAGTTCAAGGATTATTTTTGTGACATAGACCATTAGATTTGAACTCTATTTCATGATTATTTATATGAACCTCAGGGAAGTAATCAATTATACGGAAACTGTCCCTATGAATATTTTTGGTGCTTTAAATCTTCGTAAAAGAACATGGACCAAAACGAAAAATAAGTAGACAGCCTTGAATGGTTTCACCACGTGCTTCGTTCTTTGCCATTGAAACTGCCTGTTACACAAAAAACATCTATATAATCGAATTCCGTATTTTATATCACGTTTTTAATCAATGATGGATAATTCTGAAGAACATGACAAGTAGACGAAAAGTATTGGAGAAATTCTTCTTCTTGAATACATTATCAGTCATAGATGATCTTCATAGAATATTCTAGGAAACGATTTTCTGGTGATCGTTTCCCATTTCCTTCCACATATTTTAAAATCAAATAAGGTTATTTGAACGGGAATTTTCAAGTAGAATCAGATCTATATATAAGCGGTGTAGTTATCATTCATTTTAATAATAAGTCAATCATTGTTGCAAATTATTCATTCATTGAAAGCCCTGCTTGATGACGATCCCTCAGATTTGTTAATACATACGATATTTTTTCTCCACAATCTGGATTGAATCCTTATTTTTACTCAGGTCAACACTTGATAATGTTATATAGTGGAAGTTTATCAAAATTCAACAAAAGTCTTCGCATAACAGTTGCAAAAATTTTAATCATCTTTCCAAACAAAGCATTTCAGTTGATGAACGTTTACCTATGGCATATGTCAACTCGTAAACACCATAAAAATACGCTCATCCCGTTTTGGCAATCTTTATAGACTATTGTAAAGTTTTATGCAAACTGTTTGAAGCTCATTGTCTCGTCTCATCTGACGTTAGAGGATAATCAACAATTCTTGTAATTCGGTCTTCAATTAAAGCAAAATGAACATATTATCGTGTTTGTGCAATTGCGACTTTATTGTGTGATTTAGGATGTCAATAAAATGTGCTTAATGGTCGTACTATAAAACTAATAACTATATAAATCTTGACGGCAAAATAGTGACACGTTTAGTAGATAAAAAAAGATTCAACATTAGGATTAAAGTATCAGTTTCTATTACATTCTTTTGAGAGTATTAATGCAACCGAATCAAATCAAAAATATTTCCAAATCAATTATTTAGTATTGCATTATGAAATCGTTAATACTTAATATTCCTTACTTACGCAGTATTAATTTATGGCGTAAATATGCCAACATCGATAGACATATTTTAATATTTTTCATAGTTAAAAATATAAAACCGTAGTTAAAATACTGTTGTTGTCTTCGGGGGCCCGCAATTTCGTCTCACACAGCCCACCACGAAAGGCGTCTCGAGTTGCAGGGTAGACGCTAAATATTCTCAAATAAGACGAAAAGCGATCTATAGCGCATATTTGTTCATGAAAGAGTAGACAATAGTTTTCAATCCATGCAACATTACATCTGAAAAAATACTAATTAATGATATAATGATTTGTCAATCTTCAATGTAATCATGGATGTTGGTCATGAAATGATAGACAATAGTTCATCTTCAGCAAACCGTTTAATCCACGCAATTTCGACATTACATCTGAAAATAAAAAATTGCTTAAATATTTTGAAAACTTCCCCGACGAAGGCTCACCTTGTTACTGTTCTAGATAATCATGAATATTTTTTCATAAAACAGTAAACAATAATTCTTCATCGATAAACAGCATAATCCACACAATGCCATTATTACATTAATAATAAATTAATGCATTTATTATATTAAAAAATGAATAATAAAGTAATACAACATTACAACATTGCTTTCTGTGAATAGAGAAGTCTGACATTAAATTCACAATCCTTTGATTTCACAAATACCAGCAACAGTATATCAGAAATTTAAAGTTACATAATTATGTTGAAGAACTCCTTGCGGAGAAGGCTCACAATGTGGATGTCCAATTTATGGAATGCTGTATTCGATATTGAAAAATTCATCATTTGTTAGCAGTATTCCTTGATGGACTATATGATTGAACATAATTTCTCTTGTGCACCATCAACGCACGCTTCGATTGACAATCTTTGGGCCTCAGTGATGCTGGTGGCAATATATCTAGAATTTAAAATTACGTTAATACGTTGAAGAACTCATAGTGGAAGGCTCACCGTGTCAATGTTCAATCTATGTAAAGCTGTATACAATTTAGAATTTTTCATGATATATTCATCATTCATTAACGGTATTCCTTGATGAGCCATATGGTAAAAAAACTCCGCGACGAAAGCTTACCATGTTGATGTTCAATCTATGGAATGATATACACAACTTTGAAATTTTAATGATAAATTCATCCTATCTGATGGAAATTTATATTGAAAGAACCACATTGATCATATAGACCAAGATTTTGAAAAATTTCTCAATGAAAGCTCACCATGTTGATGTTCCATATTAACATTTGTTTGCCATAAAATAGTATGTGGTAGTCTTTTATTACCATACTGCTCAATCAACGCAATACTTATTCATCATACTAATTCATCCTGTTTGATGGAGTCCTCATGCTGAAAAAAGTATATTCATCATACTAAATAAATATGTATATGCAAACTATATATTGTACATGAATTATATTACCAAATTATATCTACATTGCCAAATTATAATAATATTTGAACCTCCTTCCTTTGCAATGCATTTGTAAAATCTGCATTTTTATAATCAATATCTAAAGAAATACTTTTTGGATAGTAATAATATAAATTTTATACACATGGAGTTTTCAGTTTTATTTAGTTCTAATTGTAGTAAACTATTGTAAATTAAAAATAAATCAAATGTGTTTTAAAATATTAATAAAATATTCTTTAAGTTTAAACAAATTATAATCATTCCTTCCCTTGAAATGCATAATCATATCTTATGCCGCATTTTGTGAGTGGCAGCGAATGATGCTGATTGTCTGCTCCGCAAGCAATGTGTTAACATAAAAAATATACAAATACTGGGTGGGTCAAGTCATTTATTCGGAATATCTGAGGTCTTAAAAGTTAAATATGTATTCTAATAACGAGAAAAAATTGTTAAATCATATCTTCTAGTAAATTAATCGCAGCGTTCATTTTAAAATTTGTATTAAAAAAAATCGTGAATGACAAGACTAAAAAGTTACTATTTTTTATTGAATCTATGTATCAATTTATATTTTAAGTTAATGACTCCTAAAAATAAGATAAAAACCCTATAAAATGTAAACGACTCACCAAAAGCTATTCAGAACGAATTCTGACCCTTGGGCTTCGATATTTCGACTTAAATAAATTCAATCATAATATGTAAGTCGCCCTAAGAAGACGTTGCTGAGTTTAAGTACAACGAGCAGATTACGCATGCGTATATTCGCACAGATGAACCCAAGTACGTCACCTAATTATAACAAAGTAAGATCAGGGAATCCCTCATTCAATGCACTATCCATCCATCCCATAAACAACGAAATGAGTATTCGACTGTGAACATTGCACGTCCATAGAGAATGAGAGGGTGTGAGTTCCGTGTCTGAACAACAGCCATAGATGTAGAATGCTCATTATAGAATAAATAATGAAATGTATTAAATTATGCTAAAAAAATAGTTTTTCATGCAGATAAAAATATTTTAAAAAATCATCACCCGGAGTAAAACTAAAAACCGGTAAAACCGTTTTTTTTCTCGAAAAGAAAACAGTAATGTATAAAAGTTTGGAACTTATCCGTAACCAAAACCGAAATAAATAAATAACGGTTTGAAGCCCTGATTTGAACACAAGAACTTATCTTTTTTTCTTTCTATTTTCAGATCGCTGTCATTAGTTTTTGGAGCGTCGAGTCATCCTCTCGATTTTAGTCCAAATAACTGTGCATAGTGCAATGTGTAATAATGAATCGCAACAAACCGAATATCACTTTAAGTATACCACTGATAGGTGGAAAAAGGAAAAAGGCTGTAGTCATACCACCGACGCCACAGATAGTCATACAATCTGCATCGGCTGAGCATTTTCCATTTTTTGATGAAGTTGATAACGACCACGTTCGACCGGACCAACATGTGGTCAAAGATAACAATGGCACCGTTGTGATCAATGGACTGTCTAAAGAAGATCAGTTCGAATGCTTGGATGCAGCCCCGGCACCCCTACCGGATCAAAGCAATCCCATTAAAAATGCAGGACTTCGGAGAAATTCAATTTCTATGCCGACGGGGCTCAACGAGCTGGAATTGGAGAAAATGCGACAACAGCATATGGAAGCAAACGTAAGACATTATTTTTTAAATTAAATATGTTTTTACCAAATTTAAATCAATTGACGATGGCAATCAAAAAATAATTTAATTATTTATGTTGCTTCTTTTCAACCATTCTGTACACATGAATTATTTAATCGTAAAATTTTCAAATTATTTTATCAAAATTTAGCAAATAATCAAACCGTTTTTATAATATTGAAATCAACAATAGATGGCATAGCAATTTTTTTTAATAAATAAAATATATAACGCAGCATAGCAATTAAATCACCTATTAAACTTCGTGTTTCTCCAAATATTTATATCGGTTTGGTTACGGTTTTTGTTCTGGGAAAAAATATAGTTTTTTCGGTTCAATGCGAAATAATTCTTGAATTTCTTAAGTGTTTTTTTTTACATAAAAACCTTATTTTCTAGTATAATTTAATTTTTTTAAGTTTAATTTTGCATTGTATAGCCATAGTGTAATGTAGTGTAATAGTCATGTACATATGTATATATAGTTATCGTATTGGATCCACTTCTTATCATCTTTTTCTCTATGTGTTGTCTTTCAAGAACTTGAAAATTTTGCATTTTTTTTAATTTTGCGTATTAAAAAGAAAGAGAAAGCAGAAAAGGAGAACGGGAGAGGCAATATTAGAGTATATAAATACCGGTACATTTTAAAGTTCAAAGAACCAGACCACGGAGAAAAGGGATCCAACTCCAAAGTAGTAATTCTAAAAATTGGATAAAGTACAATCAGTCGCCGACGGGCGCCCGACCTGTACGGATGGGTATGCGCTCTCCGACTGCATCGCCGCTCTTCACGCTCCCCCTTCGCTATCCCGCCACCTCACTGCCCTTCCGACTGTACCTCCGCATCAACTGCCCCATTTCCCCGCAGTCCCGCCGCCGCTGTTCTGCCACTTCGCCCCTCATGCCGCCGACCTCCCGACTCACCAACTGGTCGTAACCCCCCCCCCCCCCCCCGCGCCGACCAACCAATTGCACCACTACCTCACTAATTGCGTCGTCGATTGCACCGCTGACTTTTGATTTTATTTATTTGTATGTTCGGTGATAAATTCGATCCGTATAGTGAATCAAACAGTCCGCAATCATCAGCAACAGCGAAGACGCACATATAAGTCTCCCGGACCGCTGCGTTTGTTCCGAGAGGACGCGTATGTGAGTCTTCCGGACTTCAACTTGTTAAAAATATAGATATTTTTTTTACAAAAGAGTGATGATGAAAGGAAGTTTAATATATTAAATTTAATTTGTTCATATTATAGTTGGTTTAATAAACGCGTATATCGATTGTATCAAAACAGAAGGCATGAATACACTTCATGCAATTGTAGTTTTAGAGTACATATATTATTTTCATAACACCATCCTTTACAAAAATGAGATTGGATTTACGCTGAACGTTTTGTCATAAAAAGCTTGAAAAATTGGAATTACATTTTTGAAATGAGCACATTTCCATAAAATCGCCTTAATTTTCTTTTTTGATAAATTGAGAATAAAATAAATTATCAACTTTTCACTGGTGTCAGAAGTAAAATATCGATTTTCTAAACTCGTACTTGTTTAGCATAAAAGAAATATATAAAGATATAAAATTGAGTGAATCTATTACGTATAATACTTCTCTTACGCATTAGACAATATTTGATCTTACTTCTTAATAGATATTTAAGGGAATTTATAAAATGCAATCAGACTTTCTTTGAAAGTATTAATGATGAAATCAAGTAACTTTAATTGATTTTTCGGATCAAAAGCTGTATTTCCATTGTTCGAGTCTACTAATTTAATCAGAGTCGTAAAGAGGGTATGAAGCGCTCGTGGCAAGTATCTAACTTGCACTCCCTCCCTTCAAATAAAAAAAACTTAGCCTTTGAGGGAGTTTTCGTGATCGTACAGATCATAGAAAATGCCCTAAAAGAGGACGGAGAGGCCACAAGGTCTGTGTGTCCAACCGGTCCAATTTTCGGACCTCTGATATAACGAATGAGCGCCTCGCAATCGGACACCATATTATCAGAGTCAATCAGTGTTGATTCATGTAAAGTAGAATGGTCAAGTAAAATAAAAACCATGTGCAACTCTCGACCCGGTCGATATTTTGCGTTTTGCCCCAAGGCAGTGGTGGACGCCTGCTTTTCCACTTTCTTTGACATCATCTTTGACTTTTATGTTATCTTAAAATTATTAGGCAATGACCGAAATCGATTTGACAGTATGAAGAATACATCTCCAATCCTAAAGACCTCTGAACTTTCGACCGGATGAAATCAGGTATAAAAATTACAACACGACCTTGACACGATTATCTTATCTGCATCTTCACTCGAACCGCACTATGTCGAATATGTAATTCGAAGACATATGTGTGGATGCAGCAAATTGAATGAAATGGGTCACATGTCAATTTTGATGATGAAGCTCCTAGATCTGACGATATAAATCATCGCTAGACAGGCCCAAAGGCAGCGTATTGAAAGAATGACTCGAAAAACTTTGACGCTCTGATGATTCCAGGTAGTATTTTTTATGATGACGCGGAAATTATGTTCATTAACACGTGTAATCATTTTTATTGTTATGATTTCAATCACAACAGTAAATGGCAATCTTTGAAGCCGGAAGTTTGTGTGTTAAATTCTATACATTTTATTTCCGTGATTTGTGAAGGATTTGCTTAATAATTTTAGTACAATTAAATCAACAAGTCTTTTGTTAACATTGAAATTATTTGGACGATAATTATTTCAATATTTTATATTTTGTCAGATGTCAAACGTTACGTATTGAAAATAGGAATTGTGATAATTTTTTAAAGGGAAAGTATTAGGAATACCGGATTAAAACTTCGTTTTTTGACATTGCCCTGGATGAATTGTTCTACCCAGTCTTCGGATGGGCATTAGATTCCACGATGCCCACCCATAAAACCCCAGGGGGGAGCCAACCCTACGCCCGTGGGCAACGGTTGAACTCCTGGGGCAATGATGTGGAGTAGAGGTGTGCGAAAATAACCTCGTCGGACTGCTCATCAAACGCTGCTGGGTAACCCAGCTAACGTGAGTTGGGTGCGCAGGTCACCCTGTGCTGCGTACTCATAAAGGGGTGTGTGGAACAGCCGATTACAGTAGTTGATTGAGACTGTGATACAGGCTCCTTACTACCCTTAACAGCCTAGACCGAACCAATACGAGTTCCATGGGGAAGGGGTATAACCGAATCGAAATATTAGGAACATAACCGATATGAAAAAAAATGACGATTCAAGACCCCGATTATATGTATTGCGCTTTTAAAAATAGTATGAATTTATAAAGGAGGATGTCATTAAAATCCCTTCATGCGAATGAAGAAATTCTCGAATGTTCAAGAAGATTTAGGATGTCCAAAGGCGTCACACATTGAAGGAAGTACGCTTTATGTAAGTAATTGGGCAATTTTGCGAGAAGTTTTGCGTCGAGACAATTACTTGATGCCTCTCCAGCTGAGAGCTGATCTGAGCAACTAAATTGTCCTACTCCTGTTTAGTTGTTAAGTCATCACCTTCTGGTACAAATGTATCACCGGGTCAAATATTGGTCAGGAAAACTGATCATGCTCGATCACATACGTATCTACGTACAATTGGGAATAAAGTGATTTATTTACAAATGCATTTTTAATCAATCGTTGAGAGACTCAATCATGCGCCTTCGCTATATATAGTTCATGTGCGTCTTTGTGATCGTTTGAAAGTTCAATAATTGAGTGTTTAGTTCGGAGAAAAGTGTCTAAAGATATTAAAAAATGATATATTACGACATTGTTTGAGCAATTTAAAAACATTAAAACATCTTCCCCTTTCATAATTATCATAACAATAATATTTTTAAATGACTTTTAATATTTGGATTTAAAAGTTCAGATTTTTTTTTTTGATAATAGTAAACAAATTTCATAATAAATAAATTTGATTACTATTATTTTAAAAATAATGCTTTCAAAATTAAATTGTATAATTTCATTCATGATTCGAGTATATGGGTGTAAAAAGTTGTTTTAAGTTTTAAGAAGCCCTTTTTAAATCCAATTTATGAATAATTCGGGTGGGAGAATTTAATTTAATAAACATTAATTTTAATACCGTTGTTTGAATTTAAAAATAAATATATATTGGGGTGTATATATTTATCGAATAATTTTCCGTTATATAAATATATTTTGAACGATAATTTACAAATTTAAATCATTTCGCAATAATTATTAACGGATTAAGAACGCGCATTTTTAACAAGTGGCAACACTGCGCCCAACAATCTGCAGTCAAAGTTTTGACGTTTAATTCGTCGATAAATTCAACCGGCTTCAGTTTCGAACAATGCATTTACACAAATGATTCACCGTTTTCAATAAGATGAATTCATTTAATTTGCGGTAATGATTCTCGCCCACATAAAAATGCTCATCATAGTGGAGCATATAAAAATTTAAAAACCCGAGACACTCGAGGATCGTTTGATAAGCCTAAATTTTCCATTTTTATATTTGCTAAATGAGCAACGGATTATTCGCTAATGAAAAGTATTATATTAGGCGGATTTATATTTTGAATATCGTTATAATGACGCAACCGTGCGCAAATCACAACTGTCGGTCAATTTTATAGGTTAAAATGTCATCGTCGATTTATCATCAATAGCGGCATAAAAGTCGAGAGCAATCGTATTGGTTTTTAATTCAAACGATTTATACAGTTAAATCGTTAATCGCAAATAGCATAATTCGTTTGAATCGCGATAAAAAAAAAGGATGATAAGCGTTTTGACGTTTATCGTTTGCCGGCTGTTGGTCACATGTTGGCCGACACTTTTTTTTCGTCGTCCATTAACCCACCTGTCACTTTTATTTTTTATTTGATTTTTGAACGGAATTTCCGTACTCTAGAATGTCGAGGACGATAATATAGATATTAAAAAAATATATACACAAACTACAATGTTGAACGGTCAATGTCATTGAACAAAGTTCAAAATGTACGCTCATTACTTTAAGTACTCATCACCTTTGTGGATCGAGACAGACTCTGAAGATTCGTCCAGCGCAGGAAGCGTTAGCTTAAATAACTTCCTTGACTCACAGGTAATCAAACATTATTTTTAAAACCTAATATTGTTAACCTTTCCCTTACGATGCTATGTATTTAGTGCGTCATATGACATTCTAAAACCCCGTATTTATTAATTTAGTAATCATATCGATATTCGATAATATATATGTATATCAATATAGATAGTATATATATTGATATGTAGATAGTATATCGAGATTCAATGTAATAATGTTGTAAAAATTCCCATTATTACAACATTACTACAACTCGACACGAATAAATGAATATATTTTAACGGAGGGCTTCGAACCGCTATTTTTTTTTTCATTTTGATTTTCGTTCCGGCCGAGTTCCTAATACTTTTTTCGGTTCTGTTATAAGTACATATATTTGAAACTTATTTTCTAGCATAACGCTTTTCAAACAACTTTTTCTTCTTTTATAATAAGCATTCTATTATAATATTGTCGAATATACTCTTTTTAATTACTGATGACTTGTTAGTCAATGTATTATTTTCCGTTTCTGCTTCTATATAGAGATTTTAAATTTACAATTTACCTATAGAATTTTTTTTCATAGAAAATGTCTAGGATTATGTATAAAGTTATCATGTGAGCGATAAATTTAATGCAAATAATTAATTGAAGGTATAATAATTAGAACTAAAAATATATATGGCAGACCCACTTTAATCCGGTTCCAGTCTAATCCGGCACCCCCTGTAGTCCGACATCCAAATACAAGTATAGTACATATATACGGTAATGCTTCGTCGATGTAAAAAATGCAAAATTGTGATTCTGGACTGCCTAAATCGTAATGAATCTTACGATTGATATACAATTTATGATACAAGAAAAAACCGCGAGTCAGATTTTTATCTGCAAACTTTCAAGAAAGTTAAATATCCAGAGGTGGAGTTTTTCGGTTCAAAATCAGCGGCAGATTGGCAGTCAGCTGATCAGAAGTAAAAAGGGGGGGGGGGGGGTGTTCGAAAGAATTTTATTTATTTAAGGAAAGATAAAAATACAATTTAAAAATAGATAAATAAAACACTAAAAAATTCAAATATTATTTTGAAAATATGTCCGAAGTAACATTAAAGCATCGAGTGTTTCGTTATTTAGTTTGGACACGGACTAAAACTCACAAAATTCCCGATTTACCGACAAATTATTTATTTCCGTCGCTGTAGATGAATACTTATATACTATAATACTTTGATGTGATTCGTAATTATATTACGAAAGAATACAAAAAATCTGAACCCCGTGTCTATTATATTTCATATCGATATTCCCATTATTAGGGTCGAGGTGTAGTAAATACATCACCGGTAGGGAAAGGTTAATATAATAATTTGGAAAACATATATGTATGTACTGTATATATGTATACCTTGGCTTCGCCTACGCTCGTCAATTAATAGTTACGCCACTGTTTCCAAGCGTCCAGACTTCGGCGGGAATGTCTCAATTTAGTAGCCTTCATCGTGCTGGTAAGGTGTCAGATTTCTGTTAGATAAAAATTTCAATCTCGAACTTTTCGGGATTACGTTTACTAATCCCGGGATTCATGAGGATTGAATTCGGGTCGGGATTGATCACACATCGCTCCGAGATACTCTCAACAGCGGATTCGCGTGCGAACAACGCGACTTTCAAGTTATAGCGGCGAACTTTTAACGTCAGAAGAGCGTCGAACACTACATTATTTAAAAATGCTAGTTATTATAAAAGTAATGGCATTTTATATAAATATATATTTTTTATGCGCGACATTGATAAATTACATGCGTCAGGGGAGACACGTGCAAAATGCTCCTGTCTGTAATGTGTTAATATACCCCGAATAAGGCGGAAATTTTATAACACATTATTAAAAAAATAAACCTGATACACTATATTTTCTATTTCAAATAGTATAGCTTGTCAAAAACATAATATTGGCGACATAGCCTTTTATTTGAACCGGTTATTTTGCAACGCTCATATTCTGTTTCAAATTTTCATCTAGGCAGTTGTGAACAAACTGTCCATCGAAGAGCATCATTTATATCTGCATATATTATTCAATAGTGCCAAGGTAATAATAAAATATTAAATTCTACTTTATTTGATTCATTAATATGCTCGAAGTGATAATTGATTATAAAGTAATATATTTTTTATCGTGCCCATTGTATTATTTGGTCTGTACGAAGTCATATATCATGCAAAAAAATTGCAAACTCTTTGCAGTAATTGATTGAGATTTTAATTTCGCTCAGCCTTGAAGGCATTTCAACAGAGCTATGCAATAGAAAATGGTTTAACAGTTGAATTGGTTTTTAATATTCATCGTTGGTAAGCTAATTGCAAAATGCCAGGAAAGTTAATGTCATGGATTCGATTTAAAATCATAATAACGGGGCCTTATCAGAACTACCATTTTTTTCATCAATGTCAACTATGCACGTAATATTGCACTATTAATTTTTACCGGTCCTCTGACTCACGCATTTGAGACATAGATTTTCTTCCGATGGGCTCTGTCAAAAAGACCCTAACGAATATTCGAATATATTTGCCCTTTTTTCAATATTCGTAAATTCGAATAAATTTGACTTCCTTGGTATATTTGTTTAGGATGCGTGACGAATCAGACGTCAATGAATCGAAAAACGAGTCAAGACTAAAAAAATAAACACTTTGACTCCCCACTGACTCGAGCTGTTTATTGATCCCGCTATTTGGAAGTATGCCAGCCCGCTCAGCAAAAGTGCACAGCAAGATGCAAAACGTGAATTTAATATCCATGTCCCCAAGGATACGCTTAAAACTAAAAAAACTGGTGTACAGATGGCCCCGGGTACGCATTTATCCTCGAAAATCCCGCAAAGAAGCCCTTAAATAGATCAGAGTAGCACAAGGTCTACGTCCAACTAGTCCGCTTTTCGAACCGCTGACATGACGAATAAACGCTTCGCGATCGGACGCCATACCCGAATATGTCTACAGATTGTTTACGATTATGTTATAAAAAAGACACAGTTAATTAGTATTAATTCATATATAAAAGCTAAAAACTATCGAAAGTTTTACATTGGAAATATAGGGGTGGGATCGTATAAGGAACATATGGGAAATTATATAAGCTTGATATGCTAATGGTAAGTTATATGCATGTATTTATGTGCGAATGAGATGAAGATTTAGTATTTTTTAATAAGTTAAAAATCTATATATTTATCGACAGAGTTTTTAACATCTGGAATTCATCAGATAATCTTTAACTAATGATTCGTCAATATTTTTCTAATGATAAATTGTATTGGTTGTTGATTAAGAATATGGGGTTTTGTATGTAGCAGGGACTCTTAAACTGGGATCCGCGAAGTCATTGCCGGGGGTCCGCGAAAATATAAAAAAACATTTATCTATACTTGAACAAGGTATTTTCGTGGAACGATCTACAAAAAACATTATAAGAAAATCTATTTTGATCAATGAATGTTTATTTGTTTGAAAAATTAAGTCTTGAGAACGATGTAAATTGTTGAGATGAGGTATGCCAAAATAAAATTGCTCTGGAGAGGGTCCGCGAACTATATAAGTTTAAGAACCGCTGGTCTAGAGAATACATACGTATTTATCACCACTATATATTGTAGTAAAAGGATAATAATATATTAATTAGAGTATGTATGATATATTCGTTGATTGTATCATATTACAGGTAAATGTAGTCTACTGCTAAAGTAGGGCTTCTTCAATATCCATTCAAGGAGAAAAGGTCACATCCATATTGTCTGTATCTTACATTTACTTCCTCATGTGCTCGCTATTGAAGTCAGCATCAATTATGAGTTTTATTTATGAACCCTCATCCAACGGGTCACTTGGGTAAACGTATCGAAGGGCGCGATCTCGACAGTTTTCCTTGGAAAGTAGTAGAAAACTTCTTGAGACGACCATATTGATTTTACTAGAAAAATTGGTTTCAGAATATCCTATACTCTAAATTGCCATTTTATGGATCTACGTTAGTCAATCGATGTTCACCTCGCATTTTTATAATCTACCGTAGCTTTCCTTTATTAATCGTGGATTATGACAATGTATTTATTTTATATTTGCGGTCAATCAATACCATACTTAACATGTCGTCTTTAGGCCTGATCCACACTATGGTGCCGGTAACGGTTCGATCTCGCTCTTGGTCTCGGTCCGGTCAAATATTCTCATACAAAAAACGGGATTGGAACGATCCTATAGTGTGAATACTCTGATTGTTTCTTGTGTAAGAATATTTGATCGGACCGAGACCGGAGCGAGATCGAACCGTTACTGGCACCATAGTGTGGATCAGGCCTTAGTGATCCTTTATGCATAATAGCAATAGTATCATTATGTTGTTGCACTTGAAAATTCAGATGGGATCCATCAATTTCTTTTTTTTATAGTTTCAAATATTAAGAAAATACAAATAATAATGATGCCTTCTAATGAGGACGTCGAACAAGAAGTTGCTTGTGTAGTTATCTGCTAGAAAATCTGTTTCCACTTCTCTATAAAGTCGATGACCAGCGTGCTGGAACTGATGAGATCTCTCTTGATGACCTTTTAATTTTCTTCATTGACTTCACCGTTTTTGTAATAGCAATCCTTCTTCTAATTTTCTGTTCACTTCCACCTCTCTTTTCAGTGAATAAAAACAAATAGACTATGTAGAAATTTTGTTGGTCATTAATACGTTGGTCAAATTACCGGGGATTGTAGTTGGTTGGATTAACAGTTTATTTCCATTATTAAATATATGTCCTCTACGGTATTCTGTAAGTTATGTAATCTACACTTATATTATATACATATGAGTAGAGAATGCATAATTACTCAGAGAGAGGGTGACCCCAGTTGCGAGACTCTGATAGCGAGAGACATTTCCCCGCTAAGGCACTCATCCTCCGTAGATGTCAGCGCACATTCCTCCTGTAGAAAATTTTCATCCACTAAAAATAAGGACTGCGACTACTACTACTAAATTAATGATTTAGTAATGACGTAGCCCGTGGGAGTTGGCGTCATCTTCGGGTGATTTTATCCCCTTTTGTGGTCGCGGTTCAGCGGTCTTCACTCACTTCACCGGCTCAGTGCGAAGCAATATTTATGCAAGAAGAAGACGCCTATCGGCTGCTCGTTTGACTTTAAGGTAGTTGAAGGGGTCTCGTCCCTTATGTGGGTAGGGTGTTCTACTATGTGGATTAGCTGTGATCTTATCTATTTTGCCATGGACTCTATGCTTCTCTGTGTCCCACAGTTGATCAGGTAAACCATGGAAATCCTGATCGAGAAACTTACTTATCTTATTTTACTTATTTATCAAGCGATTTCAAGTTGTCTTTGATCATCTCTAACTTTAATTTTACATGTAACTTTTCATATGTCTGCGATCCTTCTACAACTATAAACAGCCGTGCCTGCTTATCGTCTTATCCTTTCAGCATCCTCTTTTGATCACCTCAGAAGCGAAGTTTCTCTAAACCATCCATTCTTCCTCATTCTCTAGCATCGAATTCATCAATCCTTCTCCACTTTTTATACCTGCATGCTCGTGTCACATGTTTCTGAGGAAAAATAATGCCGATGACTATGATAATGATTTTGAGGGAGTGATTTTTCATATATTTCCACACATACGAAGAAATTTATTATATGATTATTTAATTAAATTGTCACAAAGAATGTCAAAAATATGAATTGTGATAATGAATGCCAAATTTGGATATTTTAATGAAAGTTTCATTTAGATGTTTATATTATGTCCTTATGTTAATGATGATATACTTCAGATTCCTCGATTTCTTCGAAGTACTCAGCGTTTCCAAACTTATTGTCGATAGTGTATATAAATATGTCTATCTCAGTATTCTATAGGTAAGCTCCAACCACTGATAAAGTATTCTGTCATTTACGTATATCCTAAATCATTGCTTGTTATCCTTATTATTTTGACATAGACGAGGTCTTCTGATAGGCTTAATGCCATCCTTACTACACGGTCTGTTTAGTAATTAATAGATACCTGTGTTTTTACTTTAACTTTGGCTGTTGATTTAACTCTTTATGGACACTGTCCACAGTCTCATCGTGTGATCGAAATTTTGCATCCATTTCTATAAAGCAATGTAAATCAGGAAAGTTATAATCTGACAAGCTTTCAACGTTGCGAATATTAATAACAATTTACGAAATCTGAATAATTGTACATACCGGCATTAAATTATAATCTACAAAGCTGCTTTTTTGTCTACAAGTAGTTTACGCTAATTATTGTCAAATAAACGTCGTCTACTTTTAATGCAAGGTGGTTATGGCTTCAGTAGACGTGGCTAAAATTATAGCGAGGGAACTTGCAATATTAAGTGAATAAATATCGGCAACTAGACTGCCGTTTTGTTTGCTTACAATATCAAAACAACAAAATGAGAAAGAATCAGCTTTGTAGTAATCATTGCATAAATAATGTCATTGTCTCCCATATTTTAAGTATATTTATCTATTATTTTTGATCCATTTTAATACATATGACTCATAAAGTGCATATCCACATAAATTCTATAATTAATGTTTTCCTCCCAATTGCTAATCAGTGGAGTTATCACATGTTCGTTTGACAGCTGTCTGGAATTATTGTAAATATATATATATGTAAACGAATACAATTACTCGTCGAACAGTCAGTGAACGCCGTGATTATGTTTCATATTTAAGTATATATTTTTTTTTATGTATGTATACGATATTTGCACGCGTATACACGTTTGCTAAACTTCGTCCGCAGTCGCTTTACGATTACTGAATGATATGGATCTCTCCACGTGCTCGTGATGATTTAATTGTGATCTGGTTCAATTATGGTGATGATTATGTTGTATTTATGATGTGTATTTGTGAAAATGGCGGGAGTTGTTCTTCCCTTTCCGGCAAAGTTTTTCCTGCTGAATGTCGATCGGAAAATGCATACGGTAACAAAAGTTGTTTTGAATTTTCGTATGTATATTTTTTCAAATTTATATTGAATGCATCAATTAAATCTATTGGGATGTTAAGATGAAAGATGTTATTTTACGTCTGCATAATTATTAATATAGAATTATTTATTGGCGTTTTTTTCTGCATATTAGTACGGATTTATTTTGATTTTCAAGCAAATATTTCATAGAAATTAATATTTATATATTCTTATGTAAAATCGATTTTTTGCGTATAATATATACATCTTTGTGCGATTGTTTACCGTTTTTATCAAAGAAAATGAGATGCAAAAAAATGGATTGAATGAAAATAAGACCGAACATTGTCTGTGCGTATGACCAACAATTCAATGTTGATTTGCTTTGTCTTCCAAATGGTCGATTTTCCGGAAAATTTATTTCAAAATCTTCGAACGACCGAAAATACAAATACTAATAATGCGAAAATTCGAAACGTCGCCTCGATTCCCGTAGAAAAAATAGCGTCTCTTGCAGAAAATCTTCATTGACTTTCAAATGTATTTCGCATATCGACTCTTATTGAACAGTCTCGAAAATAACCAAGGTTTCTAATTACACTCCCGAATGCACAAAAAGCTTATTTGCAATAGTACATTATCATCAATGCTATTTTTTCTATCGCAAATAATTAACGTCCAGTCACGGCGCCATTTTTTTCTGCCTAGGTGGATAGAAATTCAATGATTGCACAAGAAAATCCGCTAAAATGTGGCAGGCGAATCAAAGGCTATCGTTAATATTGATGATGTTCAATAATTGCAGAAACCACAATGCTTCAACCCATTAATATTATCGCGTAATTCAGCAGTTTCTGAGCATATGCATTTATCTATATCACACGGAAGTCATACACAATACACATTTCCATGCCAAAAGACCACTTAAAAAGATCATCTGGATCTTTAATCTATCTACATATGCGTTTGAGCAGTTGATGCGGGCGACAGCTGATCTATATGGATAAATTAATATATTCATAAAAGATTTTTTAATAGACATTAATAATCAATCACCAATTGATCATCAGCCTTATTGAGTCCACCGTAAGACGATGATCCAATGTCTTCTTCCAAATGCCTTCGTTCTGAACTAATTTCGTCCAACAAATCCAGCGATTATTTGCTTCAAATACATAATGCATTATTATAAAACTATTTCCATGTGCTTGAAATTAACAAGATACAATGCGGTTTCTGTGGTCAAACATATGATGAAATCATACATATTGAATTGAGATATACATCCTCAACAATGCGGTATTTAAATAATAAATTCGCATATCAAATAATGTATAAATTAAAAACAACCCGGCATTGTTATAGTGGACTAGATTCTAGATCATCATTGTAAAAGTCTGGGTTCAAATTCTGATTTTGTGGAAAAAATGATTGTGTTAATAAATCGATCGTCTGGATCCAGGCTTAGTTTGATTTGCTGTTCTTGGAAAATATAGTTGCTGAAACAATCAATAAAGTCGGGCAAGGCCATTTCTAAAATGATATCCACTGCATAACTAGGACCTATTCCTCTGTAACATACATTCACTTCCTCATTCTCTCGATATTGAAGGTAGCATGACCTCCGAGTTTCATTTAGAACGCTCACCCAGCGGGCCACCTGGATGAACGTGTTGAAGGGCGCTTTCGCGACCGTCTCGATAAGGCGTGTGAAGTAAAAAAAATATGTTTTTATTTTTCCTCAGGAGATAGTAAACAACTATTCGGCGACCTTGTTGATTTTACTGGAAAGGGCTTTCTGGGGTACAAAGAGTCCAGTCCCCTCTTTCCTCGCGAGGGTACTGCCGAGCTAGCATGAAGTCTTATGTAACGGCATAGTACATCTTGGATTCCCTTCTACACCAATTGAGGATGTATAACCCGTACACGTGCAATTTACTCCCTCGAATTCGAGACTAGGTGATTTTCCATTTTAGGTTGACCCTGGGCCAGTAATGTAGCATGAAAGCCTCGAAAGGTTGGGAACCTCAAATAATTAAGTACTCTTGAATGCCTATTATTCATATTGTATAGTATGTAGCTGGTACTCGGAGCGTTGCTGCCAAAGAAGTAATCATTCTAAAAATATTGTTTGAAATTTGAAAGAGTTATCTTGTTTAATTAGGAATGATAGAAATAATGAAATTTATTTTATTTTGTTGGTTTTATTATAAATATGAACAAACATACAAACATTGATTTTTATATAAGATCTACTGAAAGTTAATTACACTATACCTATATTATTTGAAAAAGTGCAAACAATAAGTTGACAAAGTTTCATCGCAATCGAATGAACGGTATGGCAGCGCATAAAACACGAACAAACATTTTTTTAAATTTTTGCATATAAGACTATACCTATGTTACTCACGCAATCCTTAGCAATAAATGGACGAAGTTTTATCGTAATTTAATGAACGGTATGGCAGCGCATTACATACGAACAAACAAAAATTCATTTTTATATATAAGATAATATAGTCGTGAATGCCTATTATTTATATTAAGCGATGTTTCGCGGATATATTCTTTATAAGTAGGTAGCTTTTTGTAGTTGAAATGGAAGCACTAGGTAGTATTTCGTAATTGTGGAAGCTACAAACGAACAACATTTTATAGATATATTAAAAATGAGGGTATACATAATTGGTGCATAGGCATCATTTCGTTAGGACAATCCATAGAAAACCATCAAAATAAACAGGGCTTCACACCGGGATGAAACCAAAAACCGACAAAATCGTCATTCATCACGGAACGAAAACCGCACTAAACCGATACAAGGTTTAGAAATGCACACCACAACCACAACCAAAATGAAAAGATAACGGTTCGAAGCACTGAAAATAATTCCCATCCTGTAAGTGCCAACCGGGATATTCAAATAACCTTTAAGTAGTCATTTAAGTACTCTTTCCAGTCCTCGATTTTTTTCCGATGTTACACATAGTGACATTGATTTTTCCGGCGTTATTCCGACTACTTCTACATTGAGTGTATAATGTGTTTATATTTAGCATAGATTTATATTTAGCTTGAGTGCTACGCCAATTTTCGCAAATCTTTGCCTAAAATATGACGCATATAAATGACATACTGCAACAGACAAATTTAACTGTGGAAATGTTTTCGCAAAGATATAACGCTACTTTGTACTTGAGAATAACTTAATTTTACTTTTGGATAATAGTGAACGCTGATTCTGACTAATATATTTTTGTTTCTATAAATGAAAGAAGAATCTTCATGACAGCATCGGATGAATCAGATTTCTCCTCCAGATATTTCCTCCAATTGCCAATAGTAGTCCACTATGGGAATATGTTACCAATAATGATGATTTTAGTCCAAATATACATTTTTCTGTAGCCAAATCAGTAGGACCGCAAAATCTCAAAAATATTACAAATAACTCTAATAACCCTTTGAGCAGTTAGCTAATTTTAAATCTTCATAAATGTATATGATATATTTGTATGTTCGCTACTTATCATCCGTGTAAATCCACTTATCTGTTAGGACTGTCGCAGCGTGTATGAAGCTTGTATATCAATAATTAAACACTGTCGATAGCACACAGTATTCTATTCTATTTCTTTGCGTAAAGATAAACAATACACTTGAAATTCTTTTATTATATCATTCACAATCTATACAATCGTACGATATACGTCTTTGTCTCTCTCAAAGCTCAACGTATAAGAATGCTCTTTCTGAATCACTGGAATTCGGACACAACTCTGTGTCTTACCTCTTTAATTATATTTTATTCGGAAAAATTATTCTTGGAAATGGTTAGTAAAAACCGATGACAAGCTTATCTCTCGTTTTGTCTTTCGTATGTTAATATATTTGTGGGAAATTATTGAAGCATATATAAAAAAAGAATGTGATCAATTTTGAGAATGACCCCCCATGGAATCACGTGCGCGTGGAATAAATTAGCATAAATGACCTGGATTCATGGTATCTTAACCAGTTCTTGCGCATTTTCAACAATAATATAGAACGGTTTTTCCTCAAATAATACGTCAATGCGCCCATTCTCTAATGGAGTTGATTAATATTAACCATTTATGATTTTCAAAAAAGCGTAATGATATTCATTAAACGCTTAAGTCATTATGTCTTCGGGCAGCGATTTGTCTCGTGGTTCATCTCTTTTGATGAATAAGACAGTCGGTAATCAAATGATGGTTCGCAGATTTTTTGCAAGAACACGTGTTGGGCTTCCGGGTCAGGTGATGCAGGTCAAATACTTCGCCACGAGAAGTACTCCGTGGATATCTTCGATGGTAGTCGTGTAAAAAGTTAATCCTGATGAAGTATGTCGGATTGCAAAACGAGTTAACTTTTTTTATTTTATTTAGTTTGTATACAGCGTGTACTTGTATACAATATGAAACACTTAATTCGAAAAAAATGCTTGCATCAAATCTGTACAGACATGGTTAGCTATCGAAGATGACGTAGGAATGTACTAATAAATATTGTCATCATTGGCCGATGCTTTATTTTCTTTTGGAGGATGATTCAATATATAAGAGTCTTTGACGTGTAATTTTTAATGCGCATTTCTGTTAGTTTTTAGCCCTCTGAATAGTGAGCTAATTTTGCACTCCGCCATTTATAGTCCCTACAAATCCACTTATCCGTCAGGACTGCGCAGCGTGTATAAAGCTTGTATATAAATAAATAAGCACTGTCGATAGCACACAATATTATTGTAGTTAATCTCTTCGCGTAAACATAAACAATACACTTAAAATCGATTCATTTGGGTCATCATTATTAGTCGATAAATTTAGGTTATCGATCTATACAATCTACGCAAGACACTCCGTTTCGATCTTTCTGCCAAACTCAATGTACAAGACACTCTTCGTCTCTGTCTCTCTTCGAGCTCAACGTGAAAGAATACTCTTTCTGAAAACGGATGATACAGATAAATGGAGAGTGTCTTCCACGTTGAGTTTAGAGAAACAGATACGGAGAGAGTAGCTTGCGTACATTGTACGATTGTATAGATCGTTAACCCAAATTTATCGACTAATAATGATAGGTGAATGATATAATGAATCGTTACAAGTGTATTGTTTATATTTACGCAAAGGAATGGGCGAATATTGTGTGCTATCGACAGTGTGTATTTATTTATGTACAAGCTTCATACATGCTGCGACGGTCCTGACAGATAAGTGGATTTGTAAGGATGAAGCATTTTTTTATCTACTAAATCAGCGCTTCTTAAACGTATGTAGTCCGCGAACCCCTTCTTGAGCAAAATTTCTTTCGCGGACTCCCTTTTGAGCAAACTTTTTTTCGCGGATCCCCTCGTGAATACATTTTTTTGGTGGACCCATCTCAACCCTTGTAACCTAATTTTTCCAACAAACAAACATTTATTGGTCAAAATAGATCTTTTTGCAATGTTTTCTGTAGATAATTCGACGAAAATATCTTTGTCAAGTATAGATAAACGTTTTGCTTATATTTTTTCGGACCCCCTAGTAATGTCTTCGCGGATCTCTTCAAAGGCCATCAACATTGAGCGTATGTCGAACTGAAAGAGGACTGTTTTTTTATGAGAAAAATGATGGAATATCATGACATCCTTAGATCCATGATTGAAACTGCAATGCTGCAGTTTGGTTTTGTCGCACCTTTCGTCGATCTCATATGGTCATTGTCCAGTTCTCAGAATAAGGGTAGATGGGCCTTAACGCTCAATAGCTGTTGCTGCATTGTCCAATTATATTGTTTGAAGATTTCGGGTGTTGTTATTTCACAACTACCATCATGCATCTTCTCAGTTCCAAATTCTTCCCCGTCTGCCTCCGAATTATAATATAGCTGATATTTGCTGCAAATTTGCGGCGATAGATCGCTGATATCAATGGTTCGTTTTTTTTTTAAATTTTATTTGAGCATTTGTCTTTGGTTCTCTATTAAAAGAATCTGTAAATCCGTATGTCGTATGTTTTTCTCTTTTGGGTAGAAAAAATAAACTATCTGTTTAGATACAATCGTATTGTTCGACTATTCCACGGAATACTCCGTTATATATTCGTGCTTTACGAGTACGTGTCAAAAATAAATAGTCGATGGAATGCTTGAAAGGGAAAGTCTATCGATTCATTTCGAATGATTTTTCGTAGTTTATCCTTGCAAATATGTTTAAAATATTGCAGTTTTTAGGCTTGTTGGAATTTTCGATGACGATTATTGTTATTTAAAATCCTCGGGTTCGAGTGGGGAAATAAGAAAAGTGGTTCCAACCATGAGGACGCTGACGCAGTTTTTTGACGTATCAATACTTCTTGGAATTGCTGAGAATTTTATTGGACTATTTATGCATATTATTGCTTCTTTTGCTTCACTTGTTTGCATTTGTGGTTTGAAGGATTTCGGACCAGGACTACATATTGCATTCGACGGTTAGTCGTATAAGGAAAAAACGAGTTTGGCACGTGATTGCGAGTTTCATGTGACTCTTTTACATGCGTTGGTCCATCGCAATGATCGAACTGTCGTTTTGCTAAAAAGTTAAAATGAAGACATGTGGAAATTCGTGTAGAAAGTTCGACCGTGAATGTTATCAGCGCAGAATCTGCCAAAGTTGCCTTTTGACTGGCGTTTGCATAATTTTGTTTATGGATCCACTGTGTATAGTTATTTAAGCCATTTGTAGATTGACTGAAAATCATTGTTTCGTTTCTTGTGTGAAATATTCAATATCGCCTATGAAAAATGGCGATGAAAAAGGTGAATATTATTCATGCAATATGACGCAGATCAATAGTTATTATATCATAATTATCGTCGTAAATGCGTATGAAAATTATTGTTTATTTGCAGTCATGTATCATTTCTGACACCATTATTTACTTCGTTAACGCATTAAAATCTGATGATTAGACATCAATTGCTATAACCAACGATCATCTTGACTTCAATTTAAATTCGTGTTTTTATACATTATTTTTAGATTTTTTTTATAAAAACCGATGAGAAATTAATCATGATGATCTGTGAAATTAGAAGTACTTTAAAAATTGTAGATTTAATACCAATATATTTTTGATTACAGATACCTGAACACCGTCGAGGAAGTGATTCTTCGTATAGCGGAGGCAGAAATGATTCAATTGAAGAACTCAACGAAATCCTTGCCGAGGAAAAGTGCGTTAAGTAAGTGATAAATCATATCCTATATTAAACGATTAATTTTGTATGTCAATAATTTTGAATATGCATATCGACATCTTTATATTATATGCATAATCAGTTGTTATGTAAATAAACAACTACTGTGGTTAGATGGCGTTGAACATTATTTTAAGTGTAATTTTTTTTTAAATACTAGTAAAAATAAAAATCTTTAAAATGAGAGACACGGTTCAAGAAACACACATTCATTTTTATCAGTAAAAAGTTTGGGTATTTTTAATTTCTTTTAAATTATGTTTTACCATTATCTATTGACGATGTCAAGGCTTTATCGACGATAACGAAAAAATCAAATCAATGCAGAGATGTTTAAAATTTCATAAATATCACATGGTTATAAATATAAAAAAAACTGACCGTAGAAACCTCATGATCATTGATCCAGGCGTAATTTCATCGCATAACTAAAATTTTAAACAAATAAGGAATTCGAATTCCCCGTGAATGGTCTTTAACCGCACAAGAGCGACGAAGAACAACACGTGCATCTGGTTTAAATCCTGGGTATGTAAATTGTGCAAGAGTATGCAAGTTCTTGTATGAAAAGATAATCAACAAACAAAACAATTGTACTTGGTTGAAGTCCATGAAACATTTGGAACAGCGAGTAACTAAGAAAATGCAAGGATCAAAAGAGGTCATAATTTAGGCCACGATGATCGTTAAACAATCCTTTTCATCACGAATATACCAGCAAAGGGTTTTACAATATGCCCAGTTTAATTGTACATCCACATAGGTCAATATCCACTAAAATCATAGTTTGTAGTGAGTCTTATTTTTATCATTCAAGCGCAAATATTGATCCACGGTTGTTTTCTATCATATTTAAGGCCGTTTAATTCGCACTTGTATCATGGCGATTTTCTTCTCTTTGATCCGAAATTCAATTTGCGATCGAAAATTGACGTGTTAATACACGATAAAGAAAAATTGTGCCTGAATTATCTGATAAAAATGGTTGCGGGATCATGCAACACTTACAGACTTAACAGATCAATTGGATCGTTTTCAATTAAAAAACATTTCTAGGGATCGATAAAATGTTTTAGGATGTTTTGATTATTGTGTTAGATCTTTTTTTGAAATATATGAATCACATAGCTAAAGACGTGCAGGTAATAGGAAATTTTTAGCTGTCCCGGACAGTTTTAGGTGTTCGTGAATCCTGGGATTAATAAACGACGAAGGAGACATTCCCGCTGAAATCTGGATGCTTGGAAACAGTAGCGTAACTATTAATTGACGAGCTTAGGCGACTCCTAAGGGCAGTCATTGTTTAATCCAGGCATACATATATAAAGTACATATATGTTTTTCAAATTGTTGTATTAACCTTTCCCTACTGATGATGTATTTACTACACCTCGACTCTAATAATGGGAATATCGATATGAAATATAATAGATACGGGGCTCAGAATATATTATATTCCTTCGTAATATAATTACGAATCACATCAAAGTATTATAGTATGTTAGTATTTATCTGCAGCGACGGAAGATTTAACGGATCTAAGGAGACAGGTTTAACACTTCATAATGCATCCATCTTCATATCAATTTATAATATCGATGCTATATTTGTATGCCCACCACTTATCATCCGTATAAATCTACTTATCTGTCAGAATCAGTCGCAGCGTGTATGAAGCTTGTACATAAATAAATAAATATATAGCACACACTATTCGGTAATTTATTTGAGTAAACATACACAATACACGTAAAATCGATTCCTATATCATTCACATATCATTATTAGTCAATAACGTGCAAGACACTCTCCGTCTCTGTTTGTCCTCCGAGCTCAACGTGTAAGAATGCTCTTTCTGAATCACTGGAATTCGGACATACTCAAACGACATAACAAAATCGTTAATTCTGGGAACGTAATTTTGGGCGTTTGCAATATCATAATTCACACAATGTTATGAATAGATTGAAGTCTTAATTTCATTATTATTTAATTTTTAATAAATACTACTTAAATACATTTAAAATGGCTCTTATACAATTCATTCATATAAAAAATAGCTTTGTTATTCAAACGCTATGAGTACATATCAATTTATCTTTATATTCCCATACATGGATGCTAGCACGCATTTAACTATGTAAACATTTGCATACATTTATAGCATTTGTCATACATGCATGTATGGAAAGTAGCAACTGAAATTTGGCACTCATTTCTACAAAGCTAATTTTTGTTTCAGACAGTGTAAATTAGGAAAATAACAATTTAAAAAAATTGAAATCTGAATATTTGTATATACCGGCATTAAATTAAAATTTACAAAGCTGTTTTTTTGTACACAAGTAGTTTACGTCAATTATTCTTAAATAAACCTGGTCTACTTTCGATACAAGGTGGCTAGAGCTTCGATAGATGTGGCTAAAGTTGTAGCGCGGGGAATTGATTAAAGCATTGCAATATTAAGTACAAAAAATACTTATTATAATCAGCCATAACATATTCTTGCAAGTGTATAAGACGTTTTTATAATATATACGTACAATATCAAAACAACAGAATGCTTGATCAAAACAACGTTGCTGATTACTATAATGATTTTAGTTAAATTAATCTGTGAATTCCAGCTCTGAGAGAGAAAGAGACGGAGAGATTATCTTGCAGGTCGGAGATTGTGAATGGGAGACAGAGACGGAGAGAATATCTTGCGTATATCGTAAAATTGTATAGATCGTTAACCCAAATGTATTGACTAAAAATGATATAATGAATCGATCTCAAGTGTACTATTTATGTTTACTTAAAGAAATGACCGAATATTATGTGCTATCGACAGTGTTTATTTATTCATGTACAAGCTTCATACACGCTGCGACGGTCCCGATAGATAAGTGGATTTGTTCGGATGATAAGTGGCGGATATACAAATATATCATATAAATTTATGATGATTTAAAATTAGCTCACTGCTCAAAGGGTTAAATCATTTTTTTCGATAAATGAAATATCATCGGTTGACTGCTGAAACAACTTGCAGATTTAATTGGCAATATTCAATAGGGAAGATGCTTTCAATAATAATGCTTATAGTCGAATTACGCATTTTTCTGTTGGCTAAAAACCGCAAAGGGTTAATAAAACAAAGATAGCCTCCGTTTGAGGTTCATGCAGTTTAATTATGACGTCCGAAGATATTCGGCGATAATCGTCGAGTTCGCCTCCAATGTAATACAAATATGCGCTTCTTTTATTGCAACGTCCATGATCAAATGTTTGCGAACGAGTTACCATATAGCGTTATCATAAAAGTTATAGGTTTATTGTCTTATGACGATAGTATAAAGGCTATTTCATTAGCCAAATAGATATTGGATTATATAGAGCTCGATTATCACTATTCCAGTATGCCATGAGATCTATCGATGAGAAGGCTCCCCATTTGCTCTCCTACTTGTATCCAATGATTGAAATGGCGTAGATTTATACAATGCCAGTCGTTGGGCTATCAGTTTTGGTTATTTGAGTGGGGTGCGTTGTTTTCAATAAAATAAAAACATTAATGAAACGATAACTAATCTTATCAGTGGCTTGAATATTGTTGAAAAATTAAAATTTGATATTTGTCATGTATCATCGTAGTGCACTAGTGTGGATCTTTTTAAGTCGTAGAAGCTTATAAAGTGAGGTAAATATAATTATTTTTGAATTGATCGACATCATTATCGAACAAAGGCTATCCTGACTTGTTCTATTTGTCATGACATTGTTCTGATTCCATTCGTTTATATACATTAACTATCGGTCATTTGGCATCATTTAGCAACCAATCTTTGATGGCTTATGTTTGTGGCATTCGGTAATATCAAAAGCTATTATTTTAACAATGATACAAATTCTACTAATGATCTTTTTACGTTTGTTTTATCCTATTCGATAACAGTTGGATTTTCAATTTCCAAATATCTATAGTTAGGCTAAGAACATCCAGATCTGACTATAGCATATAACTCGAAAGTATTTTTTGGTTTTATTCATGATTTTCTGGATAGTTTTTAAATTTTAAAATCCCAACGTACCGCATATATATGGGGCATCGTCTCAATATCACTCTTATTACAGAATGTATGAAACCATATAATTTATCCGACATTAAAAAAACTTACAATGCCTAAAAGAAAGGCTTAATTACGAGGAAACGATTTAAACACCATTGAATTAGATCAGACCTATTATTTTATTAAAACGTCCATTATCCTGAGACATATCAGAGGACGGGATGTGGTCCCAGTTCCTTGGGCTCAATGCGTTTATATATCTGTTACATAGATCGTAAACATTTCTGTCTGAGGAATTATTTTTCATTCATCTTTTTAAATTGAATATTAGAAAATGTATCGATTTGCTAATGGAGCTAAAGTATTTTTTCCGCCTGTTAAAAAGCCTGTTTAGTAATAATAGCCTTCATTTCCAAAAATCTTATTCAGCAGACCCGCGGTAATACCAGTCTAATCCGGCACCCCCTGTAGTCCGACATTCCAACACAAGTTTAGTACATATGCACGGTAATGTTTTATCAATGTAAACATATGCAAAAGTGTGATTCTGGACCGCCTAAATCGTGGGCCAAACAAAAGGTAAACTTTGTGGTGGTGGAAGAAGCTTTGGATATGTAGTTTTTCCAGGAAAGAATGTTGTTTTACAAGGAGATTACAAAAAATAAGACTTTGTAACTGAAAATATATAATTAAAACGATTCAAAAATCGCCGTAAAATACGTTTTATGACGGCAACAATTTTGTATTTTTTTTAACTGCTAAGGCCATTGTGTTTATGACATTAATTCTAGAATGTAAAACCTTGTGTTGTCTATGTATATCTCGCAATTTTCAATTTTTTTTTCGGATTACAAGCACTCAAAAAAATCCGGACTACAAGGAGTCGGGGACAGTACTCGATAGTCCGACAAATTGGATAATCCGACACCGCCTTGAAAAACGCTTATCGGATTACCGCTGGTCTGCTGTACGATATTTTTTTGATTCTAACCTGCATACATTAAAACCTTAAAAAAATAAATTAAAAACCTCTTTGCTAATATTTAACTCAGAATCAACTTATTACTAAAATAAATAAAATCTAACGCTTTTCAGTCAAATATTTGTATATATTAGATAAACCCAGTTTTAACGTCGCATTTTAAACAGTCATCTTCAGCCAGTCGTCCAGGAAAGACGTTTTGAGTTAAAATTGTATTGTGAACAACTTAACCGTTTGAGTGCGGTATTATGTCAAAGGAGACCAGATTTGGTGAAAAACCGTAACATAATCCTGCAACATGACAACAGCTGACTTCATGTACCGGGCACAAGGTTAATATAATGCACTAGTTAATACAATACAATAGTTAGTTAGGAACAATAGTTAATAATGGAATCGACTTTTTATAACAATATTTAAATAAACAGTTGAAACTTTGAGATTGAGTTTCATTGATAAAATGCCACATTAATACTGGGTTTATCAAATACTTCACGCATTCATTCCACTTAACACCCGCAGCTCCCCACATGAGAAAAACAAGGTGAACTATTTCTCTTTATATAGTATACGTTTTGGTATTTAAATTTTGTATTATCGTTGCTGTAATTACCGAGCAGAGCGATGAGATGAGATTTTTATATAAGAATCTAGTGAGTCCGTAAAAATACTCGCTTACTGGGGGTAATTTTGTAGTGTTATGAAGCCGTTTAAGATTTTTGAATGGTCTGTTGTTGAAAGCAACTTTCAGGACTCTGTTTTGTGTAACTTGATTGGTCGGTTGGGTGAATAATTGATTTGTAGAGAAGCAGCTGGTTGACAATCGATAAGGCGCTACGTCACTGAAAAACGGAACCGTGTACCCCCGTGGCCGCCAATCTGCGCCCTAGCGCCCACGACACCTGCGCTCCACTTGAGTTTGGAGAATTACTCCAAGATATTTGGCTTGGTTCTTCCGCTCGATAGAGCTATCTCCCAGCATGAGCGTTTGCGTTTAGAGATAAAGTTTTTCGATCCTATCCATTCGAGAGGTCATGGACATACATGGCGAAGCATCAATCGCCAGCTTTGTCCGAACCCGCCGTCTACTTTGGCAGGTAATAAGGCACGGATGCCGACTAATAGAGTCTTTCGTACCATATTAGATTCGGGACCGCAGCACATCATGGCGGAATGGCAGGCTCGATGGAACAGCTCCGCCAAAGGCCGATGGACACATCGGCTCATTACCTGAAGACCTGGGCATTCAGGAAACGCGGCCAGCTGTGCTACCATCTCACCCAGGCACTCATTGGACACGGCTGTTATGATAGCTACCTGTTTAAAATACAAAAGGAGGTCGGTCCGGAATGCCACGGGAATCGGGACCGAGCGGCAGCAGACCCGTTGGAAGACATCATCTACGCTGCGATAGATATGTAGGCATACTTCTGGTCCTGAGTAATTGAAGGAAAGAGACCCAGGACAGACGAAAATGACACATGCGTTGTAGGAAGTCGGGACTCTCATATAGTGCTGTGTGAGCTACTTATGTATCTATTAGGGATCGTTGAAGCAACCAATTTGTTACTTCAAGGGCTGGTGAAATAAGCTGGGGAACACCTGCCAAAATCGGTTGGGGCATAATTGAATGTTATTTAAAATGACTGAGAGTTCTCTGTTGCTCAAGTAAGAGCGAGTCATTTTGAACTTTAATTTTATTATCTTGTTAATTATTGCATCGTGCCATACTGAGTCGAACGCCTTCTCGATGTCGAGAAGTACCATTCCGTTATTTCTTTTCATGTTAAAATTTTGTGAAATATGCTTGATGAGTCTGATTAATTGATGTGCTGTAGTGATTTTTGTAGAAACCAAACTGATCTTTGCTAATTTTTACCTTACTGTGCTAAAAACACCCGCGTGCTACCATGACATGTATTTGGTACACCATATGAAATTCTGAACCCTTTATTTCATATCGATATACCCATTATTAGAGTCGAGTTATAGTAAATACATCATGGCCAAGGAAAGATTAACAGCATTGGTGTCAAATATTTGCTGTCTATTTAGTATGATCTTTTCAAATGTAAGCTGATTGCCAGTTTCCAAGTGTTATTGAACCTGAGAAATTTTTGCTCTTTAGTTTTCTAATGTTTTTTGTTATTTCTAAAAGAGTTGCTCTTAGAAGTTCTTAATTAGCTGGTTAACAGCTTTCTTTGTATTGCTGTCGCTCATTTCCTCAGAGATTTTGTGGTTTAAGCGAAAGGTTTCTGCAAAAATGTTTGCCTTATCTAAGTCAGTTTCAGCTTTCTTATTATTTTTAACCAAGATAGGAATTTCTGTGCTTTTAATTTAAGTCCTTATAAATCTTTAATATATTAAACAGAATCAAAACACAAGCTAAAAGACTGGTTGAGGATCAAACTATTTCTATTTGTACATTTTTTATTCGCCTTCTTTTCAAAGTTTTTGTAAATATTTTTGCTATTATATTTTATAAAATGATTTTTTGTTCCAAAAATTATTTAGCAAATCAGATCAAATCTTGTAGATCACTGCGAGCTGTAAAAAATTCAAGGGTTTCAATAAAATAAAAACATGCAAATATATTGATTTTTAATGGTTACCTAAAATACAATAATCCATATAATGGAATGCATTTTAGCATTAAAATATTGTATGCACAATTTATTAGTTTTATTATGCTAACTGTTGTATGCATCTGAAGCAAAGGATAGTGACCGCTAAATTAAAGATGTCGAGATGCAATATTATATTGAATTTTTCACAAGGTGTTTCTCAACATGGATGCATAGGAAATTCTATTTTATTCAATATGAGAAATGTTATTGTTTGATTATTATAAGATATACATATTTATAGACATTCAATTAGACAAAGGCAATTAGAAATGTTATAGTTCTGATTGTTCAACAAACCATGTTTTTTGTTTTAACATAAACACGTATAAAATATATTTTAATTTATGAAACGGTATAAAATGAATCAGCTATTAAAATATTTATTATCATATAAATTTGTGTGATATTTATGAATTTGTATTGCTCAGTTTGCATAATTTTATATAACATTTTTGATGCTTTATAAATTATTAATGGTGAATGTTTTAAATTTATATAAAGATCATTCACAGATTGAAAAACTCTTTTATAATGCACTTACTTCTAGCAAAGCGATTACAATCACTTTTATTGAGTCAACACTCTTGGTAATATACACAATGTTTAGTTTAATATTTTTCGATGATGTTTTATAAAAATCATTAAATATAATAATAGATATGTAAATAATATACGTAATCTATTTTCAGAATACCAGTGCGGAATGGTCGTAGAAAATCGGTGATGCCTCTCGCACGTTCACGCAGTCCCGATGAGGATAGTTCCACGTTGGATAGTTCGGAAGATGACTCTCCGGTCAATTCAATAACGTCAATCAATTCATTGGCAAGTTTACTCAAAGAAAAACTTCAGGTAGGAACTATTTATCATTTTAATTTGTTCATCGGATTGTTACAATAAGTTTTGAGTTTAATTCTACCCTTGTCTAATGAGATTGGGGATCATTCAAAGAAGTTATTGATTTCATTTATATTAACTATGTTTTATATTTTTATAGAGTATACCATCCAAAATCAAGGAGAAACCAACGGACTACAAAATAAGAGCTTTTGTAGGATTTTTATTTCTGTGCATACTTTTCTTCGTTGGATTTGCACACGTAGTTTATAATCAGCAAATCCTTGCTCGTGCTTATTTCAATTACATAAAGTTCAATAAAGAGAAGAGAATAATTCGAGTGTTTAACGAACAACAATCAGAAGTTTTGGTGGGAAATTTAGGTAAATCACATACATAATTTTTTTTAAAAATGTTTTTTATAATTAATATTTAAATGCTGATGCTGATTTGCATTTATAAATGTATATATGCATAATCCATGATATAATACAAATCAAGTAACATAACATTTATTAAGTAATATTTAAACTAGTGATAATTTAATTTTGCAAGTATAACAATATTCGATCAATGTAAAATTTATCACGGATTTTGGTTTAAGATTTCTAATTTGTTTTAAGGTAGTAATTTCGGAACATCCAAACCGTATAATTGTCTTCACGAAGATGAAAAATTTGATGGCTCAATTTGTACCGAGTGGTTAAACGGTGCCAGATTATATTTGAATAAAGCGAACACTGCGGTTGAGGTTGAAAAAAATTTACACTGTTATTCGGTAAAATGGCAAGCACTTTTAGATGGTAAAATTTGCAAATAATTTATTTAAATATTTTCATTTCATATAACATTATTATATTTTTAGTATTGTTTTCAGGCGTTCATCCAACTGATTGCTATGATATGTCACCGTCATCATCGGAATATTGGTACGGAGGAGGTCAATTAATGAATATGACTTGGCCCTTAGGGAAAGGATCACATGGATTTGCACCTTTTATTACAGGAGATATAAAAAAGCATCAATGGGGAAATGCATTAATGAGATATTTCATCACGTCTAAAGGTGTCGTTATAACAATTGATAATGAAACACCTTTATATATTTCAATCAATCATAATAACAGTAAAAAAATCTGTTTTCAAGCAAAGCATGATGCTTTTGCTTATGTTAATCATATGACACCTTTTCCCGAATTGAAATATAAAATATGTACATCAAATAATATGAAACAGCTGCATTCATCACTCAGTCAACATTCACTCTGGGATGGACTAAAAGAAGAAGATACTAATGTTATGCATTCCTTATTATCAGAACCAGTATGGCATATAGCTCCCAGAACTAAGAATGAATTAACCGAAGCTTTGGTATTAAATTATACCGAGGATGTAATTGCTTTGGGATTTTTAAAGCAAGGACATGTTTTAATCAACGAGTATTGGCAAAATCACACGGGTGATCTTGAGCTAGACGATGCAAGATTCTCAACATTGGCTGAAACTGTTAACATTATTCATAGACGTGGCTTTAAAATAGTGTTTTCTATTCAACCATTCATAAGCACCGAGAGCATAAGCTTTGCAGAATGTGTAAAAAATGAACAACTAGTGTCTGAGAGATTCAGTGATAAAAGAATACCAGCATTGACCAGATATAAATCTTCTTCAAGTGCGGGAGTTTTAGACGTCACTAATAATAAATCAACGACTTGGTTGAACGAAAAGTTAAAGAAAATCAAAGACACATATGAGATTGATGCCTTTTTTATAGATTTTGGAACGGCTTATAACATGCCACATTATTATCAATGCGAAAAAAGTCTCACCAATCCGGATGAATATAAAACTATTTTCATAAGAAGCATAGAATCTACCATAAAGCTTTTGGGTGTGTCGTCCACTATTTCATTACCTAAGCCACCTATTTTTGTGTCTCTACCACCGTTCGAATCGAATTGGGAATCCCTTCAACTTGTTATTCCGACTATTTTATCGTATGGAGTAATTGGTTATCCATTTTTGATTCCGGGGGCAGTTGGCGGTGATATTTATTGGCCTGGTGGTGATCAGTTTGTTCCAGGAGCTTCAAAAACTCAATCTGAACAACCGTTCATTCAAGAAAGCGACAAAATACTTCCAGATAAAGAATTATACTTGCGATGGTTACAACTGGCATCATTTTTACCCATAATGAAATTCACACATTTACCTAGTAAATATAATGATGAGCAAGTTCTAGAATCTGCTAAGATATTGACTAATTTACGGCTGAAAACGGTAGATCATAATTAAAAGATATTGTATTGTATTATTTTTGATTATTTGTACATTTTTAATTCAATTTTTATTTCAAGGTTACTCCATTACTAATTAAGTATTCAGATGAAGCATTAGATAAGGGTTTGCCTTTAATACGACCGCTCTGGATGCTTGAACCAAACGATTCGGCCTGCTTAACAGTAGATGATGAGTTTTCTGTCGGTGAAGAATTAATCGTTGCACCAATTCTAAGAAGAGGCGACGTTGAAAGAGAAGGTGAACCTTTAGTTTTAATATTTGATATTAAAACGCATTTCTTAATATTCCTATAAGATATGAGTAACTAATATTAATTGTATTTTTAGTTTACTTACCATCAGGTGTTTGGAAAGACGGAATAGACGGTTCGCTGAGAAAAGGCAGCAGATGGATGCACGATTATAAAGTACCAATTGATAAAGTGGCATATTTTGTTAAAATGCCGGATAACACAAGGTTTTGAGAAGTTTTTTAGTTTTAAAAAAGTATCAGTATTATGACTATAAACATTAAAATGGTGTCAACTAGTGAATCAGTGTATTTTTTTAAAGAAGCATTTAACCACATGATCATTAATAAATTATTAAATATTGCCGATTGTACTAATATTGATTATTATTTCATAAATGCCTTAATATGAAGATCTTCCAATTGAATTTTTGCAAATCGGATGTAACTAGTAAAAAGACTTCTAAATTGCTTAATCCATTAACAGCGTGCGATATTTTAATATGCTAAGTGATGATTATCAATTCTCATTTACTAAATTAGATATGATTTTCTTAATATCATTCCATATTGCAAATATCATCTGATACTCTACTTTCATATTTATTTAATTTAGATATAATTATTTATCTAAGTCCGGTCTGAAAAGATTGACCGTTATTTATTTTTCCATCTAATGTTTGATGTTAGAAATAATTTCTTTCGATGAAATTAATTTGTGAATTGATTGTAAGATATTTGTAAATCATTCCATTTTTAATGTTTTAAAATTTGCCAAACGGACTGCGCTGGCGTGCTTAGAAAATATATTACGGCAGTGTATTTTTATGACAGTATTTAAAAAGAACAAGAGTAGTATTGGACTTTCATTGGTTTAATGGATCAATAAAAAATGATTTTTCAGAAATATACTAGTCGAATCAAATACGTCTTGATCGACGTTGTTAAACTTAGTGCAGTGGAATCATGCTTCGTTTATATGATGAAATATATTAATTGTACAGATTTCATTTTATGCTGGATATATTCCACTGTATCTTAATTTGTATTCATTATTATAACGTATTCAAATTAAGAATGTTCTCTAGTCAGAGGATGGTGCACAGTTCATAATCTAAATGGATTCGATTGATTGTGCTATCAATGAACAATAAAGTATTACAAAGTGATTGTGGTTTTATTTCCCAAATAAAATTTAATTTTTATTAATCGTAACTACCTAAAAACGGCCAATGTGCAATTTGCATCTTTTATCTGTTTGTTTTGCTACATATCCCGCTTGATGCCACCACAAAAAGCGTCACAACGTCCTGGAACTTTTGGGCTTTTTTTGCTGTTTCTTTTGTAACTTTGTGATTTAAAATGTGCCTAAAATATTGTACATTTAAGTTATGAAAACACATTTTGAAAACACATTTTGAAAACACATGAAACCCTCGAAATTCGTCAAAATGTCCGATTAGGCATAAAAAACTGATATTGTATGAGATTCCAGAATTTAATCAAAGGAATTCCAAAAAAAATGGAATGGATGCTTGCTCCAAGTGTTTCTAGGCAATAGCAACAGCTCTGCTCTCGGACTCTGAAATTATCATGTCTCGAGTCCCGCAACTTTGAAAAAGCCGAGACTTCAGAATCCCTATTATCTATTGATGTTAAATCCTTGTTACCCGTATGTAAAATGGCTAAAGATATAATCATTGTTAGATCTATGGAAATCATAACAATCATTGTTAGATCTATGGAAATCATAACAATCATTGTCACTTCAATTAAATTAGCAAGTTAGCGTTGATAAATGGATTTCAATAGTTTGATTACTTGATTTGATTGGTCCTCTATAGGTAAATCATTAGTTTGAACTTGTATTTGAGATTTTTTTTATTTTTACTGATATTTTTGTTTGTGCAAAAGTGGCGGTTGCTAAAAATGTCAAAAATTGTGAAAAAAAACACTCGTATAAATAAATTTGGCTGAATGTGAACTATACCACAATTTTAAAAATTATTTTTACCAAAGAATTGATCAATGAACTGTTGAATTTATAAAAAAAGATTTTTTGGTACACATTTTTTTTTTAAATACAAATAGTTAACTCTATCCTAAAAATTGTTTTGTCATCAATTTAATTCTGCACAAAGGCGTTATAATTTTAATCACATAATTTTTGCAAAACATTAAAAATATTTTTATTTATTATTTTAAATAGCGTAGTTTTTATTTTCATATTTACAGTTTTTTGAATATATTTTTTTGGTTTTTAAATATGGTCGCCATGAGATAAACTAATTTGGGGCAATATTTGTCAGTCAATTACTATTTGACAGATGTCAAAATCATACAAGTACCGCGAAATCATAAAAAGTTTCTGTACAATTAATTTTCTATAGACTTGTTACATAGCTTAATCACATTTAATTAATTTATATTTTGTATTTCTTGCATTTTTGGTAAGTAAAGAATTGAAAAAAGTCTTATCTTCAGTTATACATATATAGTCGTTAAATTTTACTCGAGGTTCAAATTGTATTTTTAAGTTCTATCAATTTTTCATTAACAGTTACAACAAAGAATTTTTTTATTTGAGAGATTCTTTCGGTATTCCATCATTTAAAAAAGTTTTACATATCAAAAACGATTGAAAATCGTGACAGAAAATAAAAAAAACCTACTTTAACTCGTAATGTGAAATTTAAGCAGTACTTAGTTTCAATAATATGCAAATAACACACAATTAATTAACACTTAACAATGGCTTGATTAGCTAAAACATTTATTTATTTATTTACTCCATTTTCAATATTTAATATCACTAAATATTGAAGCCATTTTACAATGGTAATACTTAAATAAGCAGGCTTTCGGACGGAGAAAAGATTTTGTCTCACATGTTTTAAAGTAGTAGCATGTTTATTTCCTTCCACTTTTGATTTTCCCGTTGGAACAAACAGCACAATCTTTGTTTTCCATTTGGGTGTAAATAAATAAGTGTATAACGAAAGCAGGATGCATTCCTATTCTTTTGATTTATGAGTGCATCTGTGGATAAATTTGTAGAATACGATGTCTTTCACAATAAAGAGACGCGTCGAGTGAACTCGACATTGGAGTGTAAAGGGTTAATGTTGTTAAATAAAACACAATATTAACATTTTGTTTATATTTTTATTTATTTAATTTCTTCACGCATTCATATCCCATACGCACAATGAATGGCATGATGCGATACAATATTTTTAATATACATTTGATGACATTTTCATAAGATATTCTATTCAGGGTAATCTTACAAAGCGTATATTTGAGAATACCAGAAAAAATCCATTGCTGCTTTCGTTTTTTAATTATATGTATTAATTATGACTAGAGGCAATCAGTTTGTAAATATATATATACATGCACACACAAATGTATGTGAATGTGTCGGTACGTTGTGTATATAATAAAGCAAACAATTTCATCGGAACACATAGTACTAGATTTTACGTAATCAGAAAAAGCAACCAACACAAATATTTACATTAATTGGACAGCTATTTTAAATTATACTCAATGAATAATATAGAATATATTAGTATAACATTTATATTGTGTTCATTTTCGTAACGTGATACAGTTTATGCAGACATGCAACTTTCGTATCCGTAGGGATTAAAGTTAGTATACCCTAAATAAGCCTATGAAAAATGTAGCATCAGTTTCCTCTGAAAATATATCACAATCTGAGAGGCTGGGTTTTTCATACATTTTCATTTTCATCATCATAGGCTAGATGAGGAAGTTTATTGGATAGAAACTATTTACGTATACTAAACAAACATTTTAAATTACGGTTGTGTAATAGCCAGTTATATTTCAAACAGTTTCATTCAAAAGAATGAGACAATCTATCTATTGCTAACAACGAATATACTCATATTAAAACATTGATATCATGAAATGCTTATTGAGGATTAACACATTTCCTTTATACAACAATAAATGAGGTTCACATTGAAGAATGAAAACTCATCCCGTCGTCGCTTTAAGACAACGCGGATAAGTTAACAACGATATTACATAAAAAAATATTTCACAATGTTTAAAACTAAATACAGATATAAATACAAAAAATTGGTTGTGAATTACGTGGAAATTTTTCGTATTCGACCAACTTTTTGTATGTATACCGTCCACAATACATATGTAGATGCATCGTGGAGGTATTTTGGAATTTAGAAATGGGATAAGTGTCTAATTATTTAATCACTATCTATATGTATTTATATAAAAAAATAAAAACAAATTAAATTAAATGTCGTGTGCTCCATCAGTACCCTTTACATGCCACATGATACAAATACTGACGCTTATAAATTTTCCTTGCTTTACCAAAAAAGGTACATTCAGATGTTTAGTCAATATTTTCTCTATGCTTAGTTCAATCATTTATTCTCAATATCCTTCAAGGCAATTCTATGTGTAGCACCATACATTATATAACTCTATATATTTCACAAATTATCTTATAACGTTTTAAAATTATAATTTTTACAGTTGAACAGATTGTTTTTCATCTGTTCGCTTCGTTATACGGAAAGCTTTCGTACAGCAATTTTTTTGTCGGTATAATAATGAACATAACTTAAAATAATCGATATCAAAATGACAACTGTGGTTTTTGGAATTAATTCTAATATATCTCTCAGGCATCCTGATATAATATAAATATAGTAATTTCAGATATATTCTTTTCAATTGGTCTTTTTTACTTTAAGTTGATGACGCACATATCTATCATTCATTTGACATCATTGCTGGTTTATTTTGTATCATAATAACCAAATCCGGCTTAAAAATGATAAACATCTGATTGTCAACATCTATAAATGATAGAAGAGAATATAATTTAACGGTTTATTGACGTTGTTCAGCAAATGCTTATGAATATATCTGGCGAATAAATTAAAATCCATTTTTCAAATGAATATACATGAACATCAGCGATGATCCTCTTTAAAGTAGGTTTTAAATAATATAGCCTTAAGTTATTGGCAAATAAAAATAAAGGATTTATTAATGCTTTTAAGTTCTACAAATACTTGAAAATATAAAAATTTCAGCATTCAGCTTTATCAATGCATAATAACAATGATAGGTAATTCACTAAATATCAGTTCAATGGTCTTTAGATCCCAAAAAGTACTGCCCCACACAATACTTTAAAGGAAAAAAAAACTGAGTCTCTTCTTAATTTTAATAAACTTTCATATAAAAATTTTAATTGAAAACAAAAAAAATCTCAAATACTTTTAACATTTTTGAAATAAAAACACAACCAACAAATCTTAATAAAGCAAAATCACAAATAACATTATAAAATTCACCCAACATCGGTGATATGAAAGCCGCAATAGAAAAATCTCAATGCGTTAATAATTTAAAAAGAAGGAAAACTTAGAATATACTAGGAATCACATTTTATCCTAAATATAGTATAGATGTATATATATTAGCTTTCTTACATAATGATGATTCTAAAAATAAAATTTAGAAGCTTGGTAGCTTGAAACATTGTTTTTTAATTTTAATATTGTGACTATACAATTTGAAAGAATGAAATAAATTTGCAACGAGGCAATATTAGCATTTCGATAAAACTCATTCGTCAACATTTTAATAATTTTCTCCGCGACCGCGGAGATAACATTATCAAGCTAAAAGCTCGAGTGATGTTAAATATTTCATATTTAATTTTTGCCTATGTAATTTTACAAAAATGAATTTTTAATATAAATATACATATTTTAAAATATTACGGTATTGGCAAAAACGGAAAAAAATCATATCGCGCTGTTGAAATGGATTTAAATACCATTCACAATTTATAACGACTCTTTAAATTAAACCGAAGCAATTCATGCCGCCTGAAAAAGCTACGAGAAAGCTCATAATTGTTGTGCTCGAATGTCGATGAAAATCATGCATCCACTCGTTCGTTTACGAAGTGGACAATGAAAAATGATCGTTCAAAAACGTATTGAAAAGTTTGTATTGATAATTGACGCGAGTCATATTTGTTAAATTGGTTTTAATATATCTTTTATTTGTGCCTGGTCAGTGTCGTAACGCAATGGATAGATCGAACATTTATAAGATGATACAACCCGAACCCGAACGAGGGAGATATAATCAGAAGGACGTAATAACGTATATAATTTAGACGATAATGTGAGTGAGCCTATGGATTTTACTTGTTTTTGAGTGCGTGTAAAAAGTATGACTCGTGAACGTGTATAAAAAATCTCCGTATGTAAATAATCGATAATTCCAAACAAACGATGTCTTGAAAATAAAGTTTTATGTCTAAGCAGTGTATTATAAAATCGTATTTTATTCACTATATATGTATATATATTTATTTTTTTAAATAAAATCTCTTAAGATTAGTAAAATTGAAATGTTTTTCTAGGGAAAATTGAAAAATACTAGATATTATTCCTGTATACACTCTTAAATATATGAAGTGTATATTGAAGATCTTGTATATTTGCCATTTAATATGTTTATACTGTGTTGATGAGAGTTGTTAAATTTATTAATATAATATTTCATCATTTACATACGCATCTGTCTTAAATTCCAGATGTACCCTGTTGATACAAAACGATCAAAATTTTTGCAAAATGCAAAAATTCATACTTGAAGGAAGGCAAGCGCTCGCGGCCAGATTATATTGTAAGTGGAATGTGGACAATACATTACAAATCTGACAATAAGTTGCATTTGATGTCGCGTTTTACAACTTTAAGGCATTTAAAATATAAAGTTGGAATAGATATCGTTTCTATAACTTCTTTTGGTGTCGATCTAGAAGTCGTACAATTGTCTATGTACATTTTTTGCAAACGAAAATGTGTTGTATTAGTCTGTAAAAAATGATGTAAGCGATCAGATGAGAATTTTATATTTGTAGAAAACATAATAATCGTTTTATTATGTTTAAAATTATTATTTATTCACTATCGAGGAAACAAATATTCATTTCCGTCACTTGAAAATCAGGTTTTTATAATACAACGAGACTAAAAGTTAATTTGTTATTTGATTTTGGAACCTCGATTCGCTAAAGTTCACATAAAACATTTGTCATAGACTTGTTTATCATTCGGAAAACAACGTTGTTATATAGTCGTTAAATTTTACTCGAGGTTCGAATTGTCTTTTTAAGTTCTATTAATTTTTCATTAACAGTTACGAGGGAAGAATTTATTATTTGAGAGATTCTTTCGGTATTTCATCATTTGAAAAAGTTTTACATATCAAAAACGATTGAAAATCGTGACAGAAAATACAAAAACCTACTTTAACTCGTAATGTGATAATTCATTTTTATAAAAAACATAATCAAGATGGTGTTGATTATGCTTTAAAGAAAAAAAATATACTCTAACACGTCACACATTTCAATATTTAACCATTTTATAGTAAAATGTTCTCACATAATATATCTGAAATCATTTTGGAACATGGCACTTTCTCTTAATTTATTTGTCTCAATATCAAATTTGACACCGTTAGTCTTTATAAATTCCACTTTTATTTCTAAAATTTATCACTATTTATAGAAATTGAAAATGTTTGTTCGGTATCACTTTGAGTATATTTTTTGTTGTTTTGATAGCTATCTCACCATAAAATCCATTTGTCACGGAGGAGCAATAATAAAAAATATATACACGTGAAATAAGATCAACACAATATAGAATCTTACGAACCCTGGATATTAACATTTAAAAAAATAGCTTCCAAGAGGCTCTACCCTGTGGTGGGTCCTCAGTGTGCATCCAAAATATATGCACACAATGAAATACTGTTGTCTGTCGGTTTAATCAAATTATTTTGATACAATGCAAAAACTTAAGTGCACTTATTGGTTATGCCTAAAATGAAATTATTAAATAAAAGTAGTCTTTGCTCCTTGTTACAAATGCCACCTACTTCGGTAGGTTATCCTTTTCTGATGAGAAAGCTACAAACAACCCTGACACCTAGAATTCTAGGCGGTAGGCTGAACAAGAAGTTTCGTGGTCTTGAAGATTGATAGTACACCTGGACGCAGACGGTGATAAATCAATTTTATATTTTTCTAATAATTCTTCATTTTCTGTTACCCAGTATCCAAGAACATCGGTATCGTACGTGGGAATGATTGTCACTTCTGAAAATATGCAAAGAAAAAACATTTTTAAATTATTGTTTTCAAGTTTCATAGCAATAGATATAATAGTATTGTGATAAAGAAAGTATTTAATTAAAAAAGGTTATCAAGCGAATATGTTATATATTTACCTAAGTCTTTATCTTCCCATGTTTGTTTAGCTTCAAGTAGAGCATTGTAAATTTCTTTGGACGGCTCTGTTCCTGAGAATACATAGTATCGGGCTCTGACTTTTTTAAAGAATTCTACTGCGGAATAATATGAATTTCCATGATGAGGTACATATGTGAGGTCCATGTAAATTGGTTGTATTTTCTTCTTTCTGCTTGGAGATTCTAATTTTCTGCTTTCTCTAGTTTTTTCTTGGTTTATTTTATTTTTATTGGCTACAGAGGGTTGCGGTGGCCGTCTTTCTTTTTTAGGTGTTGTTCTATTAGATTCGTTACCATTTGTTGGAGGAACAGGACTAGGAAGGCCTAATGGTTTACCCCATCCTTCAATTGGATCTTTAGTTGTAGTTTCCTTACTCTCAGAGATTTTTTGGGTTTCAGATGATTTACTTGATTCCTTGGTTGATTTTGTTTCTTTTGTCATTGATGTTGATGAAGAGGATGAAGAATGAATTTCACTTGACTTTTCTAGATGCTCTTTTTTACTAACTACATCTTTTAATTGATCTTTTTCTTGTTGAGAAGTATATTGATATTTTGATGTTATGGATGAAACAACATCAGCACCTCTAACTTTACGATGTTCTTCTAACGCTTTTTCAAAATCTAAATCAGCATCATCTAAAAATTTATGATCTGCTGCTATTTTACCCGTAGATGTTAAAATTTTTGAAGAAGAGGAATCATACTCAGATTTATAGGATGATTCTTCTGTTACTTTTTTACTTATTTTTATTGAAGATGAACTCTCTTCTTCATTTAGTGCTCCATAGACAGAGGTACTCATAGGATCATATTTCAAAATGCCATGTTTAAACATAAATTGTGGCTCACTTGATTCACTTTCCAGTGTTTTTTCACATTTACCAGAATGTAATGTTGTCAAATTTTCGCCATCATCAATAGTTTCTACGATTTCTTCAGTTATTTCTGATATTGTAGTTTTTGTTGCTTTTGTAGTTTTAGTATATCCATCTTTACCTTTACTAACAGTGGTTGTCTCTACAGTTACTTTGACTTTTTCAGGAGAAATAACTTCTCTTGTTGTTACAATAGTAATTGTTTGAGTTATTTCATTTCCATCTTCGTTAACAATCTTAGTAAATGTTTCTGTGTCCTGAGTTTTTTCACCTACTGGGGAAATTTGTTTTGGTGTTGGAACCTTTTTAGTCTTGGGTGCTTGTATTTTATCCACTATTTGTTCAGCTATTTTTTCCTCCGTTATTTGTGGTTTATCATCAACTTGATCTTTTTCAGATTGATCATCTTCGACTGGTGAACATTTTTCTTGTAAATCTTCATAATCTTCAAAGGTGGTGCCTGGAGGTAAATATGTAATTTGTGTTCTCACATCTTTGATTGTTTCAATTGACCCGCTTACAGATTCATTAACGGTTGTTGTTTCTGTAATGGTTTTTATTGCTAAAGTATTTTGACTTTGGTGAATCATTTCTTCTTTTATTGTTAGAGTTGTTATAGTTTGTGTAATATTTTCTCCTGATAAGACATTTGTTTTAACATCAGTATCCTTTTTAATTTTTCCAGTAGGTTTGAAATGTTGTAGAAGCTGATTAAGCTCATCTGAAGAAGTTACTTGACATTCAGACACAGTTATTTTTATATCTTTTGTAGTTTCAGTGGAGCCATCAGGATATTCATCTACAGTGGTAGTTTCAACTGTTGTTCTAACTTTTTTGATACTTGAATCTGAACCTGATAGAGTATCTCGCTTTGTGACAGTTGTTATTGTTTGTTTTATTTGTTGTTGGTTTTTGATAATTGAATTTGTAGTAATGTCTGTTTCTGTAGTAGTGTCTTCAATTTCTTCATCCTCTCTGTCTAATTCTACGGTTTCAGCTAAAGGACTTGGTGTTTTAGTGATGACATCAGAAAGAGTTATTTTTTTATCTTTTGTTGTTTCTGTGGCGCCATCAGGAAATTCGTCAACTGTAAGAGTTTCAATTATTGTTTTAATTTTTTGAAGAACTCCTTTAATATCACAGTATTCTTGTCGGCTGGTAATAGTTGTTATTGTTCTTAAAATAGTAATGCCATCTTTATTAACTTTATCTGTATGTGTATCAGTTGTTACCTCAGGCTCACCCCTCGGATTAAAATCTTTCAATATATTTTCTAAGCTTTTAGTTGTTGTAGATTTGTATTCAGAAATTGTAACTTTGACATCTTTTGTAGTTTCAATTGTACCATCAGAAGATTCATTTACAGTTGTTGTTTCAATTGTAGTTCTCACCTTTTTAGATTCTCCATCTTTTGATGTAAGGACATCTTTAGTAGTCACTGTAGTAATTGTTTGAATGATTTCTTTCCCATTTTCAGTTAAGTGATTTGTTACAATGTCTGTTTTTACATCGCTGTCTTCTATATTCTCACATTCATCAGAACTTGGTTCAGGCAATAAACCAACATCAGGTATGACATCAGCTATTGATATTTTGGTATCTGTTGTAGTTTGTATACTTCCATCGGGATATTCATCAGAAGTAATTGTTTGTGTGGTTGTTTTCATTTTTCGAACGATTCCTTCATTATCCAATAGTTCTTCTTCATATATTGTTACAGTTATATTCCGTATAATTTTAACGTTTTCCCTATAAATTACATTAGTAGATTTGTCTTCACTAGTTTTAACAATTCCAGATGGTTTAAAAGCTTTGAGTAAATTATCCAAGTTACTCGTCTGTTGTGGTTTCATTTCTTGTACAGTTACTTTTACATCCTTTAGTGTTTCAATTGATTTATCAGGTTTTTCATTTACTGTTGTTGTTTCTATAGTTGTTCTCATTTTTTTAGTCGATCCATCTTTTTGAGAAATTATATCTCTTCGCGTAACTATTGTAATTGTTTGTTTGATCTTTTCTGATTTGATCCATATAACGTTTGTTTTGACATCGGTTTCGGTTGACGTTTCTTCAATTATATAATCTTCAAAATCATCAACATTTGTTTCTTTGAAATCGTGAACAAAAATTTTCTTGTCTACGTCTTGCTGAATTGAACCATCTGGAGTTTCATCTTCAATAGTAGTAATTACAGTTTCCTTTATTTTCCTTGGTGTCCAATTAACATCACACATGGTCTCTCTAGTAATTAGTTTGGTTATAGTTCTCTTTATGGTGTACGAGGCTTTTTTAATATATTCAGTCCTAGTTTCTGTACTTGACACTTTTGGTTCTAAGCATTGCAGTCCTTCTAATTGAAGTTCACTTATTCTGAAATCTTTATCAACATATGAGAGGTCTGAAGTAATATCTTCTGAACCAGATATTGCAATTTTTTCATCTATTTCTGATTTATCCAATTCAGAGGTTGCCGATATTGATTTTAATGTTGAAGAGCATTCTGAAATTGTTGTTTTAGTATCCTTCAATGTTTTGGTTGATCCATCAGATCCTTTGCTAACTGTTGTTGTTTCAATAGTTGTTTTTATGCATTGTGGTGTTCCATCTTCTTTAGAGACAACTTCTTTAGTTGTTACAGTAGTAATAGTTTGTGTAACAAGGTTTTCACCTTCTTTTATTATCTTAGTAGTGGTATCCGTTTCCGTTGTAAATTTGCCTACTGAATGTTGAATTTCACTGATTAAATTAGCATCATCTGTAATGCTAGTCTCCTTTTGTTGTTTGTGCGATTTTTCAGTAAGTGTTGAAATTTTTTGTGTTACAAAATCATCACCAACACTCACAGTCTTCGTTACTATATCTCCATTAACGGACATCACTGAAGAATCATAATTACTTACAATAATATCACAGCTTGCTATTTCTACACTTGATTTATCTAATTTAAAATCTTCAGTCTCCAAAGTGCTTTGTAAAGATTTTCTTTCTATATCATATGTCATTTCCTTTCTTTCATCTTTCAATGGTAGAGATTGTTCATGCGATGCAAGTTTATTAATTGGACTAACAGGTGCTGTGGGTGGAGTTGAATGACCACTTTTTTGTTTTTCATAAGATAAATGTGTTTTGATATCTGTTTGTTTTTCAAAGTCACCTATATCAGGTGAACTTTTCCCTGATAAGTTTAAATCTTTGATTATTTTAGAGATATTAAGTTCTTCACTTGTCATTTCTAATATTTTAGAGGGAATAATTGCAGCTTTTTCGGAATAACTTACTTCTTCCTTAATCTCATCTTCTAATGATAAAGCACTACTCATTGAACAAATTTCTGTATGTTGTCTAAGGTCACCATTTGCAATAGGCTTCTGTTTTTCTTCGTCGAGTGTAGCATCTTTTGTATGTGGCAGTGTTTCACCATCTTTTGTCAATGTTTCCATTTCTAGTTGCTTAGAAAATAATGTTTGGCTAATATCTTCGGGGGTAACTGATTTGACTAATTTATCAACTAAAGATGGCTCTGGAGACTTAGATGTAAAAGATATCTCAGATTTTATATCGATGGAAGAGAAAGTTTTGGTTTCTTCTGACTCAACACGTTTGGTAGACTTTTCTTTAGATACAATCTGAATAGCTTTTGCAACAATGCCATCACCAGAAAATGATTTTTCTACCTCTTCACTTTTTTCTTCTTCAGAAAATTCAGGTAGCTTTTCTGAAGACGCTGGTCTAGATAATTTGGTTAATATAACATTATTGGAGTCATAGTTGTCTATAATACTATCTTCTGAACTTCCATGCAATGTAATATCACATACATCACTCATTTTTCTTTCAGGAAATTGTGTTTCAAGATCAGTTATATCATATGATATAATTGATCTTTTCTTTATAACATGATCAGCATCAAGTGATTTTTCTACAAGATCCTTGCTTTCCGGTTTTATTGTAATTTCTTTCACTACCACTTCCGATATTGATTCAATGCCAGATTGCTGTCGCTCCTCAATTGTATCCTCCATAACAAACTCAGGGGATTTTAAAGGTAAAATTTCAACCCCCTTGGGTTTAACGCCTATCGAAACACCTTTGGTTACCTTGTCGTCAACCACATGCGGGACTTTAGCAGATTTCTCATCTTCAGCCTTGAGTTCAAGATTATCAAATTCAGTTGGAGAAGCTGGCTTTGATGGTTTAGCTTTCTCGATTGGTGCTGGTTCGGGAGTCTTTGCTGGTGAGACATGTTCTGCTTCCTTGACACTAACAGGCGAAATGGATTCGGGGGCTTTCGTTTCGGCAATTTCTTTTTCCACGATATCCTTGACTTCATCAAGTTTTACTGAAACTACATCCTTAATTTCTTCCGGTTTATCAGCTGGCGATGCTGCTTTGGATAGCTTGTCGTCAACTATAGGTGATACCTTCGCAGATCTATCTTCATCTGATGCCATGACGTCAGGCTTGAGTTCAAGTTTGTCAAGTTCAGTTGGAGAAGCTGGCTTTGATGGTTCAGCTTTCCCGATTGGTGCTGGTTCGGGAGTCTTTGCTGGTGAGACATGCTCTGCTTCCTTGACACTAACAGGCGAAATGGATTCGGGGGCTTTCGTTTCGGCAATTTCTTTTTCCACGATATCCTTGACTTCATCAAGTTTTACTGAAACTACATCCTTAATTTCTTCCGGTTTATCAGCTGGCGATGCTGCTTTGGATAGCTTGTCGTCAACAACAGGTGATATCTTCGCAGATTTTTCTTCATCTGTTGGCGTAACTTCAGGCTTGAGTTTAAGTTCAGTTGGAGAAGAAGGCTTTGATGGTTCAGCTTCCTCGATTGATGCAGGTTCGGGAGTCTTTGCCGGTGAAACATGCTCTACCTCCTTGACACTAACAGGCGAAATGGATTCGGGAGACTTTCGTTTCAGAGATTTCTTTTTCCACGATATCCTTGACTTCATCAAGCTTTATTGAAACTACATCCTTATTTCTTCTAGTTTATCGGCTGGCGATGCTGCTTTGGATAACTTGTCGTCAACTACAGGTGATACCTTCGCAGATCTATCTTCATCTGATGCCATAACGTCAGGCTTGAGTTCAAGTGCGTCAAGTTCAGTTTGAGAAGCAGGCTTTGATGGTTCAGCTTTCCCGATTGGTGCTGGTTCGGGAGTCTTTGCTGGTGAGACATGCTCTGCTTCCTTGACACTAACAGGCGAAATGGATTCGGGGGCTTTCGTTTCGGCAATTTCTTTTTCCACGATATCCTTGACTTCATCAAGTTTTACTGAAACTACATCCTTAATTTCTTCCGGTTTATCAGCTGGCGATGCTGCTTTGGATAGCTTGTCGTCAACAACAGGTGATATCTTCGCAGATTTTTCTTCATCTGTTGGCGTAACTTCAGGCTTGAGTTTAAGTTCAGTTGGAGAAGAAGGCTTTGATGGTTCAGCTTCCTCGATTGATGCAGGTTCGGGAGTCTTTGCCGGTGAAACATGCTCTACCTCCTTGACACTAACAGGCGAAATGGATTCGGGGGCTTTCGTTTCGGCGATTTCTTTTTCCACGATATCCTTGACTTCATCAAGCTTTATTGAAACTACATCCTTTATTTCTTCTAGTTTATCGGCTGGCGATGCTGCTTTGGATAACTTGTCGTCAACTACAGGTGATACCTTCGCAGATTTATCTTCATCTGATGCCATAACGTCAGGCTTGAGTTCAAGTGCGTCAAGTTCAGTTTGAGAAGCAGGCTTTGATGGTTCAGCTTTCCCGATTGGTGCTGGTTCGGGAGTCTTTGCTGGTGAGACATGCTCTGCTTCCTTGACACTAACAGGCGAAATGGATTCGGGGGCTTTCGTTTCGGCAATTTCTTTTTCCACGATATCCTTGACTTCATCAAGTTTTACTGAAACTACATCCTTAATTTCTTCCGGTTTATCAGCTGGCGATGCTGCTTTGGATAGCTTGTCGTCAACAACAGGTGATATCTTCGCAGATTTTTCTTCATCTGTTGGCGTAACTTCAGGCTTGAGTTTAAGTTCAGTTGGAGAAGAAGGCTTTGATGGTTCAGCTTCCTCGATTGATGCAGGTTCGGGAGTCTTTGCCGGTGAAACATGCTCTACCTCCTTGACACTAACAGGCGAAATGGATTCGGAGACTTTCGTTTCGATAATTTCTTTTTCCACGATATCCTTGACTTCATCAAGCTTTATTGAAACTACATCCTTAATTTCTTCTGGTTTATCAGCTGGCGATGCTGCTTTGGATAGCTTGTCATCAACTACAGGTGATACCTTCGCAGATTTATCTTCATCTCTTGGCGTAACGTCAGGCTTGAGTTCAAGTTCAGTTGGAGCAGAAGGCTTTAATGATTCAGCTTCCTCGGTTGATGCAGGTTCGGGAGTCTTTGCTGGTGAAACACGCTCTACCTCTTTGACACTAACAGGCGAAATGGATTCGGGGGCTTTCGTTTCGGCAATTTCTTTTTCCACGATATCCTTGACTTCATCAAGTTTTAATGAAACTACATCCTTAATTTCTTCCGGTTTATCAGCTGGCGATGCTGCTTTGGATAGCTTGTCGTCAACAACAGGTGATACCTTCGCAGATTTTTCTTCATCTGTTGGCGTAACTTCAGGCTTGAGTTCAAGTTTGTCAAGTTCAGTTGGAGAAGCGGGCTTGGATGGTTCAGCTTTCTCGATTGGTGCTGGTTCAGGAGTCTTTGCTTTTGAGACAGGTTCTGCTTCCTTGACACTAACCGGTGAAATAGATTCGGGGGCTTTTGTTTCGACAATTTCTTTTTCCACGATATCCTTGACTTCATCTACCTTTATTGAAACTACATCCTTTATTTCTTCTAGTTTATCGGCTGGCGATGCTGCTTTAGATAACTTGTCGTCAACTACAGGTGATACCTTCGCAGATCTATCTTCATCTGATGCCATAACGTCAGGCTTGAGTTCAAGTTTGTCAAGTTCAGTTTGAGAAGCAGGCTTTGATGGTTCAGTTTCCTCGATTGATGCAGGTTCGGGAGTCTTTGCCGGTGAAACATGATCTACCTCCTTGACACTAACAGGCGAAATGGATTCGGGGGCTTTCGTTTCGGCGATTTCTTTTTCCACGATATCCTTGACTTCATCAAGTTTTACTGAAACTACATCCTTAATTTCTTCCGGTTTATCGGCTGGCGATGCTGCTTTGGATAGCTTGTCATCAACTACAGGTGATACTTTCGCAGATTTTTCTTCATCTGTTGGCGAAACTTCAGGCTTGAGTTTAAGTTCAGTTGGAGATGAAGGCTTTGATGGTTCAGCTTCCTCGATTGATGCAGGTTCGGGAGTCTTTGCCGGTGAAACATGCTCTACCTCCTTGACACTAACAGGTGAAATGGATTCGGGGGCTTTCGTTTCGGCAATTTCTTTTTCCACGATATCCTTGACTTCACCAAGCTTTATTGTAACTACATCTTTTATTTCTTCTAGTTTATCGGCTGGCGATGCAGCTTTGGATAGCTTATCGTCAACTAAAGGTGATACCTTCGCAGATTTTTCTTCATCTGTTGGCGTAACTTCAGGCTTGAGTTCAAGTTTGTCAAGTTCAGTTGGAGAAGCGGGCTTGGATGGTTCAGCTTTCTCGATTGGTGCTGGTTCAGGAGTCTTTGCTTTTGAGACAGGTTCTGCTTCCTTGACACTAACCGGTGAAATAGATTCGGGGGCTTTTGTTTCGGCTATTTCTTTTTCCATAGTATCCTTGACCACATCAAGTTTTACTGAAACTTTATCCTCTTTTTCCTCGGGCTTGTCGGCTGGCGATGTGGCCTTGGATACTTTGTCATCAACCACAGGTGATACCTTCGCAGACTTATCTTCATCTGTTGGCTTAACTTCAGGCTTGAGTTCAAGTTTGTCAAGTTCAGTTGGAGAAGCAGGCTTTGATGGTTCAGCTTTCTCGATTGATGCAGGTTCGGGAGTCTTTGCCGGTGAAACATGCTCTACCTCTTTGAAACTAACAGGCGAAATGGATTCGGAGACTTTCGTTTCGACAATTTCTTTTTCCACGATATCCTTGACTTCATCAACCTTTATTGAAACTACATCCTTTATTTCTTCTAGTTTATCGGCTGGTGATGCTGCTTTAGATAACTTGTCGTCAACTACAGGTGATACCTTCGCAGATCTATCTTCATCTGATGCCATAACGTCAGGCTTGAGTTCAAGTTTGTCAAGTTCAGTTTGAGAAGCAGGCTTTGATGGTTCAATTTCCTGGATTGATGCAGGTTCGGGAGTCTTTGCCGGTGAAACATGATCTACCTCCTTGACACTAACAGGCGAAATGGATTCGGAGACTTTCGTTTCGGCAATTTCTTTTTCCACGATATCCTTGACAGCATCAATCTTTTCTGAAACTACATCCTTAATTTCTTCTGGTTTATCGGCTGGCGATGCTGCTTTGGATAGCTTGTCATCAACTACAGGTGATACTTTCGCAGATTTTTCTTCATCTGATGCCATAACGTCAGGCTTGAGTTCAAGTTTGTCAAGTTCAGTTGGAGATGAAGGCTTTGATGGTTCAGCTTCCTCGATTGATGCAGGTTCGGGAGTCTTTGCCGGTGAAACATGCTCTACCTCCTTGACACTAACAGGTGAAATGGATTCGGGGGCTTTCGTTTCGGCAATTTCTTTTTCCACGATATCCTTGACAGCATCAATCTTTTCTGAAACTACATCCTTAATTTCTTCTGGTTTATCGGCTGGCGATGTTGCCTTGGATAGCTTGTCATCAACTACAGGTGATACTTTCGCAGATTTTTCTTCATCTGTTGGCGAAACTTCAGGCTTGAGTTTAAGTTCAGTTGGAGATGAAGGCTTTGATGGTTCAGCTTCCTCGATTGATGCAGGTTCGGGAGTCTTTGCCGGTGAAACATGCTCTACCTCCTTGACACTAACAGGCGAAATGGATTCGGGGGCTTTCGTTTCGGCGATTTCTTTTTCCACGATATCCTTGACTTCACCAAGTTTTACTGAAACTACATCCTTAATTTCTTCCGGTTTATCAGCTGGCGATGCTGCTTTGGATAGCTTGTCGTCAACAACAGGTGATACCTTCGCAGATTTTTCTTCATCTGTTGGCGAAACTTCAGGCTTGAGTTTAAGTTCAGTTGGAGATGAAGGCTTTGATGGTTCAGCTTTCTCGATTGGTGCTGGTTCGGGAGTCTTTGCTGGTGAGACATGTTCTGCTTCCTTGACACTAACAGGCGAAATGGATTCGGGGGCTTTCGTTTCGGCGATTTCTTTTTCCACGATATCCTTGACAGCATCAATCTTTTCTGAAACTGTATCTTCTGTTTCTTCGGGCTTATCGGCTGGCGATGCAGCCTTGGATAGCTTGTCGTCAACAACAGGTGATACCTTCGCAGATTTTTCTTCACCTTTTGGCGTAACTTCAGGCTTGAGTTTAAGTTCAGTTGGAGATGAAGGCTTTGATGGTTCAGCTTCCTCGATTGATGCAGGTTCGGGAGTCTTTGCCGGTGAAACATGCTCTACCTCCTTGACACTAACAGGCGAAATGGATTCGGGGGCTTTCGTTTCGGCGATTTCTTTTTCCACGATATCCTTGACTGCATCAATCTTTTCTGAAACTGTATCTTCTATTTCTTCGGGCTTATCGGCTGGCGATGCAGCCTTGGATAGCTTGTCGTCAACAACAGGTGATACCTTCGCAGATTTTTCTTCACCTTTTGGCGTAACTTCTGGTTTGAGTTCATGTTCAGTTGGAGATGAAGGCTTTGATGGTTCAGCTTCCTCGATTGATGCAGGTTCGGGAGTCTTTGCCGGTGAAACATGCTCTACCTCCTTGACACTAACAGGCGAAATGGATTCGGGGGCTTTCGTTTCGGCAATTTCTTTTTCCACGATATCCTTGACTTCATCAAGTTTTACTGAAATTACATCCTTAATTTCTTCCAGTTTATCAGCTGGCGATGCTGCTTTGGATAGCTTGTCGTCAACAACAGGTGATACCTTCGCAGATTTTTCTTCATCTGTTGGCGTAACTTCAGGCTTGAGTTTAAGTTCAGTTGGAGAAGAAGGCTTTGATTGTTCAGTTTCCTCGATTGATGCAGGTTCGGGAGTCTTTGCCGGTGAAACATGCTCTACCTCCTTGACACTAACAGGCGAAATGGATTCGGGGGCTTTCGTTTCGGCGATTTCTTTTTCCACGATATCCTTGACTGCATCAATCTTTTCTGAAACTGTATCTTCTATTTCTTCGGGCTTATCGGCTGGCGATGCAGCCTTGGATAGCTTGTCGTCAACAACAGGTGATACCTTCGCAGATTTTTCTTCACCTTTTGCGTAACTTCTGGTTTGAGTTCATGTTCAGTTGGAGATGAAGGCTTTGATGGTTCAGCTTCCTCGATTGATGCAGGTTCGGGAGTCTTTGCCGGTGAAACATGCTCTACCTCCTTGACACTAACAGGTGAAATGGATTCGGGGGCTTTCGTTTCGGCAATTTCTTTTTCCACGATATCCTTGACAGCATCAATCTTTTCTGAAACTACATCTTTTATTTCTTCTAGTTTATCGGCTGGCGATGCAGCTTTGGATAGCTTATCGTCAACTAAAGGTGATACCTTCGCAGATTTTTCTTCATCTGTTGGCGTAACTTCAGGCTTGAGTTCAAGTTTGTCAAGTTCAGTTGGAGAAGCGGGCTTGGATGGTTCAGCTTTCTCGATTGGTGCTGCTTCAGGAGTCTTTGCTGGTGAGACAGGTTCTAATTCCTTGACACTTACCGGTGAAATAGATTCGGGGGCTTTTGTTTCGGCTATTTCTTTTTCCATAGTATCCTTGACCACATCAAGTTTTACTGAAACTATATCCTCTTTTTCCTCGGGCTTATCGGCTGGCGATGCAGCTTTGGATAGCTTGTCGTCAACAACAGGTGATACCTTCGCAGATTTTTCTTCACCTTTTGGCGTAACTTCTGGTTTGAGTTCAAGTTCAGTTGGAGATGAAGGCATTGATGGTTCAGCTTCCTCGGTTGTTGCAGGTTCGGGAGTCTTTGCTGGTGAAACACGCTCTACCTCCTTGACACTAACGGGCGAAATGGATTCGGGAGCTTTCGTTTCGGCCATTTCTTTTTCTACAAGTTCCTTTTCTTCCTCCAGTTTAATTGAAATTTCTTCTTTTACGCCTTCCGATATTGCTTCTACGACTGATTGTTTACGCTCTTCGGTTATTTCCTCTGTTACGAGTTCAGGAGATTTTGATTTGAGAATTTCAATTTCCTCAAGTTTTTCGACTGGCGAGGCTGCTTTGGAAAGTTTTTCGTCAACCACAGGTGATATCTTCGCTGATTTATCTTCAACTGTTGCCATAACGTCAGGCTTGAGTTCAAGTTTGTCATGTTCAGTTGGAGAAGCAGGCTTTGATGGTTCAGCTTTCTCGATTGGTGCTGGTTCGGGAGTCTTTGCTGGTGAAATGTGTTTTACTTCTGTGACATCAACCGGTGAAATTGATTTGGGTGCAATTTCACTAATTCCTTTTTCTACAAGTTCTTTGGCTTCCTCAAGTTTAATTGAAATTTCTTCCTTAACCACATCCGATATAGCTTCTACGACAAATGGTTTTAGATCTTCGGTTATTTCCTCTGATACGAGTTCAGGAGATTTTGATTTTATAATTTCAACTTCCTGAAGTTTTTCGACTGGCGAGGCTGCTTTGGAAAGTTTGTCGTCAGCCACAGGTGATACCTTAACGGATTTGTCATCATCAACTTTCTCGACTTCTGGCTCAAGCTGAAGTTTTTCGAGTTCTGCCGGAAAAACGGGCTTTGATGGTTCAGCTTTCTCGATTGGTGCTGGTTCGGGAGACTTTGCTGGTGAAATTTCTTTTGCTTCTGTGACATCAACAGGTAAAATTGATTTTGGTGCAATTACACTAATTTCTTTTTCTGCAAGCTCCTTGGCTTCCTCAAGTTTAATTGAAATTTCTTCCTTAACTACTTCCGATATTGCTTCTACGACTGATTGTTTACGCTCTTCGGTTATTTCCTCTGTCACGAGTTCAGGAGATTTTGATTTGAGAATTTCAACTTCATCGAGTTTTTCGACTGGTGAGGCTGCTTTGGAAAGTTTGCCGTCAGCCACAGGTGATACTTTAGCGGATTTGTCATCATCAACTTTCTCAACTTCTGGCTCAAGCTGAAGTTTTTCGAGTTCTGCTGGAGAAGCAGGCTTCAAAGGTTCAGCCTTCTCAGTTGTATCAGATTCGGGAGTCTTTGCTGGTGAAATGTGTTTTGCTTCTGTGACATCAACCGGTGAAATTGATTTGGGTGCAATTTCACTAATTTCTCTTTCTACAAGCTCCTTGGCTTCTTCAAGCTTAATTGAAATTTCTTCTTTTACCACTTCCGATATAGCTTCTACGACTGATTGTTTTCGCACTTCAGTTATTTCCTCTGTTACGAGTTCAGGAGATTTTGATTTGAGAATTTCAATTTCCTCAAGTTTTTCGACTGGCGATGCTGCTTTGGAAAGTTTGTCGACATCCACTGGTGATACCTTAGCGGATTTGTCATCATCAACTTTCTCAACTTCTGGCTCAAGCTGAAGTTTTTCGAGTTCTGCTGGAGAAGCAGGCTTCAAAGGTTCAGCCTTCTCAGTTGTATCAGATTCGGGAGTCTTTGCGGGTGAAATTTGTTTTGCTTCTGTGACATCAACAGGTGAAATTGATTTGGGTGCAATTTCACTAATTTCTTTTTCTACAAGCTCCTTGGCTTCTTCAAGCTTAATTGAAATTTCTTCTTTTACCACTTCCGATATAGCTTCTACGACTGATTGTTTTCGCACTTCAGTTATTTCCTCTGTTACGAGTTCAGGAGATTTTGATTTGAGAATTTCAACTTCATCGAGTTTTTCGACTGGCGAGGCTGCTTTGGAAAGTTTGCCGTCAGCCACAGGTGATACTTTAGCGGATTTGTCATCATCAACTTTCTCAACTTCTGGCTCAAGCTGAAGTTTTTCGAGTTCTGCTGGAGAAGCGGGCTTCAAGGGTTCAATCTTTTCGGTTGTATCAGGTTCGGGAGTCTTTGCTGGTGAAATGTGTTTTGCTTCTGTGACATCAACCGGTGAAATTGATTTGGGTGCAATTTCACTAATTTCTCTTTCTACAAGCTCCTTGGCTTCTTCAAGCTTAATTGAAATTTCTTCTTTTACCACTTCCGATATAGCTTCTACGACTGATTGTTTTCGCACTTCAGTTATTTCCTCTGTTACGAGTTCAGGAGATTTTGATTTGAGAATTTCAATTTCCTCAAGTTTTTCGACTGGCGATGCTGCTTTGGAAAGTTTGTCGACATCCACTGGTGATACCTTAGCGGATTTGTCATCATCAACTTTCTCAACTTCTGGCTCAAGCTGAAGTTTTTCGAGTTCTGCTGGAGAAGCAGGCTTCAAAGGTTCAGCCTTCTCAGTTGTATCAGGTTCGGGAGTCTTTGCTGGTGAAATTTGTTTTGCTCCTGTGACATCAACAGGTGAAATTGATTTGGGTGCAATTTCACTAATTTCTTTTTCTACAAGCTCCTTGGCTTCTTCAAGCTTAATTGAAATTTCTTCTTTTACCACTTCCGATATAGCTTCTACGACTGATTGTTTTCGCACTTCAGTTATTTCCTCTGTTACGAGTTCAGGAGATTTTGATTTGAGAATTTCAATTTCCTCAAGTTTTTCGATTGGCGAGGCTGCTTTGGAATGTTTGTCGTCAACCACAGGTGATATCTCCGCTGATTTATCTTCAACTGTTGCCATAACGTCAGGCTTGAGTTCAAGTTTGTCATGTTCAGTTGGAGAAGCAGACTTCAAGGGTTCAATATTTTCGGTTGTATCAGGTTCGGGAGTCTTTGCTGGTGAAATGTGTTTTGCTTCTGTGACATCAACCGGTGAAATTGATTTGGGTGCAATTTCACTAATTTCTTTTTCTACAAGCTCCTTGGCTTCTTCAAGCTTAATTGAAATTTCTTCCTTAACCACTTCCGATATTGCTTCTACGACTGATTGTTTTCGTTCTTCGGTTATTTCCTTTGTTACGAGTTCAGGAGATTTTGATTTAAGAATTTCAATTTCCTCAAGTTTTTCGACTGGCGAAGCTGCTTTGGATACCTTGTCGTCAACCACAGGTGATATCTTCGCTGATTTATCTTCAACTGTTGCCATAACGTCAGGTTTGAGTTCAAGTTTGTCATGTTCAGTTGGAGAAGCAGGCTTTGATGGTTCAGCTTTCTCGATTGGTGCTGGTTCGGGAGTCTTTGCTGGTGAAATGTGTTTTGCTTCTGTGACATCAACCGGTGAAATTGATTTGGGTGCAATTTCACTAATTTCTTTTTCTACAAGCTCTTTGGCTTCCTCAAGTTTAATTGAAATTTCTTCTTTTACCACTTGCGAAATAGCTTCTACGACTGATTGTTTACGCTCTTCGGTTATTTCCTCTGTTACGAGTTCAGGAGATTTTGATTTAAGAATTTCAACTTCCTCAAGTTTTTCGACTGGCGAAGCTGCTTTGGATACCTTGTCGTCAACCACAGGTGATATCTTCGCTGATTTATCTTCAACTGTTGCCATAACGTCAGGTTTGAGTTCAAGTTTGTCATGTTCAGTTGGAGAAGCAGGCTTTGATGGTTCAGCTTTCTCGATCGGTGCTGGTTCGGGAGTCTTTGCTGGTGAAATGTGTTTTGCTTCTGTGACATCAACCGGTGAAATTGATTTGGGTGCAATTTCACTAATTTCTTTTTCTACAAGCTCTTTGGCATCCTCAAGTTTAATTGAAATTTCTTCTTTTACCACTTGCGAAATAGCTTCTACGACTGATTGTTTACGCTCTTCGGTTATTTCCTCTGTTACGAGTTCAGGAGATTTTGATTTAAGAATTTCTACTTCCTCAAGTTTTTCGACTGGCGAGGCTGCTTTGGAAAGTTTGTCTTCGGCCACAGGTGATATTTTAGCGGATTTGTCATCATCTGCTTTCTCAAATTCTGGCTCCAGCTGAAGTTTTTCGAGTTCTGCCGGAGAAGCAGGCTTCAAGGGTTCAATCTTTTCGGTTGTATCAGGTTCGGGAGTCTTTGCTGGTGAAATGTGTTTTGCTTCTGTGACATCAACCGGTGAAATTGATTTGGGTGCAATTTCACTAATTTCTTTTTCTACAAGCTCTTTGGCTTCCTCAAGTTTAATTGAAATTTCTTCCTTAACCACTTCCGATATTGCTTCTACGACTGATTGTTTTCGTTCTTCGGTTATTTCCTCTGTTACGAGTTCAGGAGATTTTGATTTGAGAATTTCAACTTCCTCATGTTTTTCGTCTGGCGAAGCTGCTTTGGAAAGTTTGTCGGCAGCCAAAGGTGATACCTTAGCGGATTTGTCATCATCAACTTTCTCAACTTCTGGCTCAAGCTGAAGTTTTTCGAGTTCTGCTGGAGAAGTGGGCTTCAAGGGTTCCGCCTTCTCAGTTGTATCAGGTTCGGGAGTCTTTGCTGGTGAAATGTGTTTTGCTTCTGTGACATCAACCGGTGAAATTGATTTGGGTGCAATTTCACTAATTTCTTTTTCTACAAGCTCTTTGGCTTCCTCAAGTTTAATTGAAATTTCTTCTTTTACCACTTGCGAAATAGCTTTTACGACTGATTGTTTACGCTCTTCGGTTATTTCCTCTGTTACGAGTTCAGGAGATTTTGATTTAAGAATTTCAACTTCCTCAAGTTTTTCGACTGGCGAAGCTGCTTTGGATACCTTGTCGTCAACCACAGGTGATATCTTCGCTGATTTATCTTCAACTGTTGCCATAACGTCAGGCTTGAGTTCAAGTTTGTCATGTTCAGTTGGAGAAGCAGGCTTTGATGGTTCAGCTTTCTCGATTGGTGCTGGTTCGGGAGTCTTTGCGGGTGAAATTTGTTTTGCTTCTGTGACATCAACAGGTGAAATTGATTTGGGTGCAATTTCACTAATTTCTTTTTCTACAAGCTCTTTGGCTTCCTCAAGTTTAATTGAAATTTCTTCTTTTACCACTTGCGAAATAGCTTCTACGACTGATTGTTTACGCTCTTCGGTTATTTCCTCTGTTACGAGTTCAGGAGATTTTGATTTGAGAATTTCAATTTCCTCAAGTTTTTCGACTGGAGAGGCTGCTTTGGAAAGTTTGTCTTCAGCCACAGGTGATACTTTAGCGGATTTGTCATCATCAACTTTTTCAACTTCTGGCTCCAGCTGAAGTTTTTCGAGTTCTGCTGGAGGAGCGGGCTTCAAGGGTTCAGCCTTCTCAGTTGTTTCAGGTTCGGGAGTCTTTGCAGGTGAAATATGTTTTACTTCTGTGACATCAACAGGTAAAATTGATTTGGGTGCAATTTCACTAATTTCTTTTTCTACAAGCTCCTTGGCTTCTTCAAGCTTAATTGAAATTTCTTCTTTTACCACTTCCGATATTGCTTCTACGACTGATTGTTTTCGCACTTCAGTTATTTCCTCTGTTACGAGTTCAGGAGATTTTGATTTAAGAATTTCTACTTCCTCAAGTTTTTCGACTGGCGAGGCTGCTTTGGAATGTTTGTCGTCAACTACAGGTGATATCTTCGCTGATTTATCTTCAACTGTTGCCATAACGTCAGGCTTGAGTTCAAGTTTGTCATGTTCAGTTGGAGAAGCAGACTTCAAGGGTTCAATATTTTCGGTTGTATCAGGTTCGGGAGTCTTTGCTGGTGAAATTTGTTTTGCTCCTGTGACATCAACAGGTGAAATTGATTTGGGTGCAATTTCACTAATTTCTTTTTCTACAAGCTCCTTGGCTTCTTCAAGCTTAATTGAAATTTCTTCTTTTACCACTTCCGATATTGCTTCTACGACTGATTGTTTTCGCACTTCAGTTATTTCCTCTGTTACGAGTTCAGGAGATTTTGATTTAAGAATTTCTACTTCCTCAAGTTTTTCGACTGGCGAGGCTGCTTTGGAATGTTTGTCGTCAACTACAGGTGATATCTTCGCTGATTTATCTTCAACTGTTGCCATAACGTCAGGCTTGAGTTCAAGTTTGTCATGTTCAGTTGGAGAAGCAGACTTCAAGGGTTCAATATTTTCGGTTGTATCAGGTTCGGGAGTCTTTGCAGGTGTAATGTGTTTTACTTCTGTGACATCAACAGGTGAAATTGATTTGGGTGCAATTTCACTAATTTGTTTTTCAACATGTTCCTTGGCTTCCTCAAGTTTAATTGAAATTTCTTCCTTAACCACTTCCGATATTTCTTCTACGACTGATTGTTTACTCTCTTGGGTTATTTCCTCTGTTACGAGTTCAGGAGATTTTGATGTAAGAATTTCTACTTCCTCAAGTTTTTCGACTGGCGATGCTGCTTTGGAAAGTTTGTCTTCAGCCACAGGTGATACTTTAGCGGATTTGTCATCATCAACTTTTTCAACTTCTGGCTCCAGCTGAAGTTTTTCGAGTTCTGCTGGAGGAGCGGGCTTCAAGGGTTCAGCCTTCTCAGTTGTTTCAGGTTCGGGAGTCTTTGCAGGTGAAATATGTTTTACTTCTGTGACATCAACAGGTAAAATTGATTTGGGTGCAATTTCACTAATTTCTTTTTCAACATGTTCCTTGGCTTCCTCAAGTTTAATTGAAATTTCTTCTTTAACCACTTCCGATATTGCTTCTACGACTGATTGTTTTCGTTCTTCGGTTATTTCCTCTGTTACGAGTTCAGGAGATTTTGATGTAAGAATTTCTACTTCTTCAAGTTTTTCGACTGGCGAGGCTGCTTTGGAAAGTTTGTCTTCAGCCACAGGTGATACTTTAGCGGATTTGTCATCATCAACTTTCTCAACTTCTGGCTCAAGCTGAAGTTTTTCGAGTACTGCTGGAGAAGCGGGCTTCAAGGGTTCCGCCTTCTCAGTTGTTTCAGGTTCGGGAGTCTTTGCTGGTGAAATGTGTTTTGCTTCTGTGACATCAACCGGTGAAATTGATTTGGGTGCAATTTCACTAATTTGTTTTTCAACATGTTCCTTGGCTTCCTCAAGTTTAATTGAAATTTCTTCTTTTACCACTTCCGATATAGCTTCTACGACTGATTGTTTTCGCACTTCAGTTATTTCCTCTGTTACGAGTTCAGGAGATTTTGATTTAAGAATTTCAACTTCCTCAAGTTTTTCGACTGGCGAAGCTGCTTTGGATACCTTGTCGTCAACCACAGGTGATATCTTCGCTGATTTATCTTCAACTGTTGCCATAAGGTCAGGCTTGAGTTCAAGTTTGTCATGTTCAGTTGGAGAAGCAGGCTTGGATGGTTCAGCTTTCTCGATTGGTGCTGGTTCGGGAGTCTTTGCTGGTGAAATGTGTTTTGCTGCTGTGACATCAACCGGTGAAATTGATTTGGGTGCAATTTCACTAATTTGTTTTTCAACATGTTCCTTGGCTTCCTCAAGTTTAATTGAAATTTCTTCCTTAACCACTTCCGATATTGCTTCTACGACTGATTGTTTACGCTCTTCGGTTATTTCATCTGTTACGAGTTCAGGAGATTTTGATTTAAGAATTTCTTCTTCCTCAAGTTTTTCGACTGGCGATACTGCTTTGGAAAGTTTGTCTTCAGCTACAGGTGATACTTTACCGGATTTGTCATCATCAACTTTCTCAACTTCTGGCTCAAGCTGAAGTTTTTCGAGTTCAGTTGGAGAAGCAGACTTCAAGGGTTCCGCCTTCTCAGTTGTATCAGGTTCGGGAGTCTTTGCTGGTGAAATGTGTTTTGCTTCTGTGACATCAACCGGTGAAATTGATTTGGGTGCAATTTCACTAATTTCTTTTTCAACATGTTCTTTGGCTTCCTCAAGTTTAATTGAAATTTCTTCCTTAACCACTTCCGATATTGCTTCTACCACTGATTGTTTTCGGTCTTCGGTTATTTCCTCTGTTACGAGTTCAGGAGATTTTGATTTAAGAATTTCTACTTCCTCAAGTTTTTCGACTGGCGATACTGCTTTGGAAAGTTTGTCTTCAGCTACAGGTGATACTTTACCGGATTTGTCATCATCAACTTTCTCAACTTCTGGCTCAAGCTGAAGTTTTTCGAGTTCAGTTGGAGAAGCAGACTTCAAGGGTTCCGCCTTCTCAGTTGTATCAGGTTCGGGAGTCTTTGCTGGTGAAATGTGTTTTGCTTCTGTGACATCAACCGGTGAAATTGATTTGGGTGCAATTTCACTAATTTCTTTTTCAACATGTTCTTTGGCTTCCTCAAGTTTAATTGAAATTTCTTCCTTAACCACTTCCGATATTGCTTCTACCACTGATTGTTTTCGGTCTTCGGTTATTTCCTCTGTTACGAGTTCAGGAGATTTTGATTTAAGAATTTCAACTTCCTCAAGTTTTTCGACTGGCGAAGCTGCTTTGGATACCTTGTCGTCAACCACAGGTGATATCTTCGCTGATTTATCTTCAACTGTTGCCATAACGTCAGGTTTGAGTTCAAGTTTGTCATGTTCAGTTGGAGAAGCAGGCTTTGATGGTTCAGCTTTCTCGATTGGTGCTGGTTCGGGAGTCTTTGCTGGTGAAATGTGTTTTGCTGCTGTGACATCAACCGGTGAAATTGATTTGGGTGCAATTTCACTAATTTGTTTTTCAACATGTTCCTTGGCTTCCTCAAGTTTAATTGAAATTTCTTCCTTAACCACTTCCGATATTGCTTCTACGACTGATTGTTTACGCTCTTCGGTTATTTCATCTGTTACGAGTTCAGGAGATTTTGATTTAAGAATTTCTTCTTCCTCAAGTTTTTCGACTGGCGATGCTGCTTTGGAAAGTTTGTCTTCAGCTACAGGTGATACTTTACCGGATTTGTCATCATCAACTTTCTCAACTTCTGGCTCAAGCTGAAGTTTTTCGAGTTCAGTTGGAGAAGCAGACTTCAAGGGTTCCGCCTTCTCAGTTGTATCAGGTTCGGGAGTCTTTGCTGGTGAAATGTGTTTTGCTTCTGTGACATCAACCGGTGAAATTGATTTGGGTGCAATTTCACTAATTTCTTTTTCAACATGTTCTTTGGCTTCCTCAAGTTTAATTGAAATTTCTTCCTTAACCACTTCCGATATTGCTTCTACCACTGATTGTTTTCGGTCTTCGGTTATTTCCTCTGTTACGAGTTCAGGAGATTTTGATTTAAGAATTTCTACTTCCTCAAGTTTTTCGACTGGCGATGCTGCTTTGGAAAGTTTGTCTTCAGCTACAGGTGATACTTTAGCGGATTTGTCATCATCAACTTTCTCAACTTCTGGCTCAAGCTGAAGTTTTTCGAGTTCTGCTGGAGAAGCGGGCTTCAAGGGTTCCGCCTTCTCAGTTGTTTCAGGTTCGGGAGTCTTTGCTGGTGAAATATGTTTTGCTTCTGTGACATCAACAGGTGAAATTGTTTTGGGTGCAATTTCACTTATTTCTTTTTCTACATGCTCCTTGGCTTCCTCAAGCTTAATTGAAATATCTTCTTTTACCACTTGCGAAATAGCTTCTACGGCTGATGGTTTTAAGTCTACGGTTATTTCCTCTGTTACGAGTTCAGGAGATTTTGATTTGAGAATTTCTACTTCCTCAAGTTTTTCGACTGGCGAGGCTGCTTTGGAAAGTTTGTCTTCAGCCACAGGTGATACTTTAGTGGATTTGTCATCATCAACTTTCTCAACTTCTGGCTCAAGCTGAAGTTTTTCGAGTTCTGCTGGAGAAGCGGACATCAAGGGTTCAGCCTTCTCAGTTGTATCAGGTTCGGGAGTCTTTGGTGGTGAAATATGTTTTGCTTCTGTGACATCAACAGGTGAAATTGATTTGGGTGTTAATTTACTAATTTCTTTTTCTACATATTCCTTGGCTTCCTCTAGTTTAATTGAAATTTCTTCCTTAACCACTTCCGATATTGCTTCTACCACTGATTGTTTTCGGTCTTCGGTTATTTCCTCTGTTACGAGTTCAGGAGATTTTGATTTAAGAATTTCTACTTCCTCAAGTTTTTCGACTGGCGAGGCTGCTTTGGAAAGTTTGTCTTCAGCTACAGGTGATACTTTAGCGGATTTGTCATCATCAACTTTCTCAACTTCTGGCTCCAGCTGAAGTTTTTCGAGTTCTGCTGGAGAAGCGGGCTTCAAGGGTTCCGCCTTCTCAGTTGTTTCAGGTTCGGGAGTCTTTGCTGGTGAAATATGTTTTGCTTCTGTGACATCAACAGGTGAAATTGTTTTGGGTGCAATTTCACTTATTTCTTTTTCTACATGCTCCTTGGCTTCCTCAAGCTTAATTGAAATATCTTCTTTTACCACTTGCGAAATAGCTTCTACGGCTGATGGTTTTAAGTCTACGGTTATTTCCTCTGTTACGAGTTCAGGAGATTTTGATTTGAGAATTTCTACTTCCTCAAGTTTTTCGACTGGCGAGGCTGCTTTGGAAAGTTTGTCTTCAGCCACAGGTGATACTTTAGCGGATTTTTCATCATCAACTTTCTCAACTTCTGGCTCAAGCTGAAGTTTTTCGAGTTCTGCTGGAGAAGCGGGCTTCAAGGGTTCCGCCTTCTCAGTTGTTTCAGGTTCGGGAGTCTTTGCTGGTGAAATATGTTTTGCTTCTGTGACATCAACAGGTGAAATTGTTTTGGGTGCAATTTCACTTATTTCTTTTTCTACATGCTCCTTGGCTTCCTCAAGCTTAATTGAAATATCTTCTTTTACCACTTGCGAAATAGCTTCTACGGCTGATGGTTTTAAGTCTACGGTTATTTCCTCTGTTACGAGTTCAGGAGATTTTGATTTGAGAATTTCTACTTCCTCAAGTTTTTCGACTGGCGAGGCTGCTTTGGAAAGTTTGTCTTCAGCCACAGGTGATACTTTAGCGGATTTTTCATCATCAACTTTCTCAACTTCTGGCTCAAGCTGAAGTTTTTCGAGTTCTGCTGGAGAAGCGGGCTTCAAGGGTTCCGCCTTCTCAGTTGTTTCAGGTTCGGGTGTCTTTGCTGGTGAAATATGTTTTGCTTCTGTGACATCAACAGGTGAAATTGATTTGGGTGCAATTTCACTAATTTCTTTTTCTACATATTCCTTGGCTTCCTCTAGTTTAATTGAAATTTCTTCCTTAACCACTTCCGATATTGCTTCTACGACTGATTGTTTACGCTCTTCGGTTATTTCTTCTGTTATGAGTTCAGGAGATTTTGATTTAAGAATTTCTACTTCCTCAAGTTTTTCGACTGGAGATGCTGCTTTGGAAAGTTTGTCTTCAACCACAGGTGATACTTTAGCGGATTTTTCATCATCAACTTTCTCAACTTCTGGCTCAAGCTGAAGTTTTTCGAGTTCTGCTGGAGAAGCGGGCTTCAAGGGTTCCGCCTTCTCAGTTGTTTCAGGTTCGGGAGTCTTTGCTGGTGAAATATGTTTTGCTTCTGTGACATCAACAGGTGAAATTGTTTTGGGTGCAATTTCACTTATTTCTTTTTCAACATGTTCCTTGGCTTCCTCAAGTTTAATTGAAATTTCTTCCTTAACCACTTCCGATATTCTTTCTACGACTGATTGTTTACGCTCTTCGGTTATTTCCACTGTTACGAGTTCAGGAGATTTTGATTTAAGAATTTCTACTTCCTCAAGTTTTTCGACTGGCGAGGCTGCTTTGGAAAGTTTGTCTTTAGGCACAGGTGATACTTTAGCGGATTTGTCATCATCAACTTTCTCAACTTCTGGCTCAATCTGAAGTTTTTCGAGTTCTGCTGGAGAAGCGGGCTTCAAGGGCTCCGCCTTCTCAGTTATATCAGGTTCGGGAGTCTTTGGTGGTGAAATATGTTTCGCTTCTGTGACATCAACAGGTGAAATTGATTTGGGTGTTAATTTACTAATTTCTTTTTCTACATATTCCTTGGCTTCCTCTAGTTTAATTGAAATTTCTTCCTTAACCACTTCCGATATTGCTTCTACTACTGATTGTTTTCGTTCTTCGGTTATTTCCTCTGTTACGAGTTCAGGAGATTTTGATTTAAGAATTTCAATTTCCTCAAGTTTTTCGACTGGCGAAGCTGCTTTGGATACCTTTTCGTCAACCACAGGTGATATCTTCGCTGATTTATCATCAACTGTTGCCATAACGTCAGGTTTGAGTTCAAGTTTGTCATGTTCAGTTGGAGAAGCAGGCTTTGATCGTTCAGCTTTCTCGATTGGTGCTGGTTCGGGAGTCTTTGCTGGTGAAATGTGTTTTGCTTCTGTGACATCAACCGGTGAAATTGATTTGGGTGCAATTTCACTAATTTCTTTTTCTACAAGCTCTTTGGCTTCCTCAAGTTTAATTGAAATTTCTTCCTTAACCACTTCCGATATTGCTTCTACGACTGATTGTTTTCGTTCTTCGGTTATTTCCTCTGTTACGAGTTCAGGAGATTTTGATTTGAGAATTTCAACTTCCTCATGTTTTTCGTCTGGCGAAGCTGCTTTGGAAAGTTTGTCGGCAGCCAAAGGTGATACCTTAGCGGATTTGTCATCATCAACTTTCTCAACTTCTGGCTCAAGCTGAAGTTTTTCGAGTTCTGCTGGAGAAGTGGGCTTCAAGGGTTCCGCCTTCTCAGTTGTTTCAGGTTCGGGAGTCTTTGCTGGTGAAATATGTTTTGTTTCTGTGACATCAACAGGTGAAATTGATTTGGGTGCAATTTCACTAATTTCTTTTTCAACATGTTCCTTGGCTTCCTCTAGTTTAATTGAAATTTCTTCCTTAACCACTTCCGATATTGCTTCTACGACTGATTGTTTACGCTCTTCGGTTATTTCTTCTGTTACGAGTTCAGGAGATTTTGATTTAAGAATTTCTACTTCCTCAAGTTTTTCGACTGGCGATGCTGCTTTGGAAAGTTTGTCTTCAGCTACAGGTGATACTTTAGCGGATTTGTCATCATCAACTTTCTCAACTTCTGGCTCAAGCTGAAGTTTTTCGAGTTCTGCTGGAGAAGCGGGCTTCAAGGGCTCCGCCTTCTCAGTTATATCAGGTTCGGGAGTCTTTGGTGGTGAAATGTGTTTTGCTTCTGTGACATCAACCGGTGAAATTGATTTGGGTGCAATTTCACTAATTTCTTTTTCAACATGTTCTTTGGCTTCCTCATGTTTAATTGAAATTTCTTCCTTAACCACTTCCGATATTGCTTCTACCACTGATTGTTTTCGTTCTTCGGTTATTTCCTCTGTTACGAGTTCAGGAGATTTTGATTTAAGAATTTCAATTTCCTCAAGTTTTTCGACTGGCGAAGCTGCTTTGGATACCTTGTCGTCAACCACAGGTGATATCTTCGCTGATTTATCTTCAACTGTTGCCATAACGTCAGGTTTGAGTTCAAGTTTGTCATGTTCAGTTGGAGAAGCAGGCTTTGATCGTTCAGCTTTCTCGATTGGTGCTGGTTCGGGAGTCTTTGCTGGTGAAATGTGTTTTGCTTCTGTGACATCAACCGGTGAAATTGATTTGGGTGCAATTTCACTAATTTCTTTTTCTACAAGCTCTTTGGCTTCCTCAAGTTTAATTGAAATTTCTTCCTTAACCACTTCCGATATTGCTTCTACGACTGATTGTTTTCGTTCTTCGGTTATTTCCTCTGTTACGAGTTCAGGAGATTTTGATTTGAGAATTTCAACTTCCTCATGTTTTTCGTCTGGCGAAGCTGCTTTGGAAAGTTTGTCGGCAGCCAAAGGTGATACCTTAGCGGATTTGTCATCATCAACTTTCTCAACTTCTGGCTCAAGCTGAAGTTTTTCGAGTTCTGCTGGAGAAGTGGGCTTCAAGGGTTCCGCCTTCTCAGTTGTTTCAGGTTCGGGAGTCTTTGCTGGTGAAATATGTTTTGTTTCTGTGACATCAACAGGTGAAATTGATTTGGGTGCAATTTCACTAATTTCTTTTTCAACATGTTCCTTGGCTTCCTCAAGTTTAATTGAAATTTCTTCCTTAACCACTTCCGATATTGCTTCTACGACTGATTGTTTTCGTTCTTCGGTTATTTCCTCTGTTACGAGTTCAGGAGACTTTGATTTAAGAATTTCTACTTCCTCAAGTTTTTCGACTGGCGAGGCTGCTTTGGAAAGTTTGTCTTCAGCCACAGGTGATACTTTAGCGGATTTGTCATCATCAACTTTCTCAACTTCTGGCTCAAGCTGAAGTTTTTCGAGTTCTGCTGGAGAAGCGGGCTTCAAGGGTTCCGCCTTCTCAGTTGTTTCAGGTTCGGGAGTCTTTGCTGGTGAAATGTGTTTTGCTTCTGTGACATCAACCGGTGAAATTGATTTGGGTGCAATTTCACTAATTTCTTTTTCAACATGTTCCTTGGCTTCCTCAAGTTTAATTGAAATTTCTTCCTTAACCACTTCCGATATTGCTTCTACGACTGATTGTTTTCGTTCTTCGGTTATTTCCTCTGTTACTAGTTCAGGAGATTTTGATTTGAAAATTTCAATTTCCTCAAGTTTTTCGACTGGCGAGGCTGCTTTGGAAAGTTTGTCTTCAGGCACAGGTGATACTTTAGCGGATTTGTCATCATCAACTTTCTCAACTTCTGGCTCAAGCTGAAGTTTTTCGAGTTCTGCTGGAGAAGCGGGCTTCAAGGGTTCCGCCTTCTCAGTTGTTTCAGGTTCGGGAGTCTTTGCTGGTGAAATATGTTTTGTTTCTGTGACATCAACGGGTGAAATTGTTTTGGGTGCAATTTCACTTATTTCTTTTTCTACATGCTCCTTGGCTTCCTCAAGCTTAATTGAAATATCTTCTTTTACCACTTGCGAAATAGCTTCTACGGCTGATGGTTTTAAGTCTTCGGTTATTTCCTCTGTTACGAGTTCAGGAGATTTTGATTTAAGAATTTCTACTTCCTCAAGTTTTTCGACTGGCGAGGCTGCTTTGGAAAGTTTGTCTTCAGGTACAGGTGATACTTTAGCGGATTTGTCATCATCAACTTTCTCAACTTCTGGCTCAAGCTGAAGTTTTTCGAGTTCTGCTGGAGAAGCGGGCTTCAAGGGTTCCGCCTTCTCAGTTGTTTCAGGTTCGGGAGTCTTTGCTGGTGAAATATGTTTTGTTTCTGTGACATCAACGGGTGAAATTGTTTTGGGTGCAATTTCACTTATTTCTTTTTCTACATGCTCCTTGGCTTCCTCAAGCTTAATTGAAATATCTTCTTTTACCACTTGCGAAATAGCTTCTACGGCTGATGGTTTTAAGTCTTCGGTTATTTCCTCTGTTACGAGTTCAGGAGATTTTGATTTAAGAATTTCTACTTCCTCAAGTTTTTCGACTGGCGAGGCTGCTTTGGAAAGTTTGTCTTCAGGTACAGGTGATACTTTAGCGGATTTGTCATCATCAACTTTCTCAACTTCTGGCTCAAGCTGAAGTTTTTCGAGTTCTGCTGGAGAAGCGGGCTTCAAGGGTTCCGCCTTCTCAGTTGTTTCAGGTTCGGGAGTCTTTGCTGGTGAAATGTGTTTTGCTTCTGTGACATCAACCGGTGAAATTGATTTGGGTGCAATTTCACTAATTTCTTTTTCAACATGTTCCTTGGCTTCCTCAAGTTTAATTGAAATTTCTTCCTTAACCACTTCCGATATTGCTTCTACCACTGATTGTTTTCGTTCTTCGGTTATTTCCTCTGTTACTAGTTCAGGAGATTTTGATTTGAAAATTTCAATTTCCTCAAGTTTTTCGACTGGCGAGGCTGCTTTGGAAAGTTTGTCTTCAGGCACAGGTGATACTTTAGCGGATTTGTCATCATCAACTTTCTCAACTTCTGGCTCCAACTGAAGTTTTTCGAGTTCTGCTGGAGAAGCGGGCTTCAAGGGTTCAGCCTTCTCAGTTGTATCAGGTTCGGGAGTCTTTGCTGGTGAAATATGTTTTTCTTCTGTGACATCAACCGGTGAAATTGATTTGGGAACTATTTCACTAATTACTTTTTCTACGAGCTCTTTGGCTTCCCCTAGTTTTATTGAAATTTCTTCCTTTACCACATCCGATATTGCTTCTGCGACTGATTGTTTCCGCTCTTCGACTGTTTCCTCTGTAACGAGTTCAGGAGATTTTGATTTGAGAATTTCAACTTCCTCATGTTTTTCGTCTGGCGAAGCTGCTTTGGAAAGTTTGTCGGCAGCCAAAGGTGATACCTTAGCGGATTTGTCATCATCTGCTATCTCAACTTCTGGCTCCAACTGAAGTTTTTCGAGTTCTGCTGGAGAAGCGGGCTTCAAGGGTTCAGCCTTCTCAGTTGTATCAGGTTCGGGAGTCTTTGCTGGTGAAATATGTTTTTCTTCTGTGACATCAACCGGTGAAATTGATTTGGGAACTATTTCACTAATTACTTTTTCTACGAGCTCTTTGGCTTCCCCTAGTTTTATTGAAATTTCTTCCTTTACCACATCCGATATTGCTTCTGCGACTGATTGTTTCCGCTCTTCGACTGTTTCCTCTGTAACGAGTTCAGGAGATTTTGATTTGAGAATTTCAACTTCCTCATGTTTTTCGTCTGGCGAAGCTGCTTTGGAAAGTTTGTCGGCAGCCAAAGGTGATACCTTAGCGGATTTGTCATCATCTGCTATCTCAACTTCTGGCTCCAACTGAAGTTTTTCGAGTTCTGCTGGAGAAGCGGGCTTCAAGGGTTCAGCCTTCTCAGTTGTATCAGGTTCGGGAGTCTTTGCTGGTGAAATATGTTTTTCTTCTGTGACATCAACCGGTGAAATTGATTTGGGAACTATTTCACTAATTACTTTTTCTACGAGCTCTTTGGCTTCCCCTAGTTTTATTGAAATTTCTTCCTTTACCACATCCGATATTGCTTCTGCGACTGATTGTTTCCGCTCTTCGACTGTTTCCTCTGTAACGAGTTCAGGAGATTTTGATTTGAGAATTTCAACTTCCTCATGTTTTTCGTCTGGCGAAGCTGCTTTGGAAAGTTTGTCGGCAGCCAAAGGTGATACCTTAGCGGATTTGTCATCATCTGCTATCTCAACTTCTGGCTCCAACTGAAGTTTTTCGAGTTCTGCTGGAGAAGCGGGCTTCAAGGGTTCAGCCTTCTCAGTTGTATCAGGTTCGGGAGTCTTTGCTGGTGAAATGTGTTTTGCTTCTGTGACATCAACCGGTGAAATTGATTTGGGTGCAATTTCACTTATTTCTTTTTCTACATGCTCCTTGGCCTCCTCAAGCTTAATTGAAATTTCTTCTTTTACCACTTGCGAAATAGCTTCTACGACTGATTGTTTTCGTTCTTCGATTATTTCCTCTGTTACGAGTTCAGGAGATTTTGATTTGAGAATTTCAACTTCCTCAAGTTTTTCGATTGGCGATGCTGCTTTGGAAAGTTTGTCGACAGCCACTGGTGATATTTTAGCGGATTTGTCATCATCTGCTTTCTCAAATTCTGGCTCCAGCTGAAGTTTTTCGAGTTCTGCCGGAGAAGCAGGCTTCAAGGGTTCAATATTTTCGGTTGTATCAGGTTCGGGAGTCTTTGCTGGTGAAATGTGTTTTGCTTCTGTGACATCAACCGGTGAAATTGATTTGGGAACTATTTCACTAATTACTTTTTCTACGAGCTCTTTGGCTTCCCCTAGTTTTATTGAAATTTCTTCCTTTACCACATCCGATATTGCTTCTGCGACTGATTGTTTCCGCTCTTCGACTGTTTCCTCTGTAACGAGTTCAGGAGATTTTGATTTGAGAATTTCAACTTCCTCATGTTTTTCGTCTGGCGAAGCTGCTTTGGAAAGTTTGTCGGCAGCCAAAGGTGATACCTTAGCGGATTTGTCATCATCTGCTATCTCAACTTCTGGCTCCAACTGAAGTTTTTCGAGTTCTGCTGGAGAAGCGGGCTTCAAGGGTTCAGCCTTCTCAGTTGTATCAGGTTCGGGAGTCTTTGCTGGTGAAATATGTTTTTCTTCTGTGACATCAACCGGTGAAATTGATTTGGGAACTATTTCACTAATTACTTTTTCTACGAGCTCTTTGGCTTCCCCTAGTTTTATTGAAATTTCTTCCTTTACCACATCCGATATTGCTTCTGCGACTGATTGTTTCCGCTCTTCGACTGTTTCCTCTGTAACGAGTTCAGGAGATTTTGATTTGAGAATTTCAACTTCCTCATGTTTTTCGTCTGGCGAAGCTGCTTTGGAAAGTTTGTCGGCAGCCAAAGGTGATACCTTAGCGGATTTGTCATCATCTGCTATCTCAACTTCTGGCTCCAACTGAAGTTTTTCGAGTTCTGCTGGAGAAGCGGGCTTCAAGGGTTCAGCCTTCTCAGTTGTATCAGGTTCGGGAGTCTTTGCTGGTGAAATATGTTTTGCTTCTGTGACATCAACCGGTGAAATTGATTTGGGAACTATTTCACTAATTACTTTTTCTACGAGCTCTTTGGCTTCCTCTAGTTTTATTGAAATTTCTTCCTTTACCACATCCGATATTGCTTCTGCGACTGATTGTTTCCGCTCTTCGACTGTTTCCTCTGTAACGAGTTCAGGAGATTTTGATTTGAGAATTTCAACTTCCTCAAGTTTTTCGATTGGCGATGCTGCTTTGGAAAGTTTGTCGACAGCCACTGGTGATATTTTAGCGGATTTGTCATCATCTGCTTTCTCAAATTCTGGCTCCAGCTGAAGTTTTTCGAGTTCTGCCGGAGAAGCAGGCTTCAAGGGTTCAATCTTTTCGGTTGTATCAGGTTCGGGAGTCTTTGCTGGTGAAATGTGTTTTGCTTCTGTGACATCAACCGGTGAAATTGATTTGGGTGCAGTTTCACTAATTTCTTTTTCTACAAGCTCCTTGGATTCCTCAAGTTTAATTGAAATTGCTTTTTTTTCCACTTGCGAAATAGCTTCTACCACTGATTGTTTTCGCACTTCGGTGATTTCCTCTGTAACGAGTTCAGGAGATTTTGATTTGAGAATTTCAACTTCCTCATGTTTTTCGTCTGGCGAAGCTGCTTTGGAAAGTTTGTCGGCAGCCAAAGGTGATACCTTAGCGGATTTGTCATCATCTGCTATCTCAACTTCTGGCTCCAACTGAAGTTTTTCGAGTTCTGCTGGAGAAGCGGGCTTCAAGGGTTCAGCCTTCTCAGTTGTATCAGGTTCGGGAGTCTTTGCTGGTGAAATATGTTTTGCTTCTGTGACATCAACCGGTGAAATTGATTTGGGAACTATTTCACTAATTACTTTTTCTACGAGCTCTTTGGCTTCCCCTAGTTTTATTGAAATTTCTTCCTTTACCACATCCGATATTGCTTCTGCGACTGATTGTTTCCGCTCTTCGACTGTTTCCTCTGTAACGAGTTCAGGAGATTTTGATTTGAGAATTTCAACTTCCTCATGTTTTTCGTCTGGCGAAGCTGCTTTGGAAAGTTTGTCGGCAGCCAAAGGTGATACCTTAGCGGATTTGTCATCATCTGCTATCTCAACTTCTGGCTCCAACTGAAGTTTTTCGAGTTCTGCCGGAGAAGCAGGCTTCAAGGGTTCAATCTTTTCGGTTGTATCAGGTTCGGGAGTCTTTGCTGGTGAAATGTGTTTTGCTTCTGTGACATCAACCGGTGAAATTGATTTGGGTGCAATTTCACTAATTTCTTTTTCTACAAGCTCCTTGGATTCCTCAAGTTTAATTGAAATTGCTTTTTTTTCCACTTGCGAAATAGCTTCTACCACTGATTGTTTTCGCACTTCGGTGATTTCCTCTGTTACGAGTTCAGGAGATTTTGATTTGAGAATTACTACTTCCTCTGGTTTTTCGACTGGCGAGGCTGCTTTGGAAAGTTTGTCTTCAGGCACAGGTGATACTTTAGCGGATTTGTCATCATCAACTTTCTCAACTTCTGGCTCAAGCTGAAGTTTTTCGAGTTCAGTTGGAGAAGCAGACTTCAAGGGTTCCACCTTCTCAGTTGTTTCAGGTTCGGGAGTCTTTGCTGGTGAAATATGTTTTGCTTCTGTGACATCAACAAGTGAAATTGTTTTGGGTGCAATTTCACTAATTTCTTTTTCTATAAGCTCCTTGGATTCCTCAAGTTTAATTGAAATTGCTTTTTTTTCCACTTGCGAAATAGCTTCTACCACTGATTGTTTTCGCACTTCGGTGATTTCCTCTGTTACGAGTTCAGGAGATTTTGATTTGAGAATTACTACTTCCTCTGGTTTTTCGACTGGCGAGGCTGCTTTGGAAAGTTTGTCTTCAGGCACAGGTGATACTTTAGCGGATTTGTCATCATCAACTTTCTCAACTTCTGGCTCAAGCTGAAGTTTTTCGAGTTCAGTTGGAGAAGCAGACTTCAAGGGTTCAATCTTTTCGGTTGTATCAGGTTCGGGAGTCTTTGCTGGTGAAATGTGTTTTGCTTCTGTGACATCAACCGATGAAATTGATTTGGGTACTTTCGTTTCGTCAATTTCATTTTCTGTGAATGTTTCCTTAATTTCTTTTTGTATTGTTTGAACTGTAAATGGTTTCATTTGTTCCGTTTCTATTGTTTTTTCATCTACAATTTGATCTGTTTTCTTAGTAGAAATGTGTTCTATTTCTTTTGTTGGTGAAGATGTAGGTTTTGATGGAATGAGCTTTTCGGTATATTTTTCTTCGTCAGCTTCTTGTGTTAACTTTTTTACTTCTTGCTGTGCTTTTATCTCTGTTTTTGTTTCAATAATAGAAATTTCTTTTTTGTCAGCACCCGCTGTTTCTGAAATACTAATTATTTTTGTATCAATTACCGAAGGAGGTGTTATTGACATTGATTCTACGTCGGATATTTCTTCAGATATAATTGATCTTTTCTTTATTACATGGTCGGATGACGTTTGTTTTAGCGTTGGCGATATTATTGTTTCATCATATCCTTCTTGTGGACTTGAGGAAATATGTGTTACTGCTAATCCCATTCCAATTTTTGTTGGGGATTCTTCTAATAGTTCATCTATTTCTTTATCCTCTTCTGATGTTTTTCCTTCTTTTATTGATATTATATCCTGTATAATTTTACTTATTCTTTCTGGTTCTTTTTCAGAGACTGGGGTCGTAGGTGGTGATATCGTTCCATCTGCTGGTTCATCTGAAATTGTAAGTATTGACTGAGAATTATCTATTTCTATTCTCAAATTTTGTGCAACGTCCTCCTGTAAGTTAATATCTTTTTCATAGGTTGTTCGCATTTTAATTAATTCTATGCTATCTTCCTCCAAAGATTCATTTGATGGTAAGTTTTTTTCATCTAATAATGTTTCCCTTTGTAGGATTTCACTTTCTTCGTCTTTTGATATAATTATTTTTTCTAACCTTTCAATTTTACTTTCTATACTTTGATCATCAGGTTTCATTCCAAATTGAATGCTTCCTTTGGAACAAATTTCAAATTCTTGCCCACCATCTTCACTGCTTGCTGTCACAAGCATACGCTGAACGGTTGAAGTTTGTTTTACTTCTTTTTCACTTAGATGGATTTTAGTTTCACTTGTATCAATATCTTTTTCTTCATAGATGTGTTTTTCTAATTCCTTTTCTTTAAAGCTACCCATATAGCTTGGGCTAGTTTTTCCTGATAAAATTTCCGGCATAATTTCTTCCAAGCTCTTTTCTGATTTTAATACTTCTGCTACATTTGCCACTATCTTTTGCACGTCGATTTCAGTTCGTATTGTACTCTTATTTTGTAATATAGTTTCTTCATCTTCATCGATCTTTTGTTCATATTCAGACTTTATTCCTGAAATCATCTTTTTATTTAAATCTATTAATGCAGTAGAACTTTTAATGAGTTCTGAAGTTTTTATGGTAGTCGTAATTAGATCAGTTTTTTCTTTCGGTTCATCTAATATTTCACAGACATCCTTTTCTTCTACATCCTCTGGAATTGATGTAATTTTGTCGGTGAGATTTGCAAAATTTTCGTATAAAATATCATCCTTAACGGGAGAATCAAGCGTTGTTATATGTGTCTCTCTTAATTCGGTAGTATATGGTTGGTATTCATATTCTCTATAATCTCTGACATCATGTGATTTATATTCTAATTCAACATCGTCAGATATTTCGTGTTTTTCTACTGTGGACGTAGTTCCTTTTTTTGCAAATGCCGGTGATTCTGGAGCCGATCCAGGAGTTACAGTTACAATTTCTGGGTGGGATGCTTGTTGTAATGTTTTAATAATTAATTCTTCTTCTATCCCCTTTTCTAAATATAAATCATCGGATTCGTCCTGTTTATATTCTTTAAATGTTGTTTTTTCTTTTGGAGGTCTTATATCATTAAGGAAATCTAATTCAGGTTTTTTCTTACTTTCTTGTTTCTCAGAAAGTTCTTCTAATTGTGCTATTTTTCTTTTGTAGTCCTCTTCATCTTTTCTTTCTTTTTTGTCTGCTAAATATTCGGCAATGTCAGCTTCTTCATGAACTGGTAAATCTGCCACTTCATCAGGAGTTTTAACAATGTCTCTTATTTGTACTGGTTGATTGTCAAATTGGCTGCTTCCCAAAATTGATTGTGGAAATGGTTCTAAAGAGCTCGGGGGAATAGCAATGTGAGGTTCTTTTTCCATTGTTTCTTCTTTTACATGTTTTTCTTCAATTATCTGCTCCTTGAGTTCATAAAGAGGGATTCTTTCATCTTCGGGAAGCGTTGGAGCCGTAGTTGCACCAGATTCAATCGTCGTAGAAAACTTTTCTTCTGGATGTGATTCTTGCATGATATTTGGTTCTGACGCCATTTTTACTTTCTCGTCTAAATCTTCTTTACTTTCAGTAGTTTTCTTTTCGCTACTTGCATCTATTTTTTCTTCTAAGCTCGTAGACATCTCATCCGTTTTAATTTTTTTTGACAACATTAATTGATCAATATCATGTGAACTTTCAGATTGCTTATGTATCATTGAAGTTGCTGAGGTTATGATACTGTCAACCTCTTCTTGAATTTGTTCTTTATGTTCAGGAGACATTAAATCGAAATGGCCCTTTTCTTCTTCTTCTTTGCTGATCTGATCGTCTAATTTTTCTTTCGAAACAATAGAATCTTTTGAGACATCATATTTTTCGTTTAGTTCGTCTGAAGTAACACTGCTTTTTCTCCTTTTCTTCTCAGATTCTTGAGAATCGCGAACGTGTTTTTGTAATTCTTCTTCGTGCGTATGACTGCTTTCAGGTTCGTTGATGGAGTCTTCTGTAAATTGATCGACTTCTTCTTTTTCTATTATTAGATATTCTTCCTCGAATTCACCTTCTACTGTGGTTTCTGTTTTAGCATCGTCGATGATATCACCCATTCTTTCAACATCAGACTCGACAGTGTATTCTATTTTTTCTTCTGTTTCACTATCTCTATTGAAAACTGCTTCGATTTCTCTTACAATTTCCTGTTCCTCTCTAAGGTCATCTAATTCCTGTTGTTTTATCTCGTCAAGGGATTTTGTTAATTCATCGTCTATTTTTTTGTCAACAAATGGAACGGGAAGATCCTTGGCGATGGACTCCACTTTAGGTTTTCGTTTGACAGGTCTTTCTTTGTCTAGTTTTGCGGTTTTTGAAACTCTGCTAGGACTCAATGCGGCTTTAGGGGCCTTCGCCGGAGATGCAGTAGTTTTTGTTCTTCTTGATATGGGTTCCCTTTTGGGTTTTGCAACGTCTTTTTTTTCGGCAGGTTTGGGCGTTTCTTTCTTTGGAGATGGTGCTTTATATTTTGATTCTAACACTCTTCTATTATTGGCTTCTTTCGCACTCTTTCTAGCCGGGGTACTGCTCGGGCTATATCGTTTTGTTTTTTGAATGCTCTTAGTCTTAATTATGATATCTTTTTCTTTTGCTTGTGGAGTGGATTTTGTTTCTAATATTTTTTTAGGACTTGATGGCGAGGATTTATCTTCTTTTTTATCTAATGGCTCGGTTATTAATTTCTTTTCTGTTGATTTTGGAGTAGTTCTCGATTTACTTCTCGATCTAGTTAAATTGGTATCTATTCTCGACTTGTATTCTGTTTTCTTTCGCGTGGTCTCTGATTTGGGTTTCAAGTCAGGTTTGTCGGCGTCTTTAATTTTATCGGCAGGTTGAACACTTTGGTCTTCGTCTTTTTTCAAAACATCTGATTTCTTTTTATCTTTTTTATCACTAGGAGAATCAGTCGCGTCCCCTTTTTTCGTTTTCTTATCAATAATATACCTATTGTCTTTACGTTGCTTCTCCGTTTTCTTTTCTAGAGTCGATTCGGAAATTAATTCAGTCTTCTTGCTTTCAGTCTTTACTTTCTTTTCTGATATTCTTTGTTTTGTTTGAGAAGAGAGCATTATGGCGGAAGTCTTTGATGCCATCTTTTGCTCAGTTTTTTTATTATCGTCGCAAAGCGCCTGTTCTTTCTCAGTTCGGAGCTTATTATCGGCGATCTCTTTAATTAAGTCTTTATTGTCTATTATAGAGTCTACATCTATTTTTTTTGGAATGGGTGCTAAATCATCAATATGTGTCTCTTTTTCTAAGGGTTTTTGATCTTCGATATGATTAGGAAGTGTTCTATCAGTGGTAGTTTGTTGTTTCTCTACTATTTTGTATTCTTTGTCTGAAGAAGTTTTATGGACTGTTTGCTTGGTGGATTCCGTAGTTCTTTCGGCATGAGCATACCTGGAGTATGTCGTTTGACGGTAAGTCTTAAGTGGTGGTTGAGCTGCTGGAGCGATAGATTTTGCCGTACAGGTAGGATGCTTCATAAATTCTAAGTGTTTTATTCTTTCTAATCCTTCGAATATTTTATGTTGTGGTGTACTTCCAGGAAACATTATCCTTGTAATGGTATCATTTGGATTTGCCGGTTGCCATACGAGTAATGCGCAAATTGAAATCATATTTTGTACAGGAAATGAAAATTCTTTCGTATTACTTCTACTTGCAAATAGTTTTTGGTCGCTAGTATGCCATTTGTGTAAAAAATCTTTGACATATTTTGAGTCTTTTGATGGATTCAGTACATACATATCCAAAGTTCCTGAAAAGAGCAAAACAATCTTGCGTAAATTTTTTGGGTTCTTAAATTTCTATATATTTATAACAAATAATTTCTGCAAAAAACTCACCATGGCCAACTTTGTGATATAGATTAATCGGTTCTGATCCCCTATAACATGCCTGTGGCTTTAAATTGATTCCTTTTAAATTTGACATCATAGCATTGCCTTCTTGTAACAAATTTACAAGAAGAGGATCTTGTTTTCTGTCATCTTCTATTTGATTCTGATTTCTTCTTTCCTGAAAAAGTCAGCAGCATCCACTTAATGTTTGTAAAATATGTAACATAAAAACATTATAGCATCAAAATGCTTTAACATATTGTATAATTGACAGAATCTTCTAAGCCTATAAAGTAGTGATCGATATACATAAATACCTCGATACACTCTACATACGTTTGAGGGTAACATATTGCATTACCAAACCATTATATTCGAATGAACTTATTAAAGACAAATTTTTCAATACATAAACTTGTGATGCTTAGAAGTCGTTCGTTCGTATATTTATTAAAATATTTTTGAACTAAAAATATTTTTTATTGGGAATAAATAAATGCGTTGATTTATGTTAATTAGAACGTTTACAGTAGTAAACGTATATTCATGAGAATTATATCGAATTACAAGGCCTTCCGTTCATGCATTTGCATATTTTCGTAATCAGGGTCCAATTATAATATATTTCATTATTAGATATTTTATAAAGAGGGTTATTTTGGTCTCATATGGAGTTTCGTCAATAAACACTTGTTGATCTTCCCTTAACAGACGGCTGTTACAACAGCGAATCGAAATAAACTTATGTGTCAAAATCATTGTTCGAATACTAATCTTGTTTGACATTGAAATTAAGGCTTATATTGCTGCCTTATATGTGGTATGTATTTTTTAAATAGTTATAATACTGAAGAAATTGGGTCTTATCACAAAGCATGATTGTAATCTGCCGTACTTGGAAAAACTTAGAAGTCGTTGTTAAGCTTTAAAATGAAGAAAAACGTTATTTTTTAAAGATTTTTTGAATAGAATGTGTATTTTACAATATACAAAAGGTCAAAACGAATTAATGGATATTGTGACTATGAATACCGTTACCGTTAAATATACCCTAAATATGGAAGAAGTCAAATATATTGATTAGGTGTGTCAACCCTTTGGTGCGGTATTTGCCATTCGGTATGCATTACCTTCATCAGGCGCCAGTTACGGTATGCGAGCAAAGTAAACCATGAACGCGTTCATAAATATGCAATATTGGTGTCTTCATACAGTGATTGTCAATCTTTACATGGAGCATTAGATCATGGGATATACCTGTAGGTTGCAGAAGAAATGTCCAAGTTGAGGATAGACAGCAGCACCTCTCTTGCGAGCGATGACTGATCCAAGACCTCTTCCTGAGCAGTTATTGAGGCGTGTGAGAAGAACGGCGTCTACTCTATCTAAATGTCGTACAAAGTCCCAAAAGCAGGCTTTTCGGGCAAATCCTCCATCAACTGAAATGCGATATCGGAGTATTTAGTGTAAAATATTAACAAAAATTATATTTATAATTTAGGGCTTCGAGATGTTATTATTTTTCATTTAGGTTTTCGTTCCGGAAAAAACGGTTTTTTTCGGTTTTCGGTTTGGCTCCGAGTGATTAAGTATTTAATGTTTTTATTTATATTAATTAGATGAATTATATTGTAGAAATTTACTCGCATTAATTATTGATGATTAGTTAATGTATTATTTTATGGGTTTATGAATTTGCAATTTATTTATAAAAAAAAACCTTTTTATGAAAGGAGTCCCAAGTTGAAGGATATAACACTAGGAAAGAAATTTAAATCTGGAAGTCTCAGCCTGGGTATAAAGCAATCAAACAAATTCTGTATAAGAATGTTGAATATTACTTTAAAAAAAATCAATATTTCGCATAAGATGTGTACTAAACCGATAAAAAACGATATTTTCGAATGGGTTCATACCGGTTTTATTTCGGGCAAAAATAACGGTTTTATTGGGTATCGGTTTTCGGTTCAATTCCGGTTTGAATACTTGCTATAAGCATTCGATCGAAGAAATCAACGGTGATTTTATGTTGCTCTTCTGTTATATTGTTGATGAATGTAAATAATTTAATGATCTCTATTTGAATGACTATAAGAAATTATTGATTTGTTTGAAAATTATAAATGACGTTAATGTTATTTTGAAGTAAATCCATGAAATAATTCAAACATGAGACTATATTAGAGATAGTAAATATGTAAACTCAGCTACCATAAATTGAAAATAATTTTGCCTTATTATAGTATTATCAAATATTAATGTTCTTGTTTTGGAAGTGGATTAATGAACACACAGGATGAAGCACCGATCAAAGTTCAAAAGACAAACAAACGGGATTAAATCCATCGCTGAAAATCGAACATTTCCAAAGTTCCATTTACCCTTAAAAATTATGTAGACCTTTACATTATTTGCATTGAATGAGCGTTGCTTCACAAAACGGCTAAGATTAGATCGATGAATAATTCACGGGTTTACATCCCGAAGAAGAGCCGGAAACAGGAAGGGATGCGACTCCAAATCCTATAAGATTTAAACCAGTCGTTGCTTCTCCATATTCCGATCTTGGGCGGATTAAATCGCATGGAAAATTGTGCGCGTATACACATTTATATTTAGTATTCACCACCCAATGATTTTTATCCCGGAAATGTGCATTTATTAGATGATTATTTAATGATGAAGTGTATTTTTGTACTCACCGAGCATATTAAATCCGTTGATCCCGAAAAGGGCCGCATCTCCCTGTCCGCCGGGGAATACGTACAATGTGGGATGGCTAAATCTGATGTTTCCAACAATATCGCTGGACTCGAGTAATTGTTCAATGCTGGCAGGTACCAAGAATGGTTCGATATACGCTGTAAAGAATAAAAAAATACAATAAAAGCTAGCCGAACGAGGAGAGAAAAGCAATAAAAAACCCCGTAAGGACGATGAATGAATAGAGAAAAGTTCGCCCACTTTCTATCGCCCTAGGCTGTTGTAAGGCGCAAAAAGGACTCTGCAGTGAATGTTAAACGAAATAGTTAAATCTTTTCGCTTGACATGGCACAACTTACAAAGAAAAGTAAAAGAAAAATAAGCCGAATTCGCTTTACTATTGTGATAAATAAAGAATAGGCCGAAAATAAATATTTTTATACAATCCAATAGTTTTTTAAAAACACTATGACGTATAAATAATGTTATTTTTTTTAAATATTGCCATAGAAGAGTCGATTTTTATCAATAGCAATATTATTTAGGTGAAATTTTATGCAATCGTCGATACATAATGAGCGTACGCTTGCGTAAATTTCTTGAATAAAGGATCAACGCCATATTTTCGCCGAACCCTTTTGGACGGTGTATATTTCACAAGAACATAAATGCCCACTCGCATTCGAAAGCTTTATCAAAAATGCATACACGACCTTTTCTTTTTTTATTTGCGCAGAAATTCACTGTAGCAATTTCAGCATTTAATGCGACTCTCTTCTTTGCAGAGCTTCAAGTCGGGATTGTTTCGGAATCCAAACAATTTTATGAGAATGGCGTACTCAAGAATGAAACAAACATTTCAATTTAATTTTTTTCAGTTCTATTCATATGAAATTATTCGAGCAGTTCGTCGATTATTTCGATGTTTTCATATAACATCGAGTGATTTGTGATGAAAGCATAAAAAATTATCGCGTTCAAGAACATTTAATTCTGTATTGAATTTTTTTTTCGTACCATTACATTCGGTCGATCGCATTGTCAAATATGGCGATGTATTTTCATTTTAAACGAATTCATTCCACTTTGTTGCGGTTGAAAATTCGATTTGCTGGAAGGGAAACATAATGTTTTTGCAATGATTGAAAATTCAGCGCTCACCGGAGGTGGTAGATGGTCGTATTGTAAGAATGAAATTGCGATTGGAAAAAATGTCGCATCAGATAAATGGACCTGTGACCTTTGTATTTTAGGAAATCATTTGTGAGGTAGATTTCATTCCGGAGATGGGTCCAGGATAGGAGGAATCTCATCCTGAATAGAGCACTAAGCCCGATGGGAGCGGCTCGCTGAGATGCTCTAATACCGTCTGAGACTTTACTTACGAATGATATGAAATATTATATTTATTTCATAAAGAAACATCGAAATGTTAGATCCTTAACAAATCATTTTAATATTTTAATTTCAAAATCATTGAGTATGTAACAAGTTTTATACGCATCAAGGTTGAACTATAAAGATCGACTTTGATTGTGAATGATAAAAAAATATTAATCATCTTTCTCCGCCAAAATGTAAGATTGCTTTCGATTCCAAACATATCATTTTAATTATATAGATCAATAGCACAGCCTTGGATGATGATTAATATGTATCTATAATTGAGGCAGAAATCTGATATCTAATATATAAAAATAAGTTGCGTTTCCCGTCTAATGCTCGGGCGAAATGGGTTGATATGCGCGTTCATCGGATTGAGACAAAACTTGGTCCACTTATTGCCAAGGGATCAGGGGGTGACATAGGCATAGTACAATTAACTTACAGTAGATTTTTAATTCAAAACTTAATGTGTGAAAGTTGTTGATTCTGACGTGTTTGAGATTATGCGTTGCTAAGGCTATAGGTATATAGTACCTACAAGTTGCAGTAGGAGGCGTCGTGTCGTCATATACGCCTGCATTCAAATAGTAAACGTCAAACGTCAATGTCATTTGCAGGTTATCCATCGGCGTGAGTCAATTATATCCAAATTATTTATCGCAAGCACTTTTAAAATGCTTCATTTCATTCATCGCTTATTCACGTACGTAACAACCGAAAAAGTACGTTTGAGTGCTATCCGATAAAAAATCAGACGACCAACGTGCAACGAGAATCGAAAGTACATGTTGATTTGAATATTGCTGCATTTCAATATGATATTCATTACGATTACAGTTTGCATCCCAGTGTAAAATGGATAAAGGTTAAATCCTGTTAACGAGGGGCAAATTTATTGGTAAATTGAAAACGCCTTCATTTCGACACAATGAAAACAAACAAACCTAACCTAACCAGATTTGAATTTAAATTTAATTTAAAAAATAAAAAACAAGAATCAAATGAATAATTATTTTATTTAATAACAATATGTTGACGATTGATTTGATTTGATCAGAGCTTGATTTTCAATCAAGCTCTGATCGAAATCGAAGACATTTGCTTAACCATCAACATCAAAGAATTCATTCAACAAGAATTCGTTCTGCACTTGAACAGCAGTACAATGCTAATGATTTGGATGCATTTGTCGAAGCAAAGGAACAACTTTTGTTTGCGGAACAAAAATTGACCTACGATACAATTACAAATGATCTGTTCTTCCTTGATGCGCCTGGCGGTACTGGAAAAACGTATCTCATCACTTTACTATTGGCTCACATTCGATCTCAAAATAGAATTGCTTTAGCTCTTGCTTCATTAGGTATTGCGGCAACATTATTAGATGGTAGACGAACAGCGCATTCGGCATTCAAATTGCCATTAGATATGCATTTATTGGAAGCTCTGACATGTAACATTCCTAAAGTTTCTGACATAGCTAAAGTTTTGAAAATTTGCAAGGGGATTATCTGGGACGAATGCAATGCTTGATCGAACTCTTAAAGACTTACGATCAAATGCAAAACCGTTTGGTGGCGCTCTAATTTTATTATGTGGCGACTTTCGACAACCTCTTCCGGTGATGCTTTCATCGACACCAGCTGATTCTTGCCTCAAAGCATCGCATCTTTGGCAGTGATGTAGTGCTAAGTAAAAAAGTCTGGGAGCGCTGATTAATTATAATATTTCAGTACCCCCTCCCCTATCAGCAGTGATACAATTTTCGCACCAAGTTTCCAACCAAACGTTTTTAAATTTAACCAATTTAAGTTAAAATATTTTTTTAAAAATTACAATATATATTATGCAAAATTTCCAAATCGTTTAGAAAAAAGTGTGGGAGCGCCGACCCCACGCGCCCCCGCCCCACTACACCACTGATCTTTGGAGAGACGTGCGAAAACTGACATTAAAGACAAATATGCGGGTACATTTGTAGCGTGATGCGTCGGCAGCCACATTTTTAAAACGACTATTGAACATTGGTGAAGGAAAAGTGCATGTTGATGCTACCAAGTTTATTTCATTTCCATCGAACTTTTGCGTTGTTGTGCCATCCATCGATTTACTCATTCAGAAAGTTTTTCCGCAGATTTTTAGTAATTATAAAAATCATTATTGGCTTTGCGAACATGCTATTTTGGCAGCAGAAAACACCGACGTCAATACAATCAACCACACAATACAATAACAAATTGCAAATGATTTTGTTACCTACAAATCGATTGATAGCGCCATGAATGCAGACCAAGTTACTAACTATCCAATCGAGTTTTTAAATTCGTCAGATCTTCCTGATGTGCCACCTTACAAATTGGAACAAGACTCACTATGAAGAAATTGATGCCGAATATCATCGAAACAACTATATATTCTTAATGGAAAGTCGAAAGGAGAAGATGTGCTCATTCCCACCGACGTGCAATTTGATAAGAGACGACTGCAGCTCCCCGTTGGACTTGCATTCTCAATGACCATCAACAAGGCACTTCAAGTGTGCGGAATAATCTATAAAATCCACGTTGGACAGCAGAGAAATTTATTTGTATTTGTTAAAGACGGAAAAGCCAAAACTATTCTCTACCCTAAAGCACTTAGCAGAACAATTAAGTAAGCAAAATGTATGCTTTTAATATTTTTTTCTTTATATATCATTCAATATCAATAAATGTATTAATTGTCGGAAAAAATATCATTATTTATATCATTGCTAATTAAACAAGATAACTCTTTCAAATTTCAAATGGTATTTTTAGAACTATTTCTTCTGTGGCAGCAACGCGCCGGGTACCAGCTAGTAGTATATAATACACGATTGAGGCAATAAATCAGATTATTCTCAATTAATTCTTGAATAAATCGATGATTAGCAATTCCTTACACCTATCCTTCTTTGTTGTGTTTTTATAAACGTATGGATTATTTTTTATTCAAATGTCCATCATAAAGATGATATAAACTCATGCAATAAATTTAATTTCTGATGCAATTACTGTTTTCAGAAGAAACATGTATGTTTTCATTAAGGTAAATTTAAACATAATCACGACTAGGGAATCCAATCCCGCGATCCTGGACAGTTTTAGGTGCTCATGAATCTCGGGATTAGTAAATGTAATTCCGAAAAATTCGGGATTGAAATTTTTATCTAACAGAAATCGTACACCTCACTAGCACCACGAAGGCTACTAAATCGAGACATTCCTGCCAAAATCTGGACGCTTGGAAACAGTGGTGTAACTATTCATTGGCGAGTTTAGGCGACGCCTAGGGGCAGTAACTGTCTAATCTATGTATACATACATACAGTACATATATGTTTTTCAATTTTCTCTACCGGTGATGTATTTACTACACCTCGCCTCTAATAATGGGAATATCGATATGAAATATAATAGATACAGGGTTCAGAATTTTTGTATTCCTCCGTAATATAAGTACGAATCACACCAAAGTATTATAGTATATAAGTATTTATCTGCAGCGACGAAAATAAATAATTTGTCGGAAAATCTTCAGAATTAAAAGGGATTTATTAGTAATTTTTGATCAAATTTTTCGATGTAATTTCTTAAACTATTGAAAATCCCGGTCCCGGGATTGAAATTTTGGCTCGGGATTAGATTCCCTAGTCACGACTAAATCATATCAAAATGGTTGAAATTTTAATTATTTAAAAATTTCAATACAAATTACACCAAGTGTTACCAATTTCATTACTAAATTAATAGGTGCTTTATTAAAATTTATTCGAAATGTTGAATATTTTCATCACGATTTGGTTGATAATTTAGGACCGAGAGTGATCATAAGAAAGCAAAGATCTGCTTCGGTCATGATACAAACTGCAATGAGCATCGACAGTCGCCCTTTGCGCGAATTTTTAAATCAGTGTGCAAAATTTAATGCCTGAGAAAAGATACAACCTTTATTGAGAGCCTCATTTTATACTTTTAATTAAAATATTGATGTGTTGTTTGGAGCAAATGTTTCATGTACGATATTAAAAATTATTGTAATTTTAACATTCAAATGGGGATGTTTAGGATTGCCAACGACGTGATGCAAACTCCGGAGTTAATTTTGTTATGCCGCATGACTTAGTTTACATCTCGCTTCATAGCAGGTTTGCAATTAAGGGGGTGGAAATCAAATTTGCCAAAATCTAACGTGGCGCAGCCTGCATTCGTATGCTAATTGCAACCCCGTGATAGAAGGCTCTTTAAACTTTGCAGAGAAATTTATTGGATATTCGCGGAATTGCATTTGAATACTTACTAATGAAACTCTGTATGGCGTCGGAATTTGCATCCAGGATATCCGGGGGATTGATCCTGATTCTGCATAGTTTGGTGAAGAATTTATCGGGGAGTCGTTGCCACTCGCCTGTACCAGGGGCGGCGCAGTGGATATCAATGGTTACTGTATTTTCGTAGGCTCTGATAACACGTTGCACTTCGTTTTCTTGAAACGCGTCACAGAAGTCCGAGAGAGATAAGGTTCCATCCTGAAAAAAAAATGTTTTTAAATACAAGATATAAATATATATGTAATAGCCGATGATTCAACATGTGTGTCAAACGTTTGGTATGTACGTCATACCAATAACACAGACGCTGTGCCAAGTTTTTAATCAACCATTAGTTGCTTTCATAAATTCTCAAAAAAATCAAAGTCTTGCTTAAAAATGTATATTATTTTATCCATAATTTAGATACTTGTTATAATGCGCACACATTTCTGATGGAAAGCGGTCTTTCATGCAAAATGTTTAATGGCTTTCAGGGGAATAAAAACATGATTAGTCCTCGTCTCAATGCGTCAAATTTAAAAAATAACGTCAAAAATACATATCCTGTTACTCCAGAATGTCGTTAAATTTCCTCTCCGAAATAATAGACCGTAAACAGGATACTCTGCCGCAACATTAACCGAGGACGATGAGGATAATAAAGTGATTAAATTTGAATACTGCACCGACAAAAAGCCCAACGAAAATATTTGCTTCGGCCAAATAAATATGGAAATCCTTATAAAAACAATGTTATTTATTTATTTAAATTCAAGTCCATTTTTGTTCCGTGAGTTGCGAAATTAATGCCGAAAACTTAATTAAAACCGGTGGCAATTTTTTCGAATAACAACCCCATTATTGTATGAATTGATGAATCGTCATTTCATATAACCATCTCAATAGATACATTATGGCTTCAATTGTGCAAAATTTGAATTATTCCAACCGCTTAACATGAATGCAAGAATTTAAACAGTCCTCCCACTTATGGTAATCCGACGAAATTAGTCGATGCATAAATTTGAATTGCAAATTGGTGCAATCAGCGACATCAAAGCACTTAATTTGGCATGTTCAATTGAATAAATTCGTCTATGCTTCATTTAGTCTGAGAAAAAATTGTTTTCCTCTTCATAAAATTAAGACCGGCGCTCGAAAAAACAACCCTTCTGTAGTGCGAATATATGGAGTCGTAAATCTAGCCATTTATCTCGCTCCAGATATTTCGTCAGCTTCTTTGTATATAATCATTTACGATACAATTTTATGACTTAATATTAGCCTCGCTTGAATTTGGCCATTTGCAGCACGGGAGACATGTGAAAGCCATCAAAGCCTTAACGAGAAAACTAAGACCGTAAACATGCGAGATAAGGGTAGAAAAAAAAGTGAAGTTTCGCAGGAAGCAAACTGTAAAAATATATGGGCGCAAAAAATGGTTTTAAGTCGGTCGTAATATGAAGGAAGTGTCGAAAAATAATGCTGAAAATTTTCAGCAAACGCCGTTGCTATTTTGTAGCACTGAAACGCTAAAATCATAGCAAAAATATTTTTATATCAACGCTTTAAATCTTGGTCGCGAATGTATCATTTAATAGCCCGTCACATCGATGTGCGTATCATAAAACACATTATTGATGTACTAAACATATATTTTCCATCTGAATTTACTTTCGGTCCATTATCCATATCTATACTTTCGCATAAACGTGTTTTATTGGGAGCGTTGGTTACAAATATCGTATACGTAATGAGATCACCAACACAAAGCGGTTTCATGTATATTTAATTATGAGCGCAGACCGCGGAGATCAAAAGGAATTTGCGGCGATCCACCGGGCCAACCCTTACGGCGCCCCGGGTGGCTGGGGTGTGTCTTTTAATTAAAACGGATCAATCGGATAAATTGTGATGTAATAAACTTTCCACTCGGAATTTACCGTACAACATCGGAAGCACATTAGCGCTAATGGTGCTACAGAGTTCGCGAGTTATGCCGATCCACCCTTAATATCTCTCACCTGGCTTTAATATTGTGCGCCGCTTATAATTCAGATATGGAAAATTTCAGCCGCCGTATATAATTATAATGTATACCTTATCGTTTCGCGGATTCGGCGTATAATATTAAAATATTAAAATTGGAGGCGCCCCGAGGGCTGTAATGCTTTTAGCGAAATTTAAGTATGCCGAAGGGGCGAATTTGATGACGATAAAAAATTCGCACATCAATCATGTTCAACATACGAATAAAATGTAATTTTAAGCGGCACGTTTTCAGCACAACAGCAGAAAAAAGTATCTATTGGCGTGGAGTGCTATCTAAAAGGATATTGTAATTATTTGTAAGATTTTAAAATGTATTACTTCATCATCATTATAGTGGAAAATCACATACGTAGCATTTGTATCATATATTCACCTCCTTGTACATTCATATTCGAAGTTTTAAAGTCTTTATTAGTGAACGCTCGCCATATATGTTACCTGGATGAACATACCGAAGGGTGCTTCGTGAAAATTTCGATAGTACAAGAGGTTCAAAAACTGAAGCACAAGAAGTTCAATTGATCCTTTTTTGCAAATATGATTTTAGGCTATTTAAATACATATTGAGAGGGACCCAAAAGTATTCGAAAATTTTGTTGTAAAACGATTGTTTAATATTATTTTTGTGTGACAGATTTATTTTGTGGTTAAGGGTAAAATTTTCCAGATTCGAAACTAACGACGTCCATAATCTGGCTTTGTATGCTGTTTTATTTTAAATTTCGGTTGCAATGCCACAAAAGTACAGTAAAACACTCAAATATGTCGAAGTGATAACAGTCCGTAGATGCCAATATTGGAAGCTTAAGGGATGAAGCGAGAACAGGAGGAACTTCGAATTTTTATAAAGATACATTCAAATCCACGACGAAAATCAAGCAGCAAATAATCAAGACTAGGGAATTCAATCCCGGGAACCCGGATCCCTGGATCCCGGACAGTTGTAGGTGCTCATGAATCCCGGAATTAGTAAACGTAATCCTGAAAAATTCGGGATTGAAATTTTTATCTAACGGATATGTACACCACACTAACACGATGAATGCTACTATATCGAGATATTCCTGCTGAAATCTGAACGCTTGGAAACAGTGGTGTAACTATTAATTGGCGAGCTTAGGCGAAGCCTAGAGGCTGTAACTGTCTAATCTATGTATACATACATACAGTACATATATGTTTTTCAAATTGTTATATTAACTCTTTCTTACCGGTGATGTATTTACTACACCTCGACTCTAATAATGGGAATATCGATATGAAATATAATAGATACGGGGTTAAGAATTTTTGTATTCCTCCGTAATATAATTAATATACGGAGGTAATATAAATAATTTTTTTAACCTAAATAAATATTAAAAATATTTTTTACCTGCATAATCCAGGAACCATTTCCGGAAAATGTATATCCGGCATGTATAATATGACGATGTCGAGTAAACGAGCTGAGGAGATTCCTGAGGCATTGCATCAGAGTATTCATCTGAGGATGTATCAGGACCTCGGTCACCAAGTTTTCTGTTGCGTATTGAATGAGTCTTTCGCCTATGAAAAAAACAAAATAACCATTATTAAATATGCAGTTTCACAAGATAACATTGATAGAATTCGTAATGATAAATTGATTCAAAATTGTATATACAATTTATGCAGTACGATCATTGTTCTATTTCGCATTTGTTACCCTATTAAGCTCCGCAACGAAAGCTCTAATGCTAATGTCGAGCTTTAAGCGCACAACAAGTAGGCGTTGTTATTCAGCGCACCTAAGGCTCTATTCATTATCTAGATCTCATATGATTTATGAGAGTTTGCTCATAAGAATACCTCCGGTCGGGCATAAATTCGCTTCAAATGGTTTTAGTGGAATTTCCTATGAAATTTTATGAGCTCGGATGCTTCAGCGACAATCCAGAATTTATGTAACGACAAATTTACATATGATAAATGGCCAAATTATTAGGATCGCTCTATAATATACGAAAATCTAGCTATAAATACATAATATATGCGACTGAGGAAATATTTTTATATGTTTAGACTTTTCATATCTTACATAGCAAATAAAAGACGGATAGTCCAAAGCAATATACGTCGCATAAAATAAATTTGTATAAGAGCGTCTCTTTGTACGCCGGGGCTTATAAAAATGATTGATATGCCCCTTGTTAGAATAAAACCAAGTATATTTCATGGAGAAAAAGAGCCTCGCCAAATATATTGTCACGCCACTTGACGAAAAATTCACGAACTGAAAAGTCCTCCCTAATTAGCTCTTATGTAAGTCTCAAAAGCTAGGGGGGGAAATTTGACCTAAAAAGGCTCTCTCGTAAAACAAGTGCCAAAAAAGTTCAGCGATAGTCAGCATAGCTCTTATCTCCGCCCCAAGTGGGATGGAGCACATACAGGTACTATTTTTCAGATCCTCCAAAAATATACCCTCAAGATTTTCGGTAATCTTATTTTATCCGACCTTCGGCGTAATTTCACCCAACGTCTAATATAAAGCATACGTGAAAAACGATACTATCGCCTTATTTATGTTACGGTGATCGACGTAAAGAGTCTCACTTTATCTCCACTTTTTCATTCTGTCCGAAATTCGGCGTATTTTCCTCCAACATAAAAAGTCCGAGAAGACATGATGGAAGAACGCTTATTTTTCCGCTTGAATTATATCGAATTCGCGGATAATTAAAGCTCATAAATTATCTCAAAAGTCAGGGAGGGTGTCGAAATTACTTTTGCTTGGGCGGGCGAATTTGGGTCAAACAAAAACCAAAGTGATTTATCCGTTTATAAGTTCTACAATGGTACTAAATGGATGCTATCTAGATTCGTTTGCTACCCTTAAAGAGCGAAATTCAACAAATATCCGATCATAATTAAGAATCTTATTAAAATTCTTCAGCGACATTGTAAGATTGTGTCACTTCTTTGTCGCTGGATGATTATGATTTTTAAATAAGATCTTCGCTGGATCTTCAAAGGGCTTAAATATTTATCGTTCCTTTTACACTGAAATAGGGATTTTATTTTATAAAGTTTTTAATTTTTTCCTCCAAATTAGTAGTTTGGATTTCAGGAAAAGTATTCTATTAACAGTTCTTGAAGTCATTATTTACAGGAAAACTATTTCGAATAAATCCAGAATAATAACGTTGAAAAATTAAGGAAAATTATGAGAGTAGAAGAAAAAAGCTTTAAGATGCTCTTTATGAAATTTGTAAATGGACAAAAAAATTGCACACGATGCTTGTTAATATATTCTTGTGAAAATCATCACTGAAATAATACCATGTGAAAACATAACCAAATGTCTTGGCATGACTCTAGATATGATTCTTCGATCGAAAGATTGTATAAAAATGAGAGAAGATCTGGAGATAATGCTCATAAAATCCATGTCGAGGTTCGACAGCTACATGACAATGGCATAATCGTGAGATGGCCGAAAATAACTTACTACTTTTATATATATAAGATATAAGATACTTTTTGGTAGAAAGTTACTAAGTAGAAAGTAGAAAAATCATACGATAAACATATACTATATAGAAAAATTTTGCGTGTTAGTTATTATCAACTAAAGTTGAAGAAAAGAGAAAAGATATGTTGTATTTAATGAAAAGCAAGCATATCTAGATTGATTGGAATTGTTGAGTCAATAAAAGACGCTTCCACGACACGTGAGCGCCAACCAACTCATCAATGCATACAAATATGTTTGTTCAAATAAATGGGTTTATATTGTAATATATCTGGATTTTCGTTGTATATTTCGCACTTAAATCATCAAAAGGTCCTCGGGATATATTATATCCTGCATAATAAACATCGCGTACGAGCTTATTTGAAAATAAAATTTTCGCAGAATATAAGAATAAGGGCACTTTTAATATGTATGGAAATGAGCGTACACCGAAGCGGCTTGTAAAATGCCACTCAAGCTATCTCTCCTTATGGTTCCTTTTTGAAAAAGAAAAACAACGGCAGTTGAAGATGGTATACGTGACTGCAGGAGACAAACAAAAATAAGGAATGATATAGACGAGCTTCTGATGTACAAAGAACCTGCCTGCAGCAGCTGCTCTTGTAAATAAATTATGGCACATTTATCCTTCGGGAGTGTTTGACATTAAAGAGCGGAGCGTCAGGAGGACGCATTTAACCTTTAAGAGCTTTCAAATTAGGGCTGTTTATTAATACCGCTCATAAAGAAATCATATCGCCAGATTGAAATAATGAGTAAAATCGATTGTAATAAAACATCAAGGCTTCGATACATATATATTGACTGTATTTTGTATATAAATACACTGTGTTTACCCTAAAATTTTCCATCTATAAATCATGTTTTTTGTATCGAAATTAAATTATTCATTCGTCGAGGTTACGATCTGGCATAGTCACGTAAATTCCGAGAAAAATTACAGCTCACAACGCACCCTTGTTGTAAAACACCCCTGAATAAATTACGCCGATAATCTTGTACATGGATTTTACACAAAACTTCAACAATAATTTAAAATTATTAATGCTCATTTGTAGGTATGGCGAATTCGCAAGTTCAAGGGTAGCATCTGAATTTACAATCTGGCAATATTACAGTCGGGCGCAACGTATTAATATTCATGGAGTTTGGAGTTGGAATACGCTCAGGATGATGGAATGATTATTTTTCGAGAAATTTGCATAATACGTATTTCACTTTTTTATTAAATTTTAGACGTGGGGTGATTACAATGCGAATATTAAATTTCGCTCGGGGCTAATCTCGAACAAATTTAGCCCATACAAACTGATTTATATTTATAAAAAAGTATATAAATTTATTATTTTTCCATGAGGCACTGTATAGAAGATATTTTAATACTGATTAAAAGTGAGGGGCATCATAATTGTAATTTTAAAAAATCAAAGAAAACAAGTCCGATATTGAATGCTTATCGTGAAGGGCTCTTCGCATAATTTGGATATTTAATTGGAAGAATTTCGCCTGATTGAACTTAAAATATTTGAGAGAAATTCAAAAAGGTACATGCTAAGCTTTCTATACAAAATAATTAAGCATCGGTCCTTTATATTATAAAAAAGGAGCAGAGCGTGAATATTTCCTACAAAGAATTTATCAAGTCGATTTGAAAGGATTCAATACCACAACATCTAAAATTTCCCTGATATTTTAATTTTCGTCCTTTTAAATTTACCAAAAAATACAAATTTATCCCATCAAATTAATTTTCAATCTTAAAGTATTTATACAGGAATTCAAACAACCTTATATAATACGGTTATTGTATAATATATTAATATTAATAAATATTTTATTAAGTGAAGATCTTATTCTGTACTCTTTTTCATGCTAAAACTGATATTTTAGACTATTAAATTCTAGCTAAAAATCTTTGCATCAATTGCATTGTATGGGTGAGTCTAAGCAAATAAGTAAATATGTGTTTTTTCTTTTATAATTTGTGGCCACATTTTACATGGATTTCAAGCTGGTTTTATTTGGCTTACGATTTGAAATAACCCATTATTATACAGAATCAGTTATATACTGTTCGAAGATTTTCAATGCCCAATCTGCATAATATCCAACAAATGACATCTTCAATGTGTTCATTATCGATTCAAATCAGCCGAACGTCTTCAATATATGCATCCAAATGCAAGGACGGAGGCACTGATGACGCAAATGCTGCAATTGGCATAGCAGGAAATTGAGAGATGTACGCTATTTATAAATTTATCTCATGGTGAAATATCAAAGTTCAACACTTCCTAGCGAAGGCTAAGACTTCTAAATGGCACAGACTAAGATGGATCAATGATATTTAAGAATAGTACCAAGGGTGACCTCAAAAAAACGGATACAAATAATGCGTCTTAGAAGCCTTAATCTAAATGTGGCTTGAACTTTTAGTATTTCCAGAGCACAATACGATATATATTTTTAGCTTGATTCGGAATTATTTACGTATTTATAGATCCTGCACGGTTCAAAAATGAATGGATCGCATCCCCTTTTTAATGAATGGGGTGTTTTTAATGCTGATGTGATCGCTTGCGTATTCATATTGCCTATTGTTTGTCCGCTGGCGGCTTTAATTTTCATCTCGTCTCATAATCCAAGGGGTTGTTTTCATCCCCCTGTATAATTCAGGAAGATTAATACTTTTAATTTACGGCGAACTTACTTTGAGTGTGCACAAAAGCCGGCTGAAAGACTTAATCCTGATTTAATCCGCATTCATGGCGACCTGAATACAGGTCATTTAGAAATTTGATTCATATGGCTTAGAATTATTGCCTGAGTGCGATAATTAAATGGACGAAAACGTGTATATTCGATATTGAAAATAAAAATTGATATTATATTGCAATATTGTACTATTTTGGCATGCACGACTGAAAGTCTGCAGATTAAGAGCTTTCGCCAAAGTATACAAAAGCCATTTAATTGCAGGAGATGAAAGCGAGTATGCTGTTGAATCTGGAAGGCTTCTTTTTTAAAATGAGGGTATTAAAACTCTTTTTTACAGTCCGGCACTACGGGGAAGCATTAGAGCTTTCGCGAAAACAATCATATTTTACAGCTGTTCGCCGACACAAAAGCAGCATGAAATCTGCCCTGTTGGAAACAAAATTGGATTTTTACCTCACTCGTGTATGAGAAAAATGAGCCATAAAGCAAATAGGTTACAGCGCTTAATTAAAATAAATTGAAAAATAGCTTGATTTAATAATAACGACTCCAAAACTATTATGGGGTTCGTGCGTTTTCGCATTAAGGATAGCGAATTTATAACGATTACCTTCCCGGAAAATCCAGACAAAATACAGACATTATACTGACGTTGATATACGACTCATCTTACAGAGTAATATTTAATAAGAGTGTTAAAATGGCAGATATTCCATTCGCCTACGTCTGCTTTTTCTTTATTTCTATTTTTACGCATTTTTGTTCAGGTTTACAAGGGTAAATCCATGCTATTTTTATATTTAAAATATGAATAAAAACTCACCATGTCTGGCTTCTTCTCCTTCGGGTGCTTGAGATGTCAGGGCTTGGAGCTCCTTCTCCAAGTCCACGTGACAATCTGTGGAATCCCATGATAGGAAACCTGTAACAAAAATAGAATTTTCAATATTAATACAATTTTTAAGTGTGTTAAATGATGCATGTGCTTATTTGAAGACTTTTTTTTGTGCCAAATGTGGCTTAATTTAAGTGATTTTTTTAACCGTTTAAGCTACAATATCGTGCGACGTACGTTTAATTAATTAAATCTAAATATGATACATTTAAGTTCAAATTATACCAGTTATGCTCCTAATATTGCGATTAGTTATTCGTTGATTGAATTTTATCGTTTGCGTCAACTAAATAATGATTTAAAATAGCACATGTTAATTATTTGATATCTTGAATTTTGAATCTATTGATGATTTGATGAAACGGGTTGAATATAAAAATATTTAAAAAATAAATAAATTGGGTTTTTGTAAAATGTAACAGGCCATAGAAAATGTTTTGAAAAGGAAGGAAACTTCAATGAAGGAAAAGCTTCCGCTAAGCGAACGAAAAGCTCTCATACGTTGATTATTAATTTCCTGAACAGAGTTGCCCGGAAGAGAAACTCTGTCAATTACACAGTTACCCTATATTACAATTCTTGATTCGAAAACATAAAGGGGTGGATAATTTTGCGCCTCTTTATTGCATCACATGTTTAATTCATATCAAATATATTTACTCTGCGAATAAACTTCGCTGAATTGTCCCGATTTTAGTGAATTTGCTCAACGAAATCTAAAATTTTAATGAAGCCAGCTTGCAATAAATGGACGCGATAGACTGAGCGCCTTATATAGATACCGACGGCCCCATTAAATATGCACAGTTGCAAAATGGAACCCCCAATTTGCATAAAGTTCACGTACACAATTTCCAACGACGGAATGCACCGTGAAAGCCTGAAAGTGTGCGCCCTGTTTATGAGGCGCAGCGTTAAAGGCCTTTGATATTTTTAAAGGCCGCAAAACTTTCCCGGCTCAAGTTGACGCGAAATAATGAAAGCAAAGTGGCTTTTGAGAAAGTTTACGGGTTAAATTTTTCATTTCTTTGGAGGCTCTGTTAGGGTAATGGCGGCTAGGGACAAAAGCGACAATGGACTATTTGCAACGTTCTAAAACTTTGAGTAAACTACGGACAAAGCTAACTAAAAAATGATGGGGAAATGCTCAAAATGAGCGCCGCCGGAAAGAAAACGATCTAAAAGTCCAAGGGGGATGGAGGTTATTAAAGAAATTGAGGGGGATAAAGTTTTAAAATGGTTGACCCCCATTTAAAAAAATCGATGAACTCAAGGGTCGTTAGTATAATACAATCGGATTTAATCTCTGGATACTATTTAATTAGCATAAAACTTATATATTATAATATTATGAATTAGCTTAAGTCTTTAGACTTTCAACGGGCATTAAAACACACGATGCATGATATTTTACGTTATTATATTGAATCGAATCGATGTGGTTAAAAACATATGTTTAGGTGTAATCCAATTATTGGACTTACAGATAATTGGATGTGCGCTTATGTGTTAATGTTCATGTTGACATGTCAACAATCACAATGGTTATTATGTATTGATTGCACGTAGTTTTGAAATGAAAGATAAAGCTCGGATGATACACATCGGCAAGGAAGCAAACAATGTAGAGTGTTTGACGTAAACGTGTATCATATATCTGAACGTGTGCCGAGTAAATGTGAAGTGCCGAAGAACTGTATACATCCGTTACCCCATATAGACGATTATCCACTTAGTGTGCTACGTGCAGGTTTGTTTAAACAAAGACCCAGCGCAACATATTCAGAGAAAATATGTCCCAGTGTAGCATGAAGCACTAGGGGGTGGAAACGTTGGGATAATAAGAGCTCGTTTGAAAGAGCACGTTTCCCAAACACTTGAAAAAGTAGTGCAATGCCGACCGTTGCTATGACTAGGGGGGTTGGAAAGTACAAACGAGGTGGTTGAATGCCATATGTGAAATTCACCTAGTGTTTTTCAAAAGAATTGTGTTATTTGCCTAGAGCTTGTATACAATTAAAAAAAGGAGAACGTACGTCATATTTTTTATTTTTGAAATTTAAAAAAATATTAAATTTGTAAAGATATACGCAATTAAATATGTCAAGATGAATGGTGTTATGGATGTTGGCGCACATTTTAAATTGAATTTAAAATGAACCATTGAACGATTTTCCAATTCAGGTAAACTAATAGTACTATTGTTTGAATTTACAATTGTTGGATAGGAAGTCATAGTCACCAACTTTCCACCATTTGCTATATAAGGATTTTATTAAAACATCTCTAAATTGCAGAAAACTTATCCCTTTTTCCATTTTGATGCCGTACAAAATCCACGAATTTAACACTGACATGTCTATTGGATGCAATATTATCTTTTTAGGCAGGGCCGTAATAAGGGGGTGGCAACGCGAGACGCTCATTTGTCATGTCAGCGGTCTGAAAAGCGGACCGGTTGTACACACAGACGTTTTTACTGCATTTTTGGGAATGAATGCGTACCCGGAGCCTTCTATAATCTGTACGATCATGTAAGATCCCTCAGAGGTTAATTTACATAAGTGGTTCGCTTCAAATGAGGTCGCGAGCGAGTCTAGAATTCTCCCCACTTATAAAACCTATATATGTATCTATCCTATTAATTTATGCTGCTATCTTAGCTATTTTTTTAGTTATAAATTACAAAATCTAGCTAGTTTCTCCATGTATAGCTTTTGGGACTGTATTCGTATATTATTTAAAACTATACATTATAATAATATTTAATACATTGCATTCATATTAGTTTTTTTAAACTTTTTTTTTAATTGGGGGAGGGCGCAAGTTAGATTACTTACCACGGGCGCTTCATACCCTTGTAACGGCTCTGTACCTAGGCTTGGGATGGGGATCAAGAAGGGGTCCGCCAAATAAAAAAGGTTGTTCCAGGGTGTGTGTAATTGGCATAATAATAAGGTCATGACTTGGACACAACTGGCGGTGTGTAGGAACATTATTGGTGCAAGTTAATACGCGCATACATACAATAAACACTTATCATCTGTCCTCAACTGCAGACGTGTCCGCGAATATGTTAAATTACTTAAATATTTTAATTGTTGCTAATCTGTCACTTATAGACAGCCCTATCAGTATTTAGATTTCAAGAAGTATTAATACCTCAAATCCTCCAAATCTCCCAAATATAATATTTTAGTCGAGAAAATGACTCACAGTACCAAAATATAATTTAATGGATATTAATTATTGCATGCCAATATTTTTAGTCAATATTTTCACGTAACATATTCAGCTCAAGTTTTATTTATTCATTTATCATCCCAGTGGATTTCAACGAGGACTTTATATCCAACACAAGTTAGTCAATTTCAGTTCAATAGTTTGAATCCCAAGGGTTAAATTTATGTCAGAATATGACACCTGTCAAAGTAAAGCGCCTTGATATTTGCGTACGTGAAATAATTTATCGGGCGTGTATTGCGTTATATCAGCCATTAGCGGGCTTGTTATGTTTCATTAAATTATGGGAATGTCCCGGATCAAAATGTTTGCGCAAAATAAAAGCTTTGCGTATCCAAACAGGATAAAAACGAGCGCTTAAAAATGACACATTTTCGCTTAAAGTGCGTAAAATATAAATGATTGATGTAAACACACACGAAAACGCTTGCAAATCATCGTGCGCGCCATTTTGAAGATTTATCGTTACGTTTAATTTGCCGTATGAGCGAAGCGTTCTGGAGTGCTCTTATATTTCTGCTGTAATGATGTACATTTAACTCTGCTCGCTTGTGATATTATTTTTATTTTTGCATATTTTCAAAGGGATTTATTTTAATATCCCGGGCAGGATATTTTGGGGAGTCGTTTATTATAAAAAAAATGGCGATTAATGCGTGTTAAGTCGGACTATTTGGGGGTTTGCTCCTTTTTTATATGTATAAGTAATCAATATTGAATGTTGATATTTAGTATGTTGACTAGACGATATTTATTGAATATAAAATATATTTTAAAGTTTGATAAGGTATGTTATTGGGAATGGGGTGAGCCACGTATGTCGGTGCGTGACCAATATCAATCTTCACCACGGAAGTCCTAAGTCCTTGACAGATGATTTGCACCAAAAAAATTAAACATATTTTTACTTTATATAATATTGTATATAGTTTGACCTATAATCAAGAAGAAATATTAGAAAATAAAAAAATAGTGAGCAATCGAAGAATAGTGCGTATTTTTAACAATATTTTTTGTTAATTAAATAAAAACTTCTGAATATTTTTTGATTGTTGTAGTCTATACGATGAAAACGTTTATTATACACATGTCGGCCAAATTTCATAAATAATTCTCATCTAGAGCGTGTGGGAGCACTTCCATAAGCTTGGAAAAAGTAGTTTCGAGAAAAACGCGTTTAAGGTTTCTCCTTTCCTCAGCTTCGCGAAGCGCAGTTTCTCCTCGTCGACCCATAACTTTGCGAATTTCATTTATATCGACTTGAAAATTACTGAATGTATTCTTAAACAATGGTTCTTTCCGATACATGAAGAAAAAAAATGTATTTAAACCAACAAGGTAGAAACGTCCCTTAATAGATCGAATTTCAATATGCGTTTTGTTAAGTACAAGGCAAAAAAAAAACATTGGAACGGACTTGCCAAGTACCGTTGGACCCACCTGAAACCAATATGCATCAAAATCGACAATGCTTTGTGTTTGATAGGACAAGAGTGATAGTTTATTATGAATATTTGGAATACAACCAAAAAATTACAGTCGATAGATATTGTTACTAATCAATAAAATTGAATACGGCTCTTTATGAAAAAATACTAGAATTCGTGAGCTGGAAAGGGATAGTGTTTCGCCAACTGCCAAACAAGTCAAAAGAATTGATTTGAGAGGCAATGAAGCATCCACTATATTCTCCAGATCTTGCTCTATCGAATATTCTCTTATTCAGATTGCTACACTTTTTTAAATAAAATAAAAAGTTCAATTGAAACGTTTACAGCAGTTTTGAAACAGAAAAAAAATCACTTAACGAGTTCATGGACACGTCTGTAATTGCAGACATTTTCTGTATATTGCATGAGACAACTTCTCTGTATTCTTCGAATAATACCTATTATATTTCTCATGATTTATATAAATAAGATTGCTTATTTTATTTCATTTTCATGAATTGCGACTCACCGGTGAGTCGCTATGTTTTTTCATAGAAAAAAATATGCTAGGGACATATTGGTGTATCCTAAAATGTCGTCACATTTTCAATGGATCTTGATTTTTCATATTTATATTTAAATAAATTCAAAAGAGGTCATCAGGGCCAACCATCGAATCTTTGCTACATAACTATTTTGGGATATATTGGTCAGATTGTCTTGTAAAAAGACAATCTGACCAATTCGCTATTATTAGTAAATTGAGACAACCCTAAATAATTGGTCAACGTTAATAGCGTGTATATAATATTTGCAAAAATATATTGTGATAATCCTGAACAAGACATGATCAAAACCCGTAAATGATCCCGTAGGCCAGCATGTAGGTATACAATAGTACATCCGAATTTGATGGAATACATCTTTATCATTATACTGAATGGCTCTTATAGGCACGAATGATATCTTTGATGGTTATTATAATCGAACGGCTGACGACAAAGAAGCAGATTATCTTCAGACAACGAGGACTCCATTGTCGGATATCAATCGCACCAACAATGGCTTCCGTGACAGTCTTCACCCATCCCACGGAAACTTTTGATGTAAAAGCTCAGCGTATAACAAGAATCATATTCCGGCTAGATTATATCTCGTTTCGAGGGCTCTGCGACAGCTGACGCGACTAAAGACAACTCGACGTGGTCATGACAAAGAGCGATGAAATCAAATTCGGGGGTCGTCTTTAAAAGCAACAAATTCGCCAACTCGTTACAACAAACAACTCGAGCTCTTCAAAGTGCCCCCAAATGAGACGTGCACATTCGGCGGAATATTTAATCGCTGAAGTTCGTATTTTTAGTCTTAGCAGCGAGATAAGATGTCATGACAAAGAAACGAGCTGACACCATGGAGGATGTGGGAATGGGGCAAGCGCCATCTTTATTTAGGCAGGGGTTGAATCGATTCTTGCGTTTTATTTCAAGGCCTTGTGGTCCGCATTGTTGGGTGACGTAATGATAGCGGATAGGGTTTTGGTCGAAAAAGGGGGTAACATGATTAGGGACCCTATGTAAAGCAATCAAAAAATGGCAGTATACAATGCTGACATGGCAATTAATGAAAAAGCGCTCTAAAAAAATTGAATTTATGAAGAGTTCTCTATTAAAAAATTGATCCATAAACAAAGCTTTAATATTAATGGTAAGGAAAATGATATCAAAGCAATGATAATTTTAAATTAAATTCAAATTTTCAGTATTTGTAGACGATCAGAGCTTTGAAATTATTATACCTTAGATCAGCTGGCAATATTTTCGAAAAAAATGATTTGATTGCTAAGGGTTAATAGATTCTAGATTATAAGACTTTTTTGCTAAGATAATTCTCAGAAAGGCTTAAAGAGCACGATCTTGTAAAGAATTTAATTCGATTCCTAGATTAAATGTAAATTTGCAAAGGATATTTGTGGTGGATCATTAATTGATAGCTCTACCTGACTATTGATCGTTTTAATATCCATTTTTTCAGAATTAAGTAATCAGATTAAGTCTGAATCGAAACGATTGATCAGAAAAATAATTATTTTAATCTGCCAAATTTATTGGTATGGTGAAAATTTGTTCTTTGATCTGAATTTGGGTCCGAATTTTTACAACAAGAATCCATACACTAATTAATGGCATCAAAAATTGGTATTTTAAGTATTGAGATTGTGCAATGTTTGGCTAATGGTTTATAAAATAATATCTCTAAACAATTTTTATCATATTGTAGACATAGTATACGTAATTTAGTTAAAAGCTTTATTAATTTTATAGTTTTGCAAATTGATACTCTCTTGAGAGTTTTAAAATGTTGTATGGCTGAAATAAATCAGAAGAAATCGATAATGTTAAAATACATCAGGATGCCCTCTAGGTCTCAAGTTGTAACGGGATACAGGATCCATTAGGGCGAAGCCGCAAAAAATGTATATAAAAAAACATTTAAATTCCGGAGGCGAATTGGAAAACATTAAAATGGAGGAACATTTCAGCAAGAGCGCCTAATGTATATGAATAGAACCCGTAAGCAACGTAAGAGTGGAAATACTTCAACGTCGAAGGCAAAGTTTCCCCCGGCGCTACGTCGGGAAATGTGATGTAAATGGAGATGGCAAAATTTATAAGAACCAATGGGGGGTTGTTGCCAGGCAGAATGTTCCAGCCCTTCGCTTCTCGCAACCTTTTTAATCTCGAAATTAAATTTTGCTACACATGTGGATAGCAAATGAAATGAATGAAATACAAACTCTGATAACGAACTTTGGCGGTCGGACGACCCCTAAAAGGTAAACCCAATCAGTCGACTCCGAAAATACATATAAAATTAATTCGGTGGAAAAATTCCGGCCTTAATACGTATCAAATCGAATTAAATGCCAAACAATCCTTTTTTAATTAAAATACATTTAGGATTTACCGGGAGTTTATCTGTTTAAGAGGCAATGGTGGAAGATCATTTCTTTTCACCATTAAGGCTGTCAAATGATAAAAAAAACTATGAATAAACCACAGATTTGGTATCGGTTGAGTCCTTTTGAATTTTCTGAATGAGCGAAAAGATGTTCCCTCGGGCAAATTATACAAGCCGAGTGATGTAATAATTGGTACAGCAACGTACAACGCCCAAATGACACTTTTGCGTGAACAAGGATAATTGCGGGAGAGGCTGGAGCGCCTAAGGAGATTTTCACGCGCCCTTCAACATCCTCCAAACGCGAAACAAGGATTCTCAAATGCTTATCAAACGAAATAACACGTCTGAATTAACACGTAAATGTTGCTCGCCCGAGTCTTGCATCAACATATAAAGCCCAAGGCAAAAATAACCCCTTTCAGCCCGGCACAACTGAAACATTACTGTATGCCTTAATTAATTATATATAACTCGGAGATAATGGAGTTTTATCAAGCACAATATTTGCAGAGCTGAAATTAATGCTACACAGACGAAAAAGATCAATGTTTGAATTTATAACATCTTTATAAATTCAACAGCACGGAATGACGTCAATCCTGATATCGTTAAGATAGCTTTCATACATCGTAAATCCAATTTTGCTAAAAAAATATTAAGATTTTACTATGCAAAATTTATGAAAATGCGGATAGAAAAATAGCTCAGGAAGTAGTCGTAAATCATGATTGTTTCATGCTAAAAATCTGCCTTGTATCAATCAAGTTATTCGCATATTTTGTAGGAATTGTTGATGTGCTTTTGAGTAAAATACGTTTGTAAAAATATCGACAGTTAATATGATTGCTTTGTAATTCTATTAACTGCACGATCGATATCGTTCGAGTAAATATCATTATATGCCATAATCAATCATTGTATATAATAGTAATATATAAGATTGTAACAAGGCATGGTTTGAGTAGAGGATCATTAAATCCAAACTTATATTTATGATCTCATTTAGTTGAAAAATCCCCAGCGAATATCCAAGAAAGATTAGAGCGGCCCAATAAAGATGATTAAAAATTGAGTATGCCTTTAATATTTAATAGTTATGGCTATACAGTGACCTCGATGTACGTTTTTAAAAGCTTAAAATTTCATTCGCCAAATGAAAAAAACTGTGGAAAGATTGCGCAAAACGCGTACATATTTCAGTGGATATTGTCCCTGTCTGCTATTTAATGATAAAATATACCGACGGGGATTTCTTAAAACAGGGAAAACTTTTTTTCTGTCGACGAACAAACACTTTAGAGGCTTAAGAGGAGATCAAATAAAGCGATGCGGGTTTTGCTCGACCTTGAAGACAACACGGAGATGAATATAAGATGAAAATTATATAACAAGGGTAGCATACAGGCAATAATTCTAATTAGCGAATGATGACACCCGGATGCTGCATTGGAAGCATCGAGCAAATTCTGCATTATTAAATGGATGCGAATTGTTAGCATAATATCACAGCAATGCAGATGATGAATATCCGCATTGATGAACTTAAAGCTTATGCAAATAAAAATATTTAATTGCGCCATCGGTTTGTCGAATATCATCATTCATGGTTGAATTCAAATAGCTCGATGGATTTTCGGGAATTTTCATTATAATGCCTTCACTCAGTTCGAAGTTCATCCCGGACGCTTTTGTTTCCCATTTCTAACGAGGTTATGACAAAGTTGTTAACTACTTTTAACGAAGAGTACAAAGAGGATTCGCACAAGTTGGAAACTGTAAGGGTGTTTACATTCACGAGCAAAGAAAATTCGATATGGGTGCTGAAACTTTCGGTCGAAAGTTATAATTGAGTATGGAGCGTTTATTTAAATTATATGACATGTCATGCTTGTGATTATAAACAACAAATGAGCTTTTGCGGAGACATGTTGAGGTATTTTGGAGGACGATTTTGTAATTCAATTGTGTCATGGTACGTTCATGTGGAATACATATTTTAACTATCATATCTCACTCAAACTTGATTAGAGTTACATTATATTGTTAAGCTGAGGGTTGATTTTAATAAACAGAGACATCACAAAGGAACGATCCCTAATGACAACAGTTTGACTATAGTTTGAAGAGACGTCTATGGGATGATAATAGTTGCGAAAGGCGAAATTAATTTCGTCATCGTAAATCCTTTGTTCGATGTAACAATGTATGATGTTATTAACAAAGCTCCCCTAAATATTGTATTTGAATTCAGAACAAATTAAAAATGCTTCCATTGTGATGTTTTACATTTAAAAAAAGTTTGAATTAACACATCCCTCAAGCACCCTCTAACGTGAACGTATTCCACTAAGAAAAATGCATAAACACATTACCGCATAAATTTATCTAAAATTAAAATACTCCACGATGAAAGAATACATTTTAACGTATTTTTTACATTGCAAATTTGTAAACTTCATAGTAAAATTTTTCAAAGGATTTCTAAGCAAATTTGTTAATCATTAGGGCAGTGGATCTCAATTATTTAGGGTTCGATAAACACTGCAAAGATACATATTTCCATAGGGATTAAATTAGGAAATTTGTCCCTTTATACAAAATACGACAATGACCATAGTATGTACTTGATTCAATCTGTGTTTCATTAATTTAATAAAAATCTGACTAATTGAGGGCTTAAACGACAGAAGCACGTCAGTCAACGTTATTAGCACACTAATAAAAAACACCCGGAACACAGCGCCATCTATTGTCGGAAAGAGCGATTTTTTAGCATTTTTGCGTTATTAAATGTACAAAAGCCTTTTATTTAATACATTTCATATTAAAAAGGCATCAAATTTGTTGTCGAATAAAGCGTTTCATTACTTTGTACTCCAAAGCGAGTAATATTAAAAAAAATGAAGCCGAAATCTAATGTAATTTATGGCCGTTTTCAGTAGGGATGCTGCCATTTTGTACCCTTTGAAAGTCTGGCTCCGGTCTAAAAATACTGTTTTTGGCGAAAATAAATTTGTCGTTGCATTTGAAATGCGCAAGCAAATAGAATTTCAATCTACGGGGAGTGCAAAGCCAACATAATCCCATTAAGCACGTTGGAGATGCGCGTCCTGGACATGTCCTATTTGCAGGTTCCCAATCGATAATGCGATTGGTAAACAAAATTCAATCACGCTAAAGCCTTATTGGCATACGTGGTGTTTATTGCATTATTGCGAGATGCAACTCTGCTGCATAACATCATCGAATTGGAATTCAATCGAAAACGGCATATAAAGCTCGATAGAAGCGCAGGCGGCTCGGAAAAATCGTCAAAGTGTCGTTTTTTTAATCAAATGGGAAATTTCCACATCGCGTTTCAATATAAGGATCGATATTTTATTTTGGAAGTGAATAAATAATGCGAAAAGTGTGTACAAGTACGACACTATACTAAAATTTGGCTGTAATTATATTAATAAATTAAATTTGACGCTATAAGAGAAATCACTGAAGCATTAAGGCGATTTGATCTAATAAGATATATTCAGTATTCTGTATTATATTGTGGCCTATACAAGTATATTCATTGAACTTTTATCATGTGATTTTCCAATGAGTTCTGAATATTTTGCAAATAAAGGTTGATATTATTCACATGACAGAACTTCCGAGATTATTATGCGATCTCGAATGAATTTCGCTTCTGAGAAATATATTTTATTTCAAAAGCAATTCTTCCATAGCAGACACAACATAATACGATATCGATGATAGAAACGAGAACGTCGGCAATGGACATTGAAACCCGGCGACGTAGAAGAGATAGAATCTATAACGCAGAAGCGGCATGAGATATCGACACATTCGCTGTGAAGCTTATCTATCGTATGAAACAAACAGACCGAAAAGTAATTTTCTGGCAAATAAACAGAACTTATATCGGATAAGACCATCGGCTTAACTTATATCATCGACTGAATGAAACGAGCTTTCGTATAATTAATTGCTTTATGGCTTTCCAATAACGTACGATCGTATATTTTTACTGCCTTCTGAGAGTTATAACAATACGCATGGGGTGGCGGTCTCCTTTTAATTGCCTAGGAGACTGTAAGATTACATCCATCAGCTTATCATGAGATGATTAGAAATAATTTGGAATATATTTAATACGATGATATCTTTATTATCTAAATAAACAGGAATCAAATAGCAAATGCTTTTTTTAAGAATTGATTTTGTGGTCAGTTAGTGTGAAATCAAGGCGCTATCACGCGGAAAATTTCTGTAAGTCCTTTTAATTGAGTGTAATTATTTACATTTTTAAATAAATTTTGTTGGGGTTAAATGTCCAAGTTCCGATGAACGGCAGTTGATACATCTAAAATGATTGATGATTTTTATGGAAGAGTGTTAACACTCAATAGATGTCAAATCTGGCTCAAAAATCTATCAAAGGATGTTCTTAGATTGATTAGAATCTCAAATTTCAATAATAATTTAATGTTATTTTTAGTTGAATTAAATCAATATAATACTATCGTAGATATAACTATTTTAAAATTATTATCAATAGCCAAATTTAATTCACAATAAATAAAGATGTCATTATAGTCCCTAACGAAAAAATAAATAAATCACAAAATGGCGACTGTTTAAAAAAGTTCAGTTAAGTCATTTTTTGGCCTTATTGGAAATTTCTCTGGAGAATGTATTTTTAAAAGTCGAAACATTGGAAAAATACAAAAAAAACGAAATAAATTTTTTCAAAAATCTAAACCCAAATATAGGGCGTGGTCGTAATTCAGCGATAGCAGATGCAATATGATTTACACAGTCCCTAATTGATTTTTTTTTTCTAAATTTCGGATAGTGTTGATGATTTATTTCATATTTTATCTAAAATATCTCGATACGTATTCTTTATGAAATAAATAAAAAATGCTTTAAAAAAACCGCATAACTTCGAAATCGCACAAAAAGAGGTTTGAGTGTACTCTGACTAAATAAAATGATCACAGCAGAAGTATATTGAATTCAATTGGGAAAGGCTTTAAATTTAGACAATTATATTTCATCATATTATTGCAAGAACAACCATGAATTTAATTGGAAAGCTTAGATCATTCACAATATTTATCCAAAATGATGCCCTATTGTTGTATGATTATCCCTAGGCCTTTAGAATAATCTGAGGTAAAACATTTCGTAGTAAACATTTATGCAATAATATTTCCATCCCCTATTTCATACAATAATACATTGCCCATCGAAAAAAAATCATGCGTAATGAACGACTTTAATTAACAAAAAAAATCCTATTAGGAATAATGTCGCAAAAAATTAGCCATTAGGTGCCTTACAAAGATCCTGGAATTCCTTCTGCGCCTTAATTACACACATATTTTAAGCTGAACAAACATCTCCCCCTGCGAGTTAATAAGCATAATGCGCTGTTAAGTGAGATGTTCATTAAGAAATATTTATTGCCGACAAAATTTCCCGAGGATGTTAAAAATAAAATGTATTTTTCATATTTTGCAAATTAATGGCGTAACTTGAGAGCCGAGTCACGTCCGAGAAGGAACACTGAAAGTTTCAAAACTTCTCATGCATCCGAGTTTAGAGCAAACTTGCTTATTTGTCTTGATTATGGCCTTAAAGTTTAGATACTATGTAAACTCCAGAATCAAGTTCTGGCTAGGGTTAACTAAACTAAGGCTACTTTGATATACACCAAAATTGCCTACAATATCGGCCAACATGCTAAATGCGTTCCGGCTCGAAAAATTCCCAGGGCATTAATAATCAGATACTATTTATTTAATACGAAAAGTTGACATGTATGAAATTACGCTCGAGCTTACTGTCATTTATTACATAAAAGGGTTGCGTAAATAATACATTTGCAAATTTATGACCGTAATAACAATCGGGGAGGCTGAAAAAAATCCAACCCGTCAAATGACTTTTATTTTGAAACGGGTTAAATTAAGGCATTTAAATGAAAATTGGGTCGTTTGAAGCGCTTTAAAAATTATGCCCACATTAAACATTCAGCGCCGGACGCGGAGCGTCCTCTTCGTTTTTAACATTACACTTTGGCGGTTTTTATCCTTCAGGAGTATAAAGCCGGCACAATGGGAGAAATCAGCCGACAATGAATAAAACGTCGAGGCTTTATAGGCGAGTAGACCAGATTAAAGACACAACAAAGCGCGATAGAAAAGAAGCTAAAAAGCAGCCGCTCGTGAGCTTTACAGCGAACAAAGGACTTCTATCGCCAACACCTGCTGAGGTCCTTAACATCAAGCCGGGGAAATTGGGGCATTAATATAATAAAGTGGGAATCGTCTCGGGAGATTCATGGCCTTGCATCGAGTGGCCAATATGACTTCAGGCCAAATTTAATCAGGGTATAATTGAATAATTTGTGACTGGAAAATTCAATTAAAAGTTTGTGTATTCATGCGTATTCGCAAAGATTATTTTATCGTTAAAATATCAATGAATATAATAGAATTTTTGCTTGAATCAATATTTAGCTTAAAATTTTCTTGCTTTAAACTATTTATGCTTATTTAATATATATTTCGGCTTAAAAATGTAAATTTACACCATCAATTACTGGTTATTTAATATAATTGAGTACCAAATTAAAAATATATATTCATAATAAAGCTTCACTGGTTTAAAATCAAATGCGTTTTAATTCAAATTTGCAAAATTCCTAATATAAACATGACGATCTTAAAAGTACAATTACATGTAATTGAACTAGCAAATCAATGAATGCCAGGCTAATCGATTATGGATTGGTAAAGTGTAGATTTTATTGCTCTGTTTGTTTAATTATTTAATAGGTAATAAGTTAGGGATTATCTTTGATATTTCTTCAGCTATTGCGTGCTTTCATTTGATCCTTATTCCTGGAAACTTAATTAATTTAAAAACTTACGTACGAAGGACTCATAAACGGTTCTCATTAAGAAGGATATTGTGACGCACCTGTAACAATGAAAAAATATATTAGTTTAAGCATTTATGGCTACATTCGTGTCATTAAAGTTAATGACACGTTTAAATATATTATTCGAGTTTCTCAGCGAAATGGCTGACGATATTTATGAAAACTATAAAACGTGATCACTGGAAAATGTTCCGCGAAAAGTTTTAGGTTGATTCATTTTCACGTAATTAAGGCTCGAAATTATCTTCACGCTCTGTTCGCTTCTTCCACTTGCCAATTTGTTAACGTCCGCATAAATGTCGCGATGTAATGAAAACCGCTCTATTAATTTTGATTATTTTAAGAAAGGCCCTTATAAACTGTGAATTATTATTGTGATTGCGCTAATTTTTGCAATCAATCTTGCGAGCGATGTAAGAAGATATAATAGCCGCTCGATCAAAATCTTGAACGTTCAAGACCTATTTTTTTAAGTAATCAGCTGTAATGGACGTACCTCATGTATCGTACATTCATCCCCTGCTGCCAATGCCTTATAATTTGGCACGCGAACGAATCGATACATGCGAAATTCGGGGTTGAAATAAAGGCATGGGGTCGAATAAAGCACGATTTATGTACACATCGTGCATCTATGGGCCGAAGCGTGATGTTTACGCAAATTGGCGGCGATATTTTTATACACCTTTTTTTTCCATGGACAAACTGTGTTATATGGGGCACGATTTAATGCCGAAGAATAAATGTCCGAGAAAAAGGATCACAATGGCTCGGAGGATCATTGTAGATTTATCCTACTAACCCAGTTGCGTGTTGGGGTATGTAAATAAATCGCTTTGGAGAGCAACCCCCCCATTAAGAGTCGACTGCGAATTTGACCCAAAAAAAGAGTCCAATCGATGGAAAGGATTTCAGCGCCGCATAGTCTTGCTGGTGTTTTTGAGACAAAAGCACACAAAAACGCCGGTAGAATCGATCTGCACGAGCACGTTAATGTGTCATTTGAGGCAAAAAATTTAGATTATCAGGTCAATATTCGAATCACGCAAAGCAGCGTTTATATCCAAGATAAAAAATCGTTACATAAAACGGAAAATGGCCCTCCATTTCTATCATTTTCATTGTCCGGCACTTGTAATATGGCCGGTGTACAACGCAACGTTCATAATATGGAGCAATTATTTTTGAATAACCTCACTAATTGCAGGCACATTTCAATGGAAATGTTACATCAGTATATCCCAAGCGTTTTGGTATCTTTCATGTATAAAAGACGTAATTAAGGATTTTTCTGAATTTATACAGCATAATATGGATCAAAGCTCGAAGCTTAAATTTAATGAGATTTTGGCGAAGCTTGCACAAATATATGTTCAAAACATTTTTTTTAAATGCACACTTTAAAATTGCTCAACATGAAGCGTTACACATTGAAACAACGACTCAAAGGTTGACTAATAGAAAGATTGAAGATTTGATGGCCATGTCCGCTATTAGATGTATTTATTATTGCCTTTCATTTATAGTTCAGTTTTGATAAAATTGTTTGACGAAACTATTAATTTACATATATTTGATTAAAAATTATGTATTCAGGTTTAATTTGAATTAAGGGACGTTTTTTTAAATTAAGACACGTTTTTCTCGAAACTACTTTTTCCAAGCTTATGGAAGTGTTCCCACACGTCATAGATGAGCATTCTTTATGAAATTTGGCAGGCACATGCACAATAAGCATCTTCATTGTTTGATCTAAATTTATCCAAAAATATTTAAACACTTTTATTTAATGAACCCAAAAATGTTGGTAAAAATACACACTTTTTTTTGATCGCTCACTATGTTTTTATTTTCAAATATTTCTTCTTGATTATAGGTCAAACTATACACAATACTGTACAAAGTAAAGACTTGTTTAATATTTTTGGTGCAAATCACTTGTTCAGGACTTAGGACTTCCGTGGTGAAGATTGATATCGGTTGCACCGACATATGTGACTCCCCTCACTCCCACTATCATACCTTATCAACTTTAAAATATATTTTTATGTTAAATAAAAATCACCTAGTCAACATACTAAATATAAGCATTCTATATTTGATACTTTTCGCATAAAAAAATTAGGCCCAACAAGGTACAAATGTCCCTTAAGATGATGAATCGAAAATATGAGTAAATTTATTATTATTTTCTTTAAAATTAGAATCGATTGTCTCTTGTCTCTCGCTGTGTTCTGTTGTCAATTAAATGTATTGAACGACTTTTAAAAAAATGTAATCATGATTGCAAATGCACAAAATCAACATTAAATTGCTTTTTCTGATGGTACTGGACTATTCAAAAATACTCACTACAGAAACTGAAAGAAAAATCCTTTTATTCAGTATGTTGATTGCTATGCACATCAAGCATGAATACATGCAATTCCAGGCCATGTTTTCATCCCAATAAACCCCTGATAGAATGCAGTGGTGCATAAACTAGGGTGCACTGCGGCATTGGATCGCGTGAGAAGGTTTTATATTGATGATAGCGTCGCAGGAAGTAACATGAAAAGAAGGATTACACAGAGGTCATCGTTGAAAGCTCAAGTCAAAGTCAAGAACGCTCTATGATAAGCCCTAGAGAGTAGATCGAAAGCTTTCGGCAGTGACTATGTCAACCTAATTTCCATGAGCGATCTTCCCCAATAGATAAAAACATTTTCTATCATACAAACGGCGCTACATTAAGGATTTAATATTTTAAGCCCAAACACGAAAGAGGCGGATCATGACATGTTATTCTCGGATATTAATCATGAAAATATATTCGGTACCGGTTTTGAGAGGAGTCTATGTGCGTAATTCGCTTAGATGAATTAATCATGACCAGCATCCGTAAAAACTTGATTATATCGCACAAAGAATTGTACAACTTAATTATAAAAAGACGTTTGCAAGAGTAATGACTGTAGGGCGTACAATTCGTTAATTTTTGAGACGGGAAAGAAAAGAGAAAATAAAATAAAAGCGGAAAAACATAAATGCGAAAGACGTGTCTCGGTAAATGACACAGTTTTTATTTTTCTTTGGGAATATCCAAGGAAAAAGTATTATTTACAAGTGTGCTGGAGTGAAACTTCACTAATTCGAAATTTAAGGGACGAAACATTTTCGCGAATTATTGAGGAATAAAATAAGTGGGTTTGAAGTTTGAACTCTTCTTATTAGTTTGGGTTTAAATCCAGCTTATGGAGAAAATTTTCTTCGTACGAAAAATGTATTCGAAGTCCTTATTTGGTTTTTATAAAAATTCATACTTAGGAGATAAATGAAGTTAGGCAGGGCTATCTATGAGTAATTGATCATAAACAATATTTCGTTTGAAATACAATAATAGATTATTGAGGTTTTCAAAATATACAATTATATTAATATACGAAAGCCAAAATACACGTAAAATAAATATATTATCGGAGATCCATTTACGCGAAGCGTTGATTAAACGCGTTAATAAATTCTCACTTAATTTAAAAAAAATATATTTGCATATATTTTCGAATTTAAATACAATATATTGTGTGTTTGTCAAAGTCAATCATTTGTAAGATTTTCTTGAAAGAATTTCGAATTGCATAAACGTTACGATTTGTCGGATTCGATGTGCCTTTGAAGTCTTATTCGTCACCGGTTATTTAAGAGGTCCTTTTTAATTTGTTATAAATCAGCTTTAATTGAAAATTTTAAATGGGTCCTTACAATTTAGGTATGGATAAAAATCGAGCAACCCTTCAAGTATCACGCCGACATTTAATACGAGTGGCCCTCTTGAATTTCTTTTTGCGCCGAACCAATTTAAATTCTACAAAGATCGAGTTACATGGAATGGATATATTATATAAAAAAATTATTATTTTATACAAAATCCGATATGTTTCGTTGTGGTAAAATTATCATCTTAATATGTAGGAATTTCCAGTCAATTGGGTGCTAATCTGATATAAATCACAAGTGGTTGTTCCATTAATTCTAAGGGTTGTTTCCCTCATCTATTATTTGCCTACAAATTGTTATTCGCATCGAAATCAACCGGGGTGTAAATGCTGCACGAGAATAGCAATTATCATCAATAAGTTAACAGGATGTGAAAAGGTGAAAGTCGAGCTGAAATTCAAGAAAAAAATATATACGCCACATATATATTTATATATATGTGTATCAAGGGAGGCTAATCTAAAATCGATGCCGCCGGAATGTTGAACTAAGCTATATATTATTCAGCAATGGAGAATACGAGTATTTCCGTCTCGGTTCATTCCATTGAAGCAACGTATTAATAGTCGGCTTCTTCGTCAAAATTTAACACCCCCTACGACCCGCTGAACCATAATAAATTCAGTGTTCTTCCTCGATTAGACCCTCTTAGATTATCAAGTCTTAAGTTCTGAGGAGCAGCTTCCGGAAATAATTTAATATGCACAGAGACATATAAAGGTCACCCTTAAAACACACAATCTTACAGACTCACTATTCGTAGATTTAAGGGCCAGAATCTAAATAGGCTCATTCATGCTAATAGATAAACTGAAAATTTTCACACGAAACACAATCATTTATATGTGATGTTTGATGTAAAAGGGATAATTTGATAAAAATAATATCATGATCGGACAAATGTATGAATTAATGTTGATTTATTCGTTTGCTTTATGTCTATTACGAAAACTCATGATTGATGACATGAGCGAAAAATATAGGATGTAATAATTCCACAAATCTTATACGGCGTCCATTATATCAAAGGATGAAAAAATCTTTGATGAAATTAATTACGCGGGGTACAGATGGGGATTTATAAGGGATCTTTTTGATAAATATAAATGGCTTGATATTTAAACACAATAACGTGGGGTCACGTAATGCCGGATTGTTTTTATTAAAGAAAACATCAGACGTTTGATGTTATTATCGAGAAGAAATCATAAATTCAATCAAATGTACGAACACCTGCCACACAATTGATTGGAAGAAACGGAAGAAAGGAAATTCGATTAATATCAAATGGGATACGACCTCAATCCCAAAAAGAAAAGCTTTGTTTGAAGGCATAAAAAATAGATTTCATAATATATTATCCAAAAATTTATCATTGTTTTCGAGCTTGGCTTTGAACAAACAGCAGAATAACTCATCAAAACTACCCTCTTTGTATGTTTTTTTTTTTGCAACATTTTATTGAGTAGAGTAGCAAAACATTTTTGGAAATAGTCCAAATCCATTCCAGCTATTACAGCATTGCGCTCTTTCTTCATGTATAATATGAGCGAAAGGATCTTCCTAACAAAAATATATTAAAGTGATGATTCAAAATTATTTTATGCATTTTATACATCATTTATATGTAAACTTTTTTATGTTATTGTAGCATTTGGATGTAATAAATTTTAATATGGTATTATGTTGCCGTATGGCGACATTCATGAGTATATATTGCTTTTCTTTATCAAAAGAAAATCCAATAGAAACGTCGTTTTTTCTCGAACATAGATTGATATATATTGACTCTTATTGTGATCCCAGAAGATATACTTTCCGCATTACTTTTATGGTGTAGTATAGAAATATTTTCTTTTTGGGCGAAATTGGTTTTTCATTATATGCCTACCCTTATTTGCTTCAATTCAAATGACAAATCCTTTTGTTATTTTATGATACGCATTTCATGATATTTGATGCTATCTTTTTTTGCTTATGGAAACGTTTAATTTGTTTTACTGGGCCCATTATTTTGCTTGTTAGTACGAAATCGAATTAAATTTGCGATGGTGAATAAACCACCCTCGGCGCTCCCTTTTTAAAATGAAGTCGGCGAAGTAAACAGGTTGTTCGGAATTTTTTCGCAAAAAAGGCTTTTATCGGACTCGCCCCATCCGCAGCAAACGATGCGAGCCTGATTAATTGCCTTTTTCATCTCACGGGGTTGCATTCTCGTCGAAGCCTACCGGAAGCCGGAAAACGGGAGGGTAGTTCACCCGCTAGACTCCCCACAGTCTGGCGACTCTCCTCTTTATCCCCATTCGATATTTTTCGGCTAGACAGGGGGTGGTTATACAAACGGCGCCAGTCTGGGAAAGAGGTGACGTCACATCCTATCAAATGTCATGGGATAGCAAAATGTAACAGGGGGATCAGAACGCATAAAAAGATCAAAGAACATGTGCTTATGAAGTATATAGAAACGAAGGTCGCTTAGCACAATGCAAATCGATAAGATATTTAAATATTCAAATCGACACACTACAAATAAATACATTTTTGCCACCCTTTAAAATGCACGTATCTTTGCCAAGCATTTGATACATATCTGTTATATTCATGGAAGCCTGACGACTTGACAAAAATATTTCTTTAGGTGAATCCGATGTGATGATGTTTAAAAGGGGTGCTATTCATGCTACGTTATGGGCTTAAAAGGTCAAAAGGGTAGCATTACAGGGGTACAGCACTTAAATAAAAGATAACACTAATGAAACTGGGACCGCAATTTCGTTTTATTTGACACTCTCTTCCTTAAGGTATACGCTTGAGCGAATTTTTCAAGCGGCCATTTTGTGCGAAAATTGAAATTTGCTCCGTGGAATGTTTTTATTCAAAATTATTAGAATTTTTCCTTGAGAATGAATCCAGTCGCTGGTAAAAATGCTCGTTAAGAAATCTGCACATCTCGTTTTGTATAAAAATAGTCAAATATGATTTATCTCAATTGATAATATTTTAAATTGATTTCTGTTTGTAGTAGGTCATTATATTATTATAACAAGCCTCTTCCGCAAGAAAATACATTTTGAAAATGTTTGCTCTTAAAATAATTCTTCAAGATTGTAAAGCCTCACATAAATCTGATGAAGGAGCACATTTTTCTCGTATTGTCTGTTGGAATTTCGATTTGAATAGTCCTTAATTAAATTCCTTACAAATTATTACTATACAAATTCAAAATCTGCGTTCGTTCTAAACGGTGGTCTGACAAACGAATGAAGCCCCGCAAAATATCGTCTTTCGCAGAGAAGGCTTTCAATTTGAATTACGACGCTATTTTTCCACCCAGTCGCAGCAACCCCACACTCATCAAATTCAATCCCGCAAATCGGGGAAGAAATTATTCGGGACCATCCAATTTAATCGCTCTAATTGCGGACTTACACGAATGAATTATTCTTTGGGCCACGATACGAGCCCGGGAATAAGACCGACGATAAGGAGAGCAAACTCGTAAAAATGGCGTGATAAAAAAATGTTACGACCCCTTCGCGAATGCGAAGCCAAATTTCGTGGCTGCTTTTATTTCCTGCGTATCGTAAGAGTCAAATGTTGCTTTTATTGCGGCAACGAGTGGTCAAGTGCTACGCCATATCGGTCATTGTGGGCACATATTTGATTACAACACAAAAAAACGTGATTTTGGTCGTAAATCGGGGTTGAAATATTTGGCGACCGGGTCTAATGCTCTAAGAAATTTCATGGATGACACGCCAAGAAAAACTTAACGGCAAAAGTATACGGGGACGTAAAAATTATGTGTCGGTTAAGTTTTAGAACCTTTGTGCGCAGTTTCGAATTTAACATTTTAAGAGCCGCTCACGCATATTTATGTACTAACTTATTGAGTGATGTGTGAAATAAAAATATCAAAATATATTTGATATATATTGGGATATTGATGATGATCCTGTGTTAAAAAGCACTTACATTTAAACATTTTTTGTGGGGTAGATGCGTTCCGCGGAAAATCACACAAAAAAAACCGCATAACTTTGAAACAGCTATATAAAATATATCCAAAATCGCATAAAAAAAGTTAATACAAAAACAGGAAAACAATAAGACAATTCAAAAATAATATTTTTGGTAACATTTAAAGGACGTCTTGCATCATTGGTAAAATTTTAAGGATGTCTGACATCTGGCATCTCAAATGCCAGACATCCACTGGAGAGACACTAATTATTTTAATTACAAACTATCATCACTGTATGATAATTTTCTTTGCGATTTTCGATATGACACAAAATTGCTCCCTTCGGAAGATATATTGTAATATACCCGTGTGTCAATGTCATCATTGTTTTGTGTAGATTATCTCTTTCCAACAATATAATTCATAATTAGTAAAGATGTCAATATAGTCCCTAATTAAAAAAAAATCACAAAAAGGCGACTGTTTAAAAAAAAATCAGACAAGTAATTTTTTGGCCTTATTTTGTCAGTTTTAATTTTTGCCAAGTTGCCGCATCACTTAAATAGCTATAATTCCGTAAGTAGTTGGAATTTTAGAAATTTCTTTGAAGTATGAATATCTTGATACTCTTTATGACATTAAAAACAAAATAAAAATTGGTTTAAAAAACCGCACAACTTCGAAATTGCACAAAAAAGTCGCATAAAAAGAGGTTTGAGTGTACTGTGGGATTTGGATGTAATATTTCATTATAATAAGGTCTTGTGATGTATTTGAAGTTTCTTTGTGTATAAAAATGGAATATACTATTTCTATGAAGATTCTACAGCAAAGAATAGAGACTAAAAATCATATATATGATAATTCGGAATCCTTTCAGAAGCGATCGTTAGCATTCTTTTTTACATATTCATTCATTATATAATATATTTTCAATAATAGAATAGATGTTTTTCCTCTATCCTTCAAAGTATTAAGCGCTGTGATTTCAAAAAAGTTATTATTTAGACGAATCCCCATTTTATGTAACAAATAAAAAATATCTTCTTCTTGAGATTTTCATACGAAACTTTTATAAATGATTTTTCATGTGGTTGTTCAATTTTTAGATGAAATACTTGTGATTGAAAATCATCATTACGCAGTGAATTTGATCGTAATTATTACAAATATGTCTCAAAAGGTCTCAAAACATTTTAAAGCGCATGTCAAACACTAACGATAACTATATCAAGTCTTATATACTTGTGTCTACATTTAGTCATAACAGAATGATTCACTAGAGCAAAGTACACCCTTATGTCGAGATAATAACGCAGACAAAGTAATGGTGCTGCAATAAGAAAGTCACCCTCTTCGACTTTATTTTTCAAATTTAGTACTCTCAGATAACGATGACGAAGCATTTTAACTATGCAAATAACCGAAAAATCCCCATTTAAATCTGAAACGATGAACGTGTAATATGGACAGAATTTAAGCGACAGCTTATTGGGTTCACACGATTTTATTGTTTATCTGACAAACACGCATAGCGTTGTTGTAACTTCATGTAAATCACTATAAGGGGATGGAAGCTTAGTAAAAAAATATTATTAGAGTCACGTATTCATTTTTCAGCTGAAAATATTACATTTCTTCAGAATGTTTCAAATTTTTGCTTCAACTCGAAGAATTTTGATGCTGTAAAAAGGTAGTAATGAGATTAAGGAATTTTCTTTGAGGGTTACTTTATGATGAATTATTTTTATTTTACATCATATTTATATATTCATGAAAGTAGACAGGGCCTAGATGATTAATGAACGTATACCCAACTCATCTAAAATAAGCTGAGTGAAAAACTTTTGTTGACAGCTCAAAAGAAGCGAATTTACATAACCATATGCTTCCGAAGATACGAATACTCTCCATATTTCACATGAGAATTTGAATAAAAGCTTCATTTGTATGTTGACCGACCCAGGGAAAAAATTCAATAAGCCACAATTTCTGGGAACGACGTCATAAAATCCAAAGCTCGTGCCGGGTCCATAGGGACGGTTTATTGCATGCAAAAATGCAAGAGCTACGTAAGGGTCGTTGCACCGTCTGTCGTGACGCATGTACGATGCATATGCTATTTTTTAGCCCCTTCTATTGTGATTTCGTGGAAACAATTGCTATGACGCCCATTGCATGAGTGCATGCGGAATTTGAATACCCAATTTGAAGCGACAGTTCGATGAATACATCCAAGCAAAAAATATTTGCTTTCGCTTTACGTCACGTGCAAAATGCTGAATCAACATCCTAAACAAGTCTGCCATTTATTATATATTTTATCTGAAAAAATATTTTTCTAATGCTAGAATTGCTTGATCGTTTGATTGCGTACTACATGAATCGGATAAGTCAAGGGCAACTTAATCAAATGGGCCAGATTCTAAAGAAAACCTTGTGATTTTGGCATTAGCATAAAAGGTCACCTTGGAACACTTACAGGGCTGATATAATAGAAGGTGAAAATTAAATTCAATATATATTAAAGATCGCAAGATCTGATTTTGATTTTGAATCTTAACAGGGCCATTTATTGTGGTTATGGTCTTTCAAGAGCCCTTTTAAATTAAATTTTGATTTAAAATTTCAACGCTTTTCGATTGATTGATTTCGATTAAATTCTGATAATACCATAATAAATACATTTTATAAAACAAATTATGGCATTTTATGCTAGTTTTTAATCTACTATAATGTTGATAAACATTAATTCATAACCATAATTGGATGTAGACGATCCTATAAAAATCCATCTTGGAATAAAGGAATAAGCGTTTGCCATTGCCTTCTATGTTTTTAAATTAGGATAAATTTGTTTGAATATAAATTTTCAAGTATGAATGAATGTCAAAATTATAATTATATTTACAAGCATGATTTTTATGCAGAATTGTCTGAATGAAAGGGTGGATGACATCAGGAGACACACCAAAGCTGAGAGTCAAGAAAGATTTCCATTTCAAGAAGATAAATTGGTTTATATATGGGAACAGGGAGTAAATAATGATGGAGAATACTTTATTGATTAATTTGTTGTTATAATTATTGTTTCTTCACACATAATATTTTCTACCGATTGTTAAATTTAAACAACCTACCCGATCAGTCTTCTTTGGGGAACTTCGTTTTGTAAGAAGAGTTCGTAATCGTCCTGTAGATTGCGAGGCGTTCATCTGTCAAATCAGCGGTCCGCAAAATGGACTGGTTGGACACACAGACCATGTAGTTATTGCGTCCTCTTTTAGGGCTTTTTGCGGCACTTAATCGTGAATAAATGCGTACGGAAAGATCGCCAAGCACTCGATTGAAACATCATCACGACGCTGTTCCATTGTGAGCAAACGCGGCACCCATCTTGTGCACAGCTTTTTCGTGTTCAAATTTTCAGTCAATATGTCTGCTAGCTCGCGCATTTACAGTCGACGATCATCCAATGCCATTTTGCGGATTTTCTTACACAATTTCTGGGATGGATCTCATTTGGTCGACCACTACGCTATTCGTCTTGGTAGTTCTTATGGCCTCGTTTAAGCTTTCCTTCAACATGATGTATTTACTACAACTCGATTTTAATAATGTGATACGGGGTTCAGAATTTTTCGGATTTTCATATGGTGTACCAAATACATATCATAGTAGCGCGAGGCTATACGTTAGGTCGGGTACTTTTGAGACTATCTTAGAATATTATTTTAAAATAAAAACGCCTCTGATCTTTACAATTATCTTCATAATTGACGATCGAAACGTGCCATCAGCAAGTCAAGTATTTTACAAAGTGTCCGCATTCTTTCTATCGCCGCTCGTTTCGCATCAAAAGCACAACAGCACTTATTGTAAGCTCAATGGCAGAAACAAAGGTATCGTGTACACCGACAATTCATGACAAAGAAATAAATTCCGAAGCACCGATTGTTTCAGATTGCAAGAGCTTCGCCGTCAACGCAGACCTCTTTTCAATTTTCTCGAGCAAACAATGGCCTTTAACAATCCTATTTTATTTGCGAAGCTCCGATGTTTGCCGTCGGCATTACCCAAGAAATGTCGTATATAATAACTCGGCGTTTGCGAACGACACAAAAGATCGAATGTTTGCCATTTCGGTTAAAATTCTGCACGCTGTGCAATGAGAAATCTGCAAACTTGAAGATGACATTGGAGCGCGATGTTTGTACGCCTTCTTCTGCCACGGATCTTGGTGTTGGCACATCTAATATTGAAATCGTGTGTGGAAGCGAAACTGTGCAAATATTTGAAGTTTGCATTGTAAGTCGTAATACTGGAGAATGATTGCATGTTGAAATGCTCGATGTTTACCTTGTAGATTGCATAAATTTTGGTCAACAATATGTCAAAAACTGCTTTGAAGCATTAATTTCCGCCTTCAGAAGAGTTGCCGCAATGTTATTTGATGTTGGGTCTTTGAAAAAAGGTTGATTTGTATTCGGTAACATCAAAAAAATATGAGAGGATATTTTATGATATGGCGTGGGCGCTTAATTGAAAGCCCTTATTATATCTGGAATAAATCTAGTTATCCTTGAATGGATCTTGATTTATATACATGTTTTTATTCCAAAACAGCAGACTTATTTTACGTAATTTTGGTACAAAAATAAAATCTTTGAAAATACCAAAGCTTTTTGTACCAATACCAGCAATTTTTTTGCTGATATCCACCCTCATTAACGTTGATTAATCCAGAGAGATTAAATTGGCTCCTTGGATAATGAGTTTTAAAAATGCCTTTTTTACGCTGATTGGATCTCTAATGAATGTCGATTTACCACAGGAATTTCTTTTTAAATCCAGACGTAAATTTAAGCCCGCAAATGGACGCTCTCACGAAAAAGCGATCATCCCTTAAATATTAATGTCGCAATTTTATAAAGTGCGATGTATGAAAAATAATGAAAATGCCGTACGATTTCATGTTATCAATTTTTTACACCCATTTGAACGCAATTGAATTTTATAGCAGCCCAATAAACTTTTATCGGATTCCAATAACGGCAATATCGTCCAACGGTAGGTATGATGTCGTTGTCCACACAAGGGGTGGTCACGTAATCGATTTGAGTGAAATGATCTTATTCTTGCAAGATAATATGTTGGCATGATATATTTTCTGCTATCTTCTAACACCAATGACGTAGATAGATTACAGAGCACGTTACAGTTGCTCGTCAATAGTTGACGAGGGTGTCTCAGAAGCATCCCCGAGCTTTTTTTGGATAGGCTGAAAAAGTAGTGTTCGTTTTTCTCTTCGCATTTATCTTTAATACGATGTCCTTGCCGGTGGATCCATCAATCAACTTATAAATGGATACGCCTGAAAAAATTGGGATGAAGAATGACATGTAATGGCAAACTGAGGATACTGAATAACCGATAAAAAAGATCTGACACAATGTTACATAGTACTAATTAGTATACATCTAATACCGATTTAAATCTTTAATAAAACGAAGCTTTCATCAGCAATTCGTTGCTTCATTTTATTACCCAGGATAACAATGCAAAGACACATTTTACATGTGGCTTTCGAGCAAAAATATAACCGAATCCATGTTTGATGAGATAAAAGCTCTTTTCGCAATTGAGCTTTTGTCGGAATTTCTCGAAAAAAATCATCCCTCGATGTTTGCTGACCGAACGACAGATAGTTTACGGTCCATGTAATTCAAAATGATGTCGGCGTAAAAATGAATGTTTTTAATGTAAACTTTCACGGCCACGAACACCGAAAATAGACATTCTACTGTAGGGTTGTTTTTGAAAAAAAAAAGGGTGTGAGATGCGTGTCGAAAATTGTATTACAGTATTACGTAAGCTCAAAAGTAAGTCTTGTCGTTGGGGAGTAGTGGTTATATAGGGCTTCGATTTGAGTCCAAAAAATATCATCAAAAATACATTTAAAACTACTGTTGTTAGAATAGCAAGAAATTTTATTGGGGATGAATGAAAATAATTGATCTATTCAAAATTAGATTTGAAATTTAATATGCTCTGAAAAAAAAACAGATATAGCAGATATGCACGCAAAGTGATTAATTGATGCGGTCACTGGCAGATGTTAAAACTAAGGTAGAGCCTTTTTAACTCATCTTCGTTTTTGGGCAAACTCTCATCAAAACTTATGGATCTTCAAAGCTTACAACGCATTGGTTTGCAGATTTCAGATAATTTTAAGTTGAATCATCGATGGATCTTATTGCCTTTGTCTTATTTTGTACAAATATATAAAAATAAATATTTCATGGTTTCAAATAGCTTTGATCGTGTGTCCTAATAAAATTAACTACTCAAACAGTTGACAACGCCTTTCGCTCATGACGCTAGTCGAGCAAGTAATTTGATCGATTTTTTCATAAATAAGTAAGCCATTCAACCTTCATGAAAGCGAAATTAAATTACGTTGAACTATAACCTTGTATTATTGATATCGTAGATCAAAAGGCCGCATATCGAAGCATCAAAGTCTTCAAAAACCCAAAAGCTGAAAGTTCACATATCGAACATTTCACAGCGTGGCGGTGCGACCTTACTTTATTGTACCACTTATTCAACAATTTGAAAGCCGGGAATGACTGGATTGTTTGCGAGGACCCACTCGTTCGAATTATTAGAACAATGCCGAATTTCAAATGTCACCCTCCCCGAAATTATTCCATGAATTCTATAAGAGTTTTGTCGAATTAATTCGGCAAGTTTTTATCGCATCACGCAAGAAAGGGATGAAAGTTTGGGGGTGCTTAAATATTTACGTGGACTTTATCCCGAATGGTAACTTTTCGTGCGTCAAACGACACGTTAAATATTAAACGGTGGAAATGAAATTTTGTCAGAATGGAAGGGAAAAAGTTTAATTTGTGAAAGCCTCAAGTGTGTAAGCGTTGTGTAATTTTGATGTTGTGTAAGACTTTCTTAAGCTTTTAAGGCTTGAACGGTTACAAAGAGTGCTTCCGTTATCCGTCAACCCTCATCCTGACTCCTGGAGTTGACAGCGATGATGAGCTCCTCACTTATATCCGCATTTTGCTCCTCGAAGGTCGTAGTTTTTATTTTGCGAAATAAGTGCAAAATAAAACAAGACGATCCACGTACATAGATTGGATTTCATGTAAGGGATCTGAAAATATTTTTGATTTATAAATGTGGACATTGATTGAATCAAAGGGAATTGGGATTGATGTAAAGCTCTTTGTTTCTTTTGTATATAATGTCAGTTTTGAAAGATTAGGCTCCATATCACATTCTACTGAATTTATTTTTGAAACTAAATATTCTTAGTTATTATTCCAAATATTGAATTGATTTCCTAAATATTATATGATATACGGCTAAATATTTTGAAAGATCAAAATGTAGATTATAAAAGTTTGCTTTTCAAATCCAGATTATGTAAAAAATCTTCACAGTAGCAACAAATTTAGGAGATTGGAAATATGATATTAATATTTCCGATTGATCGTCTCGATCCCTTATTTCCTGGATCTGTAAAAGTAAATATTGAGGCGATTTTTCTATTTCTATTCTGATAAAACAGCTATTAAGATCGTTTACATTTGATAACGGATATAACATCTTAAGAAGAACAAATATAACATATATATTTTATAAATACAGTTTGCAAAGTTTAAACGCGGATAATTATTGACCCCAAATGGCACACGGAGGTTATCATCAATTTTAAATGGCGTTTTTATACGCAAAAGTAGGACGCACGTTCGCATTCGTTTGTAGGGCATCACGACTGAATAGGAATAAAAAGAGCTCATATCAAAGGGAAAAAACATCCGTTCCCGTCGCAAATAATTCGGAATTCAATGGGTTCCAGAAAATCAAATAAAAACTCTCGGAGGAAAAAAAACTTTCAAAGCGATAATCTTATGCAAAGCAAGTACCTTCCCTGCATTTCGAACATAAAACTCGATATTCATAGTTGGTTTGGAAGGTTTCGTTTGACTGATGGTGACCTTTCCTTAAGGGCTGTAGTGTGGGGTGGCTCCATGGGAGAGACGAGATGTCATCCGAGCCCAAATTGAGTTACCTAATATTTGGGTACATCGTGTATATTACATAAATTTGCGTCATGTTTTACAAGCATTATAATAAATGAGTATCAAAGATTTGCTTTAAATTAAATTCAGGAATGTTTTCCTTCAAAAGCGGCTATTTTTCTTGTAAGGGAAGATTGGGGGATATTTAAACGAATTTATTTGACAAGAGGGAAAAGTAAGAAGCGTATATATGAGCCATTTTTTCAATTTTTAGTGAATCCCCTAACAAAGAAGACTATTATTTATTGCATCGCGTTAAAACCTCAGGAGAATACTGGAATACCGGAAGAACTAATGGATGACTACCGAAGGCTAACAATAGAATTTTCCCCGCATGTTTAAAATGCTAAAAGAGTTGCTTCTATGTGAGTAGAATATGTATGCCTAAAAAGAAAGGATTTTATTATAAAAGCTTCGAATAACAATGCTGGCTTTAAGCTGATGAAGTACACACAGGCGGATTGTATATCACACGGTTTCTATGGAGAGCTTTTTTAAGACGATAGAGCTATAATAAATACTATCCCCGGGGATCTTTTGTTCTGCTAAAATTATACAATAATACGTTTTGTTCAAAAACAAATTGATATATTGCGCGGTGAAAGCTCTCCCGTAACTGATGACCCACCGTCCGAGATAAATCACGTACGGCGCCTGGAAAATGCAAGAGATTTCAATTGTCTCTATGGACCATTTATCTCAATCTCGCCGAAGAGGTGAAAATCCAATACCGTTCCGGAGGTGTACAGTTTTTGTCTGCGGCCGATTAAGGAAGAAGATTTAACAATACACGATGTTCCATGTTCACGCCGGCGAGGTGATTCCCACGCCATTAAAAGCTCCGACACCTGAACAATTTATCGCAGTCGAGCTTTCGAAAAAATTTCACCACTCGTAAATAATCCTTATTGTGTAGAAATAAATCCGATGTCGAATCATCTGCTAATAAAATTTAACGAGCCCGTGTGAAATCATTCGGAAGAATGGGCCCTTTGAATGCGACATTTGAAATTGTATACTTCGACGTAGATAGATATAACATTCACAGCTTCTTTAAATTAACAGGAAAAAAAATGATATTGTGGTACAATTTCTATTCTTATATTATGAAAGTTATGGTTCAAATTCAGAATATGGTAACAGTTTTTTTCATTTTAACAAATTTAGGTGATTAGAATTATTAATACTGGCTATGAATTAACGCGATACAGATTCTTTCTTTTGAAAAATTACATACTAAAACAATTAATGAATTTGGGCAGGGTCACCTATGAGTGACTGGTTTGCAAATATTCCTACTTAAACTCCTATTCTAATTCAAAATAAATGCCAAAGTCATGCATACGATTTAAATATTATATTCGCTTTACACACAGATTAGGATACAATTATTTCCATAGGAATTTTAGATAGAAGAAGATCCATGAATGAGAGTTTTAATTATTTTTGTAAATCCAGCCACTCATTCTCAGATAATCTCACAAGGATAACATTGGGTTATTATAGAAATCTTACAATATGAATTGATTCATCTAAATTTTAATTCCTTTGTTGAATACATAGCCGTAAAGCTGTGTTGACAGTTGGATTTTCAAGAATCAATTATAGAAAACGCCATTTCATTTGGCCTTTCAAATATTCGCAAATAAATTAATACGCCGATAATGAAAGACTAGCGACAAAATTTTAAATTTAAGGGATCATTTTCGAGTCCTCAAGACGTTGTGAATTTATTTTAATTAACGTGTCAATCAATATTGACACAATCGATTTATAATCTATTTTGAAGTCGACAGGAGAATCGTTTTACAAAATAAAATAAATTGAAATATTCGACGTTTCAAAATATAATTTTTGCATATTATATTCCACTGGAACACTTTGCTTTCCCTCATTGAATATACAAGGAACAGTGTTTGCATGAATTGACAGTTTTACTTAGCGTCATGTAAGCACACCTGCTTCCAGGTAAATTTATTCCCATCCATGGATATATTTTACATTGTTATATTTAAAAAGAGTATTTTTATGTTTAATTAAGAAGAATTAGGGAAAATGGGATGTAATATGAGAATTAAGTAAAGCTCTTCAGGTTGAATGAATTGCTAAAATATCCCTATATATTATATAGTAAGATACTTAAGAAAGAAGAAAAATTGCCAGTGTTTCGGGATTTAGGGGATTAATTGTAGCCTGTTCATAAGCGAGAACAAAAGCCTTCTGGTGGGATAGTCAAGCGATTTATTTTATCTTAAGACAAGAAAGATATATTTGTATGTATGCCAGTGAATTAAGCTTACCACATTCTCTTCAACAGAATTTAATGAAGCAGATCAAGTTAATTTCATCAAATGTTAGTACTTTTATGTTAAATATTATATTAATGCAAAATCATGTTTTATTCGCATATTATATAGTCGAAGTCTGGCGAAAATGATAAATTTTATCAACACACAAAGCAAACATGGCCCAACAATAAATTGAGCAAATCCGTAAAATACACAAAGTACAAATGGTATAATTTAAAACTTTATTGTCTTTCACGTTCGTTGAAGTGTATATAAATAAGTCCCTTATCCCGTGGATAAGTTTCTATGTATGGACCCATAAACTTTACGACGTACCATATAACCTGACAGCGAATTAACCTTCCTCACCTCCGCGGCGAGCCCATTCCAGGGTATTAGAAACGTCGTCCCAAAGCGGAAAATCCTGCAAAGGACACTGTTGTCCAAGATTGGTCCCATATTCCGGATTCGCCATTCGGGACACTGTCGGGCTTAATGAAAGCATTTTATCATGAGCGCCCTTTAGAATGCTGCCGTTTGCCTTTCTGTTCAATATGGGACTGTCAGATCCACGTCGCAGGGACAATTCTTCAAATTAATGGTTTTAAATTATCCTCCTTTATACAAAATGACGTTGACGAGTCATTTTTTATCGCGGCGTGATAAACAACCTTTATAAAGACACTTGATTGATGTTACGGAACGAATTTGTAGCCAAGACATTGTTCATGGGTTGTCAAAAAATTTGCACGGATTCGTCGTAAAATATTGTCTTGCGGTATATTGCTGTCGCTCAGATTCAATTAATTTTCGAACAAAGGCTATTTTGACAATCAATTACAGGATTTAATTGTTTGTAACATGTATAGAACAAGCTCTGCTGATTATTCTACACCTCAGAGGCCGAAAAGCCAACCACGATTTAATGTTCCCAAGAACAGTTTCAAGTTGATGAAGTTTGAATTGCTTGAAGTCTCTTGAGTAATGTCGAAACAGACCCTCTAGCTACTCAAAGCGTAATTATGAAACCATGGACGTATTAAACGTATGATCATATTAGGCCAAATCGAATTTTAATATAGGAAAATCGTTGTTGAAAGTATACTTATAACGATTCATACCCTAAGCGTTAAAATATTTAATGTGTTCCAAATATGAATTAAATTAAATTTTAATACATTAAAAATATTTATGTACTTTCTCCAGTGTATGAAAACGGTTTTAAGCCTTAAAAATATTGACGTAAGAATGAATAAGCGTTCCCAACGGTATCAATAAAGGATTTTTTTCCACAATATATAAAAATTTATGGCGTTATAAATTCAAACCGAGGACCTCGTGATGACATAAGCCCCATTCTACCATCCCGATTGTAACATCAATATTTAACATGGGAGAAGCTTTAACATGGAAAGGTATCAAAAGGTAGCTATCCCCTAGGCTCGATCATGTTCAGAGAGTCCAGAAGATAACTCATAATTTATGTATTCATTATAAAACAGTTTCAGGACCCTGCTGCGGTGAGATTAATATTTGTCGAGCCGAACTTTGTATTAATGAGAGTGGGCGATCAATCATATTAATCTATTTTATGGCTCTATCCAAAGTACCAATGAAAATAATTTACCACCCTCGGAATCACGGGGATGAATTTATTTATTTGCGTCGCAAAAGAATGAGCTTTCGTGGAATTAAAAACTCAACACGCGCGAGCTTTCACATATAGATTGCCTAATTATATTAATGAAAACCGGCGACACAAATTTAACGCACTCGGATGTCGCATAATTAAATTATGTACACTTTCATAATTCACCACGACATGGTTGCTGAATCTTTCCGATTCGGGAAACAACAAATTTGCTAATGGGACTATAAAAGGCGCTTTGTGCTGTTGAGTATCTCGTCTGCACAGACACAATCGTTCTCAGCAAGGACCTCTGCGTGTTTGAACGTCCGCAAAAAGTCCTGCCTCAAATCCTTTAATCTCACCTGAACACCGTTTGTACTGAATCCAAAAATTGTTGAATAATTCATTTCGATTCTCGGTAATGAAACTCTGCCACTAAAAACAACATCCTAAAGCGTATTCTTCCCAACGAAGGCCTCTGTCGTATTGGGAATCAAAAGGGGCTTAAAGTGGGCTTAGGAGGGTGGCAGAATACAAATGCCGCCATTCCCAGCTGAAAAATATTTATTATTTAAAAAAAATATTTCTTCAATACAATTTGAGCGTCTTACGTAATTGAATCGGACACTTTACGATGTAACCGAGGGACTTTCAAGCTCATTTAGAATTTAACAACCATTTTCTTTGTCTGGGAATGCTGGATGAGAATCATCTGAGAAAGCACTCTCCGTGTAAGGAAGAGTTCTAATTACAAATTGGGTCAACTAAGCAGCGATAGAACTTGAAGTTTTATTGTCAATTAAAACTTCTTCCTGTTAAGTGCAAACTATACTTGTACATTTGCGCCGAATCAGAAATGAATATAAATCTATGGCTGGATATAAAAAAATATTAATGCAAGAAGTTGAGGACACGTATCAGAGTGGCAAAGTTTTACTGTCGGAATAAATTTGGCAGAATTCATGGTTATAAAAGAAAGTTTGCATTATGTATTTGGGACACAGATCTTGCTGAATTTATTTAAAAAATACTTACATAATCGTTCATCTGATTGAGTTTAGGAAGTATTAATATTTTCGATCAATCGTTTAGATCTAAGTTTTGCCTCATTTCGTGGATGAATAAAGACGTGCAGATTTACATATGAATTACTGATTTGCATCCGTTATCCATATAATATAGCTAAAATTCCTATTTATATGGTACCTTAACAAAATTAACTTAAATTAACGAGTAGTCAAATCTTGTTCGGATCGTATTTTGGCTATTTTCCGCTTGTGAATTTGGATCAGGATGTGTTTTAGATTAAGTCATAATGATCAATTGAATATATCAAAAACCATATAAGAATTATATTGAAAATAGGTTCATAATAGAATCAGGATAAATTCTTAATATTATTTGAGTGAGCCTCGATGACTTTCTTTGGGTAATATTCGAGAATTAAGTATCATAGTCGACATTATAAAAATAGAATAGCGCAACAGGCTTGACTTTTAAAATGACCTTTGTTGCGTTCCATCATCCACCCTGTCCCTTATTCCTCCCTTCATGCGTCGAAAACATTCTGATCATATTCTAGTAATTGAATTAAATATTAATTCTTGGAAATTTGCTCTGTAAACGTGTCGAATGTTTGTAATTGGATAGGCGACAATTAAAAAAATATTTAAACGAAAGTATAACGAGCGTTGTCAGAGGGTACGAAATAATAAATGCGAACGTATATTTTTGGAAATAAAGTACCGGTGAGGCAAAACAAAGTATTCATCAATTATTTCGGGGCTTAAGTAATGGAACCTTTCTGACATTTTAGGCTTTGGAGCAAATGAGGGGCTCGTCACATGAAACAATATCGAAGGCCATCTCACCCTTTTCGCTCCCAAAACGAACAAATTAGTGTGAATAAAACAATTCCGACCTCGTTCATTGCGAACAAACGACCTTTTGTTTTTGGCTATATGTATAATAAAAACTCTGTGCTAAATTAAATTATTATAAAAAATATTTAATTAATTTTATTGCGGTACTTCCAGGCAAATTGTGATGCTGTTGATAAAATTGAATGGATACGACAAATAGGTCTGCTTTGAATGTCGTTGTTGTGTTTTTTGTTATATTGGAAGCAAGGGTGGCAAATCTTCACAAGCAATCACATTAATCAGCTGTGGACCGCGACCCCCGACTTGGTAACGAGGGGTCTACATCGTTGCCTCCAGGTCTGCTGGTATTGATCGGTGCTAGCTTTACTTGGTCACTTTTTTTCGGGGCGTTACCCAACAGCTGTTTCTTGCCTTCTCACCATGGAAAAAACCACCCTTATTTCATCATCCATTTCCATCTCACTTCTATCTCGGCAGAAATTTCGACTTATTTTATTGCAACCCCGCAACCTGATATTGATTGATTTTATTGCCTTTTTTGCTGTTATCGCTCCTATGCCAAAAACCGGGAGCAATTGTGTCCGGTACATTTGCCTCCCAAAGGTCGGAATAAGTCCTTATTTCGAGCCATTTGAAAAGCAACGGCTTATGAAAATATACTTTTTTACATACTCACAACGATCGATTCCTATGAAATTAATCGGCAAAAGCGCGATTCAATCAAATGCGAAACGATTCGGCAATAATTCATATCAAGCACGAAACATTTGGCATTATATCAAATGACATGCTATCAAACATTAATCAAAAGCAGACTTATTCAAAAAGGACCAACAAGGCGAATATTCCCTTAAGAATCTAATGAGGCAGGTCGGAAATGTTCCATAATTCCCAAAAAGGCAAAGTAAAAATTGCGTCATAAATCTAAGGGAGGATATCCTGAAAATAACAATGAAATTCACTTCAAAGCTAAATTTGCACACAGGGATTCACTAAAGCAATATTAATGGATTTTAGATGACTCTTTTATAAATCTTCCATTCAATTATCTATCAAAGCCATTTTGAATATATATCATTAATTGTAACAATCTATGTAATCGATTTAATATTGAAATTAAATTTAAGGCCATTAAATTATACATTTTTTTTATTTGAAAGAAGTCTATTCATAAATGAAGCTTTTAAGTTTTCATTCCGAAACTTTCCCAGGAAGGTGGACAACTTTTGCTGAAGCCCCCAGAAGTCACAAAAAGAACGCAACATGAAATATTACTCAGAAAACTTTAAACGGATTCAGAGCTACAAGCGAACAATATTTCATCCAAGTTTTTTTTCCATGGTATTCACGATTTGGACTTCTTCACTTGTTTTGTGAATGGAGCGAACTCGGATTGTATCTTGAAATTTGCAGATGTTATATGGCAAAGCCATGGACGACTCAATTATACATTTATAAATCTTCTTTGTTTGAAAGTGGAAGCCAGAGATGTCAAGTCGGAGTAAATCTCTCGCTGGCATTAGTTCAGTTCCAATTATATCATTGTCAAATGAGAGGCAATGGCAGGTCGAAGTTCTGTTTCGAATTAAAACTTCACCCAGGCGATTGAATGATGCGCATTTGATACTCGGAAGTAGGAACAGTCGAGGTTGAAATTTGCTTTTGAGATGGTATCACAAATCAAGAGAGTGTGAAATGGCTTCATGGACAACTTCTTAGGCTTCGTGTTTAATTGAGGATAGGACAAACTTTGCCGTAATAAATCACAACTGCAATGCGGATGGCGATCGTCTTCAATTTCGGTACACAGATTTCGCTCAGAGCTTTGCTCGTTTTAGCTCATGCCTAAGGGTAATAAACGACTTCCAAAACCACGCCTAATAACTCTTATGAAAATATTAGACCGTGAAAGTTGCGCTCTGCGACGAAAAGCTCAAACGCACAAAGCTCCTTAGCATTATAAAATTAAAGCTCTGAATAAATTCGGAATATAAATTTCATACGGCCATGAAAAGATCTCTCTTCTACATTTAGAAGGTATCCGCTTTTAAAACCGAGGCAATTCGTTTCGGTTTAACCTTATCTGAGCTTACAAACATCTTACATTTTACGTGCTCGAATATATTCTGCGAGCTTTCCTTAAGTGCGAAAAAATGGAGGATTTACTGGAACTTTTCCCGCGCGTCCATTTTAAGCTCCATGGACCACAATTCCGTAAAACTGTCTTCGAATTCGCATTGCATTTATTTCATGTTCGGTCCCGGTTTATCTTCGTTGGCTTTGCGGTCATCCGCAATAAGACATTATGTTTGGACATCTATTGGGTCATAAAATATATGGAAAGCGACTAAATGCATGTAGAAATGACATAGTACAGGAAGAAATGCTGACTAAAACATGTTCATAAATAGCTTTCATATTTCAGCGAATAGATTAAAACCCTTTCGAACCGGAGAGCAGACATGCTACGCTTTAATGTAAATCTACTTTTTGTTCAGTTCCGCCGCAGCGTATAACAAGCTTGTTAATGAACCAAGCTCAATAAATGAACCTTAACACAGTTGATAGCCCACAATATTCCACTTTTATGGCATCTGCTTTTTGTTGTTCAGCTATTTTTGCCTATTAATGTGTTGCGAAAATAAAAGGACAGGGTTACCGTGCAAGTCTGCCAGTTTACTTCTGAAGGAGTAGATTTTGCAAAAGGAGTGGTAATAATCGGCTTATGACGTCACTCCAAAACAGTCAAAGAGGAATAACAAAATTGGCCATAGATAAAAATGATGCAAGTATCTTAATTATCAAAACAAACGCCTGCTCTCAAGACAACACGAACTTTGTTGAAAGAGCTTTTCCGATGATAGCTTTTTCATTGAATAGTAGGTATGAACATTTGCGAGTTTCTATTAAAAAAAAATAAGGTTAACCCATTTACTGCTAGAGGCATATTTTTATGAATTAGATACTATCCTTTGTATAACGTCGGCTAAAATGTTTTACGCTTTTTTTGCATTGTTAGCTTATAACAATTTATTGAAAATACTTTAACAAAATTGAGCACATTCTCAATACTATTTTAATTTTTGTACATATTACTGCTTTAAAATATGGTCAAATATTTTTTAAGTCAAGTTTCATGATTTAATGCATATTATCCACTATCTCATCTATTCGCTGTATTGTTATGTAAAAAAATATGTATTTCTGGATTGTAAAATATTTTTAAACAAATCGACTGCAAAAATAAATATTTGACAACATGTTCGATGTTCATTGTAATTTAGCAAATATTCGAACCATTTTTTAAAAAACTAAATATATCGACCGCTAGGTTATTTATTTAAAAATAGCCTAACACCGAATATTCGAGTATAATGAAGCGCTCTCTCAATTTGCTTCTCATTAGGGGGACCCACGAGTGTGAATGAAATTGAATGACGGCTCAAAAGCAAATTTTGCTGAAATTTCCGCCACCAAGTTCCTAATTTATAATGACCTCTGAAATACCACTTTGCCTTTGCGACCAATGTTGGGCTTTTGTTCTTGTAAAACAAAGAGCCAGCCATATCTATATGATTCTCTCGAGTGCTACTTTTATCTCCTGGATTTTCGTCCCGTTCCTGTATTATACCGCCACGTTGCGTCGAGAAGACTGTTCTCTAAAATTGTATTTATTCGCCAGTCATATTTATGACCGCTTTCAATTATCGTTGAATTTAACAGTTGAATGCTAAACCGTAGCAAAATAAAGCAATAAAATTTGAATTTAAATTCGATATCATAATTCATAGATGTCAGTATAATTTTTTTATAAGAATTTTTAAAAATGATACATACTTTTAATCGAACGTCTTGTAATATGGATGTGGGGTCGATAATATAAGATACACACCTGAAACAAAAAGAAAACAACGATATTAATTCAACATGTCAATTGTGTCAGCCTTTCGATTTAATAAAGCCGCATTACACGCCATCATCAACAGACGGTTCCCCAAAGGTTTCTAATCCCGTACCGCAAATTATTAACAACCTTGTGCCCATTAGCTAATAAACGCTCTAGATTCGGCGGGTAGATTATGACAAGTTGTCAACTCGAGAAACCTTAGCTGGCATTATTTTGCAAAGAGGTCGCCAAATTCAACCGGAGTGTAAACCGACCCTCCAAACTGTTCAGACCGCAAGAATTATGTTATTATCAATCAAAATGTGTCATCAAAGGATTTGCGATTTTATCCGCATCGCAATCCAGCTGACACTTTGAAGTTCGAAACAAACTATTGTTCAATCCACTTTACATGATAGATCAATATATTCAATTGATTCAGTTAATTGGATAATTTTTATAGTGTTTTCATGGATACACAACAAAATATCTCATATAAACGACATAATTAGATTTTAAATAAAGTAATTTTTATCTGTCCATGGAGAAAAAATGGCATGTATATTGTGGTATGGTTATTAAATCTGATAGCTGTTAAAAATATTTGCTATATAGATATCCTAGTAAAAATGAACTAAATAAGAAGGTTATTTTAATAGAATAAAATTGTAATTCAAGAAAAAATTCTGTAAGTGCATAGACATATGTATTAGGTCAGTCCATAAGTTCATGCGCATTTTTGGGATTTTTTTTAAAAATGTCCCAAAAATGCGCACGAACTTTTGGACTGACTTGATAAATATTTGAAACATTTGCATACTATATTTTTTTCAATGCATTGTACTGTTATATCAGTATTAATCATTGAATATGTATTAAGAATTGTTTGGAAAAATTTAGAATTTGCACACAAACAGCATACATTTTTAATATTATGCAATTCTTGCAACTATTTAGCTTCATATTTAATATTATTATTATACATTTTGCTATGATTTTTAGGAATGGTTTATATACATTTAGTTATGCCATTATCAGACATGTCAATTGATCTGAATGTACTTCCGTCGTCGAATAATAGGCGTCTATTCTTGGAGCGCAAGAACGTGATGTACGCCCAGGAATTCGATCTTCTAAAGAAAATTAAAAGGTTAAAAGTCTTATGGGGTTCTAGGAAAATGTCAAACGATCAGACTATATCCAATTCGCTTCCATCGAAATAAATACTGCTAATGGATTTATTGCGTTACGTGTGATTACGATGTGCTCAATCTGGGCCGTTGTTAATCCAAAGATAATTGATTCCTTTAGAAATTCCATTAAATGATACAAACAATGAGCGCTGGGACTCGATATTTTAATTTGTTTCTGCCCTAATGAAGCTTGGAAAAACAAGCGTGTTTATTTTGGATGTCATTAAAATAATGTTGATACAAGAAGTCTATCCGGAGGATATTTGCTGTCCTTCGAACAAATATGTGTGATTCCATCTGTGTCTCTGCTTCGGTGGGTTCGATCGATGTTTGAGCTCTTCGTTTATTTTATGGACATGACGTAGGATGAATATAATTTCGTAATAAAATAATAATAGATTTTGATTGCCTTTTTCCATATCTTACGGCATATCTGACGCAATTTCAATGCGGATCAAATACACGTGAACCACTCATCAACCGAAAATATAAGCTCTTATACAAGCTTGAATAATTTCGGCATTCGAAATTATTCATCGTAGTTCTTGCCAACCCCTTCACATTTGCGTTGACAAATTTGCTTTCAACATAGTAAAGTATCAAACACAGTTATGAAAAGTTGCGCGTTTGTATGGCATCCATCGCAACCCTCCGCCGCAAGATTTTGAATAATAACCCGTTCGCTCGGGTAAACTACAAATTACATTTGAATTGCATCAAACGCTAATACACACACGAACTCTCCACAATTTGCCAGCAGTTCTAAAACAACCTTTCACAACTTGCACTTGTAAGTTTTCGAGCGCTTCCAAAGCCGAAACGATCCGATGCCAATTTCGTCTCGGAGCTTAAAGCTCCTTTCGGATGCTTTACGACTGAAGGAGCACGGAAGATTCTAAATCGAAGAATCTCATCAAAAAGCGGCGGCTAAAAAAGCCAACCAACAAAAGGGAATTGTTCGCGATGCAAAGAGGACCTCCATCCGCCGGAGGGAGCTAATATTGGAATCCGGATAAAATAGAAACTCGCCGAACCATGCAGACAGAGCTTTTGCTCCGACCGAAACGCAGAAAATATAATAAAGCTTGGAAATTGACAATCGAAGCTGAAGAGCAAAAATAATGGCCTCTCGAGAAAACTACACATTTACAATGTCGATACGCTAAAAAATAAAAGCGTCCCGGATACCCAAAAGGCTTAAAATATATTTAAATACAAAGCAAATTGTATAGAAAATATAATAATATATATGAAAAACGGCTTATTTCCTTTTTTCTTGAATATATATTTTTTAATACTACAATTTTTCATAAGGCGATATAATTCCATATATAATTAAATCCGGATAAAGCTTGAATGAGTATCGAGATGATCGAAAAATGGAATTGTTACAAATCTTGTAAAGGATTCTGCACCAATTTATTAATCGTCTCAATATTTAATTTTAGATCCAGGAAATCTGGGATATTAATATAGATTTAAATCTACAGTTTTATATTAAGAGTTCAGGATCGAATGTACTATAACAACATGCGGTATTTACGTCAAATCTATATCAATAGCCTCCTTTTGGAATTAATGTTATTTTTATGTGCAAACCGCTATTTGTGCTGTAAAAAGCTTTTTCAGATTTTATTTTTGCGTATAAATTGAATTTCCTTCAGCTTTTTTAGGGCACTTTATCTTCCGGTTAAAAAATCGACTGCGGCAGATAAGCGCCTTGAAATATGTGTAACCCTCGCTCTGAGGTCACAGAGACGAATTTGTTTTCCCATTATGAAGGATTTTCAGATTTTCGCTGATATGCCAACTTTCGTGGGTGTTATCGGTTACATCCAGTTTTAAAAAAAGCTCCTCGTAATCGAACTTCGGCACCCGGGGGTGTGAAGGCGTAGCTTTTCGGGTTGAAATATTGGATATTGATTCTGCAGAAATCTAGCAGCCACGTAAGCTCTAATCACGATGGATGTAGGTATGAAAGGCTCGAAATGAAGGATACACTTTCTTCATCAGGCTTCGGTTGTTGCTGAATAGATGGTAAAAGGTTTTGGCCCGGAACAGTTACACGTTTTGGCCATAAAGCGGGCTTGAAGGACAGCGTTGCGGAATACGAGGATTCAATCAGGATTATTTTCGGGTCAGTGAGAGAATATGAAAGTGTATCGGGAATGCTTTCATTCGTGTTTTCAATATGTATTATTCATGTTCGAACTGAAGGTCCACGGTGTGGTATTTTTGGGACATTTCAATAAAATTTAATTCAAGAAGGGCTCTCACACAAGTGTGTATATGCCACGAGGAATATCATTTTCATGCGCTTAGGATCGTATATGTTTAAGGAAGGGTTTTAAGTATTATTTAGGTGCTAAATTCTGCCCTTTTTTTGCAAACATTGAACAGTGCGAGATTCTGGAGACGATAAGTCTTCCCTGAGGCGTTCCTCGAAGACCGTACCGTGCCCTGGAACCGCAGCAAATTAAAATATTTTACTGCGATCATAATTCAAAAGAGCAGACCCCCCAAGCAGTATTACCATGTGGTCGTAAAAAAGACTTAAGAAAAGGGTCACCGTTCATTTTCTTCGTTGTCAGCAACAAAATGGGCAGGCCTCGAACGTCTGTTTTTCTTCCTTCTCGGGCGTATTTTCTCTACTTTCATACATAATGGGACGTGACCTTTTTGCAAAGAACAACTTATTTTGTTGCCTATACACTTTCTTCGAATATTGTTTTGCTTATTTTCAACACGCGAGAAATTCTCAAAGCACTAACGTTTCAATATTGGACGAATTATGTCTTGGCATTGTGTGCGAAATCCATAATTTCGGCACAGTTCTTATACTCGATCAAACACTATATTCTTTTACATCCACTACATCAAAATGAGTTACAATAATTTATAATAAAACCTATGATGTACAGTCATTTAATAAGGGACGTTTTTACCTTGTTGGTTCAAAAAAAATATTGTTTCTTCTTCGTGCATCAGAAAGAACTAACGTTTAAGAATACATTCTACTTTTTCCAAGCTCATGGAAGTGCTCCCACACGCCCTACATGAGCATTATTTATGAAATTTGGCGAACATCTGTATAATAAACGTTTTCATCATATAGACTACCATTAATTATCCAAAAATATTAAAAAGTTTTAATTTAATCAATAAAAAACTACAAAAAATATTGTTAAAAATACGCACTTTTCTTCGATCGCTAAATATTTTTTTATTTTCAAATATTTTTTCTTGATCATAGCTCAAACTATGCACAATTCTGTACAAAGTAAAAATATGTTTAATTTTTTTTTTGTGCAAATCACCTGTCCAGGACTTAGGACTTCCGTGGTGAAGATTGATATTGGTCGCGAACCGACCTAAGTGGCTCCCCCCCAATCACACTACTATACTTTGTCAAACTTTAAAAAATATTTTTATGTTCAATAAAGATCGCCTAGTCAACATACTAAATATCAATATTCTATATTTAATACTTTTCGCATAAAAAAATATTAAAAAATCGATATATAATCCATTAAACATTTGAAGCAGTGGGTATAAGAAGCAAGGATCTGTTGAGGTCCCGAATTGAACCATTTTTGTGAACATAAATATTGAAACAAGGTATTATAAATGTATTAATTCTTTATGGACCGTCAACACATGTATGCCATTTTTGTATATCATGGGCTTATAAAGAAATGGCTGCAGATCTTGGGCATTTTGAAAAGACTTTAAAGATTTTTCCACAGATAATATTTTATACTGTCTTTTTAATTTGAAGATTGATAAAAATAGCAAAATATTATAGTTTAAATGTTTAAATGTTTAAATAAAATAATCAAAATTTATAACGACGTGGCAGTTTAAATGAATAACACTTGATTTGGCGGATAATAATTTACCAATTTATGCTATATGTAATTGTGACTATGTGACATCACTATCGTATCACAATCATCGATCTTATATCAGGTTATATCACTATGTATTTCATTCATTATTTCATGTTTAAAAATAACGTTAAAAAAACAGTTTAAAGTCTATGAGATCGTTTACACATTCGGAGTAATTCGGGCATCAAATCGTATCAACAAACGGATTATTTCTGGAAGACGCACAATTTGTGATGATTTTCACGCATCATCAGCTACTTTCGGGTATTTATTTACGTGGATAACGGGACGTTATGCGAGTCGTCAATCCGTTATTTATTTCGAATCCTTATTGGCAATGTTGAATCATAATAAAAATCATTTTAGGACGACGAGCTGCACGTCTGGCATGCAAGTAATGACATCATGCTTGAGTCATAGAAGCGTCATGATCGCTTATATTTACGCCCAGGCGCCAAAAATAAAAGTGCGAAATAATTCGAATTTTTATGTAGTTACAGCGAAGCAGTTGCAAAATTTAATAATATTTGCATTTGAAATTTGTTCGGAATTCGGACGAAAAGATATGTTGTATTTTTATACGCATCATTTGAATGTGTGATCATCAGTCGCATTGCTCGCTGCTCGGTTTGAACTCGAGACTGTCATTTCATCAATGCGACATTAATGCCTTTGGACTACTTATGGTACTACATTGTAGCAAAATTACATAATTGAGTACATGCTTTTTTTCATGCATAAACATTATGGCCTGTATTATAAATAGCAAAATATTCTAAATTGGCCGAATCACGCCATATACTAAATTGAAGTAATGTAACAATACGTAATATGAAAAATCAATCTATTATGTAACATAATGTGGTTTGCGTATAGCCAAAATCAATAGAATTTTGTCGTTGTATTAACCGAAATATTATAGTTCGTTATAGAACATACAATTATATTTATGTTTTCGTTGAAGTAGTTGTTTAAATTGATATTAAGATATGTTTACAACTTCGAAAGTTATGCATATTTTAGTGAGAATTTACAAAAAAAAGCAATATTGAAAAATATCACCCGCCGATATTGTGTTAATAAAAGTAATTTTGTAAAAAAAACTATTATTATTATTTCCTAATGTCTTTAGTATTCTCAACAATACCCGAAGATATTTTTTACTAAATATCAAAACGTCGCCTCGATACTGTTCTAGTAGGTTCTGAAAACAATGAAATCGAACTGTGTTAAAGTGAGGATGAAATTTAGATTCCTGAATCTAAAAGTGAAGAGACTGAGGAATCTTCATAAAGTGAAAAACAATTTATTTATTCAAAGGCTATGCTAAAATTAAATATATTATAAACTATTTGAAATTATATGCAGATTCCTGTAGGAAATGGACGTTTAAACCAGGAAATGATGACAAATCTGGAAGGCTTTAAGCATATAGATTATATCTTATATGTTATATAACACACACCTCAATAAATTCGTAAGATTTTTTAAAAATAAATTGCGAAAAAACGAAGAAGAAAATGAAGATATATACTTGAACTATCTTCCTACAAAAACTTACATTTAAAAATCGGTAAACCTAGTGTTAAGATCTTAATTATTAAGACCCTAATATTAGATTGGGTTAAACTTGATTTGAATGGACTTGGAGAAATGGTGTCGTTCTTTTTTAACAAAATATTTAATTGGATTGGTGGTTTTTAATGCATTGATATCCGAATCTGTAAGTCTTCCAAATTTTTCTAGTTATAGTTTTTTTAGATTTTGTTCCTCAGCGCTTCCTTGACTTAATGTTTTAATGTTCATTTTCAAAACCGTATTTATTACATCATGGATGTGCTACTAAACAAATGGGTACGTATTTGTATAAAATTGTTTGGCGAAATAACGATAAAACAAGACCCGAGCTGATCCCTGCATCACCATAGCCAATCGCTGAATTAAGTGGATATATGACTGTTAGGTTTAAATATAATACAATGTCGATCACTTTGACATTATTTTTCCTAGTGCATGTTTTTAAAAATGTGATCATTAACCTCATTTTGTGTAGATTTGAATCATATCCATGCTGTTTTATGGATGTAAGCGATTCCTATAGGAGATTTATAGGGACTATAAATATACTTATTCAAATGGTGGTTTTCCATTGCTCATCAAATATATAGTGAGTGGTGATATCATCTACTACGTTGCTTCCGTGATCATACAGATCATAGAAAATGCCATAATAAGTCCTTAAAGAGGACGGATTGGCCACAAAGTATGTAATCGGTCCACTTTTCGGACCACTGATATGACCTCGCGATTGGATGATTACAAACTCTCAATATGAAACGAAGTTGTCTGAAGAAGACTGATCGGGTGGGTTGTTTAAATTTTACAATCGGTCGAAAATATTGTCGTCGTTTTTATTTTATTGCGGACTTATGTCGGCACAATGTATACGCGATAACGAAGAAAAGAGGGATTAGACAATTTAGTGTATATTACAAAAACGGACAGACTCAAGTAGTGTCGGTTCATGTAAAGTAGAATGGTCGAGTAAAATAAAAACCATGTGCAACTCTCGCTCAGTCAAGCCCAGTTGCGCCCGTGGCGGGCGACTGCTTTGCCACGCCCTTATTACGGCCTTGAATATAAGGCCATGCTCGAATTTATCAATCGTCTCAGTATTTCCTTATTCAGAGCAGGAATCAGGGTAAAACTGGATCACGACGGTCGATCTAAATATTAATATTTTTGCATCTCCCAATTTTGTTGGATTGGTAAATATTATTTTCTGGAGTTTGGATTTGAATTCTTTATAACAAGAACCCAGGTACTCACCCACTTGCTCTTCATGCTAAAAATTGGATGAAAGTTGTGGAATCTCTGGAAGAGTAGCGGACGTAGCCTGACGGTCAGAAACGTTTCATTGTCTATTTCCTGCATATTTCGTCGAGTTTAGAATCCGCGAGTTTCGGACTGGCGTGTCGAGTGCAAGTATCAGGAGAGTAGCGATGATGAGTTGGTTGACCGCTTGGTCTATCGGTTTGGTTTGGTTTAGTAATTCTTGTCGTCGACGCCGATCCAAATTTAGAAATCGCACGTCGCGTCTCTGTCTATGTGTCTAGTACCGAGTAGGTACATACTTGCGACGTGAGCTAACAGGAGCGCATCAACGTCTAGGAGGTCTCGGCGTCGCGCAACTTTTTATTTTTATTTAAATCGGTGCTCGGGCGCATGCGCATCATACTAAGATAGACGCTTCTTATCGGACGCGCGACTTTACTGATAAATTTCAATATTCGCGCAAAGCTCATGCGCAATGGAGCACCAGTCTAACCCGCATATAACTTAACGCAAAAAATAATACGAACAACAGAAATTAATTTTTCATCAAAACTTATAGCAATATAAGTATATTGTCGATTTGAAAGACTATTCAGCCACTTCAACGAGGCTTTATTACAAGTATAACGTAATACATGAAGCTCGGGTCTGCTCTTATCTACAAAGCCATAAATATTTCTGAGATGCTCCGGCGAGATATTTTAAAATGTAGCTATAATAGCGCTGACGATTCTGCTGAAATTCACGCTCCGCAAAAAGCTGCAAGATAGCACAAACGCTTGAAAATAGCCACTCGCCCCGACCGATAAAAAAAACACGTATGAAATTTAAAATTTATTTTTTTCATTCATTTTTAAATTTAAATGAAATACAGTGAATTGCCGGAAATGAAGGCACTGTGAGAGACGATCTGAAACCATATCTTTGAATTGGGCAATCTCCCTCGCAACGAGGACATCAATTCACATTGTAGCGCTATGGACGAACGCTTACAGCGCCGTGTGTGAACAAAGACATCGACGAAGTTACCCCGATTCAATATCGACGAAAACGTATTCGAGAGAAGCTCACCTAATCGTTTAACCTTAACGCACGAGCGCTAGATATATCTAACATCTGCAGCACTTTGGCGCTATCGAAATACAGACTCATTTATTGAGCTTCAAACTTAATTCATTTAGACAGTTGAAAATGTAAATGCAAATTGATTTTTGGAGCAAATCTTTTCTTATCTAAATATTGCAATAAGTGAGGCTAGAAGTATCGCATTTTTTTAATCGCTGAACTGGAAGTATGAATCTCAAAGAGAAAACAAAATCATTCTTGAATGTAAGGTGTACGTGAACAAAGAGATATCCTCAATAAGTGCAGAAATAAAGTTGACATGCATTTAAGCTTTACGTAAGTCTTCGCCCTAGCTCTTGCAAGGAAATGAAGGTCTGGTTTCAATGCATCCCAAAGCGCTTTTCAGTCAAATAAACACGATAGTCTCGAGTAGTTTTCTATTGTATTCCGAGGAAAAATGTGATCTGAACTGAATCTGAACAAATCAAACACACTTCTTATCAAGATAATTGCTATCCAACTTCGAGCCAAAATTTCGATCCCGGGATTGCATTAGATCATCTTGGAATTTTCGATAAATTTGATCAAAAATTACTAATAAGTCCATTTGTTTAATATAAAAAAATAGCTTGAAGGCGAAAAAATTAAATTTATTTAAAAAAGATAAAAATACAGTTAAAAAATAAATAAATTAAATACTAAAAAAATCAAATATTATTTTGAAAATATGCCCGAAGTAACATTAAAGCATCGAGTGTTTCGTCTGGATTTTGGATCTGGCGTCTGGATCTGATTTTGAAAGCCAGGCAACTTGCTGCTGAAAATGAACGCTTAGCCTCCACACTCGTTGGAGGTATCGCCATCAGATATCTAAATTCTAGTTCGAGTTGATGCCGCGTGAGCCCTCCAGCTTCGTAAAAAGCCATCAATGTGACTGATAAAATTCATTTCCGCTGAGACACGGACTAAAACTAGAAAATTACCCGATTTCCCGACAAATTATTTATTTCCATCGCTGTAGATGAATACTTATATAATATAATATTTTGACGTGATTCGTAATTATATTACGGAAGAATACAAAAAATTTGAACCCCGTATCTATTATATTTCATATCGATATTCCCATTATGAGAGTCGAGGTGTAGTAAATACATCACCGGTAGGGAAAAATTAATATAACAATTTGAAAAACATATATGCACTGTATATATGTATACATATATTAGACGGTTACTGCCCTTAGACGTCGCCTAAGTACGCTAATTAGTAGTTACGACACTGTTTCCAAGCGTCCAGATTTCGACGGGAATGTCTCGATTTAGAAACCTTCATCGTGTTGGTGAGGTATACGATTTCTGTTAGGTAAAAATTTCAATCCGGAATTTTTAGGATTATGTTTACTAGTTCCGGGATTCATGAACACCAAAAAACTGTCCGGGATCCCGGGATCGGATTCCTTAGTTGCTAGAGCACCCTTTGATACATGTACGATGTAACTTTTTCCTATGAATTGATATCGAAGAGGTTTTAAAAAATAATAATGTAAGTTGATACATTTATGCGTGCTGTTTTAATGTGTTTAATAAGCCAATTTAGCTTATTTTCTCCAAAAGACTCTTTTAATTGTACAAAGATGGCTGTGTGGTTATATGATTCTAAATTTAGCGATTGAGTGTTCCTGCCTCGAGGTCTTTTTCTTGCTAGCTGCTTGATTTGCTTTTATTTCGCTCGGAGAGCAAAGTCGGGGCCGCTGCGGTAAAGTGGCAAAGTTTTATTCGTCTCCTTTGCGATTCAACGTTCGCCTTTCGGTCGCAAAAGAGCAAAGCTTAATTTTGTTGGCAACGTTCCTTAACAATAGAGCCATTCGTGAATTTCTTTTTGGGCTAAAAATCCGGGACCCCGGTTGCGGATTAAGATTGCACGAGAGTTTTGTTGGAGTTTACGACTACAATTGAATGTCTTCGGAATACTTTACGTCCTGTTGAAGTTCGAACGAGCGCGTAAAACTCGTGCCGGATAGTTCGAAACGATGTCGAAATAGTTTCGCGGCGGATAATTAATTGCCAAAAATTAATTGATTAAATATCTTTGTTGCGGTCATTTTAGGGATATCGCCTGCGATAAAGAGATAATCGAGTGTTTATTCATTCATAAAAAATGTAAGCGTTGCTCGCTGAAACGTTCGAGTGGATTTTCAGCTGGATGGTATTAGGAGAGCAGCAATTAAATGCTGTCACCCATTAGACTTATTTGTAACGCGTCTCGCGACATGAGCCGATGTAATTATGTTGAGGCCATATGCACTCCTGTTAGCGACTGGCTCCAGTGCAACGGCACTCATGGACCAACCTAAACTTTTTTTTACACTATAATTCTGTACTACATTCTAAAAATGCGCAGCCAAATTTCAAACTATCCAACGAGCGCCAATTTGCGCATGCGGTTATTTTCGCAATATTATGCGCAGATTGAATTAGCAGTAACATGCTGAGTTAAATGGAAATTCTTATCGCGGTTCGATTGTAAGAAATTCGATAGGTCTATTTCGATTTGATTCGATCGAATTACTGTTTCGCGAAGCGTGCATTGCCGACTACTGATTTACAGTAATTGGCGTATGAGTCTGGGAGAAATGATACTTATCTTAGCCGCATATCAAATATGTGTGTTATCTCGAGTAATTAATATGAAAAATATTTGTAGATTCTCTGGACATTAATTGTAATGCAAGCGCTCTAAATAACTCATTAACGTCGGGCGCACACCAAGAAGCACGGTCATTAGAACATTTCTAATGTCAAAATGAATTCTAATACCGAATGATGGTATTCCGCATACTCAAATAGTGCATTATTGTCATGTAATGAGAGCTTTAATATATTTATTAAATTACAGTTTTTTAATCAAACCTCCAATAGATCTAACCATCTCAGTGCCGGACGCATATGTATAGTTTCATTAACATTTGCGAAAAATGCCAACGTCGATATATCGTCGTGATGGCACCTATTTGCATCGCAAGACTGTGTCAAAATAACTTTATCCAACTTTATATGAAATTTTATTTTTTGATGGGGTGTTTAGCAATCCCTTTTATGCAACAATTGCTAACTATTTTGACATGGCTTTTCATGGTTTATATATGTTTTTAAAAATGTGGACGCCAGCCACATCTCCTGTAGATGATTAATTTACAAGCCCAATCGCTTAACCCATTCTTTCTTTAATCCTTATAATGTCCATTAAAGCATGAATCTTGTTGCGGCAAAAGCATGAATGTCGGATGTAGGGGATCTCCATAGGAGATCTTACTAGGGAAAGGATTTAATGTGATGGTTTCCCATTACCTTCCACACGTATTAAAGTAAGGATTTGTTAGGACGATAAATGGATGAACGTATCATGAGGGATAATTAAAGACTGAGTAACTTTTTTTGGATGATTCTGAAATAGGTACTCAAGACAAACACATTGATTGTCTTGCGCAAAAGGCAGTATTTAAATAATAATTTCATTAAGTAAAGTAATGAAAAACCACCATATGAAAAGTTATGGAATTCGTGTTTTTTCCAAAGAGCTTAAACATTTGATTTTGGACAAAATAAAGATACAATTCAATTGTCATTACAAAATTAGAGCAGTGATTGGTTGTATGCGAGCAAGGATCTGCTCAGGTCTTATATGCTCTATCGTTGTTTTTATGTGCTCAATATAAAAATTGTAGTTTTGAAAATGGTTATATCATCCATAATATATTCATGTAATACGTCACTGCCAAATTTTTCCAAGAAGTTATTATAGCTGCATCATCACGGACGAAAGGGAAGTAAATAACGCCAAATATAAATGAAGACATATAATGAATATGATTACATAGTAAATGTGATTAAAGTAATTTTGGCGTCATGATGATAAAAAAAAAACAGTAAATTAACCGGTCTTTTTCATGGTCGATCACTGTTTAATATTCCATGTAAATTTACCTTTAAATTGAAAAGGTATATTTCTTGAAGTATTTATACAGTTAAATATGATTTTTTGAGATTAATTGAATAAAAGCGAGCATCAAATGACCATGACATTATAACATAGAGTATATTTTATGTGCCATTAGAATGAGCATGCGATGATCTATTTTTTAGATCATCAATCATTTCGAATGTAATTCATTCCGAGCTTGCTTAGAGATGGTAACAAGCCGTCGGTGTATATTAATTTGATTAAATCCAAATTTTTGCTGCGTTGCTCACGTCGGCTGAGTGCAATTTTTCGTTGTGCATTAATTGAGCAGCAATTTGTACTCTTCTTATTATTATGCTAATATTGACCACGGATCTTTCAGCTGAGTCTTCACGTGAATGTGTTCTGGATGCTGTAGCCTAAAATAAAGCAACCGTCAAGTTCATGCACCAATGCATGTCTGGTCAATGTACCGCCTTAGACACAACACTATAAATAATTAACGGACGACGTTAACTGGGAACGTCATAAATAATACATGATGCCGAAATAATTGACTATAACAAAAATAATTAACCACTGCAATAGAGCCGAGTGTGTATTTTTTAACAATTTGAGTTGATCAAATTTTCGGACGAATCGATGCGATTACGTCCGCGCATTATTAACACCTACGTCGCCGTGCACGTTTGACGCGCACGTGCGGGCACACGCGCAATTAAATGATGCCATCCGCCGGCGCAGAATTTCAGCCAACTTTTTATACATTAAATATATTCGTTATTCTGCATAAAGAGCGCCCGGAATAAGCGCCGCCAGTAAATAACCAAAAAAAGGGGGAAATGCTGGCACAAAGGTAAAAGCGCCGAGAAAATCTCCACTGCGACAGAAATGGAAAACTCCGCTCGTACCGCGTTGACTCTTTACCTCAATTATTTTCGTTATAAAAATGTTTATTCAAGAACCGGAATGAAATCCTTTGCTTTTATGCTATGCATAAATTCATAAAGCCAGGATTCGATATGTACTCAAAGAGGAAATCGTATTCCACATTGGGATTTTTTTTCGTATCTCCGAGAAATGAACGAGAAAGGTTTGGGAATACATTATAATATTTCTCGGCGATACTAAATATGGATAGCGCCATATATATGTACATATAAAGCGAACGTTTATTGAGTGATTTTCAAAAGAGGTTTTCTCCTCTTAATAAAATAATATGGTAATGGCTGAACTATGGCGGAAAGCTTTACAGCGCAAAACTCTACGCCACCGTCTTCATACATTATATATACATACACTCAATTATTCATCGAATATATAGAATTCCTTGGAAAAACATGATGGAAGCATATTAGTCCCTGACATTGCAATAAATCGATGAAATCGATTGAACACCATTGGCTTGTGGAAATACTTAAACATGATGATTGTGATGCCTTTTTCAGCTGCCATATCTGATATTAGATGTAAGTAGGGAATCCAATCCCCGAATCCCGGACAGTTTAAGGTGTTCTTGATCCCCGGGATTAGTAAACGTAATCCCAAAAAAATCTGAATTGATCTAACAGAAATCGTACACCGCAACAGCATGAAAGGCTAATCTGGAAATCTGGACGCTTGGAAACAGTAGCGTAACTAATAATTTGCGAGCTTAGGCGACGCCTAGAGACAGTAACTATCTAATCTATGTATACATATATATATAGTATATAAATGTTTTCAAATTGTTATATTAACCTTTCCCTACCGGTGATGTATTTACTACACCTTGACTCTAATAATGGGAATATCGATATGAAATATAATGGATACGGGCTTCAAAATTTTTGTATTCCTTTGTAATATAATTACGAATCACATAAAAGTATTATAGTATATAAGTATTCATCTGCAGCGACGGAAAAAAATTATTTGTCGGGAAATCGGGAATTTTGCGAGTCTGTTTTACCATATATTTCATACTCCCCAGACCTTGCCCCAACAGATTACCATATATTCTGTTCTTTGCAGAATTTCTTAAATGGAAAAAAAACGTTGAGGAAGTGAATTATTAAAAACTATTAAAAATTTTTTTTCATCAAAACCGGCTAGATTTTATGAAATGATCGTAATTGAGTGATAAAAAATTGAGGATGCAGCGGCCAAAATTTTGTGCTCATTTTTACAAAGCTATTTTTTGTTGAAATTTTACAGTTTACCAAGCTTTCAACGTTGCGGATTTTTCGAGTTTCGAAACCTGAATAATTGTATGTAATGGCATTAAATTAAAATCTACAAAGCTGCTTTTTTGTTTACAAGTAGTTTAAGTTAATTATTGTTAAATAAACGTCGTCTACTTTCGATACAAGGCTGATAAGGCTTCGATATACGCGGCTTAAATTGTAGTACGGAAACTTGGTAAATATCAATATATTTCATCATGCATTTGGCACGAAATGCTTAAGTTTTTAATTTTAATCCACAGACAAAGGCTTAATTTGTCCAGGGTCGAGTATTTCAAGCAACCAATTTGAGCATCGCCCACAGACCAAGATTCAATGTCGCTTTATTGAGAAAATTAATTATGTTTAAGAGCTATACAAATATTTATGAAACGGTTATATACGCCGATTGAATGCTTTCATGCACTTGCATTTGACAAGCATTGAATGCTTGTTCGCATAAACTTCCGTCGGCATAATGTATGCATTTATGTTTGTATAAAAGCTCGTCGGATGCTTTTATGAAATACTGGTTAATTACGTTATGGCAGCAAAATAGTAGGGAATAATTGATTGATGGAAATGTGATTATGTCATGGCGTCCAATGCAGAATTTTTACAAAGTCAGAAAAAATGTATTGGATAGCTTTTATTTTAGGTAGAGCGGGCGAGTGCGTCATAGAGCCGTCATACGGGATGATAACCCGCCCTGTCAAACTTAGAACCCGGGGTTGTTTTATCCCTAATAACATAATATAACGAGACGAGGTGCTGATGACAGCCATTGTTTCATTACGACACAACCTTACTGCTGTTCCACGTCGTTTGGATCTGACGGCGAAATAATGTATGTGGCAACGTAACAACCCAAAATTACAGCTGCAGAAATGCTGAAAAATATCTGAAAAACAAAAAAAAATACGCGAAGAGATTTTAGCTAGAGTCTCTATGTATATTGAGATAATATAATATATTTGAATGAGCTTTGTATATAGAACTACATATATAATAATGCCAGAATTTTCAATGTACGATACATTAACGCTTGTCACTCAAAATATATGCGATCCATTTTTTCACGTGCAAAATCGCGTGAAATTCCGAATTTATGGATATTTTAGCAAAATACAGATTTTGAGATTTGACAAATAAAGCTGCTTATAAAATATTACGCCATATAAATTTGCTCACGCCATTTTGCTTTTTCTGCGACGGGTTCACGTGTAATATTTTTGACGAAAAATCTCCTCCCATTTAGGGCGTTATTTCGCTCAAATCTTGTTTTTGACACAGGATATTTGTTGTAGGAAAAATTGGATAAACAATTCAGGTTTCTGTCTATGTGATTTCCCAAAATAACTTTGCTATCATGATGCTATTACCCTAAAACTATCAGTACATAAATATTTCAACACTATATTTTAAAGTAATGGTACTAAAAGAGCAAATGACATCATGGACACTGTACTCTATTTAGAAAGATATTTTATACGACCAAAATTGTGTGTCTTAATTTAGATTCGATAAAGTTAGTTTTTAAATACCCTAGAAATTAATAATGCTTTGAATAATATTTTTTAGCAGGGGCATCTATCAACGATATGAGTGAATTAAAAAAATATTTATTTAGATCTTGGGCTCATATCATAAAGATTTTGGAGTGGAATAAAATCACTGGGTCAATAAATTTGGAAAATTACAAGTATTCATATTTTTGGCAAGTGATTGATTTTACAACATTAATTCAAAAAATAATGATAAAGTAAAGGATAAAAGTGGAAGGCAAATTTAAAATCACCATATGAAAAATATTTTCCTTAGAAAAATCTCCTATAGAGATCGTCTACATCCATTAACTTAAATTAAATGCCATTAGAACAAATTTTGCTATAAAAAAGTTGATATAGTAAGGATGCCACATTAAAGCAATATCTGATGTTATCTTATATCGTAGGGGTGCTAAGAGCACCGTATCATTCCCTAATGGAATGGTCCATTATAACGCCGGAATAATACGGTTAAAATTTGCATTTGATCTTATGGGGATGAAGTTGCCGCAAATTTCCAACAGTTTTCGCATCCGCCGCTTAATGCGAATCAGCACTCAGAAGCGAAATTTTAATATCGAAAAGAGCGCTCCCACTGTTTACAATGAAAACATTAATCCATTAAAGCCTTCGTCTGGATCTGGGAGTGGGCAAACTTTCGCGTAGCAATTCAATTACCAACGACCAAAATCTCAGGGCCGATCGAAGACAAAAACTCATCTTGTACCCATTTGAATTTATAATTTAATTCGGAGAAGTTTTTTTAAATTTGTTCTTGATTCATTATCGACGAGGTGCTTTCACGACTGAAAATGCGCACAATTAGATTCGAAAGAATCGTCCTCTAGGGGGTGTTCTTTAGAATTTCGAGCTATGTCGGGGCGGAGTATTGATTCTTTTTTTATAGTGTCGCCACCATATTTGTCTCCATCGTGTCAACCACAAGATGGTGGAAAACAAGATTAAAGATCTTCCAGAGCTCGAGGAATACGTGTCGTATTTCTTCAGCTGGATTTGCCGCGAGTCGTAATCTCAACAGACATCGTGCAAATGTATATTTATAATTTATTTGCCCGTGTCTCCGAGATGTGTGTTATACGAGCCACACAGAAGGCTTCATTCAGTTGAATACAGTATTTATCAGTATTGTCCGTGCAATTAATCTGGATACCTGAATGTGTTTAATCACGGAATAAAGGGATTAGGGATAGACTGCGAGGTCAGCGATGTATGGACCCGCAGTATGCTATGAATACCGACGATGTGGCCAGGGGTGGTTTATAGGGTAACAATGTACTTGACATTCCAATTTTACGCTCGTATGGATCTGAATATTAATTAACTGTAAATAAATTACACCGTAAACGTGGAACAAATGGATGACCATCTTGTCGCAGACAACACGTTCATTTTACATGAATATTAAATGTTGCTTGAACCGCAACAAAGCCACAAAGTCGGAATGATACAAACTATTTATTGGAATGACATGAATAAATTATGTCCAAAATGGTTTAATCAATTTAAGAAAGACTATTTGGGGAAATTAAGACAAACGGAAGAATTTTAAATTTGAATTAAAGATGAATAAACTGGTGATTATGAGTTTATAAGCTACAATATGGTTTTCAAAATGTTTACCAATATTCACTCTAAAATTGTTTAAATACATTCGTTCATAAGATATCACTCAATAAGTTCATATGATTAAGAAATTGCGAAAAACCACCCAAAATGAAGAAGGAAAAAGATCCTACGAACTTATTGAGTGATTTAGGCAACTTGCTACTGAAAATGCTGGCTCAGCCTCCACACTCGTTGGAGGTATCATCATCAGATATTTAAATGCTAGTTCGAGTTGATGACCACGTGAGACCCTATTTTTGTATAACACCATCAATGTAACTGATAAATTTTCTTTCTGCTGAGACACGGACTAAAACTTGTAAAATTCCCGATTTCCCGTCAAATTATTTATTTCCGTCGATGCAGATGAATACTTATATACTATAATACTTTGATGTGATTCGTAATTATATTATGAAGGAATACATAAATTCTGAACCCCGTATCTATTATATTTCTTATCGATATTCCCTTTATTAGAGTCGAGGTGTAGTAAATACACCACCGGTAGGTAATGGTTAATATAACAAATTGAAAAACATATGTGTACTGTATATATATTAATAAATATTTCAAACAAGAAAATTGATTAAGTGGAAGCCAAAATGAAAACTAGTTAGTTTGGCATGATTATAGATAGCATTGAAGGCACAGCGTTATTTACAGAACAAGTTTTTTAGATTTACGTAACAACATCCGCATCCGATTGTCTAAAAAGACAAACATAGCACAATAATATAAATACATTTTCACATCATTAAATTAATGTATTTATTTGGCATTTTGCTGTTAGAACAGCTGATGCTGATATCACAGCAATTTACCGTTACAAAAAAAAGCTGTCTGCTGGCATAGTTTTTATGGTTATTAATGGGCTGATGAGTAAGCCTGTGAAGAGAAGAGTTTGCTTAATACCAAGGACATGACTATATGCCTTGTTAAAATTGCACAATACTTTTGTGTTCAGATCCGAATAAAAAAACGCTTCACAGAATGCAATTATGTGTTTCCCAATAGATTGCATCGGTAAAAACGCAGTCTGAGATAGATTCGACGCAAAGAGCAGATTTGAAGAACGAAGGTTTCACGCTATGAAATATCACAACCTTCTGGTGGACTTTGGAGGGGTTCATCCAATATTTGAACGCGCTGGTAGCGCATTTGAAAAGCTTCATCCATATTGATTCAAAATGGTTATCTAATTGTTACGGTATCAAACGAGCGAATATTTCCACTGTATGATATTCATTTTGGACCACAAAAGCTTTGAAATAATGAGCACATAAATACTAATGAATGCTGAAATCACATTGGCGCGATAGTGGAGTGCATTCGGATATTTGCAATGCAAATTGATTAAAATGTCCTTTTAATCTGTGACCATTCGGATTCAAATCCGCAATTTCCAATTATCGCATTTGACGGTTACTGCTTTAGGACCGCGCCACCATTCTAAATATCCATTGGGATATTTTTCGAGCACAAATATATATATATATATATATTTTGAAGCAAATTTGTAAAAAAATCTAAGGATCACGTATGAAAAATTTATTTTATGCCCATGTTCGTCCGGGTTATGCAATAAACAACTTTCCGCTCCAATTTGGCTGCATAAAATTTTCATATGAGCGCGCTCAAATCCTTTCCCATGAGCTCTTTTCAATTTTCTCACGTACTACGGGCTTTTCCAATTTTATACGCAAGGGATGTAAAATTTCACGTGTAATATTTTTTAAACAAAATTATATTCGCCCACCCTCCGCCCATGGTGTGGAATATTTGTGCTAATAAATGGTCTCACTAAATCCATCCGAACTGAGGACGTAATCAAGTGGTGTACTTAATGGACGCCTTTCGCCACTTGGTAACCCCTGACTCTGAATCTACGTCTCGGAGAATTGATTTTTCTACCTACGAAGCACTTTGCCGTACTGTCGACAGCCAGATAGATTGGCCAATCAGCCTTCTGCTTGAGGCTTCTCGTCTTCCCGTATTCGTCTCCTTTTTTTATTCCCCTTTTTCATCATAACATTTTCTTTCCGGTACCGAAAGCTTTTCATACAGTTCCGTAATTTCACCTACAATTTATATCGACGCACAGGAAGCGATCCCTTAAATTAGATGTTGGCTTGACACGAATATATTTTGACTCTAGACGATGGAAGCATTTGCCATAAATAACAACATGAACATATGACATAGTCTTTTAAAAAATGGGTTTTTACTCTATGAAAAAATTCTATAGATAATTATGTTCTTTGCGCAAAATAACTCATAAATAAGATCGAACTTCTATGTTAATATCAAATAATAAAGACGGATCTAATTATTTTGAATTTATCTATACTTTTTTATTATTGAAAAGTATATTTCTATAAAAATAATTTTTATATTTGGATTATGGGGGTCTGAAATGTAATATGTGAAGCGAATAGGGTCGTTGTATGTATTCTCAGAAGAGGATTGATTTTTCATATATTCAGGTCACATTCATCCCCTTCAGCTTTTCAAGATGAGCTTACTCCGAACTCGGATAACCTCAAGTGGAACATCAATTACATAATGTCACCGCATACGTGTCGCGGAGTCTCTTTGGCGCATAAAATAGATGCATTTATATGCAAAAAAAATATATAATGGCAGTGGCGGTGCTAAAATCCGTTGCTTTGCTCATCCAGTACTTTTTTTTCTAAAGAAAAAAAAATATCACGAAGCGTAGCAACTCTGAGGCAAAATAAAGATAAAAGGTAACCCCGCGAGACATAAAGAGGTATTGTTGTGGCTTGATAAAATCTGGAAGAAGTTTTGTTGTTCGTCTCTTATACACCAGAGAATAACACCGCCACTGCCGGGCGAGGATATTCTAGACAAGGACGAAGATGTTAAACTCTGATAGGTATTCCCAGTGTGACACTTATTGTCTTCAAATTTGAGTCTGTTGAATTCGGAGATCAATTTGGCAAATTGTCAACATTGACTGAATTTGAAATTTGTTGTGAATTCTTCGTTTTGTGCTTTTGCAGCAATAAAAGATTGGCACGATACAAAGACAGTGGTTTGGACAATGGTATGCTCCAGCATTGTAAAATTGTAACTGGCTTTTTACAAACGGGGGGGGTGCGAAACAGTTGGCTCTTAATGGACGACAAAAGACGAGCGAGCTACACAAGGAAACAATGCAAGAAAAATAATCGACAACTTCACTCCAACACCTAAATTGCAAAGAAAAATTCATCCCTGAGGAACGTAGGAAGAGCATAGCTGGAATCCATTTTAAAAGCAAGCCCTCGGGGAAAATTCGACTTTATTTATAGCAGCCCTTAGTAAGATAAGAACGAATTTAAATTTCATGAAATTATTAAAATTATACAAACAAGTGTTTTTATGTTCGCAAGCACTTTGGCTTTTATATTCATCTTCTTCCATTCAATAGCAATGAATACGAAAGCAATTAAATCAACTTTTTGTGTATTTTTTGCTTTGTATGCTCTGTATGCACATACGTATGTACATGCACTTTGAAAAATTGCAAGAGCCGATTTCCCATTTTATACCACAAAACAGTAGCAAACACATACATACAACGATGAAATTGAATAAGCATACTGGAAGAACATGACAAAAGCTTTTATGCAAAATTTCCTGCGCATTTCATAGAACATCCAGCCTATATGGTTGTCCATTTCGACTCGGTGGCTATTCAAATTTACTAAATCTAGCTTTTTTTTTAAATATGACCTATATAAATATGATAGATCTGAAATGAGCTTGTAAATCATAATCGAAAACTTTTCAAAGTTTTTCATTTATATGTGTATTAATTAAGTCGTTCCCGCGAGCGTTATCTTATAGTTTACACAATACGGCCAATTTCCTCAAAAAAAAAGACACACGTTTGATAGAAAGGCTCATATTACCTTAAAATGAGTTTGAACAACCCTCCAAAGTAAATTAATTAAGGCGGTAAACAATACGAAACGCGTCTAGACGATACAAATACGCCTAAGCACTTCGCTAATTAACATGGATAGACAAAATTAGCACCCTTAAAATGTACGTCATGTCTGAAAAGCATCGCAACAAAAATAGCAAAATATTTATTTTTTAGGCGATCCTGAAAATTCGCACATGGGTCGTTAAGGTCTTGATGATGACGACGTTTTAATTTGCATAACCATCATTCTGTAATAAAACCACACCTTTCACTCAGCGCGCAAGAACCTTATTCCATTAGCTTGTTATACACGGTTAATTAAATTGGCTTGTATAATACATGCGTGTATGTTGCTAAAGGCTTCAGATTTGACCAATTGATTATTTAAAAATTTTGGCATGAAAAAATAATCAAAATACTCGCTACGTAGTGTTATATTCAGTTGCTCAAACTAATTCACTCCAAAATGATTGCTCCCATGCGCTTGGACAAAATTAATATTTGGCCTCTCAGTGCTTTTTAGTTGGACCAACAATTATGAGAAAGTTTCCAGACTTGTACATAAGCTTTGATACAATGCAATTTTAATAAATTAATTTAGATTTTAATTAGAACAGCCCAAAATATACCACAAGCAAATTTTAACAGGATAAGCCTATCTGTATTCAATTGAAGTATATTTGCTCCATAATTTGTTATGTAATTGTTCATAAAATTTGATTCAAACAATTCAATGATTCTTTATTATTAATACATTCTTAAACAGCGTGAAATTTGATTATCTTTGAAAGATAAAGGCATCGTGAAGAAAGCAGTTTAGTATTTATAAAACCAACAAAAACTCCATACAAGACGGTCATGTAAGCATAATTCAATATTCAGTTATTAAATCATGTACTCTTCAATATCTAGCATCTGAGGAGGTGAATATTTGATGGAGATGATACAAAATTTGACCTTTTTCCCATGAATATTCCTTATTTGTGTAGTAGACTGCGTGTTTTTAATACGATTTGCTTAAAAAAAGCTATTGTTCGTATTTGGTTAAATATTCAAGCATTAAATGATAATATTTTAATTATATAGAAATCCCAGTGTACCAATTTGTGCACTAATATTCAAGCTCGTAAGCGCTTTGTTGCAGTTTCCATGTCGATGCTTTTCAATTTCAATAATCCGGCTCGGGGCAATCATACTGAGTATTGTGGATATACGAATAGAATATGCACTATTTGTATGTGTGCTAATATTCATCATAAAATAAAATTTCGCATGCATATTTAAGCGAAATGATTTATATTTGGAGTTGATTTATGACATTAGATTACAGATATATTTGGATTAATCCGGTCATGCAATGAAGATAAGCTATCGAAAGATTGATAGCATTAATGCCTACGTGATAGAGAGCATCAGAACAAACAGATTGATAGTATTTTGGCATTTTTCGCGATTCAATAGCATCGAATATAAGGAATACAGGGCGCTCAGCAGGGGATGAAAACGTATTTTCATTAGAGCTGAAAACATCACGAGAGCAAATGTTAAATCATTGAACCGAAAAATAGCGACTTGCCTTTATGAAATTCTTGAAAGGGGCTCAAAAGTCTGAGTCTATAGCCGATTCCCATTATATTCCGAAACATGCTCAGAATGTGGAAAATTCCGTATAGATAGACTTGTGCGACTCCATCGTATCAAAAGTATATGATGAATTCGACGACGGATGTCTTTGATAATACAGTTCGAAAAGTCGTGTAATACTTCGATATTGAACTCTGCAAAGTTATCATCCTATTCGCATCATATTGGAAATATCATATCAATATCATGCTCAAACATTTGTAATCAAACAAAATATGCATAGTACGGGAGCTAGTGAGCGACATTTTCCAATTTTCCACCAATTTTCGAAGCCTGAATAATTGCACTTTCTGGTATTAAATTAAAATCTACAAAGCTGTTTTTTTGTCTACAAGTATTTTATGTTAATCATTATTAAATAAACCTCATTTGCTTTCAATACAAAATGGCTAGAGCTTCGGTAGACGTGGTTAAAGTTGTAACGCAGGAATTTGATTGAAGTATTGCAATTTTTAAAGCGTTTACTTACACTATCAAAACAATATAATGAGGTCGAATCAGCTAGTAGAAATATTACAATTACATCATGATCAAGTCATAGTTATTATCAAATTTGAAGTGTTTCGAACAGTTGGGCAAAACATTCTAAGCATATTTTTGCGTCTTACAATGGAATTTAAAAGGCATTTTATAACTTGTATCCCATAAATTTTACACAGCGATAAGTACATTTATAAATACTTTCCACCAGTTTTTTTATAACCTTTCATCAGCAATTAAGATAAAAGAAAATCCCCTCAAAGATGGATTATATTTAAGACTACATTTTATCGTCATGTTTACGCACACTCCATATCGAATAAACCACGCTTTTATTTCGCTCGAACGCAGACTTTTCCGACGTAATAAGATTAATGGAAGATGGGTCTTAAGCGTATTAAGAAGATGGACTTTCAAATTTGGATAACTACGGAGCCAAAAAATAATTTAATTCCAGCAGCGCAAATTTGGCCAAACTCCATCGACGCTGAAAATCGCGCCATTATTGTATTTTTCAGCTCGATACGAATTAAAAACACCGATTGATATTACACAATAAAAGTTGATTAATGGCGCTGATGAAAGCGCTCGAATAATTGGAATTTTCAGCTCAATTTCGTTTTTATTCATGCAAATGAATTGTAAATTGTAATGAACCAGGGTATAGTTTGGCTGGTTCCTGAATTTTTATTATAAGTTTGGAGTTAAATTCAGATTGTGGAATAAATTTGCAAGATTTATATTTTTGATCGATCGTCTTAATCTGTGATTCAATAAAATTCTGCCATTTAAATAGTCAAGTTAAAATGTTTTATCTTTAGAAAAATCTCCTATAGGGATTGTCTACATCTGATAACAAGACGAAACAAAATGTGAAATGATCACGTAGATAAATACATTTATTCATCCTGAAAGCTACGTGTGGAAAAGACGTATTTTGTACTCTCTGTATTTTAAAATTCCAAGTAATCCACACGAGAAAGCGAATTTTAAATCCCAGACGACACTTTTCACTACTGTGGATTCAATTCAATGTGCATGCTTGCAAAAGAGATTGCATTCTGCGGAAATGCATATAAATAGATGCAGTTCCCCACTCGACATATACGAATACTATGAAAGTAAATTTCCGCCCATTTATCACTCAGTCACTTTTTGAGGAAAATTTATATTTTAAATTCAATTTTAATAAACGGAATGAATATTTTCAGACATCCTGGTGCTGTAATAACAATTTTGCTTCTCGTTATGAAATTTATAGCATATTTTCTTATGGAATGATAAGAATTTTGGTATATATTTAATAAATAAGGAGCCCATTTTCCCTGTATTTTTCGTATCGTATATAACACGTTAGACACTCTTATTTTGTAGCAGAGGAGCTTATGGCAAATCCTGTTCGGATTATATGGCTCCTGGTCAAAATTACAGCAGCGATCTCCTCCTTCGGGAATTCCCACGCCGCTGAATTACAGCAAGAAGTTTGAAACGCCAAACGAAAAAAAGAAAAGAGATTTTCTCGCAAAAGCGAAAAAAATCAATTACATTTTTACATTTAATTACGCGATTCTCAAAAATGTCTTTATAAAAGTGATGAACATTCCGAGATAAAGGCTGTTTAAGGACTTTCTGCTCGAGTCCTTGTCGCAATGAACCGTTATTGTTCCCGGCGCTGAATCATTTGTTCACTCGAAATACCCCCAGGTAAAACTTTTTTTTAACACTCTCAAAAGCGTAGTTTTATTCATTCCTACCGGTTTGCCTTGCAAATGAAAGTTTTATGTAAATTTTATGGAAAATATTTCTTTTAACAGCCTACAATTTGCTCGGCGTAGGCATAAAAAGGACCAGGCAGTCTTTCCTAGGGGATGCGAAGCAGTCGATGAACTTTTATTAGGTTTAAAGCACATAAAACTAAGGTCCAATTTTATACAAAAAGACAAAGCGAGATTAACCCTTTGTATATATTTATATAAAATTCAAGCAAAAGAAGCCTTATTAAATTCATTAAACCTTACACAACATCATTATCATCGAGAGTAATCTCGCTGTAAATCGACTAGGTCAACAATTCATATATGGGGCGTTATGGATTTTCAGCTTTTGTGGATTATTGGCAGGAATTCCTGGCAGCATTCCAATTCTCTGGAAATAAGTGGGAAGATATCTGTTGTGAAGTGTCCAACTAGATTTTTGGCCAATGAAAAATTATATCTATGAAATTTATTGCTCTTCGACCATTAAACCCATATATCCGAAGAGCGATCGAGCCAAAAAATTGCACACTGCAAACAACCCCAAGCGACCTATTTTTTTGTATGAAAACTCAAAATCGTTTAATTTCGATAAGTGAATAAAATCCTTGTCGTAAAATAGTTGCGTTATCATTTTTTATTGTTGGGGTAGTTTTTGGGTCGGACGTTTATAGGCGGGATGTAAATATTTTGTATGTGGGCCAAACGATAAAATAAAGAGAATATATGACGAAAAGAGAATAAATATAGCAATAAAAGCTTTGGAAAAGACGACTTTTTATGTTATTTCTTTCTATTGTTCGTATAATGTCTATGCTTACTAAGATCGATATTGACATACTTCGATATGGAGATATAATCATATCATCTTTGAATATTATATTTTATAACAGCGATCATTATATTATATTTCCTTTGGGATATTTTGATTGATCAATCGTATTGAATAAGGTTAATCTTAATTTTTTAAAATTTTTAATGTTTTTCATGAAACCATATCATAATATTTTTAACTATTATTTGATGATTTAGTGATATTATCCTCTTCAATCGTCCATTAATCATAAATGTTCAACACTCGAGGACCTGTCAAGTCATAAATTTTGACTGTAACAGTCCAAACTGACAGCCTCATTGACCAATCGAAACAAGATATCGCGAATGATTTGTTTTGAATACATTTTAATATGAATTATGACTGATATTTCGCTTTGATTTATTGATCATCAATGGATATTTAAATGTTTCGCTGAATTTATGTTTGGGGAATATTTGAATGTACAGATTTTGGTCGGTAGTTTCAATGAAATATGATTTTCGGTATCAAATCGTATGTTCCGAATTGTATAACCACTGCAGCCCAATGCCCATTGTTCATAAATTTAACATACTAAGCAAATTTTGCGAACAATTTGCGGTCGAAATTAATGCGAATTTTATACGAAATATTGTATTAATAAAATTTTCAAACATCCTGCGGTGAAAATCGGCTTAAATCTACAACCTCCGTTGGTGTTTTGTGTTTGGGGTGGTTTGTGTTGAAATACAGGGCCGCTGACGGTCACCACTCTGGGGCAGGCTGCGGGCTGAAAATTAATCGAAACAATTTCGGTCTTGTTTGCTAACGACTGTTTTATTCAGACCCTGGAAACGACTAAGGTTGCGGGGTGTTCTATGAAACGATTATATTGTAAAATCGGGTGAATATACAGCATTGCGGCAAACAGGCGATTTCACATTACGTACAGGGTGTGCATATATACGACCTGGCACCGACTACCGGTACACATACAAAGACTCGTACTTTGTGGGACCTTTGGCGATTATTCAAATCCTGGGGTCCTCAAAGTCCTTTCTCTTGTGTCCGGACTTGAGGTGGGCGGTAGTTATGCTTGATGGTAGAAAGTACGGCTCGCATATTGAAGAGCCGAATTTATTCCAGACCTCATTCTGATTCCGACTTCTCGCTTGCGTCCAAATATAAAACGAAAATCATCCAAATACCCAAACGAATTTTCGCTATAAATGGACAGTTTCGAGAATCTGTGCTTAAAGTCAACATTTCAAAGCCATTCGAGCCGAACGAAACAAGTATGATTCGATGAAAATTTAGTACATCTGCATTAATAGATATAACTTTGAAGCGAGTTGGAACCACTTAGTTGTGAAAATAGTTCGAATCTATGAGCATCCAACCGAAATGCTTATTTAAAGATGAATTTATGGATGTTATCCGAATTAGCATCGTCCTCAATTAATATTATAGGCGTAAATTAATAACTTGTTCGGTTGAAATTCGCTATAAGTTTGTGCTAATACATTATGTATTCAATATCAATTTAATTGATTTATATTCTTAAATAAATGCTTGTTTATAAAATATCACATCCATTATTATATATGGATGATCTCAGGATAAACCTGGATGAAGATGAATGATCAGATATATTAATAGGTCTGATCTTCTTTTATTTGTTTGTAGTGTAACAATATCACAATGCGTATAAAAACCCTAACTTTTATGATAGTTTTCATTGGCTGGAGTTCAGAATTTTCTTTGTAGTAAAATTGGCATGATAATCTAGTAGTTTTTATACTATCTTACAAGAAAAGCTGCTCAATCTTTAAAAGCCACCCATAATCCCTATTGAAGAGAATGTTCGATGGGGATGATATAAATGTGATCCTTTTCCAAGAATGGACATTGAAAATTCTCTAATTTTACACTAGACTGCGTATGGTTGGTAGCATAATATAATGTTAATATGAAAGGCTTAAATGATTCTTATTTCATAGCAACCAATTTAATTTTGTAAGTCCTATTTTGAATTCAATTTAAATATGAATTCGATTAACGATGAAAAATATGAATAGAATTAAGCAATCTATCATCGTTTTGATTAAAATTAAGATGATCATGTCAAATACTCATCTTCTTCTAAAATAGAAGACCGCATATGAAAAAAATGCTTTTGGCATATCAGCATAATTTGATCAATTACAGCTTAGCCGCTGAGGGCAGTTCTTTCGTGCCGCACGAACTGTATTATCTTTATTGATTCCGCCGGAGAAAAATATATTTCATCATTACCGAATTTTTTGCGACCGGCGAGCCTAACACAAAACATAAATCAACCATACCCCGAGTCCTTGACAAAATTTATATGGCGTGTCATGCAGAAGTATTTGCAAACAGCACGTGCGAAAAACGTTTCGGTCCCAGCAACACGAATATTTTCGACAAGAACCCACAAACTTTTTGACTTATACGCCCATTAAAAGGTAACACGGCTCAGTGCGATATAATAAAAAAAATATTCTTTACTACCCCCGGCGAAGACATTTGTAAATATCCATAACATGATTGGGGTGTGTTTTAAAGTCGAGAAGTCGAAAACTTTCCCCATGCCCATGCGGAAATAAATTGCTATCTTATCTGCATTGGCGTAATAAATACAACAGTTAAAAATAAGCCTTTTAGCTTATTTTCGCTCAAATATAAATTTATTGCATAAGATGTCGCATTCATACGACACGAATACGATGATTTACGACGGCGATTTATTTTTTGAAAATTCAAGCAAATTACAATACGTGATGAATGACCGGAACTATTGTTTAAAGCATAAATAAGACCAATTAATGCTAAATTTTAAAACGTCCAAGCCGTACATGTGGAGCAAAATTTATTACCAGGATAATTACTCATTCATCAAATAACGCAGAGCTCGTAAATAAAGCATTTCATCTCCGATTTTCAGCAAATTCAGTTTTCTACCTGCGACCTTCGAAACTCGAACGAAATAATTAATTACTGTACCGGTGTATTGATTTTCTGTACATAAGTTTCTGACCGGTGCGAAACGTTTCAATTTATGTCAAAATGCGCAAATATATTTCAGCTCCCTTGCGAATATCAGGACATCAGGCTTATTTCAGCCAAATTTGACAAAAATATAAATTAAAGTCTATTTTGTTACGCGTATATCGATAGATATCATTGACAAGTTATATTAATTTTCATGTCATCAAAAAATATATAAATTCTGTTTATTATACGCATGAAAAATGAGCTTTCAAACATTTTTCTGATTATTGAAATTGTGATATTTCTGTTTTTATTTTTCATATAAGTTTTGTAAATATAATTAAATCATTTTTTAAATTCATAAATGTATATTAATTACTCATATTTGTAACAAGCCTTGAACATATTTATAAGACTGACCGAAAATCGGACATTTCATATGAAAACGCCAACAGGATATCCATGATCGCAAATGATTCTATTAACACAAATATGTTGATTACAGTAAATAAATCGGTTTGATATATTGAAAGAATATTATCATGTAGAAAAATATTAGGTATAGAGAATATATTAGAATTTTGGAGAAAATCGATTGATGAAATAACGAGATTATCTCGGGCTTTAAAGTCCGATTGCATTAACGATGTTATAGAGAATAAATTTATGATAAAATTTTTCTTTGTGTTATAAGAGACATTTTATATATCAGGTCAGTCCAAAAGTTCGTGCGCATTTATGGGAAATAATAAATTTGTCCCAATAATAAAATCCTTTATCTCTGGAAAATCCTCTTATGTATCTTATTTGATATAATCCAAATCGAAAATGATCATTCAAATATTTGAGACCATGCGTATCGTTTACTGATCGTAAAAAATAAATTCAAAAAGTAAAATAAAAGTTTAATACGATTTTGTGACACATTTTCAATTTTTTTAGCACGAGATGAAAATGAGGTTATCACTTGAGAGTTGGGTACGAAGGAAAAACCCATCTTTCCCAAGTGGGTTATGCTGAAAAGTCAATAGCCCTCACCGAATATAGGTCTCATTTTTCATGCATTACAATGTGTTTGCCTATGCTGTATATTTTAGCATTATACTTGATCGACGATGATGATGGCACACGTCGAGAATGTGTCGACGATAAAAATGCATGGAAAACTTACCCGAGTGTGCTTATCGCTTTCATATTTATGAAGACTGCAACTCACCTGTAACAAAAAATTAACACTCGGCATTAATTATGCGTCATGAAATCAATATGTCAACTTTTTCAGAGCTCTTCGTGCTAAATATTTATGTGTTCTAATTGCGTCACTATTAGACCAGAATGACGTGATATTTAGAACAGAAGCGACGGAACAATCGAATTTAAGCGCTCATGACAATGGCTCCAAAATGAGTCATTCGACAGCCTATGTACCATTTATTTGGCGGTCTGGCACGACGACATGCCAAGAATATTAATTGAGCCATCATTGAATTCAAAACAGAAATATGTGTTCGGGGTGGGTCGAACAAAGGTGGTGGTGTAATTAAGTTTTTGTGAAATAAAACCCCCCTTTCATCAGATAAAACTAATTTCTCATTCTCATTCAAATTTTCAATAAATCCGATTAAGATTCCCTATTGATGACATGAACCAGATTTAATTAGAACACATTTAGTAGCCTTAAAATTATGATTATTGTTTGGCCGATTAAAATAATATATATGATATTTGGAGGGTGATATGATGTTTCTAAAAAAAAGTACAATATATTTTGAGTACACTTAAACCTTTTTTGTGCAGTATGGTGAAAAATCGCACAAAAAAAGCTATGACTTAAGAAGAAAAAGTGAAGATGTATTTCATGGATTTTAAAAATCTCAATGACAAAATTGACAATAACGATTTGCATTGGTAACACTTGGTCTGACGACTTCATATTTGATATAATCCCGTGTGTTATAAATTTAAAAACATATTTTTATAAATCAATAAACATTATATGAGCAAATATATAATACATTATGATCTTTAAAAATTCCAACGATTTTGTTGAAATAATTATTTAAAAACATTTTTGATTATAGATTATGATATATACCAAATAAATCATACCAACTTATTCTCACAAGATCCGCACACACGGTCGCATACATTCACGCCGAAAAGGTTAATTCAATAAAAAATATGATTGATGATCTTAGTGATACTAGGGGCTTATTAATTGGACGCTTTTATGTCAATGAAAGTACACTATGCTGCAAATATTTGAGTCCCTCTCCGGCATTTTTTAATGTATTTATGTTCTCTGTGGTCCAAATTCCGATCTATGAATATTGTATCGCCGAAGAAAGAAGAAAATCACAAATCGAGTCCGCTTCATCCCCTTGAATATTTAAATTGGAAAAGCGAATTAAGTCAATAAGGGACAAAAAGGCGAATCATTTGAATGCGTAACCAGCTTGCTGATTCCCGTTCCGATAAATAGGAAGCGTACAAATTGAATAAAGAAATTCAGTTATGTCCCTCCGAATGACCCATAAATCGCAGATGGATCTGCACAGCATCTCTACGTCGTTTCGTGCGGTTTTTACTGCCGCAAAATAATAGAGATGCTTAAATTTAATTTTATACGGCTGTAAAGCGTTGATTGCTTCCAGTTGCTTTTGAGAGATGTCCGATTTGACTGGCATGTATAGTTATGTACCGCACATGGAAGGCTGAATCTTAGTGCCGAATCTTGGAAGTGAAGTTATGGCCGGTAAAGGTATGAAATATTTTATGTTGGTCATAAAATATTGTATATAAACTGAGATGGGACTTTAGAAGATCTCGGTCTCGGATTTTAAATTATATTAATTTTAGGGGTCGTAATTATTTGATGTTATATCTCCTTGGGTTAAATTTAATATCGAATTGAATTTGCTTTGGAGCGCACTGTATATTAGCAGCAATTTACAGACAGAGACACTGCGTGATCGTGACCGGAATATTTAGTCTTTTCACATATCATTTTCAATTACGGTTACCTATCTCAAATAGCCTTCTTATCCCCAAGGAATCTTTGAAATAATGAAGGTGAATATAAAAAAAAACTGCTATTTTGCAAAATATCTGCGATGTATGAACATTGTCATATTCGAGTCAAGGAAAATCAATAAGAAGCATGGTTGAGCCGCGTTACTTTCATGGGCAATGATTACAATTACAGATGATGAATCACATGTCTGGAAGTATAAAAGTAGTACTTCATTCTCGCAGTACATGTAATTTGAATGCAAATTTATCGTATGTTTTACAGAAGAGTTTGAAAAATGTTAGTCATATTAATAAAAATAATGGCTGTTAGAGGCTTCTTTGTATGGCGAGTTTAACATCTTTGACGTTCTTTTCATGGGCCAGCAATTTTTTAGCCGTCATGCTTCAAATGCATCAGTATCTTCTTGTAATAGACGAATTTGTTGTAAAATTTGAAAGGTTTTATCTGAATACAATATCAGTTTTATCATTGCACATCTTTAAGATCGATATCAAAACACTCTTTTGACTATTTCATTGAGATATAACGAAGATAAGTTTCGGTTATTTTTATGGCAGCATGATTAGTTATCAAATCAAAATATTGGTTAGGCCAAATTTTGTTTAAATGAAAAATTAACTTTTTAACACTTTACGAACCGTGGTAATCTGCATTAAATTTCGTCTGGAGTCCGAGTGAATTTTGCAGAAAATGAATAGATTGAAATGAAATCACATTGGCATTTTTAAAAAGCTTACTGTATTGATATATGTAAATCTAACAGTGTCTTTCAGGATACGTATTTATGTGTAAAATTATCGAATTTGTCAAAAACACCCAAGAAATCAGACTTGATTTGGATTTATAAAATCATCATCATTTTAAAATTATAATTTAACCATTGCTATAGATCAGTCACTCTTAAATAGCCCTGCCCTAAGTTTGTTAATAATTCAATTATAATAAATATTATTATGACTTGATTTATATATCTTGTAATCGTATTAATGAGACAAATATAAATTAAGGATATTATATTCAAAATATCCGGATTTATCGATCCTTATTGTAGTCATCAACGATGTATAATTTAATAACCATGTTATATTTCAATCAGATATTATATGCTATATAGCAGCATTAATTTTCCTAATCGCATTATACTACGATATATTCATCCTGATATCCCATTTCTGGTAAATTAAATACGGAGATGATTAATTATTGCAGACAAACGCGATTATGGATGCTTAATTTGCAGATATATTTATAATACTATTTAAAAATGGCGATGATTTAATTAATTTCGTTAGTGTTTGTTGTAATTATACACCATCTGTAGAGAGCAATGGTAAAACACCCTATAAAAAATCCCTCAATCCCAGGAGAATATGGAGAACACAATCCTCAACAATGAGGTGTTAGACCGAAATGTTAATTAATTTTTTTTTGGTGCTACCCGCTGAAGTAAAATTTGGCTCGTTGCTGAGCAGATATTTCGTGGTGTATAAATATATTTGCTGGATGGTGTCATCCCTTATTCACATCACCACACCTATGTAATCTAAACGAATTAGTTTCAATGCCATCAACTGACGTAATGGTGCTCTTATTAATACATTCTCTGATTAAAGCATTGTTTCGGCGACGAATCAGATTAGAATAATAAAGTAGAGCAATTGATTGATAGCACGGAAGACACATGCTAGAAAGCTCTTCGACCCCAATGATATCATAATTATTTCACAAAGGATCACATCCCGAAGCTATGAATAGAACTTCGTGACATTTTGCTTTCGAAGCATTTAGACAGATCCGTATCGGTGAATAATAAAGAAGACTCCATTTTATGTGTGAAATCTTTGATGGCATCGACTGCTTTAATATTTAACAATGCTCCCGAAGTTGTGCGATCTTCAACCGAACACAATGGATCTTGTCGAATTTGCATGTGCCTTTCTTTGGCTAATGCAACCATATAATAATTTGCACGAGAGGCTTTATTTATTCCATATGGATGTAAATATTCATACATTTTGCGGTGGTTAACGAATCGCGTGGCTGGCGATAATGTGATCCAAATAAAAACCTCGGGGCGTGAACCAAGACGCCGTTGTCGATTTTGATTAATAAAACCTAGTTTTTTATAAAAATATACAATAATATATTGCTTTAAAAGGCTTTGATGAAAAGATGTAGTTGAAAGAATTCTTGAATAAGATCAGAATCCGCTGTGCAGAGGCAAATTAAGGTACTAGCAACGTTAGCCAAGCATAGGCAAAAGTGCTGCTAACGACCGCACGTTGCAGGTTTTGAAGTACTCAACCAAAATAATGTTAACTTCAATGCTGAAATTCGTATCGGATATCCTCTCAACTGAGATGATCATCGTCTGAGTGCCTCATCTTAAGCACATTAAAGAAAATTGATTCAAGAAATTGCAGCTAAGCTCAAATTGGCGCAATGCTCTCATTTTCGATTGTTTTTTACGTAACGAAATCTATTTTTAAACAAAACGATGATAGCCGCGAATGAAAACGAATGTATTGTATGCGTTTTGTTATATACACAGTGAATACATAATTTAATTTAAGACGAAAATTGCGTCATAGATGACAAAAACGCATCAACGTGCGAACAGTCTCCATTGCGTTAACGCTCGAAAAGTCATCGGACGAATTCGCGATTTCGATTGTATTGTTATATAATCTAATCTATAGCTTAATAGGATCTATTATTTGAAAAATGGTCGTGTATAAGTCGAAATAAATCAATGTTTTATCGTAAAAATGCGCTAACGTCGTAAATTTGTGCCGACTTGTACTGTGGCTACATAATGTAGGTAAAGGTCAGACATTTAATATATTCCACTAATCTAATGAAATATATATTTGTAGAAAACTCATACAAAATTCATATACATACGTCCTGCTAATTCGCATGGTATCCGGACCGAGGATAATAAATGTTTTATTAGGCGAGTTGCGTGTGTAACACAGTTCGGATCCATCTGGAGAAACCCTAAATTCTTGGAGAACTTTGGTATTTTGGCCTTCGAAATGGCGATTTAGGTTGTGTTTATAGTCAGTGAGCATTTTCTTCAAATTGATTTTATAACTATTAATGTTCAACCGACTATGTAATTGGAAGCAGTTGGGATTTTAATTGTTGATACGTTCGACTCTAATTTGAGGCGCAATTTTTAATACTAATGGCGCTATTGTTGGCTGAATCTATTGTTAGAAGAGCACATCTTTCTCTTCGGGGCATCCAAATCTGGTCCAAATACAGTTAAATTCGGCCGCGTTTCGCATGATTTTTCGCTAATAACTTGAGAAAATAAATCCTATAAAATCTCAATTGATTGCGAATTTAATTAATGGCATATAAATTCCGAAAGAAGTTATAATAATTAATTCCGACTTGATAAATCCTGTTATTTTTAGGCTTAACCAGCTGCAAATTTAAATTATCCGCTCAGCTTATCGGCAAATTAGACTTTCAAATGCCTTATAAATCTCGTCTCGATGCTTTGATCAAATTCGAATTAATGAATCGATTCAGCAGCCTTACAGTGGCATAAAATTTAATCTCGTATGGGAATCGCCGGGCATTAACCAGGACTTAATGGCCTGCGGGGGTAAGAGGCGATTTTCAAACTGGGTTACACTCGAGTGCCTCGAAAAGTTTCATTCTGCTCTCCCGAGATGAAAGATGCAAGAATCGGCCACTTAAAATGGTCCATAAATCTTTCATCGACGACCACTCAACAAGCCCATTTAGCCATTCGACCGGCCAAAAGTTCAAATGTCCAGCATTTACAAAAATGAACTATAATAGAAATTTTATTGAAACGGAAAAACTCTCTTCCATTTTTATGATCGACATATGCGGATTACGTGATTCGAAATATAGATTCGCAAAAGTGGAACATGTTATACAGGCTTGAAGAGCGACATGTTTTAATATAAATGTGTATGGTATAAGCTAAAAGCCTTTATTTTTAGTATACTGATACTATACTGTTTATGTAAAATGATTATTAACCTTAGTAATGTGGATCAAATTACTGTATAATTATATTCGATTACCAAGATATGTTTGTTCTATTAAGGTTACTGTTAAAACATTAATCTGCAAATAAGATAGATATTTGTTAATCATATGATGATACAGTTAGTTTATGCGGGCGACGGCATATGTATACACCTTACTTGATGGAGTTTTTGACTATTTTTCAGCGAATTTAAATTATTATCGGTTAGATAATTGGCAGAATATTAGTAAATTTGCATGATGAGTACTAAATACAGATCAAAGCAAATTTAAAAAATTTTCGTTGACACGCCGTTCTCAAATATTTTTTCGGCGTTCAAATGCTCTGTAAATATATTGAGTCAATAAATATCTCATCTCCAGGCGATGGTGGTAATTGATTGATTCACTCAGAATAACGATGAAAATTTTGATTGTTTTACCACATTATACTGAGTCATCGACTAGAAAAATATTTGAGAAGCAAACTAGGCGACGAGGTCAAAGCCATAATGTTGGCGGTGGAATTTAAAAAAATTACAGCGACACGAGTTACGTCAATTATCTCCATCAATCGAATAATCTTAATATGAAACATATTAAACTATTGCAGATTATAGGGTCGTATTTGTGAAATTTCGTTCTAATTTAAGACTCATGAATAAATTTGATCCAATAGGAAGTTGTTATGCCATGGCATGATTCATAGTGATCGTCCGCAATTATTATGGATGCGGAGAGAAACGTCTTGCAGTGTATATGAAATAAGAGCACTGTTATACAATGCGAATTTTGAACTGAATCCTAATTGGAAAAAAACCTAGTATGCTCTATAATTAAGGGTGGTTTTAACAACTTGGATATGAAATATTAATTCGTGCAGGTTACTTTTAGTGTGCTTCCACCTGGGGTGGTTGGCTAGCTAACTAACACAATCGCGGGACAACACCACTGAATTTCACAGGCTTCTTTTACATAAAAATGAGCCATTGTGTGGACGTTATTTTTTATTAAACCGAAGAGTTATATTGCCTCGGCTTCTGAGGTGAAATACATTACTGTCATGTGGATGTTTTATACACACCTGATGAAGGTCATGTACGCACCCCTACTCGAATTCAACCCCATTACGACCCTCGTACATCATCTCAAATTCATTTAAATTTAATACAGGCTGATCGCGGTGATTGACGATCTAGTCGTACTGGAAGACGTTTCCAGTTTGTTAAATTGTAAATAAAACAAGATTGCGGCTTAAAGCGCTCTTTCAACGCCAATTATAGTGATCGCCGATGTAGAAAGCACCCGAAGAAGGATTGTTTTAGCTTTTTAAAACGTGTAAACGTCACACAAAATGACATCATAAAATATCTTTATAAATGCTTTCTTCATGAAAATTTATGGAGACAATTCTTGTTATACGTGCTTTCGATATACGGTCGTATTTGCATATACGTGACTTGCGTCTTATAAAGCACATGAAAATTGCGATAGACTTATTTTGAGCCGTATGAATATATTGTGCGAAATTAGTTGCTTTTTCCGTTTATTGCCATTTTGCTTCCTATACATTGTCACTTAAATAGTAAATACAATACAATGTGGTTTAACATACTTATATACAAGCAATTGCTTCAATATTTTTATGCCAATGTTGCGAGATGAGGGCATAAAATGCGACTGGTATTAATTTTTTTTAAGTATTTATAGCGGACACCGAATACAGGATGCAAACTGGCCACTAACAGTATTTATACGAACTTATTTACTCTAGGGCAGGGCTACAGAATTTACGATCAACGTTGTACTAAATTATCCGATAATGAGCTCTCAAAGTCAAATACGACTGGAATAAAAGGACCGTGAGAGCACGTAATCAGTTAGCTTGTCGCTTGAAATTGTTTGATAGGGTTGTTTGGTGATCATAATTTAAATATTGTTTATGTCATTATTGAGTATCAAATACCTTTAGGATAGTCATACAAACGAAATGAGTGAATGGACAGAGTGTTTGAATACAGTATACGCGCATCAATAGATGCGTACATTAAAAGGCCATTAAATTGAACTGCGATATTATCATTAATATGAAATTATTTCTTTATTTTAAATACAGTTGTTAATTAAAATTATGTATGCCAATATTCTTCAGTGAATAAAAAGACAATTATTGTGGCAACGGTTATTTTAATTTTAACACATTCCCGTCGGGCTACGCATAGCATTGTCGTTCGCCTGACACTCCAATGTCGAGGTAGCATCGATATTTTTTACTCCAACTTCTATAACAATTATTTAGAGCTATTCTGATGTTTTTATTTTTTGAAACATCGGAGCAATTGTTCTAGGATAGATAAATTTCTTATTTTATTGTGTGTAGAAAATTGGTTTTATTTGGCGAATTTTAAAAATTCAAATGAAAAAATAATCACTTGTTCCTATGTATGTGTACAATGGTGTCCTAATATCGAAAACTAATTTTATTTTGCCCATTTATAGGATTTATACCATTTTTTCCCAATGTATTATCATAAACATAGAAAAATTCACAAAAAATCGCTTGGAGTGTAAAAGGTTAAGTAATGTACACTTAAACTTTTTTTGTGTAGTAGATACATTCCGCGTAAAATCGCACAAAAAAAAGCTATGACGATGCGTTCCATTTATTTTAAAAACTGCACAACTTTGAAAACTTCTATATAAAATATATCCAAAATCGAATAAAAAAGGTTGATGAAAAACAGGAAAATAATAAGGCGATTAAAAAATAGTTTTTGGTAACATTTAAAGGACGTCTTGCATCATTGGTATAATTTTAAATATGTCTGACATCTCAAATGCCAGACATCCACTAGAGAAATGCTAATTATTTTAATTAGAAACTATCATCTTTGTATGATAATTTTCGTTGCTATTTTCGATATGACTTAAAATCGCTCTCTTCTTCGGAAGAAATAGTATACCCAGTGTCAATGTCGTCATTCATAATTAGTGAAGATGTCACTATAGTCCCCAACTCAAAAAAAAAAAAATGTTTTTATTTAATACACATTCCCAAATTATAATTTTGTTCCAAATTTCGGTTAGTGTTAATGATTTATATCCTATTTTATCCAAAATATCTCGATACATACTCTTTATGAAATAAAAAAAATGCTTTAAGAAAACCGCATAACTTCGAAATCGCACAAAAAGAGGTTTGATTGTATATTAAATATATTTATTGCGTGAGACCCTTTTTTTAAACTATATAAGGCTAAAAACGCATAAATGCGTCTCCCGTCTACCGATATTACCCAAAAGACGCACATGAACCATAATCCGACGGGAATGTGTTAACAGGGAGATTTTTTAATACAGTATTCTGGAAAGGTTTCTTTTTTTGCTGAATCATTCCATGTATCGGATTTTGCAATCATGCATGATGTTAAAAGTAATTGAAATTGAACGAAGCAAAATCTACGTGCGTAAAATTGTACAATTCATTTCAAAGAAGTCTGCGTTTGATCAAAGGACAAATCCATTAGAGGACGAAAAGAGATTCAAATCGATTCTTTGATGTACGTTGAATGTCCAAGCAAATTGATAAGATATAAATTCGATTACAAAATCGCTATAGGCGATCTCAACAAATCACGGATGATAAATGGGATTATCTTATTAAGCGTGTCAAGATTTGCATCAATGCATTATTAATATACGCCGCTTATGGGTTTAGCAACGGGCAACCCATAACTTGCGGGCTGGATTTGTCTAAGTTTATAAATTACGGTCGTATATTGATGGCTTAGCATTCATTGTAATATATTCCGATTTTTGTGTGTCGAATCTATATATTTAGTTGGATTCGCAAAAGAATTGCGAGGGGAAAAGAATGTCTGTCATTCTGAACAAATCGACGATCGTTTTTCAATAGAAACGTTTCTTCCGCATAACAAATGTTTGAAGATAAAAAGTTGACATTTGATTCTGAAAAATTTGCAGGCATTCACAAAAGGATTCGGCATTTTTTTTTCATTCGGCAGGTGCTCTTTTCGAGAGAAAGCGAATATTTGAATCGAAGTCAAAGGCTGTTTTTTTGTTGTTGCTGAAAACAAGTCCAAATGCAAAGTTTCATACCATCCAAAGAAACTCTCTTCAATTATAAAGATACTACTGTCGCACATCAGAAATTGCATAACTCAATTAGCGATGAGTTGTATGACAACCACATGGACGGGTATCGATACCAGAAACGGGAATAAATTTCTCTGATCTTTTACATCTATGGATGCGCCAGCTGAAAACCGGAATCACAGCAAACCGACTGTCAGTTCCGATAAGTCGGTGTCAATTTAATGTAACGATTGTTGAAACGGACACAAAGTACGTCGGATGAAAGTATCCAGCTTTCAAAACCGGTACATTTAATGGAAGCTATTTCGATTGTGTTTTATCGACAATTCATTTAGATTAACTGAAGTTTCAGCCGTGATGCGATTTATCTAAATGGACGTCCTGCTTAACTGAAAGATATTTCCTGCCACATTAGAAGAACAAGATCGACTTAATAGGCTGCCTGGATGTTAGCATCCAAACGGAGCTTTATTCGCCCAGTGAAAGAGCTTCATTGAAGCTCACGATGACAAGCTTTGAATGACAGTCTTTTTTAGACCGAAAAATAGGTCGACATGAAAATTATAATACTTTGTAGAAGAGCGCGTGCAATGAAAGAACTGGGTCAATTTGTTTTAATAGCTGTCCATTATTCTATCAAAAATTTATTTTTCCACCAAAACGCCAGACTAAATGTTACCAGTTTCAATCTGCAATATCGAACTCATTTTTATACAAATAACATATTTTTTAAAGCATTTTGCATATTTTGCAAGCTTGGATATTAAGAATTTAAAGATCCGTTAACAATTGGATCAGCGAGTGACTGGCATATGCAAAGACTAGCGCTCTGATCATGAATCATGCATCCAATCATCATTAAAATATGTGATTTTATGCATCAATATTCATTGCCGTCGCATTAAGATCGCGAAATTGGTAACATTTGATTTGGCGAATTTGTATTGTATTGGTAGCATTTTAATCAAGCATCTTTGTGTAATATATTGACATTTTTTAATATTATTTGTTTAATATAACATCAGCTTCTTTTTCGACGACCAAATTCAAAGTGCTTCTAATTGATTATGCAAGCATGCGCGTATGTCTCAAAGTTATTTTAAGAGCCTCTCATGTATAATAATGGTAAAATTGCCGAAAAGACAGCAGCATGATCAGTATCATGATGAATTATAAATTGGTCGACAAATTATATATTGATGAGAAAGCCTCATTTTGGTCGGAAAGAAAGGTTATTTAGACACGATCGGAAGCATAGGGTTACTCCGGGTCAGACATGTCCGATTTTACAGCACTGCCGTCATTATACGCACTCAGTTCGAGACATAAAACTAGGGGTTGATGTAATCACCCACCCGAAAACGTAAGGGTTGCCTGGCTAATGGCAATTAATTTATAAAAAATAATTGGCAAGCTTCGAATATATCTCGCGGAGGGCACGCGAGGATGGTGCGATATTCGGCATGGTATACTGCGGCATTTGGGATCATTGCGTGATCATGGCAATACGATAATTGATCGAAATGTCTTTAATTTTTTTAAACTTTTTAGAAAGTGGTCATTCCGTGTGGCGTGTCTTAGATTTGATCGATATGCAAAAGATTGATTTTGTGGAAGAATGCAAATCTGTGACACACGATTGCACTCTCGATGCATTTAAACGGTTGTAAAATCATATAAAGCGACGATAATAAAAATATTTACACGCAATATTAAGCCTGATTTAATAATTTAATTGATATGTAAATTTTTACAGCGACATCTTTTAACGGCACACGTTCATTATACATTTATTTATTTGACATTTAAGCGTATAAAATATGAATTATTCCCGTCTCGGGTTTGATCCTACCTTCTGAATAATGGATGTTTATAAAAATGGTTCGCACATACGACCTTTGTCCGCACGAAGGTTTTAAGTTTTTGAAGGAAAGTGCTGAATAATTTAACCGCGAAAGATTTACACCGTAAAATATCCTTCTGTGATATTTTGGCGCTTTCAGATTCTACGTATTCATACATAACACATTTAGGGACTTTTCCAAGCGCTCCGAGCAGATAAAATATAATGAGAACGATACGTAGGCGAAAATGAACCGACAGCCAGCATGTGTAAATAATAAGACCGCCGAAAGAAATGCTTCAATGGTGTATAAAAGTAAAGCCTCGCGTAAATAGACATAGGAAATACAGGAAAATCAGAGAATACAAGAAAAGCCTGCGATAAAAGGGACCATAAGGTTATAATCCCGGTTATAGAACATGGCGATTTAATATGAAGCGCAAATAGAACATAATCGCCATTGTCGTTTTTACATAAGATTCTTTTCATGCTATGACGACTTATTTGATATTTGTGTGATATTGTAGAATTATTTGATATCAGCAAAATAATATTTGCCTATTAAACATTGACGTTATAGTTTGAGCTCAAATCTATTCATCGAGTTTCAGCTCCCGTCGGATACAAGATTTGCAAATATCGAACGATATGCATATATTTTTATATAGATTTTAAGCATCGCATACCGAAATGGGTTCATATCCGACCCAAACTATTTTAAATTGGCCTCAAAGCATATATTTGGGTCATCTTCATTAAGTTTTTCTGCGCTCAAATATATGTTTTATATGCTCCATTTATGATCCTAAATATTTTTGTATTTGCTGTCGATGATGATCCGATTTATAAGACAAATGCATGAAGATTTGTTCAGATCAATCGACGTTGAAAATCTGATGTTTTTCATTGAATAGCAAATATTCCCGGAGCATTTATGTGAATAATATGTTATCACATTAGCTGAAATCAAATATGCAAACTGCGCTCAAGTCACCGTGTTCCAGGTACCATTTCAGCGAATTTCTTGCAATTCAGAGAGTGAAATTCGTCTCTAAAAGCTCGTGTTGGATTCGGAATAAAAATGTTAAAAGCCGACGGCGTGTGTGCATTTATATATGTCCGTTTGCAGAATTCTTCGCTTGATTAACATCACGCGTCTTTCTCTCTTCGAGTGAAGCAAAAGCAATGAGATGGAAGTTACTTAAAATAGTTCAGGGACACCGTCGTACGCTTGAATCAGCATCTTTATTTGGACTGGGCTTAAATCTTGAATTTGTGCATACTTTTTCTGCAGATAAGATACGAAGTCATCGTCGATTTATGGGCGAAGATTATATTTGGCACGGCGCAATTGCATCGTCCGAAAAACAGCGAGATTACTCAGACGAACGAAATTCAAGATCGAATTCGTGCGTTGTTCAGCAATTTGTAATGCGATCAATTTCGATATTATTCAGGATGAAATCTGTCTTCATATGTGAGAAAAATTGCCGCATTGTGTGTATAATATATCAAAGATGAATGAATTCTTATCCATTCTCATGTCAAACTTCAAAGCCTTTGTTTGTATTTAAATGAATTTTTCCGTATTATACCCGATGATATGATTTGTCCGACGGATCATTGAGGGCTCAAATTTTAAGCCTTAAGATTTCCGTGGGCCCAATCCGATAGAATTGAGTCCGTCGGATGCGTTTGAATGCGGCATTCGAGCCTCCCTGTGTTTTTATAGAGCGCGTCTCGCCGCATTCGGGCGAAGATTAGGCCGGGTCATAAATAACGGCGTTTTCGGGCGCTGAAGCGTGCGAACGGAATTCGAATCCTTCCGCGGATTTAATGCAACAAAACCGATCGTGCAAAATCTGTAACGACGCCTATGAATATTAATTTTTAGCGCGATTTGCATACGCCTGCTGCAAAGGGAAACAATGCAGCATATCGCTGAAAAAATTTACACGCCACAATACTCAATTTATCAGAGTGGATTTGCATTTTTCGCTCGGTGCGAATTTTTTTTTCGCTGCGGTACAGCATTTTCGTGCAAATCGTGTGATTCATTCGGCGAATTAGCATGGAAATGATGCTGCGCTCTAAAATAGACAGCGTTCGAATTGTGCTCGTCTTTTGATATTTCAGGTTTAAATGGCTGAAATCTGCACCGGCGGGTTACATAATGCAGTTCGGCGTCTTCCAATTTGCATTTCTTTACAGTTTGTTGCTTCCGCGTCTTCGGGCGGTCTTCAAGGCCCCAGTGAGAGGCGTTGTTCATGTTCGAGAGGCTCAAATTCGTCGGGTTCGAAAATATTGCCAAGGGGCGCTTCGCGAGCCGGTCAATAAATTCGAGCGTTGTTGTTGCTTTAATTGGGCGTTCGTATTTATTGATTGTTATGTAATGTATGCGGAGTTCTCGATGTTTGGCATTTGAATTGGAAAGGCGCAATTCGTTCCCCGATGGCATCAGGATATCAGGAAGCGTTCCCGGTTCGGCGTCGCCATTTTGTAAACGCCGGCCGAAAAGTCACGACTTCCGCGTCCGGTATGCCGGTTTGGTTCTTCCTCGTTGCCGGTTTATGTAATGCGCGATCGCCGCGATATCGACGGCGATCGTCGCCGCCGGTAGATTGCATTTTTATCGACGATAACGATGATTTTTGTGCATTTTCGTTGGAAGATTTTCGGCGCCGACGGACGAACGACGTTGTAAAATTTTATATTGGGCGCTTTAATTGAACGTCGAGATAATACGCGGAAGAGGATCGACTATGGAATATATTGTGCTGAAATTCATGCAAATCTATTATCGATTAGATATAAGATGGGATGATGATTTTGAGGTGGAATTTTGTTTTTGTGGTGAAAAATAATGCGCGCTCTTTGAATGTCATAATCAGCTGTTTTTCAGGTACATGTCATTTTGTAGGCCGCGACTTGCGTCGCACATCGGACGCACGGCCGTCGGATGACAATTCGATTTTTTTGCGTATACATTTGAATGATATTTTAATTTTTTTGTAATGGAATTTATAAAATTAAATAAATATGGATGAAAAAAAATTATATGTAATTTTTTAAAAAAATGTTTGTATATTGAGTTGTATGAGAAATGGATTTATGAATGATATAAAAATTAGGCTCACCTTTAACAACTCGCTGTAGGATGATGTCCTTGTGCTCCTGGGAGTGGGGTTCCCCGATGATGATGAGCAGGTAACATCCTGTGAGGGGGCTCGGCGGAGGCGCTTGGCTCAGCTCGGCCCCGAGAGACACGGACCTGTCGTCGTCCTTAGCGGACCCGGCCCTTTCAGAGGTGTTCGGATCATCTCCGTTGACGTTCACGGGAACGTCCATTTTTCGTCTGGACTAGGTTAGACTAGATAAAGGTAAAGTCGTCGAAAATTTTGGTTTGATTTTTGAGGAATAATCTGGACGCTATCGTATTTATAGCTCCGCAACGCCGGTAAAAGTGGGGACGGCGTGCGGACCTATGGACGATTTGTTTGCGCGGCGCGGTACCGGAGGGCCCTCCGAGTAGGACCCCGAGGGCCTCACTGGGCGAGGACGTGCGACTCTCTCAACGCTCTGCGGAAGAGTCCGTCATTGCGCGCAGACGAGACACCTCTGAAAGACGAAGACCGGAGGCCGAGCGGCGTCGCTGGATGTGCGTCCGCGGCGCACTCCGTTCCGCGAATGACAGCTGGAGCGGCTCCGAGCCGGTAGGAGCCGGAGTCAGAACCGGCGCCGGAGTACTCCCACCCCTCGCGCTGCGGCACTGCCCCGCTATGCGTTCCTACAGGACCTCGCCAAAAGGACCAATTTGCGAGCGGAAAGCGGCCCGAATTTCGCACTCTGCCCATGCGCCAGAAGTCGGCAACCGACGGAAGACGGATCTTCGCACACACCCAACGCTCCACTGACACACACCTGCTCACCCGAACGTTCCCCATATAATTCATCTTACCTAACCTACTCCTATAATATATACATGCCACCCATGACATATTTCAACATTGTAACACACACACAATCAACCGAATCGCTACTCCACCTGAAAACCTCCCATCCCAATCAAAATCCGAAGACCCCGTCAAAAACCATCAAGCCAACGGAGCGACGCTCATCACACCTCAGCCTTCATTTGGCGCCCGATTTTCGCTTTGAAATATTCGCATCAAACACAGGCAATCTCCATACGAGACCTTCCCACGGACAAAATTTTTCATCGGATGATTTCTCATCGGCATTAACCATTTTATTGCCGACTATAAAAAATATGCTTAAAAAGTTTGATATATGTAAACAACATCAACTTATGGCAATCACATTTCGGTTCACTGATGCATACATGCAATACAATTATTATTTAAAAAATAACTCAATTTGCGACGCAAATAATAAGGCGCCAGCGCGACGATATATCGGCGCTGGCATTTTTCGCAAGCATTAAACGCTACGATATATTGCCATCCGGCATCAATATGGTTGAATCAAAAATTTTAGGCGATAAGATCAATTCATATTATGATGAAAGCATAATAATATCAATCATTTGTCGTTTGTGCATCCAAAGTTGAATCGATGCATTAAAATAATATTCGTATCAAATCTCTTATTTTTAATGTACCACATCCGTCATCATAATCGTTATATGCATTTTATTGTTGCTGCAAATCCAATCATTCATAGAACCGCATAAATTTTATAATCGTCTCAGTATATACTTTCTCAAATCAGTAATTAACCTGGATGTTTCGAATTTGTTCCACAATCTGGATTTAATCTAAACTAATCCTCCCGAATTATATTTTTGAATCTTGGACATATAAAAAGCAATGAATGACTCGTTTAATACAAACCGATTTATAGTAATTTTATTCATATTTTCAATCATTTATTACAAGTGATTTATAATGTATACATTTGTGATGCGAAACATTCAGAGTATACAAAATAACACCTTCAAATTTCACCGACGGCCGCAATCCGCTTTGCGATTTTATAATCGAGATTTTAAATAGTTCCCGTTTGATTTTTTTGATTAAATTTTTTTCAATGATAGATGCGTTATTGCTTTATAATTTGCGTAAATAATATTACAAGCATTTGATACTATTCAAATGCAAAAATAAGTACAAATCCGTTGTTGTTAATAATGTGTAAGTTTAAAAATATATTTGTGATAATAACATATTTATCAATCATAATTGATTTAATGTAATTAATATGTCAATAATGAACAAAGTCTATGCTTGTACATTGTATGATTAATTGAATATTGTCTCAGATAATATTATTGAAAATATATTCTAAATATTGGAAAATTTATAGGCATATTTACATTTAAATTTGTTTGTTGGTGATTTTTGTTGTTCTTTGACATAAATAATCGACATGAATATTTTTGGATTTGATCGTGTATTTATTATCGGTGGATGCATTAAATTAATGATAATCAAAATGTTGTATCGTGTATTATTTATTTTGGTCAAGTGGGTCTCTATCTCTGATAACGTCGTCATGCAGAATGATAACAACATCGCAAATCGTGCAGATTTGGCACCAATCAATTAATCTCCTCGTCTTCGGATTAATCAATTTTTTCGGCTAGTTCGGCATGTGTGGCAGGAAATTAAGCTATTTTTGCGTTTGTCGCATTAGAAATTGCGGAAATTTGAGTCGAGGGGCCGGCGGAGTGGCGAAAGTCAATACTTGTTGTGGGGCGACCGGGGGCGCAGGCGCGGGCGCCCTGGGCGGAGCTTGCGGAGGCTTCGCGGGGTATGAAGCGAGAGGCGCCTTCGCCTCACCTCGCGTGCCGCCCTTCCACCGCCAGCGCCACGCACTCCCCCGACCCCATCATATTTCCTCCAAATAACCTGCATCACCTACGACTTCGCTTGACCCCGACCGGGCCTGATGAACGCGATGCGGACCTGCCGAATATCAATTCGAAGTACTTGCAGGGCTGCCCCGCGCTCATATGCTCGATAAGTACAATCAGCTGAGGGCGAGACACGCCCTTGAATTTGGTCAACGTTCGTTCAACTTCGATGCGGTACCGGGACGGGGCTGGAAGCGCAAGCACGATTATCCTCCGTCAGCTGAGGGCGAAGAGCGCATTTAAGGGAGCGGATATTAGGATAGGTCTTCAATGACATAAATTATCGATCCCTTTGTCCTTTGTTGCCCATAAATCTTGATGGAAAACTGAAATGCGTATCAGCTGTTCGTATCGATTTCCCACAGAGCGTTTTATAAGAAGCCAAGGGCCCCTTATATTGCCTTTGTGACACATTTGAGTTATCTCGCATACTTATGTTCCATCTTCCAGGATTAACTTTTATGAGAATCATACGTGACCTTGAACATCCTCGACCTGGCAATACCGCAAAAAATAACCCTGAAACATTTACCCGCATACCAAACAAACGGCAAAGATCAAAATACTGCCTTATCTTTATACGCATTCTGCCAAAGACTGAAAATTAAGTCATATTTAATTCACCAACTTCTTTATTTTTTTAGGTATAGAGCATAGTTTCCCGAAGTGGACCTCCAGGGGATCATTGTGACTACTGAGGGCATTACTGTTTGTGGAAAAAAATAATAATTTGGGGGTACATGGACTACGTGCAGGGGTCCACGAGTTAATAAAATCCAAAATAATGCCTTAAATGAGGGATTATTTGCTCTTTGAAAAATTATGAAGATTATAATCATTTACAAAAATTCGTTGGTTATCTTAAAGTGGATATTTGATTGTATTTTATGCACTCTTAGCTTAAATGTTGGATTTTCTGCAATGTAAAGACAATGATTTCATAAATTAAATAGATTATCTCCGATTGAGTATTGACTATTCTTGATTGATCATTCGAATATATTAATACTCCCGATTATCTAGATTTGAACCCTTTGCAATAAGAATCAATTATAATAACATATGCTATGATCAGATTCGTGATATTTCTACTAAGTTTTGGCGATTATACTGACAATTCAGTCAAAATCATTATTACAATTGAAATGTGACGAAATCGGATTTGCATCCTGAATTCCCAACAAATTTATAAATCTTCGACATGTAAAAAGCAATCAACACTACTGGAATCTGAATATAAATCCAAAACTTAAAATAATAAGAATCCAAGATTTAACCCACTATATTTCATCTGAGCGGTATGGACGTTATAATCAATTTTATTCAATCTCAAATATTTTTAATCAAATAGAACACTTTCAAATCTATTCCGTGGGCGTCGTTGAATGCCCAAATTACAGACATTTTTTAATTTTCAAATAACGGCATTTGCTGAAAATTATTTCGTTCCGCCTTTGTGCGTTCTGCATTCATTCAAGCTCAATTAATTAAACAAATTGCTCCAAATTCAATTACGTATTTCTAAAGGCATAAATATGAATTTTGTATTTGGGAATAAATTTGTCGTTTTATTAAATTTTTATCACCCCTCTTACCCTAACGGATTTCGGCCGATCTATTCATGGACGCCCTCAACTATCCGTTGTAGGGAATTTGTTGTATTTGAATTCAAATTTCGACGTCGCATGATTGCAGAAGGTTGTCCCTCATCATAAACTTCGAGCCTTTTTGTATTTTTTAAATTCGATTTGGATGCTATAATAATATTTTTTGTATTCAAACATGTTACAAATATTGAGCGACTGTAATATTAAATGCAGAATGACATTGTTCCTATAATAATTCATTGATATCTGCCACCACCAGCACCGCTCGCTATCAAATCATAATTAAACCCATTAATATAGTTATTAAATATTATATTAAAACAATCAATATACAGAAAAAATCTAACATTCTCCAATTATTCATTAACAACAGCATCCCTTATAAAATAAAGGATCATTTTTGTAGTAAATTAAATTTGTAAAATACATTTATTATTTAGCTGCTCGGGCAACAAGGGGGATGAAAATCATTTTCATTTCGTAGAAATTGGTTTAAAATGAGATTTTCGATTTACAAAGCTGTCAATATTTAATGCTTGGATACCCCCGAAAATTTTATAGAAATCACAAGAAAGATACGCCTGTCAATTTATTTTTTCGCAGAGTATAAAGTGAAAAGTTTATCGTTCAGCCACAGGAGAATTTTGTATATCCCAAAATCAATCAACGACATTGAAGTTTAATATATCGTGAGAATTGCGAGGAAGAATTCCGATTCGGAAATGCGAAGACTTTTCATTGAGTTCCGTGAACAAAAAAACTTGTGTCATCCGGATGTAATATCGGTTAGCTTCCGATTGTCAAAAATTTATCATCCAGGAACAACAATACGGGGTATATATTTGTATAGGGATGGATGGTAACAATTTTCTTATTTCATGGAAGATTTTCCCTGGGCGTTACATTATGCTTTATATATGTATATTGAATATAGCAACCCCGCGGGCTCTTTACCAGACTAGGGATGTCTTAATCGAATCAACCCTTTAGGTCCCTAAACTTTATCCCAGGGAAGTTTATTCTGTAATCATTTTAATCAATCGTTCATCGATTGTAATGAAATTGTGTTAAAACTTCCAATGAAGATAATATTTACTACTTTTATAATAAATTTATATATTTTTATGGTCAATACAAGCAAATCCGTCTCGATTTTAAGCACGCTCATAGCCTGAGGGTCTAGGGGATGATATATTTAAATCATCTATGTTATTCCAGCCATAACACTGACAAGATATGTCATCATTAAGCAATCTAATAAATCAATTTGGTATTTATTTATATAAAGTCTTTGCATAATACAATCATATTTCACAATAATTACGGTTATATTGTAATTTTATTTACTGTACAGACTAAAATAGATCGTACGAATAAATCTGCTGAATTAACATATTTTAATCACCCGGTCGTTTTTAAGACATATTCTACTTGCTCTATAAAATTATAATATGTGTTTTACTATAGAAAATGTTTATTAATTGGTTATTAAAGTGAATATGCTTTTTGGCTGTTTGAAATCAGTTGTAAAAATTGAATTCATGTAATGATTTAGTTTTCCTCACTTGGTTTCCACTCATTTGGTTTTCCACCCTAAAAAACTATTAAAATAATATGTATTCAGGATACAAGCGTTGATTTTTTTGTATCAGGATATTTCTTTCTGTAATCTTTTAGCAAGAAAAACAATTATCATCAATTCATTATATTCCTTCATTAAGGCAACACTTCGCTCAGCAAAATCATTCACTACCCGTATAAAATGGACCATTTTCTTTGTAGATGTGTTCGACATCGATGCTTTTTCTTTTTGGATAATCCTCTACGTTTTTGATTCTTAATGAATCTCCCAAATTCTTCTTATTTTGAACTGAAAGTTCATTGTCAAAAATGCAAAAGACACCAATTCTTCCGAAAGGTGCCATAAACGGCCCATTATTTTTTCATGGCAACTTTGGCCATTGTTTGGTTTATATTTTCAAACGATACCAGGTCTTTTAATAACTGTAAGTCATTTCTTGGTGCTGAATGTCTGACAGGGGCTTGAAGCCAATATTTTATATATATCACAACCGTGAAAATACAAATATCTTTCACTGTTTTCATTTCCTTTTTCATCAGTTTAAACTGTGGTTAAATAAAAAAAAATCAAGTAACATATAGCTTTAGCAGCCATCCATTTAGCACGGTGAATATCAGCAGGGCTCCTAAATGAAACTCATTTTTCAGGAATTCCTCCCAAATAAATGATGGAGAGATTCAGTAACTCTTAATAATCATCTCGAGGTTTATACACTTGAAGTGGTTTTTTAAGCAAAATAAATCCTATCTGCAATAACATTTTATATGATTTTGAGAGCATGGTATCATTAATTACTATTTTATAATCACTTTGTTCCAGTTTTTCTTAAACCTTTTAAACAATTGGAAATCAGAAACACTAAACGGACCTAGCGATTGATTCATTACAGCTTCTAATATATTATAATTACCATTATTTGATGGCGACAAGCTAGGAAAAGCATATCTTTTTCAATTTTCTGCCCTAAGAAGAACACAAGCTTCATTTTTCAAGCCGGTGTTTACAGGTGTAATGTTAAAACATAAATGTAATACTTCATCAACAGAAGGTAGCTTATGTGATGCAGATTATTTTTAATTAAAAAACTCACTGTCACTGCTTATGGACACCATGATAAGTTGAAATAAGTATGTATTCGTTTTTTTAAGGCAGAAAATCATATGACGGGGTGACCGCCCAATTTTTTAAAAGTCGAAAAATAAGGACCACCCTAATGCATATAGGTATTGTTAAAGAGTAAAATTAAAAATTATTCTAAATTTTGCACCTTATCAATTATATAAATAGATAAGAAATATATATGTAAAGATTAAAAACATAGCTCAAAAATTGAGGTAAACTTTGCTGGAAAACAACGTGAGATCAACAGTGGCTTCGGGTATCAATTTAAATACAAAATTAGCTCGAAAAGATCTTTCATATGTCTATTTTCTAATTTTGCACGTGGATTGAATAATTTTCGTATGCCAAATATAAAGCCTTCGATTAAAAACATTTCGTAAAATATTATATTTATAACCGCATAAGTTGAGACTTATATTCCATAGAAAATTGGAGGGAATATTACAAAACTGTTTTCTTTATAAATTGAAATAATTGTATACACATAAAAGACATACTGAATAGTTCAGATTATTTATATGGAGTAATGTTGGTACTTGAAAGTCTTAAATAGATTAGCTTTTGGCTTAAAGACTTTTTTTTGATATCATAATCTCCAATTTTAAGATTATTTAAATCTTCAAAATCATCCAATCTTCATCGAATCGCTAATTTTATAATATGACAAACTCATTAATAAATCAAAATTTTAATCCAAATATAATTTAATAAATATATATGTAATAGATTTACTTTATCAAAGATTCAAAGAAGGGCATTTCTACAATGCCTAATAGTACATAGATTAGATAGTACGTTCGCATCCTTCTTTCTAATTAAATTTTACATTAATGCAATTTAAATGTTTATTAAATATTTAAAAAATATTCAAAATGAAAAATAAATGCGCAGTATAAATAATTGATGATGTACGAAGAGCAACGTTAGAAGCATCAAATTAAGCCATGAAAATAAATGATTATGGAGAAGTTACCATTTCACGTTCTCTCGTTTATATTTTTCTCTATTTCGTGCGGTTAATGAGGTCCAAGACCAATATTTTCCAGTTACTCCAGGTCCTCTGGTACGCATCATTTGTTTGTATGGTCCATCCTCTACATTTCCCACATTACAGACTCCGTGGTATGCTCGTAATTCTCCGTCCCTTGCTATATTACATCCTTCCCTTTCTACACCCCCAAAGCCTCCATTACTTCGTACAAAATCTGCAATTCGAATACAATGTCTGGAAAAATCGAAGACTTTGTTTATGTAACCGTCTAAGGGAACTGTATGTGAAGTTGTTTATTTTGCTCGGACTTTTTTTTTTGGGTCGCAAAGAATACGACTTCAGTGATCATAATTTTATAGCATGGCAGACATTTTTTCGTGAGGATGGACAAGAATAATTTTTCACGACGCCAATTTTTTCAGCTGCTCTAATGGAACGTGCTGAATTGTAACTCCTGCATTGCGCTCACAGTGAATCACAATACCACATCTTTCTCATACGCGTCGAATCTAGGCCTCAAATGTATGTTAGAACAACAATTTTTTACTTTATTGTATCTTTTTTTATTAAAATTCGCATCTAAGTATGAATTATATATTATGTTCTGGACTGAATATGATATCGATTTATCAACATTCAATGAATGAGATCTAGCCCCAAATGTGCGCCAATTTGTCTCAACTTCAAGATAACGCAACCTAAAAAGATTTTGGCATAAATATGCTTGCAAAAAGCCTTAAAATGTATGTCAAGGATATATTTTTTAATAAATCGTAATATATTATAAATAAATGGGATGAAATTTTTGTACAGATATTGAAGTAAAGTCATATAATTATATATAATTAGATGGTAATAAAAATTGGATTACAACTGCGATATACATTTATAAGATAATATATCTTAACACCACAATATCTTTTAATACTTTTATAAATATAATTTGACGTTGATTTTTAAAACCTAGAATAGAAAATTGAAATGTGTTCTTCAACGGTTTTAAATCACGACCCAATCAAGTCTTGGCTATTGCAAAGGCAATTGGTGCTCCAAATTATTAGTGCCCTTTTCTTTCTATTTGATTAATCGACACAATCTCACTGCTACGGAATACTCTCTCCATCTCTGTCTCTCTCCGAGCTCAACGTGTAAAAATGCTCTTTCTGGATCCTAAAACTCGGACACAGCTCTGTGTTTTACCTCTTTAAGGGGTTAATATGCTTTCACTGATTTTTTGAATTTCATATTTTAAGCAAGTGAAAACATACTATTTTTTCAATTGAATTTTGCAGCCTATTGTAAAGATAAAAATTAATTCCAAAATTATCTTCTGAGAAGATATCTTCTTACCTAAACCAACGTGTCGTCGCGCCAAATGCACGAGTACATTTAAAAATATCCATCCAAAATTCTTAATAGATAATGAAAATGTAATTTTTATATTAAAAACCGGGTTTTGGAAACCGACAAGCCCTAGTTATGAGGCCAACTGTTTCACCGCAAGACTAACTACAGACACACTAATAATTTGCTTGAAAAATATTGCGAAATAATCGAATTAATACACAATGAATAGTTTTAATGTAGCAATATCGCTTAATCTAATCCATATTTAAATTCCTTGCAAATCTATAGTTTTCTTGTATTGTATTGCTGATTTCACCCACTTTTTTTAAATTTGTCCAAGCAAACTCTTAATAAATCAAATAATTCTATAGATAACCTAATTTTATTGTCATATCAATTATCATCTATGTTTATATTCTGATTTACATTATACTCTTTCAACAATTCTATGTTATCATTGTATATTATCTATATTGCATTGTCTTTATTTGGTACACAGCTCTTCAAATTCTATCGAATTTTCATTAATGCATGACATGCAATATATCTTCTGCAATTTTTCAATTTTATTGCGAGCGATTTTTATGAGGAAACAAGTTGAAATCAATTTGAAACAATTCTTCCCGACGACTACCCGATTGAAAAGTTTGAATTCAATGAAAGCATGTTGAAGTAGCAGAAACAGATTTTACTAAAGATAACACAATAACTTGTAATAACTTCTAAATATGGTTAATATCGATACATATTTTTCTAAGAAAATAAAGCTAAGATGATGCTCCAATCGTTGATGTTTGCAAGATACAGCATATTAAGTTTTTATCCATTAAAATTCTATGATGCAATTAATTAATATTCATCTTGTTTAATTTTTACTATTACTTGTATACACTAATGATTAGTGCATCAAGGGCGAGCTCCACCAAAGTTGAAAAACTTGTTTTTTTTTCTTAAAAAACATGTTTTACTGGCTTATATTTTCTGTCATCAAAGATAAGAAGTAGCAAAAATAAATCAAGATAAATTGATGATAGCATACCGATCGCCCTTGAAATTTTGAAGATATGAATGTCAACATAGTAAATGTCTTGGATATGTCGTTCATATATTGGCAATTTACTCAAAATGTATGCATTTTATTCGTTTCAATCTTCATAGCAAAAAAATATATTGATGGCAATTAAAAGATTCGGTGGACTATGCCGGGAGGTGGTAGCATACAGACGTCATCATTTCAATTCATACCTGGATTAATTAATTTGGCGAGAACAGCAACACATCAAAAACGTATTCGAATCTCTTTTAAATTCTCAAGCCCTCAATATTAAATACATTCCGTTCCTTATCAAAATTATCGGTCGCCCTTAAGGTTGTAAATTACCGTTAATGGGACTTATTTATACCGCTACTTTATACTAGATGTCTGAGTCAAATATGCAAAAGTAACAAAATTTTCTTATTTGTAAAATAACATTGCATTATCTGCTTATTGCTGATATCAAATAAAAATTAGTATTTACCAAAAACAAACAGTCAGCTCATTTACTCTAAGAACCTGGTTGGCCGGTATTTCAGATGAATGTAAAATATTGACTAAAAAAAACAGTATATAAGGGTTAAAATATGATTCATCCAAAACTTATAGATGACAAATATTAAAATGCCCTGATTGTATAGACGAACTTTCACCCTATCAAATGAATGATGTCTCATATTATTTACACCATCATATAATCGCACATGAAGCCCTCAGATGATTTCGGTCCAGTAAACTTTGATTGTTACGTACGTGTATATTATATAAAGTTATTTTTGTGTATATCATTAAGCATACGATCTCACCCGGTTCTGCAAAATGATCTCCATATGTTTGCTCCAACAACTTGTCTGGAACAAGTATCACACAAACAACAGTTCCGGGATGAAAATTATACGAACCCTCAATCATCGGGCTCTCACCCTTGTTTTACATCTTTTTCATTGCCTTTTGTTCTCTTTTTGCAATATCTCCTCCATGTTTGCTTTCACTCCATCCGAACCCATTAATTGTGTCAACGTTTCAGCCCTTAATACACAATAGCAAATGTACACACCGCCGAAACCGTACATTTTTTTACGTCACCGATCTTTCACGTGCTGTTTTAAATTGGACTTTTAATTTGATTAGACTCGTCTTCCAGGAAATTTAATTCTGGAAGAGGAGTATTTAATTAAAACACTAAAAAGCATGCGTTCACACGTGGCGAACATTAATATTTCGGGTAATGCTGCGAATGGTATGCAGACTTTACAAGAATTCCTGTTATTCTGGAATGTTGGACGTTTTTGTAAAAAAAAATAGAATTTTGAGCTATTGAGGATGAATGCACAGTAATAAAAAATATACTAAAATAATATGGCAAATTTAGTTCCCTTAAATTGAACTTAATTTTCATTTAGATTATATACTGGTGTTAATACTTAATAAAATACAAACGGTGATTTTCCTGTTTGTATAATTCTGGCTACGATCATCAAATTTGAACTACAATTACGCTTGGAAATATCCAACTTAAAGATTTTCATTTCCAATCCCTACTTGAACAAATTAACCTTCTTTAATTATTCCCTGTGGATTTTTTAATACCAAAATAATGAAAATTTCCTAACCATTCAGAATGAAATTTTATTTTGAAGTTTCCTTGCGAACTAAATTATTCCGAAAGCAAATGTTGATGCCAACAAAATTATTGATCACGGCGCACGTACCGAATTTATAACGAAAATTCTCCCAGGCTTTGAACATTTTCTGTTGAGATTTAAATTTAAAATAATATTTATTGCCAACAATAACCATTTGCTTCTTTATGGTCATAGCAACTGTTCAAGAATAGAAATTAAGTCTACTTAGACTTCAAATATAGCCAAAATATTATACTTATTATTGATTGCTATTTAATATGGAAATCTTTCTATGCAAATATTAAATATTTAAGAAAGCAAACAAACATGTGTGTAAATACACAATAGATAGTATATATTTATTTGTAAATAATATACTATACAAGCGTGAATATAATTCGATCAGATGATACATGTGTTCGTGGGAACACATATTATTTAAATATTTTATTAAAGAGCGTGTCCTTGAATCTGTGTATAACACTCTATGCTATATGCCATTATTAAAATGTAAGCTTTTAGCACATCATTTTATAGGATTTTTGAACATAAAATAAATTCATCAGTAAAACATCATTTTACAAAGATCTAAATAAATGGCTATATTTTAATATTTTTTCATAATCTTGATTCCACTAGATCAGAGATCATTGTATCCTTTACCAGATCAAATTTTACCAAAGAAAATTGATCTATGATTATATATTAAAACAACATATTTATGACTCAAAACTCAAATTTGAGATGTTTATAATGGATGAAAAATTGTTTATTATGAGTCAATGTCATTTCTTGGACCAATTATAGTTTTGCTTTTTCGTAACAGTTAAATTTCTGATAACAGTGTGCTTGCTTTGATTAAAAATCAACTTATTACATTTAAAATAAATCTTGTTAACTCAAAAATATAAACAGATACTGAAAGTGGAATTAAAATACGTTGTGGTTGTCTTATAATAGATGTACCCATAAAGATTTTCGTTTTTTAAATGAAAGATTTGAGTGCTCAATTTAAATTTTAACATATTATTATAAAATATAATTTAGATCGTAAAAACATCACGGGCTTTGATCGAAAATATTCTTAAAGTCATTTTTTGACCTCATCGTTTGTTTAGTAATTTTTCCCATCCAAATAATGCTGCATAGATCTAAAAAGATGAATATCCGACGGAGCGATGTCTGGAGAATAAGAAGGATGTCGAATTGTTTTCTATTTCTATAAGTGTTTAAAAATGAATCATACCCTTGCAGCCTACCAAACACAAAATATTTTTTTTTGTTACCGGGGGTTTTGGTTTTTGGGGCCGGTTTGGCTACCTGACCCTTCGATAGTCATTGATTTTTGCACATTTAGCGTGGGCGATTAACCATCCCCACGTAGTAGCGCTGTTAATCTGAGCAGATTTAATTCGCTAGATTAACAGCGACATCTTCCGTCTCTCTTCAGGTGAAATTTAACAGCGCCATCTCTTGTGGCCCTATGGAGACATTGCATCTTCATACTGACGGATCGCTTCTTGCGCGTGCACCGTTGCCGGTTGGGTAGTGACGTGCAGGAGGCCAGAGGCGGGAGAGTCGTCGGTTAACCTTGGCTGCGGGAGGTCGTCCCTCCTGCAGCCAGATTTATATCTCTCGTGTGGAATAAATAGTTATTTAGAGAAGAAAGTATCCGAGATTGGCCGATATATTTTTTTTAATAGTTGCTGTTGGATTACTTTCGATTTCAGCAGTCAATGTTGCAGTATCCACTGTACGCAGTCTTCCATTTCCAGGGCAAATGTTTAAATCAAAATTTCCAGATCAAATTTTCTGGAACCAATTTTGATATTTGCGAACACTTAAAATATCGATCCATTGTAAATTGGGTTGTTAAATTTGAATTTTAAAAATCACAATTTATTCTTGATGAGCATAATCACTAAAAGAGTACAAATCATGACTTGAAAGTGCAGCAGCCTAAGTGCAGCTAATCCCTAAAAGCGGTCAAGCAATAAAACGAAAACCATTTTGGGTTCTACTAATATTAAGCTTGTTAGTACCATTTGGTTATTTATGTTAGCAAGAAATTCAATCTCAAATTTGTAGCCCCAAGTAGCCATAAAATAACCTAGACTTGCCTAGGTCATAATTTGGGCCATATTAACTGCCGATGGATTTCTATTTGATTTTTAAAGTTAAAATATATAGCCAAATATAAACTAATTATAAACTTTAAAAAGTATGTGCTTATCAATAATTTGAAGCAGTGAATGGTCATGAAATTGTGAGAACCTGTTCGAAGTGCTGAATCGACTATTCATGCTGTAATGATAATCGATTAATTAAGTTATCGCTAATTTGGCAATGGATAAGCTATAAATGTCTTTGAAGTATGTTTTTATCATAGCAAGTTTTGATCATATTAATAACCACAACAAAATGCAAATTAAAAAATCAATGAAAGTGGTTATATTAACTATTCTGATAATATTTTAATATATAAAAACATAATTTTAATTGTTTTAAAATCATACTCGTGTTTTTGCAATCCCTGTGCGGAGGAGTTTAATTTTTGCCATTTTATACGTTCGCTACAAGATTTAACGACCAAATACTGAAGTATTTGTAGCACTTTGATAAATTTCATTCGATTTTTAATCTTAATAAAGCGAAGCAACGACATAAAACGCTGGTCGTATAACACCGCGAAAGCGCCAAAGAGAAAAAGCATCCGAGCTCGTAATGGATGAGGATAAGCTGTCCTGAAAAACCGAGCAAAACACTCCAGCTTCTCTACTGCGCGAGCGAGCGGGATAAGTGGTGATAATGGTGATGACGATATAGCAAACAGGAAAAAATCCCCGTTTCGTTGTGATATGGTATTCGAGCCAATAAAAATAAAATCTGCTTCGTGCGATAGACTGAAAGGCGGACATCTTATCCGGATGCCAAAACGGGCAAGTGCGCATAGATTGCATGTTTTTAAATAGTTAATTAGTTGAAAGGATTTCCTCCATTTGTGATGCCGGACAAAAAAGGCTTTTACGGGATTAAATTCATCGTGATCTGGAATCGAATGGTACAGGCGACATTTAACGGGATGTGACAATATGCACATGGGGATTTGTGGAAATGCGAGGGTCGTTCAAATACTAATCTAGACCTATCCTTTAAAAAAATACATGACAATTCAAGCTAATGTGAATCGATAGATTTGACGAGATTCGTTCATGAATATACAAGACAGACTATACAATGTATAAATCAATACAGATATTTCGACATTCTCGTTAAATACCGATGGATACCTGACCTTTTGAAATCATATAAAAATATTGATATTTTGCAATCAATATATGATAAGGTAATAATATAATATTTTAATAATAAAATTATGCTTTTATGATCGATAAATACTGGAGAATAATCCTTTTTCAATTCTGCTAAAATTTGTAAAATTTTTGTCTGTAAGATTTTGGTCATCAGAATAATCTGTCATATGTAGTTTTTGTTTCAGTGGGAATGCTTAGTATTTTTTCCAAAGCTAAATGATCACTAGGATCTAGGACAAAGACTGAGATCACAAATGAGCTAATTTAACCACTAGACAACAAAATATTATACCGTCTTTTCATGGAGCCATATCCTTTATCAAACTTAAGCAGCCTTCATAGCGTTCAATTTATAATAGAATAATTTCGGTTGATGATATTTTTGGATTGGTTTTAAATTTTCTAGCGTTAATTGTGATTTTTTCAATTTAATTTTAGTAATACCGTAGAACCTCGATTTTCCGGATTGTTAAAAATAAATATATATTCATATAATTTGCTGATTTGCATATGGAGAATTGTATATACCATTGCTCATGTACGTGATGGATTGCACATTACGAAGTTTACTAATTGTTTAACATCAGAAGATGGAAACTCAGAGCGGAAAGTTGTGACAAAATCAGGAAATACAGAACTTGACTAGTGTATTTTTATGTAGTTCATACGTAGACGATCAACTGAACAGTCAATATCTGGTTCATTATTGTGTGAAAAAGCAATATTTTTCAGCATAAAATTAAATGGAATTTTCACATTCAAAAGGAACTCATGACATACCTTCAGCAAACACATTAATTCATACATTGAATGCTGAAGTGCTGAATGCAACGAAGATGATGTAACTTAGTGGTTAAATTGCGATGCAAACGATCCTCGATTCCAAATTTTGAATGATGAGGAAATAATTAAATAATTATCTACCTCAGAAGAACAAAACCGAGAAGACGAAGACGAGATTTGCGAGGGGAGAGATATTGGTACTACATATTCTGAAGCTTTTAATTGTTTAGATGTCACGATGAAATGGCTTGAGAACCGAAAAGAGTTTAATTCAGAATAACTTGTATATCTTAAGAGTATTCGCGATTTGGCATCTTCTAAAAGAAGAGCTAGCCTAAAAGTCAAAATCGATAATTGATTTTTTTAAATTAAAAATATTTATTAAATGTGTAAGTAAATTTTTTCAAATAAAAATGATTCATACTTTCCCTATCAATCATGATTATTTTCGATTATCCGGATTTTCGTTATCCGGAATACTTTCATACCCAATTAGTACGGATAATCCAGGTTCTATTGTAGTTGCTAATCAGTCGCTCATAAATGACCCTGCCCGACTTTGCCCTGTTGACCGATTGAAAATGTTAAAATTTTGTATATTTGTAAGTATAATAGAACTTGTTCACCATTCCAACATTTGTTCAAATATTAAATAACAACTCAAATTTGATCAATCTGTTAAATGACTCAAATTGAGGATCGATCGATTCATTAAATTAGTATGGGATAAATTTGGATTGTAGCTCAGTTTAGAAAGTACTCTTGATCCATTGCTTAATACTTTATTAAAGACAAGATTTTATATTCATTAATAGGCAAGGAAGTTGAAAATAATAACGAGAATTCAACAGTAAAATTATTTTGGATAAAAATCAGAATGAATACAATTTGAACAAGCTTTAACGAACCATCTTTCTTATCTTCGATTATGTGATTTTGTTCTAAAATAAGATTTACAAATGGAAATTCAAAAAATTTGAAGACAAAATTTCATAGGTCTTAACACACAGTATTTATTGAATAGCTTATCCTTAAATATATAGAAACAAATCATATCGAAAGTTCTTTCGTTTACACTCAATCAAGTCTCACAGATCGAATTTTATTTAACGAGGATGTAAAATCAGTTATATGACAAAATTCTTGAGTATTTGTTATTAAAATTACCATAACCTTGTGATTCCATCACAAATTTATCTTATACTTAACAATTTTGATTGCCAATACCGTTTATACAGCGCCTTTAATGTATTGAAATGCAGTCTCCTTCGTAAATAAGTATAATATCCTGATATGAATATTTATAAAGGTCGTCCGTGAAGATTTGATAACGCGAAGATGTCGAAGATCAAAAGAAGTTCTGAGTGGCAAGTTTTTTGTTTACGCAAAAAAATAGCAACAATATAATTAAAACTCAGGCGAAAATAAAAGTTGTTGAACAACCTGTCTCCACGTTTGAAGTCATCAAATTAAAATTCAGAAACGGTGTCATTTCGCCTCCAAGGTGAGCAATAAAAAAAAGTAACGACAGTTGTTGCTATTTTTGATGTTATGCTCTCATCTGCATTTTCGCTTTGCATTTTAGCACAATTTCCGGCCATGGACAAACAGAGAACGAATGCGTTACTGCCGAAGGTTGCGTTTGGAGTTCTTCACGCAAATGTTTATACAATGTCTTAACTCTTAATTTATTGCATTAAATTTCAATGCACTTAGCTCGAAATTTAATTATCATGTTCAAACATACAACAGCAGCGGCTGCTCTTCGGTTACACGAAAGCCTTAGACTGCTGGTAATACAAGCCTTCGCTATATTACAAGGAAACGGAGAGTAAGGGCTTTAATACAAATTTACTTTAAACACAAGCAATATTTCATATTGTATGACTTGCATCTTAAGAACACATACATATGCCGAATCGAATGAGAAATTTTACATATACACCATTTAAAAAGTCGTATGCTTAAAAGGCCGAATTTTTGTCATTAGGAAAGCTCTAAGCTACTGGAATTCATCCAAATTTTCATTCATTGTCTGTGTGAAATTTTCATACAGGAATTGAACAAGAATCTACACATATGCAACATCTACTGGAACAGACCCAATGTCGTTATAAAACATGAATGAAAAATATTAGCAATCTCTGTTGGCACTGGATGCTGCTGTTTTCCGATATTGATGAGCGTTTCCTATAGGCTTTATACTGTGTAAATCCTCTTTGATCAAAAAAATAATAAGGAATATAAACTTCAATTTTAATATCCGCATTACATATATTTTAATAAACACTAACTACAAATTATCCTCCTTTATTGCTTGTTTGCAGATCGTAAACACCAACTTCTGCGGCATAACCTTAGAAGACATTAAGACATTATGATTTTTAATGCGATAGTCGATTGATGACAAGAAATTAGAATAATATGTAATAAAAAAGTGACCTTTTAAAAACACAAAATTTATTTATATACAAATTTTAAGCCATCATTTTGACTCAAAAATGGATTTTTTGTGTAAATTTTGATCCATTAGAACTAGTCGATGATAATTGTTTTAATAGCATTTTAGTTAAATATAATACTGATCACATTTGTACATATAAGGCATATCCAGAAAGTAAGTGTACTATTATTATTATTTTTTTTTTTTTGAAAAGATGTATTTAAAAAAAAAGGATATTATGAAATACACTTGTTAACTATTTTAGCCGTGGCACAAGCTTTTTTATCTTCTCGAAGAACTCTCCCACCAGCTTCTTCCCCACTTCAGAACCTCTTTCTGCGTCGTTGCTGCTCGTTGATTGAAAATTTAATTCCACCTATGTGTTCTTTCAGGAAGAAGAACCGACCTTTCGTCAGCATATACTTCCTTTTGTTTTGAATGCTTCTTTTGAGTTTTCAGTTTCAGTTTGAGAGTCAAAAGATCCTCCTCTACCACTCATTATGGCCAACCCTTGAAAGACAAAAAAAAACATAGTTCGTTACATTCACAGTACACTTACTTTCGGGATATACCTCGTATCATGTCATATACGTTAAAGTAAAAACACAGTTGTGATATACGAAAGTGATAAAAACGCCTGCAAAACGACTATTCATATTCAAATAGCCAGGATAAAATGTACAACATCAGGGATGCATTATTAAAATTTCTTATAAGTCTTTATAATCACCAAAATTCTCTATTGACGAGATGGTTGCGAATTCGTTTCTATAATATTTGGTAAAAATGATATGAATAAGACATTTTTTCATTGAACAGATCCCAGTCTTCCAATGGATTGTGTTTAGCTGCACTCTGACGATAATGTTTTGGTGTAACAATTTTTCTTAGTTTCAAATGCTAATAATAAATGACTTCTTTCCCGTTGGACACACAAGAGCTCTTTTTCGCCATGTTTGTTGATCTTTGACCCTTGACCTTTTTGTTTCTGGGTTATCATACTACACCCATTTTTCTTGATTTGATTCAAAATCCGGTGACCGACTTTCTGAATACTCTCCATGCCTATCAATTTGTTTTACATAGTTGAAAAAAAGCAATCATTTTGCAGATATAAATGTCAAATGAATTTATTTGAACCATCTACTTTATATCATCAATATGGGTATTTATCCAAAATTTGTGAAGCAATTTGGCCTTATGATTTCGCATGATTTTAGGATGAGTTTATATTGTTTATGATAAAAGTGGCTATCCATGTTATTTTTATCAATTCTCCCAGTTAATGCACATCAAGTTTGATTTACAATTTTATCAGATTTTAGATGAATATAGATAAGATTATATTTAGTTTAGATCAATACTTCTTAGGTGAAATTGAATAAAAGTTTGCCACGTAAAGAGAATAAATCATCAGTGATACATCATTTCATATGCTAGTTATAGTTTGTGTTTCTATGGGAATGATGAAATTTTTTTCTCCAAAGATGTGTAAGAAACGGGATGAATAACCAGAGTGCATCACAATTGAGCTACCTTAATTGAAAGACTTATATACATTTTAACCCTGAATCCTAAACTGAATTTTTAATCTAAATACTGAATCTTGCATTCTTCTTTTATATTTACATATGTACATATCAATTAATTATCCATACGCTTAAATATTAATTTTAGTACCTTAATTTTACACCAATAAAATCTTGGAAGATTGTCTGAAAACTATAGTACAGTTATTATGCAAAAAAATAAGAAAAATACATAGAGACATCTTTGAACACTTAAAAAAATATACCATTATTTTTTTAATAATGGTAAAAAAATTGACATTTTTGATAAATAGGAAAACACATTTTAATACCGATTTACCTTCTATATTTTATTTATGTGAACGATTACTTTTACTATGAACGTATTTACCCTAACCCCCATAAAAGTTTGTCGGTCCATGTGAAAAAGACCCAGTATATGATATTTAGAACTCTATTCTATAGGTATTTTTTAATATCACTATATTTTTTGATGATTTATTCATAGAATGTCTTAAACAAAATAGTATTTTAAGTCTCAAATAAGCTCGATTTTTTGTCAAAATTAACGCATGTTTGATATTTCTTACAATTGCAGAAAATCAATACTTTTAAGAACACGTCTTTTCGACAAAGAACAGTCTAATGTTAATTAAGCTATGTTCATAAATGAAAAGATTTTACGAAAACCGATAATCCTCATTCTACGTGCTAGCAGATGTTTTCTCATTCCATGATGGCTTTATTTTGGATGAGATTTACCATCTCGTGCTGTAAGAAAATTTCTCATAAAATTAATCTTCACGAGATGGATTTTTTTCGTTTTGACCTGTTTAAGATAAGTGTATAAAAGAGAAATATCTTTAAGCATTGTATGCGATACTTTAGATTTGCGTGCCCAAATCCCAAACAGAACTCCCCTATTTGCGACGGGAAATCTATTTATCCCCATTCGCTATTTATCGACCCCAAAGGCGAGGCATTGATTGATAATATTCGTTCTAGGCAGAAAATTTAAGCAACATTGGGTGAATTGGCGAATATTTGAAGGCTTCAAATAATCGCCATTTGTTAAACTGTCACCGCTAAAACCGCGGCTCGAAGAATGCTGCTGATAAATGAACCATGCAAATTGAAAGCCTGGAAAATGGTTCCTTCCTGTCTGCAAGAAGCACGGTTAATATTTCACATTAAATTTTGCCACTTCCTGTTGACTATCGAAGTCTATCCCTTATATTGTGATAGTATGCGCCAGATGGGTTACATCATAATATCAACGTATAAGCTCGAAAGATGAGCTCTATGACAATTTTGCATTGTATGTCATACAAAAATAGATTTTTATCTTTAAATAAATATTCTAACTTTCAAAAAGTACTTCAATCGTAAAACTATTATGTTAATTGGCTATATAAAAAAATTATAAAAAAAGCTCCCCTAAGAGGCTCCAGGCGCTATCTCGTTTTCCTCATTAAAACACAACTTCCAGCGGAGATGCTACGGGCTTTTAAATTGCAAGCCTCTTTTATTAACATTCTCTCTATCAATTTAATATCAAAGTAAACACTCCAAATATATATATATATATATAAAATATGCCAATAATGCCAGATGTAGACGTAAAAGCTCCGTGGGAAACATCAATTCATTTAGTCGATAAATTTCTTCAAAAACTCCTTTCAAGAGGGAGCTTAAACTTCAACGCCCTAAAATTTTATGCATCGTTCGAGTTTAAATCGAAATGTATTTCTCAATCGGCGAACAACATTTTGAAAAGCAATTACAATAAATTCTCGAATAATTGAACCAACAAACGAAGCGCTTTTTAAATGCCCCTTAATAAATTCCGCCGTGCCAACATTTGCAATTTGTAATATCATACATTCGAAAATTAATACCAATCTGAATATTTGAGATTTTGCTCCAGAATATTCATTCGACGCCCTTAAATTGAGACAGTAGCCACCAATCTATAAAAAAGCAGAATCCACGCCAAATACGTAAGAACCGCAAACGAATGCAATTTTTGCCAAATTCCGGATGCTTGCAGCAGATTTTATCTTCTTCCTTTTGAAGCAGCTATTCGCAGATTTTAAATTTATATTTTAATACTTCTACAAATTTGAAAAATCTATGATATATTCAGTTTGAAGAATATCTGAGATATAAAGGATTTAATATTAATTGTGAGATATTTGTGCTATCCGTTGCTCTTAACTTTATGTTTATTTTTCAAAATTATATCCAGATAATAGAGGAATTATTATATAATTTATGGTCTAAAATATACCAGCTAATATATCACATGCACTGGGAATAAAGTAGTAACAGTAGTAATAAGTAACATGTGATAGTTTTCCGTAAAGCAACCCCTAAATATGTGCGCCTTTGTTAGAGACAAATCACATACCAATTTAGAGTTTCTGTTTAAATTTATAGTTTTTGGAATAAAATTATATTTTCCATAAATACATTTAAATAACTTTAATTTATTTTATCAAACCGGTTTATTGATAACCTGCTTCAACTTTACCGATACATTGAATAGAGTTGATCAAATTGCTGTATGCGTTGGTATATTTAAGCCAAAATCTTCAAGGATTATGCTGAGGGTGTTATTGCTATATACAAATCTGCAGATGGAGATGCAAATGTAAATCTGTCTCATTTTTAGAAAAAGGGGCTTTAATCAAAATCGGTGAGATTTAAAGATGTTTGAGTTACGCGGAGAAAATATTATGATAAATGACTATGAATGCTTTTTGCAAATTTGTAGAACAGCTTATTAAAGCAAATCTTGAACTATTATCGAGATTAGTGTAAATAAACCTTGTTTGATATTTATTCTTGATGAAATTAACGTTCGTAAATGTTGACTCACGTTAGTATGTTGATCTAAATAATCATAATATTATTAATGGAGTGCCTCTCAATAAGATGTAATGAGTTGTTTATATGTTGCACTAATGGTCCAATTAATTTCTTGAATATTAAAAAAGATTGTTCAGCACTTTTCATATTTATTATGGTTTGTTACTTGCCTTCCAGTTTTAAATCAAGTATAATTAATTGTGTGGTTGTGTCTGAAAAGAAAACTAAGTTCCCAAGCCATGAAACATCACTAATTTCGCAATATTGTTGATGTTGCTCTTGTAAGAATGGATTTATTTGCGGTGAAACATCTATGAAACTTTGTAAAACTGTAATAATAAATATCCACGTCTCTATTGCATGTATTGCAGGCTCCACCAGACTAAGTTTTCTTGAATATTCAAGGCTTGCGTTTCAATATCGTGACCTGAGCAGATCCTCATATTTTTATAGGCACTCACCGCTCCAAATCATAAGCTAGTTACAAGCAAGATCGCAAATCATAACCAAACGAAATTTATCAATTAAATGCATGCTTTGATTTGTGTGGTTATAGAAAATAAATTTTAAAAAACCCAGATATTAAAATCAGCTTGGATATTATTTTGGCCGCCTTATTCCGTGGCTCGCACGGTCTCCAGACCTGACACCACTGGATTTCTTTGCCTGGGGACGTGCCCTATTCCGTGACTCGCACGGTCTCCAGATCTGACACCAGTGGATTTCTTTGTCAAGGACGCACAAAATAATTAATTTCAAATCTACAAAAAACCCCATAACCCCTAAAAAATCTTATATATAAAACTTCAATCAGAGAAACACTCCAGCTGCGAGACTCCGATGACGAGGAACTCCTTCCTCGAGCGTGGTTGTGTTCAGCTCGTGAAAGAATACCACACATCACTCAATAAATCAGTAGGATGACATATATTATAGATTCAAATTCATTTGATTTTTTAAAATTATTTTGAGAACAGAAGAATGCACCGTGTCACAAATCTATCGCAATAATTGTACAAATTGCACGAATTGCACTTTGAATTGCTTCCTCATCTACCGTATTCTTTGGATCTGGCTTCCAGCGACTTCTACTTGTTTGTAGACCTAAAAAGAATGCGCCAGATAAATAGATTTAGCTCCAATAAAGAACTAATTACGAAAACTATTGTATACATTATATTTTTAGGTGGCTTTTATTTTACGAACAAGATTCTATTTTGCGAAAAATTTCTAAAAATTACAATCAAATTATAATTGAATACAAATTGTTCAGTTAGGTAATTTTAGCGATATTTATCAGCATTCCACACTGCTAATCTGTCATTTAACATAACGTCGTTTCGTCTCATTGTCGCTGGAACTCTCATAAAGCATTTTTACCTGGAGCTCTTCATTTTCGCAACTGAACAAAGAACACAACAACTGGGTGAGTTATCTATTTGTTAAATCCAATTAATGTCATTAGCTCGTTGGATTCAATGAAGCAGCTAACAAAGCACTGAGCTGAACAATTGATTCAATTCATGAACGTTCGAAGTGTACCATACTTATACATGTATTCGGACATGAAAATTTATTGGCGCCATCCAACTTTGACAAAAAATTGTGACTTTTCAGATTTAAACCCATAAAATAGGCGAATTTTCAATGGATCATATTTTGAGGGATTATGTGTATTATTATATCGGAGTAGAAAATTGATATCTAACATGAATAAGATTCGAGTCAGGCTTGATTGATAATGCATTCTCTTGACCTAACATTGCTCTCATGGATGCCTTATAATTTGATCTGTGACCTCAAGCAATTTATCATAGGCCACGCTCGAATATCATATATCAATGACGTACGATATTGTTGATACAGTTTGATTTTTGCGATATGATATTTTCTTCGTCGATGGGATTCTGCAAAATGAGATAATGCTATTGAACGGCCAGATGTATTATCGTCCGCATTTGGACGCTCTCACAATTAGCAGCAATTTCCAGGGTGCTCCACGAACCGAATTGCCTCTTAATATTTGATCGACCTTCATGCGAATTGCTTGTTTGAATCGTCGAAATTATGTATTTTATTTTGCTGTTGGAGCAATTTTCCACCATGGTGAGAAGCACTCGAGATAAAAGCAAAAATTTTCATCACGAGGCTAAAAATCTCTTTCGCGCTTTGCCGGAGCGCCCTCTTTGAAAAAAAATCTCCTAACGAGCTCTTTAACTACTCATGAAGAACAGAAATTACAAACGAGGCTTTCTCTACTTTAGCAATTTTTCCATTGCAATTATCTGCGGAATATTCTCAACCAGGTGTTTCTGCATGTTTTGCGATAATATGAGCCCGTGTAATTTCATGTTAACACGTTCTGGTGATGAATTACAATCGCTTAATTAAAACGATATTTAAATTTTCAGCTATATTAACATGCGAAATGCGAGGGCGAATCAAAAATGAATGCAAAATTTAAAAAAAAACTTAAATTTCGTATAATTGCATCTTCCAGTAATTGTGTATCGCGCCATGAACAATCAGGTTGAGTTGTAGCGTTTTAAATCGTTCAGACTGGGCGTAATAAAATTATGCGCATAATTTTGATGCATCTAATATTTTTACAATTTCATCCATATTTAGTATTAAATACTTATTGCTAATATAATACATACAATCCTTGTATAACATGGTATTTATACAAAACGACTTCATGCCAAATATACACAAAGGGAAAGCTTGGATGATATGAATGTCTTGGATAATCAAGAATTACAAGTACAGAAGAGAGATCGATGAAACAAATTTGTTGGAAATGGCATTCAAGATAACCTAAAATTTAAACAGCCATAGCTCAAATGAAAACAATGAAATAATTAAGCATTTATATCCTAAAAGGCATAAAGAAAGACCCAGACATTTTCACATAATTGGATTTTTGAAATAAAGATCCTTCCACTTCCCGATCATAAAATATAATATACTGTAATAACACCAAGCAATAAAAAATAGCATAAAACTCAAGATGCTGCTCAAGATTCGATCGTTGTTTCAATAAATATATTTTTATTAGGAATACAATGAAAATATTGTGTTTTTCTACTATCAGAGCCTATATTTTGCATAACATAAATTCACATTTAAAGGCATTTTTTAAAGATCTACCAACCATGTTATACAAGAACATCTCGTATCCTTAACTTAAGCTTCGGTTAGGTAATTCAAAGGATATAGCTGTAGTATTGAAACGCTTATCCTTTATCTAGAATGAGAATCTGGGAGTAATTTTGGTGACGCACTTTAGCATTGTCTTCAATTTATTTACATGGACAACATACAGTCGAAAATATTATTTTCTATTATAAAAAAATATCGTTAAATATTATAAGTATCAACACAAAATATACTTTATAGATAGATTATATAATATATTAAATGTTCTAAAGAAAAGGTGGTTTTAAATCATTACATATATGATATAATGAACATATTAATAGAACCCAAAATTGTTTTCGTTTTTCAAAAAATAGCTGCAACGCGGGCTGCTAAAAACATTGGCAATAAACTGGGCGATAATTTAAGTGTTCGCAAATGACAAAATTGATTCCAGAAATTTCGATCTGGAATTTTTGATTTAAAGAATTGCTCTGGAAGTGGAAGACTGCTTAAAGAGGATGCCGCCACACCGACTGCTGAAATCGAAGGTAATCCAACAGCAACTATTGAAAAAATATTACCTAATCTTGGATACTTATGGTCTAGTGTTCAAAAAAATCTGGAAAAAATCTATAAGGTGTTGAGATAAGGAAAATGGGTGCCGCGCTAGCTAAGCGAATAGAATCTGAATGACCACATTAACGCATGCGAACAACTTATAAAAGTGGTACCCGAAACGCTGTTTTTAAGTGACTTAATAACTGAAGATGAGAAATGGGTTCTTCACGCTAATTATGAACGCAAAAATCAATGGCTATTGAAGGGTCAGGTAGCCAAACCGACCCCTAAGTCCGGCCTGACAACAATTTTTTTAAATCTATTTGGTGTGATTGCAAGGGTATCATTCATTTTAAAACACTTAAACCTAGACAAAAAATAAATGCAATATTTTATTTTAAACAATTAGATCATTTAGTGGCGGAAATACTAAAAAAACGACCCTCTTTCGTGTCTTGAAGACAAGTGCTTTTACAGCATGATAATGTTCGCCCTCTTATGGCGACGCAGGATAAAACAAACAGCCTTGGATAAAAAACAATTCGACATCCTTCTTATTCTCCAGACATCGCTCCGTCGGATATTCATCTTTTAAGATCTACGCATCATTATTTGGATGGGAAAAATACTAAACAAACGATAAGGTCAAAAATATACTTTTAGAATATTTTCGTTCAAAGCTCGTGATGTTTTATGACAGTGGCATTAAAATATTACCAGATAAGTAGAAGGATTATATCTGTAAGCATGTCGCTATTGCAGTATCGTTAAGGAATAGTTTTTGTTTAAAATTTTAAAAAAATGGCGTTGGTTTGAAAAAAAAATTGGAAAAAAACACCTTTTTTGGGGTATTTTTAATATAAAACTTAAGATAAAATAAACATTTTGACCTGGTTTTGCGAAATAATATAGCCATATATATTTGGAATAAGCTCGTAAAATTCCAGATCAATCGGCACTTGGTTTTTCAAAATTCTTTCCACTCCATATGCAAAAATGTCGTTTCGAGAAAAACGCGTTTAAAGTTTTAAGTACTATTTTTTTTTTTAAAAGGGAAATATACTACCAATCAGCGATTTTAGCTTTATAAAAAAATTCTTCAGCTACCTCAGTCTTTTATTTTTGACTGATTTGGCGTATCTGTAAACTGTTCTAGCTTATTTAGAAGATTCGGATTCTTAGCGGTTGGCAAGACATATACGTTTTTAGTTGCGCGTCTCCACGAATCTCAATGCATATTTTTATCCATTATTTTTAAAATAGGTGTAAATGCTTCGTTAATGATGCAGGTTGTAGCATATGTTGCGATTTCTAGTATTTTTTGCCATAAAAAATATATTTCGGTACCAGAGACCATATGCACTCGTTGAAACGAGCCAAGGCATCTTTCAAATAAATTATCAGACGTTAATTCTTCATAAATGGCTCTTAAGATTTGTTGAACATCCTCTGTGAGAGTGGGAGATTGCTTGTATAAATATAAAGATTATGTAGTTGTAAAAAATATAAGAAAGATCCTCAATAGGAACTTCTGGCCTGCAAACAAAAGCCGCTGGGGTGCAATCTGGATGGATTGATTGCTTAGAGCGATTTAGCTGTAAAGCATTGGATTAATCTGAATTTCTTCACCAAAATTATGGAAGACTTCCTTAGAGATATGTCATTTCGAAAAATGAAATTAAAAAAAAAACCATTTTTTAAACGCGATAAAGTGACTCCTTAAAAAACGAAAATCTTTATGGGTACATCTATTATTAAATGAAATATTTATAATGTATGTATTTCATTGAATGATTCTATGTAGTATTTTTTTAAAATTATAATGTGATCGAAGCTAGAGATTATTGTATAGAGATATTTTATGCAAAAATTGAAATAACAATGCAAATATTAATACTAAGTGCGTTGTTAACATTTTTTGAGATGAACATTACCATATGGTAATTATGTTAACATAATCCACTATAATCATTATATAATATTCTTAGTACAGAATATTTATACGGTAGGATAAATTCATATCTATGATGATTTTTCTACTAGCAATGAAATTGCTCAGAAGGTATTTATGTCATAAAAAACCCTATTTATTATCGCCTTGTTCAAATTAAATTTAATTAAATTTAATTAAACATCTGGAAGAAAACTTACAAGTCATTATTTTGGGATGCGGGTGTTAGTTATTTTGTAGCACAATATATTTTTTCGACGCCTCATCTCTAATGGATTTTTAACTTTTCCTAAGTGTTCTATACTTTTTCAGTACAATTTGCATACCAAATAATCTTAGCTTTGTTACCTTTTACATTTTAGACACAATAGACTTATTTACGTAAGTAGAGCTCATAAACGGCACGTTATCGATGTATCCAATAAGGAAACGCTGTCGTACATTAATGTAAAATATAATTTATTACATATTTGCTAAGTTATCAGACATCGCTTTAATGGGTGTCTTCCGCCGCTCTCAAAAGACCCGACGTTGAGGGGTTATTCCGAATAAAAATTTAAGTGTCAGCGTCTTTAGTGCCAATAAAATTTCAAACGTCTGTATCACGGTCTCCCAGGACGCGATAGCATCTGAATTTGTTTATCCAGTTCTTAAATTTACCGAAGAACGACGGAAGAGACGACCTTAAAAGAGAAGGAAGCGTCTCCTTGTTGATCCCAGGTTAAAATATTCAGGTAGGGAATTTTCCGAATTTTCCATCGAAGTGGAGAAAATATTCCGCGTCGAAATGTATGAATTGGGCCTTTGCATATTTAATAAATTTATTTTCGAAATAACGCAATCAAACATTAATCAAATCTGACCTTCGTCGCGTCGTTTTATATAAATGTCATTTTTTCCTTGTCTTTGTACCTTTATAGTTCACTCGAATATATTTTTCATACAATGTCTCCAAGTTATAAATAGCGATATTAAATTTTATCAATATAATAATCCCTTAATCCCTCGAATAATCCCTTGACTATAAAAACGTTGTCTGTATTCCATAGTAGAAGTAAAATTTACATTTCTATTGCATGATCATTTCAGATGATAGAAATATACATTCTGGGATGTTTAATAAAGAGTTAAAATATGCGGAATGACTAGTTGATGCGGGCGACGGCAGATGTACCGGCATTTAATCATTTGCAACAAAAAAAAATTCAGCTTCTTTATCAAACTGCAAAAAAACAGTTGAAGACAGACAGATATGCATTCAATATGTACAAAATAAAAGTATTCGGACATTCAGATTGATTCTCAGTATCTATTTTATAGTACGTATATTTATAGTACGCATTTTTTAAAAATGAATACATGAAATTACAATTATTTACTGAATATACGATATTATATTATCAATATCGAATATGAACATACTACGTAAGCTTTTTGAATCATCCTGAAAAATGGCACAAAAAATATTATGCGATGATATAAAAGCTTTCAATCCCATCATTCAGCCAGACGCGCTGAAAAATCCTTTTTATAGCATTTAAAAATAAACTCTGAATTTTTAAGCCTTTGTATATACATTTTTTCACGTTGAAAGATGTGTTTGTTTTGCACAAAAGTCCCGAATTTGGGCCTAATTCAGTAGCGAACATTCATAATTCATCCTTACGGAAACCCTGTTTGGGCATGTCAGAACGCTTGTAATTTTCTTTTTTCAAAGAAACTAAGCAAACATAATTTTCTTTCCGGCAACTTAAATAGAAGTTTAAGAAAAAGGACGAAACGAAACGATCCGCCTATAAATATATATCGAAATACGCCGAGGAAGAACTCGTATAAAAGTTTTTCCATGAAATTCATCAACATCGATGCATCATATATGAAATTTCATGTCTGAAGCTAACAATAAACTTAAGCCGACCATTCGAGTTTTCCAGAGAATATTGGTTTTATTCAAACGTGGGTTCCTTTTTGAGATATCTTAAAACAAGCTCGAGTTTCCAAAAAAGCAATACTTCGTACATCATAAACAAATAGCTAAAATATCTCGCATTTTTCTTGTTATCCTTTGTCATAAATCCTCCTAAGTAATGTTCCAAGTCGTAATATAAATTAGGCGTTGTTGTATGTTTAATGTTTAATAATGGCAATCCAAGTATTTATACACAACACATACACATCTTTTTGTATCTTATTATAATACATGGCTAATTGATTCATTAAGAGTTAATCGATTATTTATCAAAGATTTGGATACAATTCTTGAAGCCTCAGAAAGAGTTATTTTATACAATATTTGATTGAATTTAATAATAATTTAATTTTATTCATAGGTTTATTTTAATATTTTTTTAAATAAATTTGACAGAACATATCTTCTTTTGCCTAAATATTTTATCCTTTTAGATATTTATAAAATGATCTTCGACCATAATCAGTCGGTGAGTATAATTAAAAAATATTTAATACGAACAATAAATAAATAATACAATGTATAAAATGATACCTGAGAGAATACGACTTATTCTTAAAGAGAATAACGTAAGCGATTTCATGTTAAAGTCCTTATTGATCTATTTGTCGGAAAACCAAAGATTCCCAAAGGACTACATTACATTATAAATAAATGAATTTGTCTATATTTTGAAAGTTTCAATGTTTCGAATAACATATTAAGGGATATCTTAAATAAAATGTATATTAAAATATATGGTAAAAAAATAATCTCACTATTGATATATGGGGACCCGAAAGTATTAAAAAAAATGTTGCAAAGCTATTGTTTAATATTATTTTTATGCAACAGATTATTTTTATTGTTAAGGATAAAATTCCCAGATCCTAAACGAACGAAGTCCATAGGTGCCAATATTGGTTTCAAAAAATTAAATCGGGCAAAAGAAACTTAAGGGATGAACGTTAGATATATGGCAAGCAATCGAGGAATTATCCCAAAGACTGGGATCCCCATAAAGCACTGCGCAAACATATTTAAAACTCATCGACATAATGAATAGGATGGGTGCTATGGAGTAGGATGAGTACCGTACGCCTAAACCGAAGACAATAAAAACGAGCAACGAAATACGTACCTAAACCTCGTTGACAAGACAAAAAATAGCCCCTTTTTGAATAATATTGTATCTAGGGAATCCAATCCCGAGCCAAAATTGATAAAATTCCTTTCTGCTGAGACACGGATTAAAACTCGCAAAATTTCCGATTTCCCGACAAATTATTTATTTCCGTCGCAGATGAATACTTATATATTATAATACTTTGATGTGATTAGTAATTATATTACGGAGGAATACAAAAATTCTGAAGCCCGTATCTATTATATTTCATATCAATATTCCCATTATGAGAGTCGAGGTGTACTAAATACATCACCGGTAGGGGAAGGGATACTATTTAAATCGTACATATATTTATTTCTATTGATATCAGCTTAATATTTTATTATATATAAGCATCATAATGTGTATTTTGGTGGCATAAAATGCAATTAAACTCCATTCTGAGTTAGAAGTTTATTTCATTCGACCGACATTCTTGAAATAAAAATCAATTTTTGATTGACACATTTTGGATTTCTTGTTAGATTAAACTCCACATTTTCTACGATAACTAAGTTTTATGCGGCAATAAAATGTAAGCGCATCTTTTGTCGACTGTGTGTAGTTTATTATTCCGTAGAAACGCTTATAAATAAGAGTTATTAATATTGCGATGTATGCATTGAAATTAGTCAATTCAATTATCATTTCGATAATAAACTTATATCCATATAAGTTTTGATTTGCAATAAATCAGCAAGTTTTATTCATATCAACATGAAAAATCCTGGCTGCGTGCCTATTTCTGGTACAAAATCCAAGATTGTGTTCTTTATTGTCTAGATACCATTCTTTCCATTGTATGAAGAGTGTCACTGAATCCATAGTGGCAATATTGGATATGCCATCTATAATACAAATTCATATTCGAAAATATTGTTATTTATGCAATCCCGTTGTTTTCATATAAATAGCAATCGAATGCTGCAAATGCATTAGCTAGGAGAGGTGATTAATCAGTAGAATTCAGGGAAATGTTCAGCAGCCAGATCCATCAGCAGGATTATGTTCAATGACGTGGTGATTTATCACCAACACGCTAATGCATATCGATGATGTCGGAATTAATTAAATCACCTTATATAATCTAAATGTAGTTATTTCGATGTAATCAGTTCAATTAGAGGCTTTTCGTGTTAGTGATTAAAATATCAAACAAGCATTCAAACGAGTAAATTATACACATTTATCTAAGGATTTATAATCATGCTTCATGAATATAATTTTGATTTGAATTTGGATAATTTCATACAATAAATACGTATCCAAAGGCGTTCTTGGAAAAATGATAAGATGAATAAGAAGCGAACTTTATGAATTATACTATTACACTTATAATAATCTTATTCTAACTTCACCACAATGGAAAACTTCAACATTAAATTCCTTCTATGGAAATAACTTACGTTCGATAATGGATATTCCATCTTAAGAAGAAGAATGTCTTGGTGTCATGTAATTTTCTTGTAGCATTGTAGTTCGACCAAATATTTTTACTAGAAGTTTAATGCTATGAGAAAACGCTTCTGTTTCAATCATTGTACTCCAATAAGCTTTCTATTTATCAAATTCACTCTGTTTGCTGCAAATCCGCAAACCTTTCAATGAACATTATTTGATCGTAAAAGCATTATGCAAATTGAGAAAATGCTATTGCAATTTTAGCTGATATTGAAGACGTTGAACCAATCAACTATCTCGAAGAAGATCAACGTCGTTTCCTTCAACGATTATTCAATCTTATTTGGTTCTCAATTATTGCAATTTAAAGCGATCCAAATAACGAAAATAAAGGATCATATGATCAAATGTTGAAATCTGAAACCGATGAAGACCATATTAGATATTCTATGAACCGTTTTTTTAAAATTAAAACAAGAGGGCAAATATCAGTTCCACAATATTAAATCGGTAAATAGATACTTAAATGATATATTCCGATTGATAAATACCTCAAATGTCAATAATATTTTAGCCAAATCACTAATTAAAGCAGATATCATCAAGTCATCGCAGAATCATCTCAAGAATTTTCAACTCCATGTTAAGTATTTTAATAACCATTTGATATTCTATAATTATCTATGCATGAGAAATATTTAAGAGATTGTAGACTTAAACGTTTCCCTGTTTAAATTTAAAAGAGTCTGGTGAAAGATAAAAGTGAGAATAAATCATATCAAAATAGTTTCTAGCTTGCGTAAACAGTTTTAATAGCAGTTTATTCCAGCCCTTTTTAAGGGTAAAAAAAGCCTTATCTGGACCTTACAATTTTAAAGGTTGCCAATTTAATAACATTCAACCCTCTTTAAAATTCAATGAGACTTTTTCCGTGTTTTTACTATCATCTCATGATTGTGCCTTTCAATTTCGTCGTATGCTAATCGATATTCATGATGCATGAAATGTCTTGATATCGGATTGTATATATTTCTCTTGAAATTCTAAATGGTATTCAATATAATATGAATTTATATTTTTATTAATATAAATTAAAACTAATAAGGTAATATAATTAACAGAAAACACATATGCAGATTGATCTGGAGACCGTGCGACCAACGAAATAGGGCACGTCCCCAGACAAAGAAATCCATTGGTGTCAGATCTGGAGACTGTGCGAGCCACAGAATAGGGCACGTCCCCAGACAAAGAAATCACATGGTGACGTTAGAAAGGGTATTAAAACTAAACTAAGTTCAAAATAGTTATTGGTTTTTTTTTAAAGAATTTAGAAGATGAAATTTTTCAATAATTTGCACATTTTATTTGACTTTGGAAGCTCAGAAGTAACATTATGTAAACCAATTGATTAAATAATGATTTAAATTAAAATCACAAATTAAAATGTTATGTCAATTGTAAATAAGTACTATTGATAGCATACAAGACCACGTCATTTTTTTAATATAAACACTGCACAATAAATCGATTCATTTACTCCTGCTTTAGAAGGAAATGATAATTGGATAAAGACTCATTCCACAAACAGGAAGCAATTAAATAAATAAATAATATCGATAGCACATAATATTCGGTCATTTCTTTGCATAAAAAAATAACAAACGTGCAAAATCGAAATCATTATTAGTCGATAAATTTGGGTTAACGATCTATACAATCGTGCGATATATGCAGGGAAGCTCTCCATCTCTGTCTCCCGAACTGCGCTACGTTCTCTCACTGTCTCTGTCTGTCTCCGAGCTCAATGTACAAGAGTGCTCTTTCTGAATAGTGAAAGGGGGGGGGGGGGGTCCCAGGCCCTGGGATAGTACTACTTTAGGGGTTAAAGGGGAAAATTTGGGTATTTTTACAAAATGTTGAAAAAAATCTCTTTCGACAACCCTGACACTTAGAGCATAGAGCTTGTATGTGAAACGTAGCAAAAGACTCTCCTAACCCCAAAAAAAAAATATTGTCGATCCAAATTCGAATTTCTTCAGGTATTTATACCAACAAAGAAAAAACGTGTATTTATTCAATCTATGTTAAAATTACTGTATATTAAATGAAGTTGGTAATAATTTATGTGTCGGGAGGGTAGGTTTGTTTCCTCAGGTATAGCACATTCAGTGTAACAGTCTCACCTTAATTGTTATTACATATATTGTTTTATTCAAGGTGCGATGTTAAAGCAGGAAGATAAATCGTCGTCAAATTAATATTTCATGAAATAAAATAAAACATCTCGAAGAATTCTTAATGAAATTCTACGCGACACTGAAGCTGAATAGACCCGGCTGAAGAAGTAGTTTTCCAATTAACGTCAGTCGAACGAGCTCGTCTAAAATTAAATTATCAGATGCTCACTACGGAGTAATATTTCCAGGATTCCAAAACAAATTTGTTAATATTGAGTGAGCAGTTGAATTCACCCCCCCTTAAGATGTGCCTGTAAATATTTAATGTTTTCGGCATTATATAAAACGTTTTATCTCGTAACTGCGTGAAGGCGTGCGTGTGAAGCCTGCGTGCTGAGGGTTGACAGTTTCGTTTTATTACACAGTAAATCGTTTATGTTATTTGTAATCCGTCTTTATATTGAATTTGCGTTTATGCCAAAGCCGAAGACGGATTATGGCACTCGTTTCGGCCTAGTCGAAGATATATATAAACATCCTTGCCCTAAGTATTTAGCATTCTGCGACGATAATTATGGGTTCAATATCCTGCGCAACCAATTATTTTGACAAAGTGTATCGTAAATTTAGCCCTCGAGAGTTTGCAAATATTGCGGCCAAACAATCCCGTTTTTCGAAGCCATTGGATGACCAAATTAATAATATTATATGGGCAATGACATGGGGGAATAAACAAGGAAAACATATTTGAAATGGGGTGTTAAAAGTAAAAGCCATGAATCTCTAAATACGACTGAATGCCATTGAATATTACTTCGGCAAATATATTGTAGAATTATTGGCTAACAAGGTTCTTGATAAAGAGGACATATCGGAGGTTATTATAGAGTATACTGATTCCAAAGAGAATATTGAAGATGAAGAAGCAATTCCACTAATTGCAAATTTAATTTAAGAAGCCCTCCATCTTGCCAATAAACTAAGAAATAATTTTCTCACAAAGGATTATGATCAGGATCAAAGGAGGCTGTACAGTTTCAACGTGATCTTAATGATTGTATGGCATATTGGATCACACTTAAAAGTAATACAACCTTAACAAAATAACATATTGATCTTATTCATGATATAATTAATTTAAATTCACTATTGAACACCCATAATATTATGGATGCTCAATTTTTTGATTGTTCATATTCAATTCTATAACATCTCATATAAAATGCTTCACAATTCAAAAATTTAAATTATTCTAGATGCTATCGATAGATTGACAGTATTCATTGAAAATTTACCAAAGAAACCTTTGTTATTTTATATTTAAATTTAGCGTGGGATTTGATATAAATGTACCTTGACATTATTTACCAAAAATCCTACATCAAATAATTCAGCTGTGTTTTCTATGGAAATATCAAGAAAAACAGACTTATAAGACAATATAATTTTATCCCTGTTCGCAAATATTATTTCGCATCTATTTTTATTATATAGCACACTAACAGGCGCTCTGTGTAAAATTTATAACGGGGCTTCAGACATGAAAGTCGTTGTAAAATGTATCAATTCTTAATAAGCAGAAAGGCTTTGTAATAACGACTTTTCAAAGAACTAACTGAAGAAAAATAAGCTCAGTATAGAAATTTATACATCGAAAGAGCTTTGTAATATTTTATTGTTAGCAGGATTTATTAGCTTGAATAATGGCACATTTTACAGGAACAAAATTAAAAATATGCTGAACCAATTGTTGATTATTGGCTTTGATGCTTGGCATTCCTATCAGATTTAATCGCTAAAATTTAATCCACCTTTAATCTGTATGGTAGGATGATCGCGTATTTGCGAGCGAATTCCAGTGATTCAGAACGAGCACCCATGTACGATGTTAATTGCGATGTATTGTTTATGTTTACTTAAAAAAAAGAAACGAATATTTTGTGTTATCGACAGTGTTTATTTCTCTATGTACAAGCTTCATACACGCTGCGATGGTCTTCACGGATAAGTGGATTTGTACGGATTATAAGTGGCGGACAAGCAAATATAGCATTTAAGACTATGAATATTTTAAATTAGCTCACTACCCAAAAGGTTAAAGAACATTGACGGCTTAATGAAGTTTATTTTATAAAAATTTGATCAAAAATATTATTGCATTTTACTTAGGGCATTTTAAAATTTAAAGGCTTAGTATGCGGTTATACAAAAGCCATTTATGCCATTTACAAAAACTTTAGCAATTAACTTACCAATGGAAAAAATAGATTTTTACGATATCAAATAGTTGAGATAAGTTTTAAATGAGAAATGTTCAAATTGGTCTCGCAGCAAATTTAATTTATATAATACGTACAATATAATTTCAATATTTTTGATATCAAAATCCATTAATTTTAGCATAAATATATGAGGTATTTACACTTGTAGTACTTAAAAAATCGTGCAAAAAATCCATGTTATTATTCATTATGAAAACATATAAAATATTAATATATCAACGTCTATAATGAAATCCATCAAATTTATAATATGAGTAAATTCTTCATCCCTGTGAAGAATTCTTGGAACGCCATCTCTTGAATTTATTTTTTTGTGTAATAAAGTGAGATGCTTCACACAATTTAATATTGTGCGTTTTAAGTTAAATTTTATGATATAGAGCATTTTTTTTTGTTAATTGATGCGCAATATTTTAAATTTATGTTATAATTTATTCAGACAGAATATATGAGCGAGTAGATGGTTGATGCGGGCGCTGGCAGATATGAGACCAAATGCGCTCACGATTTAAAAAAATAAATTATCTTCACTCCGAATCTAAATAATTCTTAGATGTATAGATTAAAATAATAAATCATATATAAACGCGATTAATGATGTGCCCTTTTTATGATTTATATTCGTTATAAATATAATAATAAATTGAAGGGTAGCATCGATGCGCATTTATTTTTATTCAGCAAAGGATAATGGTATCCCTTTTTTTGCTGAAAGCGTCTGTATCGAATTTCATGAAACTCTATTCAGTACAAAATCACGAGTGTTTGAAAAATAGAGAGCAAATGGACAGGTGGACAGTTTGACAGGTTTGAAGCGCTTAAAAAAGTTTCTGAAATATTGTATAGCACTAATTGAATTTGTGGAGATTTCATCTGAAATTAATATTTGACAAAGACAGCCTTAAAGAATTTTCAGATTTATCCCAATACCATTCAGCTTGAACGGCTTTCATGTTGTTTGCGGGTTGAATACAGCCATACACGCACATGTTTAATTCATTGGGCTTTATAAAGGTGTTAATCTAATTATATTTTTAATTTAATGAACGGAGGTATTTCATTATGGCTTGATCAAATCTGATCTACTATATAAAATATTTTTTTATGATATAACGAGACAAAGAGATGTATTATGGTGTTGAAGTCTGGAATTTGCCGGCTATATGTATTGAGGTTTATATTAATTTGTTTGTATTTGAATATGATTTAATATAAAATGAAATTGCTTCAGATCGATATTAGAACAATTGTGAGAATGGCATTCTAGTTGTTTGTATAGCAACGCCATCTATTGGTGGTCGTAGAAGTATATTGGTGGAATGAGAGATATGCTTCTTGTTTACATTGACGGTCTTTTGTCTTGGATTTTTTATAAAAATGTTAAGGGATGTTGTTCTTGCTCAAGGAGTTTTTCCTCATGGCTGCTATAAAAAAATAATGCAGAAAATGTGATGAACAAGAGTGACGTTTCCCGGTCAAGAGTCGCGTTGAGGGATGTCACGGAGGCTGTATTGCATCCAGGGGGTTGGCTGGGGTTCACATTGAGCAGGAGGCAGGAGGCAGGAGACAGCAGGCAGGAGGCAGCTGGAAGGAGGCAGGCGGCAGGAGGCAGGAGGTGGGCGGCTAGAGGCAGGAGGCAGCCGTCCGCTGCGGCATCCCCGGGTGGTGTGGGTTGCGGCGGTCGGTATTGAGCGGGCCAGGGCGCCGGCGCATCCCCTAACGCGCCCCAATACGCCCCAAGACCGATTTTGATAGCTAAATAAAAAATACACGCTTTATTACATATTCGCTCTATGGACTAAGGAACCAAGCACGCTCGTGACCTCCAAGTCGATACAGCACTAGAGGCCCCAAATTTTGGGGGCGCAGACCCAGTGAATTCTTAACCGGCACGAAACCACCCCATACCTAATTAGTCTTTTCATGCGCCAAAAAAATATCATTCCGCTCATCGCCGATCATATGAACAAGTCTCATTACGAGAAAATCAATATTCCACAGACCAAAGTTAATAAACAAGAATTCTTTCCAACAACCCCTTTGTCCGCATCTTACTGTTTATACGCGATATAAACAAAGGAAGACGAGAAAATAGCGCCCTCTACAGCATAACTTTTCGCCTGCAAACACACAGGGGTGCTTTTATATTTACATTAAGACATTACGTGTCAAATTAATGTTCATCCATCCCCCGATTTACGCCATTCAAATGAAATTCCCCACGTTTTTTTAAAATATTTACACAATCTCACAGCACAGTCGCAATCTTTCAACCGACATAGATCAATAACTATCACTGATACTATGATAGCATTTACAATTTTAAATTTATAGCACCACCCTATTTCATAAAAAAAAATTGGAAACTGGTTGGGCACCAGTTTTGATAAATGGAATTCCAAATTCAGACACTTCAGCATTGGACGTGCTTCGAAATATCAATGAGAATCACATTCATACAAAACTAGTTACATATATAAAACGAAATAACAAGAACCAATTCAAATTATTTTAATACCACATATTTTGCTCAATATCGAATTAAAATTTTGACAATTGCATAAATCATTCTCAATATATTGTGGTTTCGCACGTAGAAATTTTACACTCATTTTTTTGACTTTACACATTTTTATGCGATATTTATGCGCATTGATGTCATAAATTTTAATGAGGTCCATGAATATTTTTATGCGGTCCATGCATATTATTAAAACGAGCTTCATAACAACAAGCTCCATTGTTTATTTTTATGTTATGCTTTGAAAGAGATTCAAACCATTCCGATGGTGTTTGAAGTCGTTCAGATGCTAATTATTTTAGAGCATTTCGAACAACTAAAAGTCGGTCTACTTTTCTTTACCACTACAATGTGCATCTGTGGCTTGAGCAAAATTAAATTTGAACCAATGAAATCATCAGCGCGGTATGATATCTTAAATTGTGCTTATATTGCTTGTCATAATTACATACCATATATAAATTTGTTGTTTTTGTTCTAAAATCCAGTAAAAATAGATCTTAGACATTGCAATGATACTTTGATCCATTGAATGTATCTGATTGAGGCGTAAAGTATGTTGAAGAATGAAATATATTATTAATCTATATATCATGATCGGATTTTTTTCATTTAATCAAAGCCAATTACAGATAATATCACGGATTGCAATTAGCAATTAGAGATCTGCAATACATAAACCAACCCTTCTCAGCTAATTATTCGATATGCAAATGTCCCAGCTTGGGGTAATCCTCTGCTCATTTAGAAGCATGCAAGAGCAATTTAAACAATCTGCATTGCATTGATGATAGTCTCAAAGTGCTTAAAGCTTTTTAAAATGTCATCATGGCGTGCTCAAAGAAAATAGCTTACATAAATGTAATTTGTAATATACATTACAATGATCATAATTAAAATTTGGACGCTTGGACGAAATACACACAAACCTCTTTTTGTGCGACTTTTTTTGTGTGATTTCGAAGTTATGCGGTTTTTTTAAAACATTTTTTTTATTTCATAAAAAGTACGTATCGAGATATTTTAGATAAAATAAGAAATAAATCATCAACATAAACCGAAATTTGGAAAAAAATTATAGCTTGGGACTGTATAAATCATATTGCATCTGCTATCGCTGAATTACGACTTATTCTGGTTTGGATTTTTGAAAAAAATAGATTTCGTTTTATTGCATTTTACCAAGGTTTCAACTTTTAAAAATACGTTCTCCAAAGGAATTTCTAAAATTCTAACTACTTACGGAGTTTTTGAGTTATATCGAAAATTATCATACAGCGATGATAGTTTGTAATTAAAATAATTAGTATTTCTCTAGTGGATGTCTGGCATTTGAGATGCCAAAGCCATGATACCAAAAATACTATTTTTTAATTGCCTTATTATTTTCATGTTTTTATTAACTTTTTTTATGCGATTTTGGATATATTTTATATAACTGTTTCAAAGTTATGCGGTTGTTAAAATTCATGGAACGCATCTTCAATTTTTCTATATAAGTCATAGCTTTTTTTGTGCGATTTTCCGCGGAACCCATCTACCGCACAAAAAAAGGTTTAAATAAATTTAGAAATTTAATTTTGCCCTAAATATTTTTATGGCATATAATGTAGATTTGAGCACTATGCCCATAACTATAGCCATTTTAAATCATGTCTGCTCAAATTAAATAAGCTTGTAAATAAATTGATACCCCATATACAACTTCTTTGGTAATTAACGTCGAAGATCTTTCGTGCTAAAAATATTTGAGACGTATATATGTCTTCAGTCAATTAAAGTCGTTTCAACCTACGCGGATGAATAGAGACTAAACCACTTCAAAGGCTTGTTCTGCACCGACATCTTTGAACGTGCGCTACAAATTGCTTTTGGAACTAATACTGAATGAAAAATAAATCAACAACGCTTTCAAAACGGCGTTATAAGGCTGTAATAGTTATTTTAATTTAAAAACTTTTCGAATTTCGAATTTCAACCCCTGTACATGACACCTTATGCAACCATAGTTCCTTGATTGTTAAGGAAGAGCGTTGAACCTCTTCTTCGGATAATACGACATTTCCATTAAAATAATTTCATTTTCATGATGTCGAAAGAAACTTTTTAAATAAAGGTATGCTTTTATCAAATATAATTAAACTAGCTATCAATCTGTATGTATAAATATAATCTGTATATAACTCCTATTCTCCATTTGAACTTTTATACAAGAACATTTCAGATTATACGGTTCTGTAGATGTCAACGTAAGATTAATTGATCCTAAGTAAAATATGATGATACTGCAAAAATAATATTGTATTTAGCCTTTAGAATTATATAACTACCAACAGTAATATTGATTTCATATTTTTTGCATATATTTTAACAATACGTTTAAATAAAGTTCTAATCTATTCGATCGAGATAAAAAGACCATTATATCATATTCAATTTTATTATATTTATTGAGATGAGCATAAAAGATATGAGCGCGCATTACTTGATTGCTATGGGCGGTGGCTGATGTCGACGATTATGTTATTTAGACTTTGATCTCGTCAAAAAATGCTGAAACAATTTATAAAGACAGGATCGAATAGAATGATGCATCATTAAGATGCTATTTAAAATTGATTATAGTTTCGCTACCCATTCATACTTATTTTTCCTTATTCAAATAATATTTATCATATCTTAACCATATTTGGAAGGCAATCTTTACCAAGACTCTTAAACAGATATGATAAAAATGTTACAGGAGCCGCTTACTGAAAAATACACTCATCCGATCTGATTAGCTACAAACTCTAAAAAGTGTCAAATCTCACAAATATACTGAAGAAAATACATTTTTAAACTAAAAAGAGTAGATCGGACTTCAAGAAAATTAGCTCCGATCAGTGTGAAATCCATCGTTAATTTAAAGCAGGGGTTTTTATTCTCATTGTGGTGACGGGCCCCATTTGGGTGCTGGCTGTATTTAAAAAAAAAATGTGGGTTGAGACCGCCCGATTTAGAGCAACATGTTCATGATTTATTTGCAAATTAATTCACACATGATTGGTCCTGAAAGACTTTATATTTCACACTATAGTATTTATATTTCAGATTCAGGATAGTAGGGTAAATCTGAAATATGAATACTAAGATCAAATTTGCTGGTACGGGGAAAATTTTATTCACAATGTGTATTCTATCATAATTTGGCTCCGGTATTTTTAGCAAAAAAATATTAGAATACAAAAGATTGACTTTGTGATCTCTCAAATTTATCAATGAATTTTTATCAATTGATCTTAATATTGCCAATACTGAAAATAAATCTTGTCAACATTGTATTATGTAATTGTTTTTAAATGGATTTCACATAGATCTTTTATACAAAAACTACTTTGGATCGAACCAGAGCAAAAGTAGCGAATTGCAGCAGCAAGCAATATGGGAGACGTGGAGTGCTATTTACAAAACGCTTATCTATTTCTTTTACTGTGATGCACTTTCAGCTAAAAGCATGGTTAATGGATGTCCAGACAATGTTGTTTTTTCAGCTCTTTTCTTATTTTATACAAACACTATGAAACGTAGCTATACATAGATCATTAGCTCAATGGCAATTCACAGATTTTCACGAGCAAAATTTGTGAAAATCCTGAATTTACACTGTAAAGTATCTGCTTGAATTTGCCATATCGCTTTATCATACACTTATTAGAATATTTTCAGGCTTAACAATATTTATTTTGAATTAGATGGGTAAATTCGCGCATCTGGACCGTTTTTGGTGAAACTTACATCATTTTTCAAAAAGTTATGAAATCTTTCACACCTGATCCGCTTCTGCGGCGTGACCGGAATTTGCTTTTTCTTCGTAGGAGTACGCAGCTTTATTCCAATTTACGCATACTTCACCCGGTTCCACCCATTCGACCTTCTTCAAAATAACAACTTCAATCTGGACCCGTTGCTACATTTTCAAAAGTGTTCTCGGAACTAACCTCATTCCAAGCTTTGGGACGTTCTAGGGTCTCTTTCGGATCGATCGCCCTTTATTTCGGCATCTTGTCGAACGAAAACAAACATTCGCACATTGGCCTTGCTGAGTAAACTCAAATTCAAGGTAAAAATATAAAACAAGAGCTGAAACGCTTGTAAAGAACACGAACGATCGTTACGTACACGAGCACAATAACGCAAAGAGTTATTCTTCGCGGAGAGAAACTGCAAAATTATTCCATCTTGCCGGTACGCGTGGCTTAATACGAATTTTCAATTTCTAAAATGTACCCCCCCCCCATACAAAGTTTTCATGAATAAATAAATGAACATTACGCGATATTTGTGAAATTAAATTCATTCCAACTGGTCAAAATTTGATATGCAGAAGTGTTGATCGCCTATATAACAACGCCGATAATTTAGTTGACCCACTTCTGTGCGACATACAACACACAACACATAACATATCATGTCCTTTGACAGTCCCAAATGGCCTATAATAATTTTTACTACATTACGAATGGTCAAAAATACTATTTTTAGTAACTTAAGGGTAGATAAACGCATGATAAAAAATATAATTTATTTCAGCTTTATATATTCGGTATATAATAATTTGCAAAAAATTAAATATGTGTTACTTTGAACGAAAGTAGCCATTATTTACAAACGTAAATATTTGGCACTGTGCTTGAATTTTATATTTTGAATTGATCGTTAACAATAAAATCTATGTATCATTTTAATAAGAACACTTTCCCTTTTTCTGTACGTTAGTCTTCAGAACGTATCCCACGTAGGATAGACACATTTCTTACCGTTCTAGGATCAATAAGAGTCTTGTGGAGCAATGTATAGAATAATCATTCAGATTATAAGACGTTGTTGGGTTTTGTCAAATAGACTAAATTAATTTTCCAGATCATCCACACAATGTTCTCTTTTTAGGCATAAATTAAATGACTATGTAGTAGTACGCAGTAGATACGTTCTTCAGAACCCCGTGTAAATAGAAACCGCGTAAAAAATGTAAGGAATTCATACAAAAATATAAGATAGGTTCTATCATATAAAAAACGTATAAATTAAGTATTTGATTTTATATCAAATTTGAAGATTCGTTCGAAAAATCCGCGTAAAAAAGATCCACAATTTGTTATATTAAAAATATCTATTCGAAATTATATTTTCAAAATTGTAGTAGGTAAATGCAATATTTAACATGATTTTCAACAACATTATATAAGTGTAACGTGGGAGATTTACAATCCCCACGTAGCAGTGCTGTTAGCGCGGTACAAAAAAGTACCGCGTAAATCGGGGGATGAGTTTAGTTAGTTGGTTTCTGAAATCTAACCATTAACCCTTTAACGAGTATGCCCGCACATGTTGCGGGCGCATTTGACTGATTCAGAGAGAGTATGCCCGCATATGTTGCGGGTAGCGCTCCATAGCGCTTATTTTCAATATCATACTTCTATTTCTAATACGACCTGTTTTATTATTTTGTCACGTTTCATTTCAATTTTTACAAAGTTTTATGAACATAAAGAATTAATCAAAAAAAACTCCCGGAACATGTGCGCTACAAATATTTATTCACTGATCAAAAGGTTAAGGTTTAGATTCAAATCCAAACTATGGAGAAAAATATTAACATCATAGGTTTCCAGCTTCATTAAAATCCTATTGAAATAATCTTAACCCATTCGGACCGGAGAGCAGACATGCTATGCTCTAATGTAAATCCACTTTTTTAGCAGCTCTGTCGCATTGTGTAACAAGCTTGATAACGAACCAAGCTCAAAAAATGATCCTTAACACTGTTGATAGCACACAATATTCGTTCAATTCCTCAGAATATTTCTTAATGTTCAACTTGCATAGCATCTGCTTTATGTTGTTCAGCTTTTTTTGCCTATTAATGTGTTGCGAAAATAAAAGGACACGGTTACCGTACAAGTCTGCCAGTTTACTTCTGAAGGAGTAGATTTTGCAAAGGGGTGATGATACTCAGCTAATGACGCTACTCAAGAACAGTCAAGGAAAAATAACTGAATCGGTCAACGATAAGAATGACGCAAGTATCTTAATTACCAAAACAAACACCTATTCTCAAGACAACACGAACCATCGAGCTTTGACTTCAAGACACTCATTTTGTACTTAAACCTTTAAACGTGTATGGGTTGCCTTTACAGCACGATCTTGCTACCGATATTTGAGTGTATGATGAGACGCAAGACATCCGTGTCTGTCTCTGAATTTCCGTACCCATAGGGTTAAAAATATAACTAAAATAACATAATTCTTTCCTTAAATATTCCTTATAGATATATTATTTAACAAGTGACTTTTTATCAGCTACGATGAAAATGTTTCGGAAGAAAAAATGAATCGCTGCAAATCTACAAATCAAAACTGTTTTTAATCTGTGTGAAATCCATCATTAATTTTAAGCAGTGAACGGCCATTAGATTTCCTTAATAAGAAGAATTATGCTTGTTAGTGAATGTTAATGAATTATTCTTATAATTTATTTTACATATAAATACCACACACATACCAAATAAATATTAAATATTATACATAAATTTTCAATTACAAAAGATATCGAATGTAACCTATCAATTGAATCAATGCTTGTAATGGCATTGGTATACCTAACAAGTATTATATTATCAAAGCTTAAATTTACAAAATTAGTAATCGGATATCTCATTGATCAATCTCCCTGGATGCTTATGATGTAATACCTACATTTAAATAGAAGCTTGATCAAATCCAAAATTTCAAATTGTTATTGACTCATATTAATGGAAGCAAATATGCCTTTGATAGGAATCAATTTCAAACAATACCACGCGTATGATGCGAACAGCTTATCAAATATGATATAATCATGTATTTTTACTGAGTATACATTTTAGATTGATTATGGGGCTGTATTACCCTCATACGTAATAGTACCTTGAAAGTATATGAGGTTGAATAAACCGTATCTTTAGATTCATTTTTATAATGCCAATTCAGATATCAAATAACTGGATATCTCGCTGAAAGTTTATGTAACTATACTAAAAATTTACTTTGAAAACTAGTTGTCTTGAAATTGCTTTTCATTTATATTGTTGAAGATGTAAATTTTGCACTTCACAGAGAATATTGGTTTGCGTTATTATTTTCTTAAAAGCAAAGACTTTTTAATTAATGTTTCGCAAATACGTCAAGTCATAACAATATTTTCATTCAAAAATATCTTCAATGTAAAGAAAATATTAACATTTCTGACTCTCACGCGGTATGCTGAAGATATTGATTTAATAATAGTTACCGGTCGTAACACTATTGTTATGTGCTGCGGTGTAAAAAGTCAAAAGGTCAGAGTTCAACCGCAAAATCGGATAAATCCTACCATTTCCGATCTTAAGTAATCTTTTTTTTACCGCGATCATATCTATGGCTGTTCGTTTAATCCCAACAAAATGATACAAACGAGGCCTATCTCATAAAGAAATCTTGGATTGGACGTAATTGTAAATTCATGAGCAACGACTAACGCCGCAACGTTTCGGGACGATTTCTGGTTCAGTTGACTTTCGTGCGGTAATTGGAATATCAGGAAAATTACAACGTTCACGGTTCGTAATGGAATTCATCAGGATGTGTGAATATTCAACGAACTTCAAAGTTGGGTCAGAATCGAAATTGGTTTAATTTCCTGTCCTAGTTTAAGCTCTTAACGATGGGCGTCCAAATCTTAAATGGACCAAATGTGATCAAACTACATTTCCATAGCAGCGATATGTTTACAACGAGTATGATTTAACCAAAATAAGCGTATCCATGAAACATTGTTATATAAAGCAGTAATACGCTCTTACCGCATAGAGCACCATATACAACCCCACTATTTAAGATTTAAGGGTGTATTATGTTTATAAAATTATTAAAATCGGTTGAAATAATCAACGATTCATAAGTATGTATTTAAAATTTTATGAAAATAAAATTCGTTCTACTATAGTATTTCATACTGCGTTCCTACGAAAACACCACAAACAAACCACGCAAAAGTGATTTCTTTATTATTTAACGTATTCCATAGAAAAAATCTAAAAAGTTTTATGCGGTGATTCTATAATGCCTTTCCGAAAAAAATAACGGTTTTACCGGTTATCTGTTTTCGGTTCAAAGCCCTGATTAATATGTCTTATCACCAAAATTATTGACCCCAAAACATTTTTTTTTTGTAAAATGATCTTCAATTATCAGGTCAGTATAAAAGTTAATGCGCATTTTTGGGATTTTTTAAATAGTGTTAATTAAACACAATTTAACATTTCAATCAATGATATATTTTCCTCGGCTGTCTACAATTTCTCGCCATCTCATAGGTAACTTTTTAATTCCATTGCTGTAGAAAGCACTGGCTTTGAGTCAAAAAAACTTGAAAGTCCATTGTGTACATCCTGTTTAGAATTTAACTTTTCCCTAGTAAACAAATTTGTAAGGCATGAAATAAGTGACAATCACTTGGGGCAATATCCGGGGAGTAATCAGGATGCGGCAAAAGCTCCCAATTAAAGTCACTAATTTTTGGCATCTGCATTGTTCAATCATGATGAAACAACACTTTCTTGATATTCACCAATCGTGGGCGTTTTTTAATCAATTCTAAGTTTAAACGACACTGTAAAGATCTACATTAATAGTTTGATTTGGTTCTAACACCAATAAATTACAATCCAATAAATCACACCATACATGGTGTGTAAAGATACCTTTGCTGTTCGAATTAACTGCTTATCTTTATCTGTCCAATGTATTTTTCTTGTGACGTTATGATAAATAATCCATTTTTCGTCGCCTGTTAACAAACGGTCAAAAAATGGCTCTCTTTCGAAGCACGATAAAAGGGAAGTGCAGATGTTTATTCGATGCTGGGAATTGGATTCGAATAGCTCATGTGGTACCCACTTTCCAAGCTTGGATACTTTCCCAATCTCCTTTAAATGTCGAAAGACTGTTCCATGAGATGAATCCATCCTTTCTGTAAACTGATCCACAGTTAACTGTGACTCTGACTCCATAAGATTTTTAAAAACGTCGTTATCAAAATTAACATGATGTCCTGAACGGGGTTCATTATAAATGCTGTTTTATTCAACTTTAATTTTTTTAAACCATTTCTGGGTAGTTCTTACACAGTTAAAATTAATGTGTTTGAACAAAAAAATTATTTTAATATTCTTCAAAAAATTAAAGAGCAGGGCATGGCTCAATCTCAATACGTACCCGCAGGAAAGAATTAAGAAAGGGAGGAAGGGGAGGAGCGTTGACTGTAGTGAAGTAGTGAGTCTTTTTGCTTGCTATTCCACTTCAAAATAGACTAATAAACATAACAGAATCAATAAGTTAGATTAATAGTTAAGTGGACATACAACATTTTTCGGAAACTTTGACTCATGCTCACGCTGAAGTCAAAAAATAAGGAACACCCTAATATAGAGGTCTATTTTATTAGCATAATTTCATCAATTCAAATCAAAATACTCTCGTTTACTCTGGAAGAGTATGATGGCGTTTTTAGTACGAATCACAAAATAAACTTACATATCATTGTGAATATATAAAAAAAAAATCAAACATTTCTCGCAATTTTATATCACATTTGCAGCAGTATTTAAAAGCATTATGATCATCAGCCGTTTGAGCAAAATTATCTACTCAATCAACCAATTTATCAATTGAAGCAATCCTCTCGTTGGAATTGTAATTATATAATAGTCATTCGCTATTAAGAGAATTCATGGTCAATTCAGTAGAAATATTTCATCCAAATAAGAGATTTAGGTATACGCTTCAGGTAGCTGATATTTTTAAGATGAAAATCTTGTATTTCATCCATAATGCGAATTTAAATATTGCAGTATATTTTATAAGCCTTTGACATCACACACGATTGCAAAATTCTTACAGATGGGAAGTGAACAGATGTTTTTAAAATTTCAGGCACGTTTTTTTTATCCCAGAAGACTCGTCCCAAAAGTCGTGTACTATAAATAAATGGCATTCAAATGTATTGGACAACCGCTGTCGTCTTGTAACAGTATGGCAGTTTTCATTAGAATTTTCCGATTTATTGTATATTTTCTCGGGCTACATATCGAAAATGCTTTGCTTGGTAATTTAGTAAGTTATCCTTGCTTGTTTTGATATTTTAAAAATAAATTTATAACATTGTAGAGGGCGTCGTTTGCGGATTGATTGCGAGTTGAAAGATTTCATCGACCCATTTGCTGCCCCAATTCTCCGCCGTAATTTCCATCAGCAGTGGAAATATAAGCCGCTTCACAAGCACCTGTGGTTTTTACTTCGTCTAATAGAATATGGTTTTTTTTTTAAAAGTAGACTTGATGGATAGATTTCGCTAAAATTGACAGTCTTCATTAGCTTAAAATCTAGGTTGAATACATACAGTGAATACCAGATAAATTATTACAAATTTGAAACGCAATAGCTACCAAAATTTTGCAGTACTTCCATTTATTTTACAGAATGTAAAAAAAAACTTTTATTTTGTAATTTGGAAATTATAATTTTGATCGTTTGTAATCTGATGATGGCGTTGAATTTAATGATAAACATGTCGCATACTACAAAAACGTAGTACACTCAAACCTTTTTTTTGTGCGATAGATGCGTTCCGCGGAAAATCGCACAAAAAAAGCTTTGACTTACATAGAAAAAGTGAAGATATGTCCCATGGGTTTTAAAAACCGCATAACTTTGAAACAGCTATACAAAAATATATCCAAAATCGCACAAAAAAAGTTAATAAAAAACAGGAAAACAAAACATCATTTGAGTGCGAAGCGAATAATTCATAATTAGTAAAGATATCACTATAGTCCCTAACTCAAAAAAAAATCACAAAATCACGAATGTTTAAAAAAAGTCATTTTTTGGCCTTGTTTTGTCAGTTTTAATTATTTTTTTTAATAGTTAAAAAATAAATTTTGACATAAATCTGGTAGGAATAATAGAGAATTATATAGAAATAATTCGTACCCAGTTTGAAGTAAATTGATTATTTAAAACTTATGATATCATGAAAAAAATATTTTAAAAAAACCGCATAACTTCGAAATTGCATAAAAAAGTCGCACAAAAAGAGATTTGAGTGTACTTCGAAATATGTTGTTCTCGGGAATAATCATTTTCATAAAGCTTAAATATATATTTGCATTAATTCCGTTCAAAAATATGTGTAAATAAACACTTTCAGTAATCATTGTGTTTCATATTATGAACAAAGAAGATCCTTGGTGCTTATGCGCAACCCTCTGCATAATAAGAACAAAATGCTTCATATTACCAGTAAATAATATAGTAAATTGACGTTGTATCAAAAGTCTGTTAAAAATTAGAGCGTAATAAATTGGTAACACTTAGTCTGGCTAATTTAATATATTAGGAGAATCAGGTATCAATTCATAATTTTTGAGTACCATCAATGACTATCAAACATTAGCTAGCGGCTAGCTTTATATTTTTATAAAAAAATGATATATTTTTCATATTAAAAGTATAATATCAAACATCAAAATCGATGATGAAGATTGTATACAACTTTATGACAAATAGTTTAAAATGCTTTTAAAAAAATACCTAAAATTATATAGAAAATTAGGGAAACCATTAGAGAATTATTATAAAGATTTTCATCTCCATTGTTTGCAGTTACATTTAAAAAAAAAACATAATAGACTAAGTCAAAAAGTCAAAATTAACGCATCGAAAGACCCTTTTCTGTATCTATTATAGTTGTGTTATATTAACAGTTTTCAGACTATTTTCTATTTAAATCCTTGAAACTCACCAAAATATAAACTATTTGGTAATATATGCCATGTAAATAATCATTCATTGTGTGAATACAGCTGGAACGAAATGATCGTGTTCATATGGTCACATACGCCTATACTACTTAAAACAACCATATAATTAATATAAGGGAATTTATCAACCCGCATAATGACAACTAAACAAATGTAACTTGGCACCTGTCTGTGAACCGACTACCCTTGGATCTCAATCCAAATTTATTACCCCAAATCAAACAGTCCATCCTGGCTGAATGCGATAATCGTGTACTCCGACATTATATCAATAATGCGAAGGAATTCCTCGAGGTTTCTTTGTGAATTTTTCTCATCTTCTCCGTACATCAATCTTGACGTCGTGGCCATCCTCGGATAATGTATTATTCTCACACGAAGCAATCCATGAAGCGAAAGAAGTAATCACTTCACAAATGAATGAACTCACACGGTCGCTCGTGAGTCCGATAAAAATTCATACATTTTTCGCTTTGTTTTTCAATTCAGCCTGAAACCATTAGCCGTATGCATGTGAAAGTTTAACAATGCCATTATATTCTAGGAACGTCTTAACACTTTGCACTCGGTTGGGTGTGTAATGGATGTTTTGCCCTTTGGGCGTTGCCGTCACAGTAAGTCTTGTGCAGCGCAGCCGCATTAATCAGGGACAGCATTTCAAATTGCAGGCACATACAAGGCTTCAGGACTAGCCCCTGATTAATTCTAAGCACAATTGAATACATTTAAATTCAATAGTGCCAAATAAATAGAGTTACATATCCCAAGAGCATCATAAAAAATAAAACGGGTATAAACCACCCCGAACGTTCTTAATTAATACTATCATCTGATCAATATACGAAACAAATTTTATTTGGCTGGACAAATACTTTGAATAAATAAAATGTACATAAATTGAACATCATACCAATTGTTACCTTTTCATACATACATGACATTGAGAAGCATTATTTCCGATATAAATTAACTATTGAAGCATTATTTTTATAGATTGTAATTATAATATATCCAGACTTTTTTTAATAATACTGATTATTGTTTTTTCAGAAATTTCAATAAAAATTTATATACTGATTACTTTGTCAGTCAAGTCAACTGTATCTATGTTTGTCTATCCATCATCAGCGATCATTTAAAAATGAATATTCATATATGAAATTTAGAATCAAATAATACTTAATCATAATTGGTTCCAAGGTAATTACAATAATAATTTTAAAAAATTAAAAATATAAATATTTCAGCTTGCAGTTTGTTTAATACATAGAAAGCGCTTGATAAGTGAATGCGGATCATTATAATATGTGCTACCGCCCGCATCAACCAATCACTCAGCATCCATATCTAATGACTATGATCTTTTATTACTTCGTCTCAAATTGCATATTTTTAGTATGATAGTATAAATGCGATTTCGATGCAAGGATTGAGATCAATCACGGCAAAATCCGTAACAATGGTCCCGAACCACGAGTCGGCTGCGATGAACGACGGAATACGTTTATGATTTAGTTCGTTCGGTGATAGAGGTCGAAATGAAGCAGGTGCTGCAGGTGATCAATAAATTTTCGAACAAATAGCAAAGCTTATTTATTCAATTCACCCACAGTACGAGAACCAGTGGCAAGCGAGCGAGCGTATATGATACGGGACAAGCGGGTGAAGATCCACCCGAGTGTAGATACTATGTCGGAGCGTCTTTCTGTACTCGAAGTTGGTTGTCTTCTCGAAGATTCTCCCCCATCGGGATCCAGAAGTAAATAGAGGACCCCCCGGCGGAGATCTTCCTCCGTCGGGGTTGAGGTCGAAGAGCTAGTTGTCTGAAGAGATCCTTACCCGTCGAGGTTTGCTCGACAACTTTATCGTACTGGACGCCTTTTTTTCCCTGCGTAATATCTTCTATTGCGTTGCAAAATCGCGGCGTTTACTTTGGTGGTTATTTATTTTAATAATTAAGATTAAATATAATCTATATAATCTACTATTGTTTTGATAATTCCTCGCTGATGTGATGACACCTCATTAGAAGTCGGGTGTAGAGTCCAATCCCGAGCCAAAATTTCATTGGATGCATTAGACCATCCCGGAATCAGCCCCGGGATCCCGGGACCGGGATTTTTAATAGTTTAAGATATCTTCATCATGCTGGTGAGGTATACGATTTCTGTTACTATGATATGTATTTGGTACACCATATGAAATTCTGAAAAAATCTAAACCCAGTATCTTTTATATTTCATATCGACATTCCCATTATTACAGTCGAGTTGTAATAAATGCATCATGGTCAAGGAAAGGCTAATTTTGCATATTTTCTATGAATATTCACAATGATACCCTTGCCTGATAATTAATTATTTTATGTATACATTAGCGATGCTTTCTTTGATCATTTAATTTAAATTATTGATTTGGAATTATTTTATTATGAGGAAAATAAATTGTTTATAATTCAACCCCTAAGTAAATCCATTAAATTAATTTAGTTCATATATAATTATGTATTTGTAAAAATAAATTAATTATAGACATTAGTGCTGCCATCTGTTATTGAAAATGTAATAACATAATTAATTTTAATTTTGCTTCATAATCTTAATAAAATTTTGAAGTCATTTGATAAGATGTTGAAAATGTATTTGCTTACTATGAACTATTAAAAATATAAATTTAAAAATCTTCAACTACTAAGGCTGTAATACATAAATTCTTAAAATAGATATCGGAAAAGCGATCCTCTCTATTCTTTATGTTGATCCGAATTTATCACAAAGAGGCTCTATTGTGCTATTCACTCCATTTTCGCATTCATTCTTTATCCAATATCCTTATTGCATCTCACATCACCATTCTATTCAACTGGAAGCTCAAACTTATTATCACTTATGTGGCTAATAAATTTGTTTAAAAACACATTTTTACTGAAAATAAATGCGAGTCAAATGCTTCGATTTTGGTGGTTGAGATAAAATTGGGAGGGTGGAAGTCACAACCTTCTTCCCGGTAAATACAGATATTCTGCGCGGAGGGGGGACTTACTAGAAGACCGATGCAAATAAGATGGTTGGTCGCCTTGTTTATAAGAAAAAGTCTTCCTTTTATAATCGTTATGTTGGCGTTGTAAATAAATATTTTAAAACGATCATTTTTATATATATTTCGGTGTCTCTTTTCCGCTCCATAGTGAATGGACCATTTGAGTATTTCTGGATCCAAAGCTTCCATATGAAGAAATAGCCCGAGGGAACCAATCCTTCCTAGAGGACCCCGCCCTATGCGTCATATCAATTGATAGTATTTTATTTTTAAAAAAATAAGCTTCAATCGTGCATTTTAAGATTCACTCCAAGATAACCTTTCTAGTATTTAGCTCCATCGAAGTATTAGCTACAAGTTTGATGATATTTGCAAGGAAATAAACTCCAGCTGATGACTTGAATCATCCATTTCAAGTTCATCAGCACACTCACCCCAAAAGAACCTGACCTGCCCCATAAAACCTCGATTTACCTACAAGCCTCTTTATCTGCAGGTACATATCCTCCGTTCTCCCTTTGTTCCCTTTTCGCGATCCCTTCGTTTTGCTCGTATATTTAACCGAGTCCCTTCCGGTAAAGCAGGGATTTGCAACCTATACATAATCGTCTTTTCGCGTATATAAATACGCCTTTGCCTTTTTAAAGCGGTCTCTTTTTCCGCCCGCCATAAATTTGGCGCAGGGGCTAATGTCGGCATAAAAACTATAAAGTATGCATTTTTGATTTATTAATATCCGTATTACTTTTATTTTAATTTTGGCGCCATTAAAACACCCCGTTATATAATGCTGTTTGGCTTATCTCCGCGCGTGGAACTTAATTAGTTGTAATACGAAGGCCATAAATCAAGCCCTTAAACCTCACGGGCTAGATGATATTAATATTTATTAAAAAGCGCGTTTTATGTGTAATGTACACGTCCTTTAATTTTTTGGCTGTGTGAATTATGCAAAGATATGAGTCGTGTGCGAGTTATCAACAATCAGCGCCACTGCGACATCTGTTATCAGTTTTGGAAGCTATGCTAGTATATTTTGTGCAAATATATATATTCGCTCATTTTTCGGTACAATTTCTGCTTAACATCAATCACTTTACTTGGACAGCGAGGGTTGGAGCTCGAGTGCTGTAATGGTTAAGACAACTGAGCGAGAATTGTATGGGTCAGGGTTCAAGTTTAAGCGTATGTTGACATTTTATGCGACAAACGTTTTATTTTGAATGAAAATGGGTTTAAATTCTTTCATCACAGGTTAAAAACATTTTTGAAACCTTCATATTTTTCCTGAATATCCTCCAAATTAGGGAATCCAATCCTGAGCCAAAATTTCGATCCAGAGATTTCGGGATTACATAAGACCATCCCGGGATCAGTCCTGGGATCCTGGTATAGGAATTTTCCATAGTTTAAGAAATTACATTGATAAATTTGATAAAAAATGACTAATAAGTCAATTTATTTAATATAAAAAATAATTTTAAGGCAAAAGAATTTTATTTATTTAAGAAAAAATAAAAATATAATTAAAAAATAGATTTAAAAAAAACACTAAAAAATTAAAAATTTATGTTAGTTCGAGTTGATGACCACGTGAGCTCCCATTTTCGTATAACACCATCTATGTGACTGATAAAATTTCTTTCTGCTGAGACACGGACTAAAACTCGCAAAATTCCCGATTTCCCGACAAATTATTTATTTCCGTCGCTGCAAACGAATACTTATATACTATAATACTTTGATATGGTTCGTAATTATATTACGGAGGAATACAAAAATTTTGAGCCCCGTATCTATTATATTTCATATCAATACTCCCATTATTAAAATCGAGGTGTAGTAAATACATCACCGGTAGGAAAAGGTTAATATAACAATTAAATCCCGGGATTACGTTTACTAATCCCGGAATTCATGAGCATCTAAAACTGTCCGGGATCGCGAGATTGGATTCCCTACTCCAAATGCAGCTTTTTATTTATCTTCTGGAAAAACTAGACCAATAAAGAGAGATAATTTTTGCAATTCCAAATTCATATTTTTTCCAAAAATAGCATAATAATCACATTTATTTTTCCTCAATTTATCATTTGCCTATCTCAATTGTCAATTATTTCATAGGAACAGATGGTAAAGTAAATGAACTGGATCACCGAAAAACTGGAAGATCAATCATCTAATCTAGGAAATGTATGCATATTTCTTACAATTTCATCAAAAAATAAATTAAATACTACAATAAAAGTTGACATAAAAGAAAAAAGTCATCATACCAATAAATTTGAGAGATCTAAAGAAATAATATTTCTGATTGATTGTCTCAATTCAGATTTAGTCTGGGTTTCTGGATCTGGATAATTAATTAAGTTATGCAGGGTTGCTTATGATTGACTAAATTTGTAATCATCATTCAAATACCATTCAATATCTTATAAATTATCAGTCACTTGATTTGTATGATCCTTTCAAAAGCTGCATTATAAATGAGTCAATATACGATTTTGAAGTTATGCGGTTTTCAAAAATAATGGAATCCATCCTTCATTTTTCTATAGAGCACAAATCTTTTTTTATGCGAATACGCATAAAAAAATATAAAAGTCATCCAGATTTAGAACATCCAAATGTAATAAAAGTGTTTCTTCCACCCAACACGACCTGTTTAACTCAACCACTAGATAAGTATGTAGTTCATGTCTTTTTTTATGCGGATTTTTTATATGCGACTCCCCGTGGAACGTATCTATCGCATAAAAACAGACCCAGGTGTATATTACAATTGATGCAAAAATACATCATCGTTTTAAATACATACTGATGATACAATTTTCGTATTTGTTTAAATTATCATATTTTTATTCACAAGCACGTATATTAAAGAGTGTAGTTTGAGATGGTAGAGTCAAGTTCAAACACTACAATGTCACCTTCATGTTTAAGTATATATTTTCATGAATATGGAAAGTCTTGTTTTCCTATTCTACTTTGTGATAATAAGCATACAAATACAATTAATAGCCTTAAAAACGATTTATGGAAGTTTGCTTAGCATTGAAAATCTCTGCTTTCTCTGGTTGGTGCTTTGAAATCTTAATTTGCACTATGTGCGTAGGCGTTAGATCCAAGCAATATAAGCCATGGAGAAGAATGACAAGAAAATGAATGTTCAAGGATGAAATTTTCACACAGAAAGCGGCTTAAACTATGTTATGAAAACAGGATTATGGTTATATAACAAATGCAAATAAATTTCGCTCCGTAAGATTTTATCATTACCGAAGAATGAGTTTACCACTCGAACATTTTGTATGGATCATATCCGTTTTATGCGATGATCAACATTGGATGTATGTTAAATTAATGAAGATCATTCTGCAGTATTAAAAAAAATGTTTCGTTTTATTACACTACGGACGATGCTGGAAAATTTGAAAAATTTACAGCAATATGGACGCTAAAAGATTACACAGCCGAGAAAAATTGCCCTCCTGTGATGGGATTTGCGGTATCTTCAGAAACAGAGGACTCGCTTCTTATATGAAAAGTTACAGGGGAATAAAATTGTCTTAAATATTTTAAAGTGAATTTATTTATTCTACGGCGATGCAAACCCTCCACAAACTATAGCGCCGTGGAAACTTGGCTATGTACCATTTTTTTGCTGCGGAGTTATTAACGGATTTAATGGAAGCATTGCCTTTCAAAGATAAAAATATTTGCACAAATGTTTCATCTTCGAAGAAGTTTTCGGAGGTAGAATCTGCAATAAATATTCAAAATATACCAATTTATTCAGTCGAGCTTTTTTTGCTTTGACAGATACACACGTTTGCTTGGATTTGTTTGTTTTTCAGTCGAAGTTTGCTTTTATAAACCCGTTTTATAAATATAAAATCACATTTTTTTCTCGACATTGTTATGTGTTTACATACAGATGATTAGAATATATACGTTTAATACAGTTTGATATCACCAATTGGAAAAATTCAAGATTTAACGAACAATACCAATGAATCCAAGTATTATGGGAAACATTATGACAAAATAAGTATCAATTAAAAGATATTTTTACTATTCACTCACAGATCTTATGGAAATTGCTTAAATTCGTAGCGTATATTACATTATAAGAAGAAGAAAATATATATGAAAATTACTTATTATTGGGCGTTCTCACGGAAATACAAACAATAAATATTTGACATTTTAATGCTTTATTTTTTTTTATTTCCTGTTACGTCTAAATAGCAGAGTTTAAGTAATTATAATTGAACACAGAAACATCTCGGCGCGATGCGTGATCAATCGCAACCCAATCCATAACAATGGTCCCGACCCGCGAACCGGCTGCGATGAACGACGAAATGATTTATTTATTTACTTCTTAAACTTGAAGTTGGTCATCTTTTCAAAGATCCTCCCCCATCGGGGTCCAGAAGTAATCTGCCGTTATTATGACAGTTGGCTGCTGTTTTGATAATTCGCCGCTGATGTGTTGATGTAGCGTAGATCCCCACGCAATAGCGCTGTTAGTCTGAACAGATTTAATTCTCCAGATTAAGAGCGATATCTTTCGTCTCTCTTCAGGTGCAATGTGTTATTTTAACAGCGCCATCTCTTGTTGGTCTGCGGAAACATTGCACTTGCATACCAACCGATCGCTTCTTGTGCGTGCACCGTTGCCGGTTGGGGTGTGACGCACAGGAGGCGGGAGTCGGGAGAGTCATCGGTTAGCCTTGGCTGCGGGAGGTCGTCCTTCCTGCAGCCAAATATCTCTGTCGTGTGGAATAAATCACAATTTCTTTACAGAAATCTCTTCTTAAAATTTCTGAAAATAGAAAATCTGAAACTGATCGGCATGCAATTTTTCCAGAATTTCCTTCCATGTTACAATATAAAATAAGGAAAATGAATAATTTAACTCTATAATACAAATTAATTCGCAAATATTCATACGATTATCAATGCTTCAATTTTGTTATTTTAAAAATATATAGGATAATTTTATAAAAAGATTTTGATGTGGGTGACCATATGGTAACAATAAATAATTTACACAAACTGTCTTTAGATTGATTTTTTTATACCCATTATTTTTCCAAACTAACTATTGTATATAAATTGTTGTTTTGGATACAAATCTATTGAACATTTATTCAGTGATCACATTTTTAAAAATGATGATAGTTCTAATAAAAAGCTAAGATAATTTAGATATGGTGCTAAAATCTCCGATTTGAAATCAATTATCTATATAATTTTCTTAATGTGTGTCCCTCGAAAGCAGCACAAATACGTCTAGACGTTTATATATATTATTGCTTTGATCTATAGATCTTTGAGCTATATTTGGTGAAATGAATGTGCTTGTACGGTTTTACGAGACTAAATATTTACACAGGCCAAGTTCCATTTATACGTCGCCGTTTATAAAGCGGTTTTAATTAAATTTTAATAAAAAAAAATTAGATATGGCTTTAGGACTTTTTTAGAGCTTCTTAAACAAATTTCTCACGTCAAATTTACAGAACGTAAATGTTAAGGTCGCAGGTTGTTTTTTTGCGTAGTACAGCGGATAATGTGCTTTTAATGTACGTATACCTCAGCATTTCTTTCGTTCTTTATTGATCAGCGCCATCTATTATTAGAGGCTTTTTAGCCATTCATATATCATAAAGTACGTTCCGCCAGGCTTCCTGGCGAGGTTTTTTCGTGATGTTGTACAATATTGATTAACAAATAGCCGAAACGAGGCGCTGCAGGTCGATCATGAAGCGATATTGAGCGCATCTTCCAGGTGCCCGGAGGTGGTTTTAAAATTAATTGCTTCGAGATCCGTAGTCGGGCTGGGAGACGGGTGTGTCCCCAGACACCATAAAATGTACATAAAGTCTATGGGTGTGTCTTTTAAATGGAAATACTCGGGTAATGCGTATTTCACCATAGGAACGTGATTGAGCTCCGCCCGTCGTATATGGTGGTCGCAATAGATAAATGCGTCCATTAATTTCATCCCTGTGTCTTTCAGAATAATCCCTCTCAGTCTGCAGCTCTGCTCCAGACGCAATTGTGTAGGAGATTTTAATTGTTTTTTGGCTCAATAGAACTTCGATTGGGATCTCAGCTAATCATCGCCTAAAATTCATGTCGATGATTCGAGATTAAAGTCGCAGGTTGGGGTATTAGTTCGCGCATGCGATGTCACCCGGGTGGTTATCTCATAGCACCGGGTCCCACAAGACACGGAAGCTATGAGATATCGATTTATATAATAAAACCCTCGAAGCGAATGCCCGGATCGGGACACTCCAGACTCTGATCCCGTGTGTACTCGTGTGTCTGGGGATAAATGTTCGTCCGTGTGAGAATGCTTCGCCGATAAATGATTGCAATTTATTCTTCATTTTAAGAGCGATTTTTAATTTGAATTTCAATCCACCCTTATACACACGTACACACACTTTTTTTCACAATGTTTTATCAACAAATATTTGTTTGAATGATCCATCATTGAATGATGGATCATTCATGACCATAACACTGAAAATATAAAACCAGAATATTAAAATAACTATAAGAACATTTGAAATACGCTCAAACCTCTTTTTGTGCGATTTCAAAGTTATGCGGTTTTTTATACATTTTATTTTAATTTTATAAATCATCAACACTAACCGGAATTTGAAATAAAAATACAATTTTGGATTGTTAAAATCATGCTGTATTTACTATCGCTGAATTACGACCACACTCTTTAATGAGTTATTCTAGTAAAGAAACATTTTGTGAATTTTTTTGAGGTAAGGACTATTGTGTACTATTATACATCTTTACTAATTAGGAATTATATTGTTAGAAAGAGAAAATCCACAAAGAATAATGGTGACATTGACACTGCGTTTCCTTCGAAGAACAGAGCGATTTTGAGTCATTTCGAAAATGGCAACAAAAATTATCATACAGCGATGATAGCTTGTAATTAAAATAATTATTATTTCTCAAGTGGATATCTGACACTAAAGATGCCAAAATGCCAGATATCCTTAAATTTATTGCGATTTTGGGTATATGTTATATACCTGTTTCAAAGTTATGCGGTTTTTAAAATCCAAAAGCTAAACTAAATATTTATAAGCCTTTTTATATAATCATTATCATTATTATTTTTGACCAAAATCATTAATTATCTGTAACTTTACATATTTTTATATTTTTATACAACTGATGTATGCTAGAAAATCAGCAAAAAAAAGATAATATCTTCATATCATTCATAAAGTCCTTTCCAATCGATGTTTAATTGAATTTAGTACACGAGACCCTCAATGACGACTCGCAAACGCACTTTTTTAAAAATTGTTTTTAATATCTAATATTGATTGATTATTTAACGTTGAAAGATAAGATCACAAAGATCAATTCTGAATCTCAATTGAAAAACATACTTAAATAATCGTTTAAAATTCTTTTTCATATATTCATCTTAAAAATTTACATTTCGTTCCATTGCTTTCTTATTTATTCAGATTTATAATAGAAAATGAAGTGTTCCTTTGATAAATACGAATGTTGTAATATATATTCAAACAACCCTTAAAACATCTGCTAATTTATTATACTCGTAGTCAATAATGGTGTAAATATACTTTAATATTCATTGGTAAATTACAATGTGAACAAGAAAATTAATATATTATTTCAGCAGCTTATTTTAATTGATTGCTCTTCAAATTTTCTCCTTCATAAATATTATAGGCAAAAAATTTCGTGCGTCAAATGTGTTTATTTGAGTATATTTATATATTTAAAAAAAGCAAAATTTGTGCACAAAAAAATGATATTATGTGTAGGATAAAACATATTTCGCCAAGATAACTTGCTTCTTTGATTATTTTTTCACATCAAAAAATACTGTTAATGACATTAGAATTTTAATCTTCAGATTCTTAAGATATTTTAATTCAATTTTAGTATTTTTGATGTGCTTTATGACAGTACTCGCTTCTTTTCTAATGTAGAACTTCGCTTTCGTGTCGCAATTGTGTCCTAATGATGATTTAATATTCGATATGATGAAAAAAGCACTTCATATATTCGTATGAGTTTAGGTAAAGCATCCAAAGAAGAATTGGTTTGATGGGTTACATAATAACTGATGCCTGTTATGTTGTGAAATATGATGATGATGAAATGTTTTATATTATTGTAGAAGGAACATCGATATCAAATTGATTACAATACATCATATATTAGATTATGATTTGTACATGAAAACGTTTTTAGACGTATGGCGAAACAAGCTAAGTATTTAATTTATATGAAGAAAACCTACTGATGATTTTCTTTCGGTTAACTTTTATAGAAAGCTCTGACTTAATAATAATCAACTAAAAATATATAATTTTTAGTATCAAATGGCTTAAGTCTTGAATTCAATATTAACTTATAGAATTTAATTTATTGTAGTTCACTGAAAAACAATATGTATTTATTTTTTTAATAATTAAAAGCTTGTGTCAAAGTTGGCTTTATTTATCCTAGAACTAACTTTGCTGTTACAACGAGTAAAACTGTTCGTGACAAAAGTGTCCAAATTAAATTAGCGTCGTGATAAATTATTCAAAACTTTAAGTATTTTTCTGATGGTTCTGCTCCGTCACAGCATTGTTTAAAAAAACTAAGCCTTGATGAACAAACCGGGACAAGAAAAATATTTTAGCTCAAAAAGAGTGTCGAAAATGGTTTTTATGCCATAAAAGTACAGATGGATATAAGTATACAAAAGCTAAAAAAATGTTTAAGAACTAAACTAGATCTTTCAGATCAAGTTTTATCACCTCATCTCTTTTATAGCCGTCAAACTGCTGACAACAATGGGATTGACATAATTGCTCAAATGCAAAAATACCAGACCAAATCGAGTTACTAAGCCTTTAAAATAAATAAATTTTCTTGAAAATGTCAATTAGGAAGACTTGTTGCATACTGTAAAATAAACACAAGCCAGAATGTTCATTACAAAAACCTTTAAAAGAGCTGAACGCTTATCGATAATCCGCCAATAATTTGGAACAGGGAGTGGTTAATAGCAAACAAGAAGTAGCTCAAGTCGTGATTTGGGTCACCGATGTTCGCTCTCAATATTGTCAAAAGGCGTTAAAAGACTGAGTCATATCGTCGCACGAAGCTTGTTAAAATTAGTAACATTTGGCTTGGCATATTCTGTACGACTTTTCATTACACAACGACGATTGGAATTTTCGATCTTTGTACAGTTATTTTTAAAATATCTTCATAATGAAATTTATAAAATTATGCTGTGCTTTCTTACCATTTGTTTATATAAATTGTTAGCTAAATGATAAATCTGTGTTTGTGTAATATATTATAAAATGGGAGCCCTACGGGTCTAGTGGTTACTTTACGCTACGTATAAACAAACGCACATAGTAGACGTGGTGCAGCGCATGCGCGTGACGTCTCTATGATGTATGCGGTGTAAACAATTAATTTTTCTATCTTTCCAACCAACTGCCAGTTGGAGTTTCATTTTGGAGATATAGAATTGTCACTTTAAAAATATTTAATGATGAGAATTGCAAGATCACATAGATAAAGTCTATGATTTTGGAATGCTATCATTATTAGACTATTTATCGAGCGTTCCTACAGAAGCACTACAAATGCACATATATTTTAATTGATATAATCGTTTGGATCTTAATTTTCAATATGGTAAAGTTAATGTGCTTGTACAGCATTGCGAAATTAAAATATTTTTACAGGCTATGATTATTTTACAAAGCGACATTGGTCAAAAATTTGAATAGTTTTCAATCAAAATTGTATTTTAATATTTTAACGTATCAAATGGTTTCATTCGTTAAATACTGAATAGTTTTAAAAAAAGGTCCTAAAAAATGAACAAGAACCCGCTGTTGAAAACACCCCAACGCGATAAGTGATCGATTGCAGCGCAATCTGTAATAATGGTCCCGACTCACGAGTCGGTTGCGATGAACGACGGAACACACTTGTGATTTAATTCTCCTCCCAAGATTTCCTTCCACATTACAAAGACTATAACAATTTTTAGTTGAAAATAAAATGTATCAATTATTATATTTAAAGCATGTAGTGGCCATAACAAGTCAAGTTGATCATGATTTGAGAACATCATCATCAAGGCTAAAATTGATTATATCTAATAATAGCTTAAAATTGTCGAAAATTAGAATTATTATATATTTATGAAGTCTCGTTGTTTTAAATTGGCAACACTTTGTCTAGCGGACTACTGTCCTGTCTTCACAGACTACGCATATTAGACCTGAATCGACGGAATCAAAATAAACAAATTTATTACTTGAAATGACAATCGTGATGTAAATATGAAGAAGACACGTGTAGCTCGACAACAAATAGAAAGAAATCAATACTCGTGTTCCTCATTATTTTTCTCGTACAAAGGCGCTCCCACACTTTGCTCCTAGGTCATTTAACCATCGAACAACAATGTTTATTTGATTTTGCAAGAAGTATACGACGGAAAAGCAACCATGCCGAACAAAAAGCTCTATATTCCACGAGTCCAAAAACGCTTTGTACATTTTCCAACCAGAGTCGTATGTTAAAGAGATAGTTTGGAAAGAGCGGCACAAACTCGTTTTAAAAACTTGGCAACGTTCTTCATTGTTTCAAAGTGTTGAACGTCTTCCAGAACCCCTGTAGTTAGGAGTGCATATAATTTATGAGGGCAAAAAAACTTTTAAATTATTTACTTCAGTCATTGCGAACTTAAATTGCATTGCAGTATTTGTATTATTTTTAATACTTGCCATGCTTTGGAGGAAAATATTCGGAAATTGATTATACAATTATGACTCATGTGTTTGATCAATTTTCCTATTGTATAATATGCTATTCATAGATTTGATGGAATGGTATCATTATAGCCACAAATAGACCTCCACAATGGATGTGATGTAATTTTTTAAAGAAAATATTCATTTAGAGTCCCAATATTTTACTGAAGAATGTACGTTAAGCCATCGAGCTATATATCATCAAAATTTTACCTCTCCGCAAAATTCAGCCATTTCATTAAACAGGAGAATTTCTTTCGTATTTGGAGCATGAAAAAATTATATGTATAGAGAAGAGCTCCACCTTTTTTTATCATGTAATAAAATCGAATCTAGAATTATATATTGGAAAAATACGTATGTTATAATAGCCGAAGCAAAATATATATCCAATATATTACAAGACGATTTTGCGCTTCAATAAAATCATTTGCAAATAATTTATATCTATATATTGAAAAAATCATGAATCGAATTTGGAATCATTCTTTATATTGCTAATAAACCTATTCAAAACAAGATGTAAAATATACGATGAAATACTGTACTCAAGAATAATAAAAACCATGTAAATCAAGCCATATTGCCTATCCTTCAATTTTGTTACTTCTGCACTATAAAGAGTAATTATAATTTTACTATCATCAATTGATATATTAAATATTAGGGTGATGCATACATTTTCAGTACTAATAATCTACATTTTGACCATTTTCTAATTCATTTTAGTAACGAGTATGGGCTTTTAAGCACATTTCAAGCTAAAAATCAAAAAAGGCCATTTCATGTTGGAAGATTGATCGATAAGCAATAGATCATAGAATATTGAAGATATTACTCTTCACTAACTAAGATATCATGTCATATCAAAATGTTATATTGATCATTAAAAATGCACTAAAATATTCAATTCATGTTCTGAACATAGTGAACGAAAGATTATATCATGATAATGCTAGGTATTTCTTCAGCGTCAGTGAAAGTGATACTTTGGAACTTGGATGGGAAATTTTGCTTCATCCAGCTGATTCAGTTGATCTCAACAGATTTGATCTGTAGATAGTTTCATGGTTAAGTGGTTGGACTTATAACTCATTCATCTTGGGTTTGAATCTACAGGAGATGTGGCTAGCGACCACATTTTTAAAATACACATTTGCTATGAAAAACCACTCAAAAATGGTTTACAATAGTTCCATAAAAGAGATTGCTAAAAGCCACAAAAATATTAAAGGGTTATCTCACTTTGACAGCCCAAAAAATAGACAATTTTTAACAATTTTTTTCACAGTAAATTCGTATAATGAAATGAATCTTTTTGGGATTTATTATGACATTCTTACATAATAATAAAAAAAAAATTCGTAATAAAAAAATATTATATCGTTTTTAAAACATCAAAATGGCATATCAAAAAATATGCAAGTTCACAACGTTCATCATTTTTTTTCATTCAGGCTTACCTGAAGTTGAAAAATTGAAAATATTCTTAATCTGTATGAGTGCAGCTATTATATAACACCCAATTAATACGTTTTGTCCAAAAGTAACAAAATGGTGCTTGTTTGAAAAAAGTTTGAAAAAACACACCTTTTTTTGGGGGTATTTTTTAATATAAATCATAAGATAAAATAAATATTTTGACCTGATTTTGCGAACTGCCATAGCCATACATATGTAAAATAAGCTAATAAAATTTCAGATCAATCGGCGACTTGATTTTTCGAAATTCTTTCAACACCACATGAAAAAATGTCATTTTGAGAAAAACGCGTTTAAAGTTTTAAATACTTAAAAATTATTGAAAATAAAAACCTACTTTTAATCAGTGATTCCAGATTTATAAAGCAATCCTTAAGCTATCTCAGCTTTGTCTTTTTTGGCTGATTTGGTGTCTCTGTGAGCTGTTCTAGCTTTTTTAGAAGATTCGAAGCCTCGGCCGTTGACAAGACGTATATAGCTCTGAAACGATTGTGATCCACATGACAACTATTATTTTTAAAATAGGTTCAAATATTTCGTTAAATATTCAAACTGCAGTATGTGTTGCTATTTCAAGTATTTTTTTGCCACAAAAAATATGTTTCGGTACCAGAAACCCGCGTTGCACGCGTTGAAATTCTCATTGTTATTTTGGGTATTCGAACCAAGGCATCTTTCCAGTTAATCATCAGGCGATAATTCTTCATAAATGGGTCTTAAGAATTGCTAAACTTCCTTGTTGAGAGCGGGAGGATGGGGAGGATGCTTTGTATAAATATTGCGATCTTATAGTTGCATGTTTTTGTAATTCGCACCAAGAATCTGCGCCTTTCGGACAGTGTGAATGCTGAGGGCCTTCATCAGTAGAAATTTGTGATAGTATGTAACCCAAATAGCATTTCTCATATTTCTATTCAGTTAGGATGTCGGCGGATAACTAAGTCATAATAAGAAGTTGTCAATCAAAATTTATCAGGAACTCTGATTGATGAATCTTCGCCATCGTATTGTTTTGAAGACTTTCACAAAATTTAACATCCAGTCGATTCCAACAGCGACTGCATACAACGTGATTACGTCGACAACTTAACATAATGCGGTGAATCGATTTTGTTTCGTGCAAAACAATAGGGACACGCCAATTGCTATAAAACGAATTGCATTCCACTGAAAGTTCAACGTCATCTGAAGATCCAATTGATCCCATTCTTTCGTTTCAGGGATTCCATCAGCGCTTTTCAACAGCCTCTCCATAAATTGTCGGAGGACCGAGTCGAGGCTCTAATCTGACATTTGAAATTCAAGCGTAGACATTTCCACGTTACATTTCACGAAAATTTTACTCCTATATATAAAATGGAAAAAATATATTTTTAATTTATGATTATTTTATACTGAACGCCCATTCCGCATTTGATCCTCATTAAAATTCCACTTCACACACGATACGAACCGTAAATACTTTGTATGATCCAACTCAATAAAGTCTCAGGCATTTGGAAATGTTTTTAATTTTATTTCATCATGATTTCGCGAGCAATTATACCCAAAAATTCAATTTCAAATGATCAATAGTACTATATTTCTTCTGGGAATCCAATTAATTCGAAAATTCATACGGGCAATGTAAGTCTTAATGAATGAATGAAAAATTTCAGTTAAGGTTTCGACCTTGGTATTTTGTTACGAAACATTAGATCTAAATGGAGCTCTTGGTTAAAATCGTTACCGCGTTAAAGCATTCCGGGCAGACATTTTAAGCTTACCGCACAAGAACTAGTTTTCTGGACACCAATTCCAGCCAATTCGCACAAAGTTTCATGGTTATATAATACTTGAAAACATTTTAGATTTCTTTCAAAGCAGTATGATGCCAAAAAAATCATAATTACATGATTTATAGGCCTTAATAATATGCTTCACAAATATCATCATTAATACTCATAAATATATTTCGATAATTACGAAAATAACTAACAATAAATCAAATAATTAGTGCAAATCTATAACAAAGAAAAAATAAAATTGAAATTTGCAAATTTTCTAAAATCATCTAGAACAGTGTTCCCCAACTTTAACATTGCAGACACAAAACAGTAACATTGCCTCAGTATTGAATAGCAGTAGAAGATGAATATTCATCTTTAAGCTGTAAAGCTATAAATTTATTAATGGCATTTTCAACAACCTATTCATGCGAAAAAGCATTTTCCTCCATGTCATGTTAAATCTTAATGCAGTGCTGTTATTTGTTAGTTATAGTTATGTCCATCTGTCATAATATAAAATATTGCATAAATAACCATTTTTATTTAAATATTATTGGATCCGCAAAAAATGTTTGTGTTTCGGCCGCAGGTGTAAAAAGGTTGTGGAACACTGATCTAGAGAGTAAGGTTACTAGAGTCCCTGAGGCTGGTGAAAACATATTCCAAAATTGACGCATCTGGCGTGTAGGAAAGATCCGAAAGGCAGTTTGTTTGATTCAACGTGTTTATCGGCCATTTTGTTCAGTCACAGTAAATTCTTCCGATGGAGAGATCGTCACGCGCCCCCGCCACATCTTTTTAGGTTGTCTTTTGAATTTTGGGGCTATTTTTTTAATAATGTCTACACCTAGGTTGAGATAAAAACAAAATTAACCCGTAGTGACACTTACTTTGAGAAAGGACGGATTCTAAAAATGTATCCGTTCAAGATGCATTTGGCGTTGAAACTGTGGCAGAAGGCCTTAAACGCCGTAAAGGTACCGGGGCTGGTCACCAAGTCCCTGTGGCCAAGAGGTCCGAAAAAAGGACCTCTGACACGGCACAGGAGCGCTTCTCTCTCGGCCGTCATGCCCATACACGACCACAGAACACAGTTCGAACTATCTTTTATTTTCTTTCTCACTAGGTGTATATCTCAATACAATATAACCAAGGAAATTTCGAAATGTGTCTGAAAATTCTTCGTGAAGGTCGTCAAGCGTCACACGGCGGCCATTTCGCACTTATTCTCCAACTTTTTGCATAAGTTCGTCAGAAATCACTGATGGTCTCCCACTCCTTACCTCATCGTGAGTATCAGTACGACCTTCTTTGAACAACTTAACCCACTTCGTGACATGTTGTCGACTCATCACATCACTATCATAAAATTCGCAGCGGTATTGTTCTGCTAAGTCAAAAACGAATTGACTCTGTCCTCAGGAGCCTTTGTAACCCGACTTTCTAGATAACTGTTATAAATTTATAAATATATTCATACTCATTGCCGATAAAATTTCAGTTTTTTTTTGTAAAATGGTTTAAAATTTGTATCGTCCATTGTATAGTTAATTTTGCATTATTTTAGTATCGTGCACTTTGGGATCAGACTGTATTTATCAAATTTTATGACCGTTGAGACATAAATCATAGAAAATATGGTGCTTTGTCTATAACAATGCCTCAATGATCATAAACCTGGATCAATATAGCTAGATGTAAAATGTACATCAAAGAGATATTAAAAAAATCTATTTTTAAATCCATTGTAAAAACTAAAATGTAATATCTGTATGTTTTCTTTATGTTTATCTTTTGTAGACTTAGAATATTTGATATCCAAGGAATCCAGGAACGAGTCTCTAGGACGTTTGAAAAACTTCATGTCAATTCTAAAATAATACATTCATATTTGTTAGTTTTTCAAGCAAACGTGTTTTTCAATTATGAAAATCAATCCTTAGATTTTTATACTGTGATATAAGATGAATGCTGTTAATTGAATTTTAATAATGGCAATGAAATGGGGTTTATTATAACAATGATAAACTTATTTGTTAAAATACTTACTACAAAAAAGATCTAACGACTGAATAGCAAAGTTCGGTAACGAAGAAAAATTGAAAACAGCTGTAAAAAGTTGCTTAACAGACTTTGTAACTTACAGACTCTTCGAGCACACTGTAATGGTATAAAGAAAACCACATTTTATCGGAAAACGGCTTATTAACTAAATAAACATATTTTTATACTCAAAATATAATCAACAGTCTACGAAAAGTCTTTAAAAATATTTTCTTAGATAAGGAAACAATACATTGCAAAAATACAAGTATACTTCAATAGTATGATTATAATAATACTACACAATAAGTGTCCATGAACTAACTATAGCGATAATTCGATACGATATTGTTCCGTTGGGAACCTTTCTTCCTTTAATTTTTTATCCTTATTTTGTGACATCAATATAAAGGTTGTCATTTGTAAGATATTATAAATATGTCTTTTTAAATGCATGATTCTTCCCTTTCAAAACACTTACTGTCCTATATATCCTTTTAACTATATTTATCCCACCTATTTATTGTCATTTTTGTCAAATTATAATTGTTTCCTTCGATATTAATTATATTTTCTTAAAGTCAGCCAACCTAAGCTGAATCTTCTGAAATCTATTGAATGTAGAAACTCTTTCAATTCAATGAACGACATCAATAATTCTTAATTCTGGTATAGCTTTGACCGAATATAAATATAAATATATTATTACAAAAAATGAAGTATTCTTGTAGATATATTGAAGAATGCAATTTAGAAATATCAAATTAATACCTAAATTAATACCAGCAATGCAAATGATTTTCCACTGTTCCATGTCTTCATAAGTAGATTAAAATAGCAGGCTTCATTTAAAACATATATTTAAAATAAATTATTTAATTAATAGGTAAGTAAATATCAGGGCGTACCGCATGAACGTTCGGAATTCATAGGTGAGATTACGCGAAATAAAATGTATGATTTAATTGATTTTAATAAAAATATTGTGCTATTGAAAAATAAAGAGAAAAGAGAAAGAGAGATAATATTAGAGTGTATAAATACTAGTGCATTTTAAAGCATAATCAGTCGTCAACGGGCGCCCGACCTGCATTCGCATCTTCAGTCTTCGCCGCCCCAGGAGCCTCCGCCATCGGCACCCCAAGAGCCTCCACCGATGGCGCCCCAGAAGTCTCCGCTGTCAACGCTCCAGGAATACATAGGGAATCCAATCCCGAGCCAATGTGACTGATAAAATTCCTTTCTGCTGAGACACGGCCTAAAACTCGCAAAATTCCCGATTTCCCGATAAATTGTTTATTTCCGTCGCTGCAGATGAATACTTATATACTACAATACTTTGATGTGATTCGTAATTATATTATATTACGGAGGAATACAAAAATTCTGAACCCCGTATCTATTATATTTCGTATCGATATTCCCATTATTAGAATCGAGGTGTAGTAAATACATCACCGGTAGGGAAAGGTTAACATAACAATTTGAAAAACATATATGTAATGTATATATGTTTATATAGATTAGACAGTTACTTCCCCTTCGGCCAGCTTTCGGCGGGAATGTTTCGATTTAGTAGCCTTCATTGTGCTGGTGAGGTGTACGATTTCTGTTAAATAAAAATTTCAACCTCGAATTTTTCGGGATTACGTTTACTAATCCCGGGATTTATGTAAGATTAAAATAATTTAAAGCGATCAAGGGATTAAATTTAATGTATTAAATATTCCAATTGGTGATCGCTCTTAATCGATTGTTTAAATTGCATCATATTATACATACTTAATTACGTCGACAAACTAAATAATTTTATTATTGAACTAGTTAGTAAGTGATGGCATTTGGTTCCACATTCAAAATGTCCGAATAATTTCAACAATGGTAAAACTATCCTCAAGAATTTGCAGTTTGCAAAGTTGCTCGTGCTTCTTGCCAGGGTTAATTTGCAAACGAGTTCACTTGTGATGTGAATGAATGAACCTTCGGTCTACCAAATCTATTGATTAATTTAAGAAGTAATTTTCGATTCGTTAAAATAATGAATCGTTACATTTTATCATATAAGCCATGATACGTTGATAGTTGCGCCATTATTGCAGCGTTTAACCGCGCATCATCATTATTGGCATTTCTGAAGATTATTATTTATCCCATATATATGTATTACTTCATAATAAATACTAAATGATGATGCCTGTTATCTATAATAAAAAATGATGAGACGTAATCAAATCGATCATTTTGCCCGGAAGCATTTATTTTTAGATTCAGTATAAAAGTAGAACAAATCTATCCATGGATGGGTAGGGGCTCTTGTAAAAATTTATTGTACGTGAGCTGAATAAATCATTCTGTTTATCTTTTATGTAATTAAATCTCTTCTTATGTAATTCATGTTTGTAGATCTATTGTATATTAAACACCCAGCTTTTCTTGTATTTAAATAGATTTTTTGTTGTTGCGGAAGCAGGTCATCGCCATAGGTCATTTACAGAAACTGTGTCGAATTATTCAACCCACCGATGATCAATACTGTTATGTTAACGAAAAACAACTGACGCAGTACAAATATAAATTTGGTAAACTATCAGAATTGGTATAGTCGAGCCTAGACTGACCGGCGCCATAGAGCTTATAAATACTTGTACAGAACTGATCTAAGGTTTGAGCCTCACACTTCAAGCAATTTGTACGCAGTTTGGATTAAAAGCTCTAAAAAATGTCGTTTGACTTTAGGGAGCTCTTTTCTATTCCTGATTTGCATACGAATAGTGAATGGCTCTAAGCTGAAATGTAAAGAAGAGCGATGATAAAAGAGTCGTCGCACAATTTACATATGAAAAAGTAAAATCGACTAAAAATGAAAAGAGTGTACAAAAAAATAAAGATGAAGATCTCTTATGTTACATACATATATGAAGATTCCATTAAATTATATGACTTGATTAAAAAATACAAAGAATATTGTCCAAAATCAGAGCCGTTACGAAGGTATGAAGCGCCCATGGCAAGCATCTAACTTGCGCCGCCCACCCTAATTTAAAGGGTAAATAATACTATTATAAATGCAATATATTAAATATTATTAAAAAGTATTTTTCAAAATAATATACAAAGATAGTCCCTAAAAGTACTCAACCTAACTTATAGATGACGGTTGTTGTTTAAAAAAAATACTAAATAAAAAACTCCCCCGCGCTACCATGATATGTATTTGGTACACCATATGAAATTTTGAAGAATTCTGAACCCCGTATCTATTATATTTCATATCGATATTCCTATTATTAGAGTCGAGTTGTAGTAAATAGATCATGGTAAAGGAAAGGTAAGACGAGGCCGTACAAGCTGCCAAAATGAATAGCACAGTGGTTGACCAAATGAAGTAACCACCCCAGACATGGTGAAGAAAATCCACAAAATGGTATTGGATGATCGCCGTCCATGGTAAGCTTTACAAAAAATGCTGCACATCGCATATTGACTGATAATTTGGGCATGAGAAAGCTGTGCACAAGATGGGTGCGGCATTTGCTCACAATGGAACAAAAACAGCCTCGTGACGATGTTTCAATCGAGTGTTCGGCGATGTTTCACAGCATAAGGTCGAGTTTTTGCATCAATTCAGGATGAAATATGGGTTCATCAACATGAAGACACTCTGCTAATCTAAGATGTTTATTGGCCCCGCTATTCGGGACATTCCAATCGACTCAACAAAAGTGTACAGCGAGGTACAAAATCTGAATTTAATATCCATGTCTACAAAAGCACGCTCATTTTGAACTTTCAGTGGTTACTTGCGCCCTGAATGCGTATGAGAAACTAGCTAAATTTTGTAACTTATATTTAAAAAAAAAAAACTAGCTAAGATAGCAGCATAAAATAGTAAGATAGATAAATATGTATATAGTTTTTATGAGTCTTTTTATGTATTTTTATTTATTAGACTCGTTCGCGACCTCATTTTCTGCGAGTCGTGTAAGTAAGCCTCTGATCGTACAGATCATAGAAAGCCCCGGATACGCATTTATCTCCGAAAATGTTATAAAAAGCCCTAAAAGAGTGGCCACAAGGGCTGTGTCCAACCGGTCCGCTTTTCGGACCACTGACGTGAAGAATGAGCGCCTTGTGATGCACATGTCTACTGAACGATTGCGAACTCTCATTACAAAACAAGTTAACCAAAGAAAACTGATCCAGTGGGATTTTTAGATTGGTCGAAAATATTGTTGTCTTTATTTGTCGTTAATGACCAGATGATACTTTTGATATTTACTGAAATAATATTTCGATTTGACATTAATTTATAATATTGGGCAGGAATAAGGATTTGGCTTGGTTTATAATAGTTTATAAACATAATAATTCTAAAATGTTGCCAATATTATAACTACACGAATAACTTGTTTTATAGTAGGTAATGGGATTATCATTTAATTTTGTCAGATTATTTCATTTTAACATTAAATTTTTTATAATATCTTCAAAATGTTTTATACTATTATACATATCCAATATCAAACTATGATCATTGATCATTATTCTTGCTTGAAAATACTTGGTTTGTATTATGTTTAATAAATATTGAAATACCATTGACATTTATTTATTCTCCATTTATTTCGTAATATTATATGTCCTTTGTTAATTTCGTCAATATCATTCTAATGTTTTTCTCTAAGCCTTATCGAATTACACCAAATTGAATCGGTATTTTTCGCTTGAGTACAGTTTTTTCGCTCGGCACTTAAAGTGTTACGGCACCAATTGTCTAAAAAGATTTTCAGCATTGATGATTTTAAATCAGTCTTATGAATGCGGACAGATTGATACGATCGAAGATCGATCTTTGGCTAAATGCATTTATAAAAAAGGTATAATATGTAAAATACAATGAATAAGATTCGTTTTGAATATAAAATATAGCCAATATCGAAATCATTTGAATCGAGGTCAAAATATTAGAATTGACAAAATATTCCAATTCGAATACATTACTGAAAAATTAGTAGTTTTGCAATATAGATCGCATCATGTTAATGCTGAATATTTGGAAGCATCTCTGCAATATTGAATTGTCTGACAAGGCATCTTTTGACAGCTAATTGGATAATAACAAGACAAATATTAGCCATGTCTTAATTGTCAACTTTCGACGAAAATTTATGTTATATTTTATATGCATATATTATTTTCCTTTTATAATATAATTTATTTTAAGATCTTTTGAAGCTATGTTTCTTATGGTTAACAAGTTAGGTTATATTAGTATGTGGTGTTGCAATATTTCACAAAAAAAATATTGTTAATATTAACTTTAATAAATAGTTTATTAATATAAAAATAATTTATTTCAATAATATTAACCAATGAAAATATGGGTTTTTAGTGTTTATATAATATAATTTTAAAATATCAAATCGAATTTAGTTGGCTGAGCATGCATTCACTCGATGGCTATTAGTCAACAAAAACATCAGCTGTTAGAGGATTGCTATAGTTGTTGGTGGTCGTCAAGACGTCGCTCTGTTAGGTTATTGCCCTAATTAACCATCGATATAGAATTTCTCGAACAAAATGAATCTGCTTCAATTTATATGCATGCTATTGTCGATATTTGGCATAACTCACGGTTTTGACAGAAAGGTAGGTTATTTTATTAATAATTCACTGAACAAAGACTATGATCATTGACGTTCCATTGTGAATCAATAGACTTATATTTTAGTCGATAATAACCCATGTGTGTAATATAAAAATCGTAGTTTGTTGATATTCAGATAATAATATGTTCTAATATTTATTTATGCATAAAATGTTACATATTAGAATCTTATCAGTTAGATGTAATTGACATTGAAACATATGAATTCGTTTTTGTTTTTTAAATTGGGTTATGGATTATTCAAATATAGTTTTATTATTTAAATTATGTAAAATTGAATTTAAAAATCAATCAGTAATTAACACATCTTAAGCGGGACAGGTAGTTCTATTCGTTTCACAAACATCTTATTTTTAAGTATGGATATATATATTTATCATGTTTTGATGGTTTTTTCCCGCTATATGTATCGATTGCCTGTAAACATTAGCTGTCTAAGATATAGTTATGTATACGTACTGTTTATTTTCTCAAACACTGATTTACTAAATTCATTGTTGTATTTAATTGCTGAAAATGCACTTTGAACTATTTTATAAGCACATATTGATAAGCGCACAAACCAAAATATTCAGTTAGAGCAAAAACATCATTATAATTATCATAATTGAAATGTTTTCAAAATGTTTTTAACATTTTTCAGTTGGAGTCTAAATTAAATCCAGGATGCTATACATGTAATAATGAAAATATAACGTTGCTCTACATTAAATCTGTTGGAAACGCTGATGTTATTCATAACATATGGGATTTTACGAGCGGAACACCAACAATAATTTTTGCCGTGACTGATTTAAATACCACTCTTAATGTTATATGGCAAAATGAATCACTAAACAATATATTTTTAACGCAACAACCCAAATATAGCTTTGGCATTTTATTGAATAAAGTAAGTTTTGTTTGCCCTCGTTTTAAAAAACATATTAGATAAACATTAAAAAATTAAATGATTTTTTATATGTGATTTAAAGATATGGGAATTTGACGATGTCAACGATACCGCAAGCTTCGACCCAGTCACCATGAAGGGAATACCATTCAATACCAAAGATATATTTTGGGAACAAAAAGGAATTATTCAAGATGATGAAGAAGTGATGGTCAGAGTGGTAGCACACTCAATGGGCCACAATAAGAATAAAAGAACCGGCGATATAATAATAAAAGTAAGTGTGCTAATAATAATTTATATTATTCAAACCCTCCGTTCATATTATCAGTTCGGCTATTGTCATGTGATATCGGTTTACTAGATACTCATCCAAATATACATTAATTGATGACTAATATGTTGCATTTAGCCATGTTACACATCATTATAAACCCTACACTATTTATGAACTTTGATCTATACAAATACGTACATTCAAAATATGATGTGCAAGCATTCTTAATAAAATATTATCAATATAATAAATGATCGCAACAATTTTATAAGAATATTAGATTGTCCCGTTATGAATGTCGTTTTTTAAATGAAAAAAAAAATTAAATCATTTCATCGATAAAATGTATTCTCCTTCAGTAGATACAACCTTTTCCTATCTATTTAATAGTTTTTTTAATTCCGGAAGAATAAAATTCAAGGAGTTTTGATATAAAATATTTTTCGATATCTCATTTCACTTTTTCTGTATTTATGATTTTTTCCCCGATAAATAATGTGTTGTCCGCGAAGGTGACCATTGTCGTCATGTCTGTTGTCGGCTGTGTATAAAAGGTATAAAACTGGACCAAGTACACTGCTTTGTGGGACGCCGGATTTTATATCATGGAGTGTGGTGGCTTCATCTTCGTATTTGGCGTAGAATGTTCTGTTGGTCAGGTATGATTTGAATATGAAGAAGTAATCTGTGGGCAGTTGTTTTCCAATTTTATATAGCAAACCCGGATGCCACACTTTGTCAAAAGCCTGAGCTACGTCCAGGAATGCTGCCGAACAATATTTTCTGTCTTCTATGTCCTTGTGTATTCTATTAAAGATACTGTGTATTTGTTCCACAGTTGCATGTTGTTGACGAAATTCAAATTGGTAATGCGTATTAGATTGTTTTTCTCAATTATTGGCTTAAGTCTCTTCAGTAGTAGTTTTTAAAAATGATTGGAAATTATTGGGAATAAGCTGATGGGTCTCTATGATTTGACATCATGTATATCTTTGCCGGGCTTGGGGATAAGAATAATCTTAGCCACTTTCCATTGTGGGGGGAAATAGCCCATTTTTAGAACCGCATTGAATGTTTGTACCAAGAACAAATCGATGTCGAACAACCGATGTCGTACCGGTCGGTTTATTTCGAAATATTCCTTGGAATGATCTCTACAATTTTTTATTTTAATTTATAAATCGTTCCAGGTTTTTAAACTCATATATATATTTTTTTCAGTTAGATATGTTTCCATTTTCATCATATGCATTTGATCTACCGCATCTGATTCACTCGGCTAATTCCTCGCTGATAGATATTGTAATTGAAAACATGACTACATCGAGCGATTTCAATAAATCAAGATTCGCATTAGAGTTAGTGTTCATAAGTACAGAAAAAAGTAAGGGGGTGATTCAAATGAATACTCGTAAAGGATTGGACGACGAACACACGCCCGGTGTATTTGAGGTAATTATTTTTATCGACGTATCGATATGTTTTTAGTGTTAATTGATTATTCAATATTGATCGCCATTTTAGATACTCGAATTTGTTACTCCGGAAACATTGGAAAACGGTGATGGTGGTTTTGTGCAATATAGACCTGTAGCTTATACTAAGCCCCATCGCGATGTGGCTTCTTCGACGAAAGTATCTACTGGAGAATTAACATTTGCTACCATACCTAAGAATACTACGGCGGATTATTTCTTCAAAAATATAGAAGATTTTCAAATACTTTGCGAGAATGTCGTTATAACATTGGGCGGTAAAGGAGACGGGTTTTATAATAAGACGCATTATAATATATGGTATGTAACAATTAACTAGTGCATAAATGCTTAATTGTATTTGGTTATTCATAACAATATTATTTTCTTTCTAATTTTTATTTTAGGTCATTCACATCGGGATATGGAAAACCACCAATTGAAAGTTTCTCTTTGTTAGTTATCCTTATTATAAGCATCGGTTTAGGTGTTCCATTTATATTGATTACTTTTGGAGGAATCTATGTATGTGTAAAACGTAGGCGAGATAGAAGAAATGAGCACAATATACTAGTTGAAGATTAATTATTTAATTAATTTAGATCATTACTCAATTGAATCTCTATTAAATCTTTGACCTGACACTGAGCTTATTTTAAAAAATTATAGACCAACGATTTATATCTAAGCCACATTCCTTTTATTTTAAATTTCTTTTAAGGAAATGATTTTGGATCATGATGAGTAAATTTTTTTTATAAAGTGATAAATTTATCCAAATATGAACGAATTTGCACATGGGTGGTACCGCCAATTGTGCCTTTAGTCTACTGTGATACTCTGAAGGTTAATATTTTTATTTAAAATTGTATTTCAAACCAAAAAGATCCGTCCTATAATTGGTTTCTTGACATTAACCCATTTGCATCACCAGCAGTTGTGACTGTGAAATTTTTGATTCATATCAATGTAACTCCATCTGTATTTTACAATTCAATACTTTTAACATCAGACCATTCTATTAGGTTGGAGAATAAGTTTGTACCTATTATAAGTCACCTCTCGACCAATTTGTCGATGCCGTTCTGCCAAAAATTGCCCCGTCTGGTATTGAAGAATTTGTTGAGCCAGGTTTTAAGGTCGTCTTCATTGTTGAAAGTATGCCTCATATGGTTCGACAGGGTGCGGAAAAGATGGTAATCCGTCGGTGCAAGGTCTGGAGAATACGGCGGATGCTGAAGGACCTCCCATTCGAGCTCTTGGAGTGTGGCTTGGTTATAATAGGTGTCGAAAATGTTGCTTTTTACCTCCTGGATGTTCCATTTTTAAGACTCAAAGGTATTAAAAAATTAAATTATTCAAAAAGATGATTAACACAGATTTATAGAACAGAAAGAGCTCTATCGAATGAATATTATACACTTTGTCAAAAAGCAAAAATAATGTAGAACAAAAATATATAAAAACGCTACGAATTTATTCCCCAACCTAATATATACCCATCACAAATGATCGTAAGATGTTAAATTTATGATGGTTATATGATCCACGCATTTTGTATAACAGCTGCTAGTGATGCATATAAGTTGAGGGTCGTTAGTGAAAACGTGTTGATATAGTGATGACATCAAATATTTGATAAAATAATGATAATAGTTTCCTACATTTTTGTTGATTTACGTATGATTTAGAATTTATTCGGTTTTATAATGGGATAAGCCATGTACAAATATTAATATTTATTGTTTAAGTAATTACATTTTCATGGTCTAAATATATTTTTAAAAAAATCTAAATATTGTTTTAAGTATTTGCAAACTTTACAATATTGTTCTACAAACGCTTTCAATCTGCTTTCAATTCATTTAATTGTATTGATATGTGTTTTAAATTTAGGTTTGCTTTAAATGTGCGATTATTGGCCAAAATATAATAGCATTGTGATATTTATCAATCTAAAGGAGCGTTATATTGTAACACTACTGTACACAATAACAAAAACTCGTATATCTCAATTTAAAACGTTTTAGATCTGGTAAGATAAATATTTTTGATATTCAAGAAGATCAAAATATTCGCTCATAAACCAGTATTCTTAAAATGTGCCATTTTTTCAATAGATCATGATAATTAGATAAAACGTACACAAGTCGTTAAGTTAAATATTAATATTCACGAATTTAATAATGGCACATTCGTTACATGGTTAAACATTAATTAACTACATGACAATTGTGAACCACAGGCATAAAAAGCAATTGACATTAAATATTCTCATAGGTTTTACATTTGTGCAGCAATACTCCAATTAGTATAGTTTTAGTATATCACAGTTGCTTGGATTGAATATCATAAATTAACTGATAAATATATTGTTTGAATAAACTCTGATCCTATCACAAAATTACTTAATAAAATATCTAATGCAAATATTATCGACAATATTGATGAAAAATATTTTCATCAATTTTATCATAGTCATGTTGATTATTGAAAACTCACAAATTTAATTTTAATAAAACATATCTAAACTAATTGGATCACTCATGCATACTAAATTTTATATAAACGTTCATTTCATCGTTAAAAGTGTTAAGTTTAATTAAACAGCTTTTCTGATCAAAAATTACTTATTAAAAATCATATATAAACTTATTTTGTAAGCTATAACTAGTCAATCGATTGTTAAATGTAGTGTTTGTAATTATTCCGGTTTTTATGCACAAAACACAAATAATATTTAGTTACAAAAGTGAATTTTAAAAGACCTTCATTTTCAACGGTATTCTAAAAACTATACCTGTTTGTATTTAAATTTACTGTACATCACATTAAAAAGCTGATATATAGATGTTATTTGGATTCAATTTTAAAATGTAATTTATATGTATGTTATTTTAGTTTTTAAATGTTTAAGTATTAACGGAATAAAATGATCCAAGATAAATTTGTATTTAATATATCCAAACGTAACATTCTTCTCAATTTTACTTGACTTTCAAGAATTAAGGTCTAGTTTTTATCCCTGAGAATCAATAGAGAATGTGGCCATAGAATCTGATTTGGACGGATTCTCAATTACCCTTTACATGGAAAGAAATGAAAGATTTTAGTTCAAACTCTGCTTTTGGTAATGTATTAACCCTTTGCACTCGAGTGGTGCCTCTCAAGCACCACTGCATGTAATGTGACAACTTGAGCGGTGCCCCTCGGGCACCACTCAGATCGATGCTGTAAATTGAGTGATAATGTTGTTAATTTAGATTTGGCCTAACGAATATCGCTTCACGTTTCCTCCTGTTCCTCCCACACTCCTGTGTTTTTGTGGATCATGTTATGAGGTGTCGAGTGACACAATGTATTCTGGCTACAAAGATGTCATCTCAAAAACACTTGCGACCGCAAGTCGGACTCTGCCTTCGACGTTAGTTTGAGCTCAACTTTCATGACAATCAGAATATTTCTCTCGAAGTTACTGAGCCCAATAATGTTCATGGGAATGAAGACGGAAGTGATGAAGATAGCAATGACGTTAGAGGTGTACGAAGACGAAAAATCCGAATAATGGATAGTGAATCGGAAAGTCATAGTGATTGTACAGAATAGATTCGACCTTTAGAATGGACAATGTGCACAGAATCCTAAGAAATCCTCACAAGAACACCGTTTGTATTCAGTGAAAGACAACCTAGCACAGCTTCTACTTCACAGAGCAGTTCTGAAAGAATCCGACTAAATGGGAAGCTGCATGTTATTTTGATTGGACAAAAAAGGGATTGCAAGGTTTGTTCCCAACGAACTAGGCTTAGCCAAAGGCAACAAACTGCGTACTACTATGACACTTGCCCCGACAAACCAAGAATGCACTTTGGAGATCGTTTTATAAAATACCATAAGAAGCAAACATATAGAACATAATGTTTAACAAATATCCTTCAATGAACAATGAAAATATGTATAATGTTAAAATATACAAGTTTAAAGTTTTCTATTATGTCTAAAATTATTTTAAGTTGACTGTAAAGAACACATTTAAAAAGCTGTAGCGGCTGACTGCTCTCTAGTTGCTGGTTCACCCAAGCGAAAAAGGCCTCGAGCGCAAAGGGTTAACACAAATCGCGCAACTTCGTTAAATTATGAGGATCGTTTAGCTTTAGAAATTGAAGCCAATCCAAAGTTTTTCATTCAAGAAATATCGAAGAAAGAATCCGAATAAATAATCATGGCTGAAAAATACTTCAGTCAACTGGACAGAATACAAAATTAATTGAAAAAAAGAGGCTTGTTGTGATTAACCATCACACGGTGACTAAGACGTCAACGCAGCCTCATAACGCTAAAATCACTTGTTAGCGCACTTGGGTGGAGATAGTTTAACATCCCCCATAAACATCAGACTTGGCCCCATCTGATTACCACTTATTTCGTTCTTTACAGAATTTTTAGATGGACAAATATACATTTAAAATTCTCTTGGACTTTTTTAAATCAAAACCACCCAATTAAAAAAAAAGAATAAAAATTTTGCCCAATCGGTAGAGAAAGGTTTTAAATATCGATGGTGATTATTTTGTAAATTAATTTGTTATAAACAAATAAATCTCATGTATAAAAACGCCCTTTTGTCTGGGTACATCTGTTATTATAAACAATTTATCTAGAAGTGAAAATGATCAAAAAACTTGGCTAGATTAATTAATAGGAATCGTTTATGGCTTGGTATGTTAGAATTTACCAAAATTTGAACCAGAATTATATTAATAAAGCTGGTTATGTACGCTAACTGATATTACAAGAAATAACTATTTTTAAAAATTCAAGTGGTAGTGTCAATGTTAAAATTATCGACGATGGACATAATGTAAGACGTTAGTAAAGTTTTGAATCGTTATAGAAAAAACGCTTGAGACACTCAACTTGCTTTTTAAAAAGATGAGAGATGAGAGAGGTCCTTATAATGTTTGTTAGACACTGCAAATAAAATAATTGAAAGTGAGGAGAGTAATGATGAAAAACGAATGAGTTTTACAAGACTTTTCAAGATAAATAAAATTTCATGAATTTCAATCTCAGGTAACGAGGATGCATATGTAAGTGAAGACCTAAGATGTTAGAAAACTGGCTGTAGAAGAAAGAAAATTGACCAGTGCATTGGACAATATTCAGTGGGATGAGTTCATCAATAAACAACAATAATTTACACCCACTCGGAAAAGTAGTTTTCTGATAAAATTACCTTCCGCTGTTACCCCGGCTAAAGTCCTTTCATTACTTATGGACGAAAAAGTGATAAGACTGGAAAGATCATTAGAAAACAAAGTAGCATCGCAAATTGCTATTATATATTGCGTATCAAAAAGTAACAAATAAAAAAATTGCATTTGAACTATTTTAGCGACTACGTAATATGTCATATTTTAATTCTATTTAAGTGGACGAAGAAAACATCATCACTCATGGAAGAACACCCTACACCCATATCTGGATAACATGCGTTTCATTGTGTTTTATTTACACTATTTAAAAAATTCCCAAAAATACGCACAAACTTTTGGACTGAACTGATAGTATATAATTCGTTAATGCAGTTTATATATTGTATCAATAGTTGCTGATTTTCAAAGGACTCCTTATAATATTGTTCGGATATTAAGTTTTTTTTTTTACCACAAGTATTTATAAATGTTTATATAGATCAGCGGTTCTTAAACTGGGATCCATGAAAGCCATTAGTAAGATCATTTTGAGCAATATTTGACCAAGAAATGTTTGTTTGAAAAACTAAGTCCCAAGGGTCGGGATGGGGTCTAAAGTAAAATTTGTTCAAGAGGGGGTTCACAGACTACATAAGTTTAAAAACTGTTGCTTTAGATGATAATTTTTATTAGCCCAATCAGTCTGAGCATCTAACTGGGATTTTAAGATCTCAATTTTATTGTTGCAATTTAAAAAAAATATATGGATTTTATTTATTACGTTTAAAATAAAATGAATCGAATTCATACCATTCAAAAGACATTACTTTTGAATACCATTTTAAAGACAAATAGCATAGATTCATAGATTAAAGCTGATTACTTAATTAAAAACATACGACAAATACGTTTAATATTAAATTCAACAATTTTACACAAAGGATAAATAACAAAAAAGGAAATTTTTAGGTAAAAAAAAATGTAGTAAATTATTTTTGGTATATAATTTTTTCACTGCAGATATCCATTTAAAACACAACACTTTAAAGTTTTTTTTAAATGCATACACTTGTCTGTTGTAATAAAAGTTGAATAGTACGCTGTATATCATAACAGTAGGTAAAATAGAAATTCATATTCCCACAAAATATCCGTGGTTAAAATTTTAATGTTGATATAAATTTTATAATAAAATTTATAAGAGAAAAAACCTGATATCAATAAACAGATAATCATTCCATACAAAAAATAATACTGGCATTGCTTTTCTTATATTTCACATAAAAAGTTCAACGAGATAAACTTTGAATAGAATCATATCAACAATATAAATGCAATTCATGCATAGATCACGCATGACTTCCCATGCATCATATGTATTTTTGTAATGAACATATTTAAAATACGAATTGCACAAATTCATTCAAAATGAAGTATTAAGAATTCTAATTGAATCCAAATATTACAATTGAGGTAAAACTACCAAGAATTTATAAATTCTATGAATGAAATATTTCTGTATCAATTTACTAATAAAACATGCAATTTGCTTTGTACGTAATGAATGACGGAGGCGTATTTTATATATACAAAAATTATGAGGACATGCTTTCCCAGATAGCTTTTTTATCAAACTTGAAGTCCATCCATGATTGTGCCATAAAATTGAAATCCAAATATAAATCAATTTCATTCGTGTTTTGTTTACTTGTCGATTGAATTGCTTGATTGTTTTGGATGTTACTGTTAACAAATAGCTTTCTTTTGAAATTACCCTTCTTGTCCTTTTTGCCTAAATTGTTCCCATTCTTTGTAGTGTTTGGATTCAATTTTGCTTTAAATTGACTTTGTTGATATTCAATTATCTCATTTTGAAATCCTTGAGAAATTCCCTTCCCAGCACTTTTAGTCATTAATGTTTCGATGTCTCCCATTGATTTGTGCCGCAGACGTTTGGAATTGCTGTTGTTTTTTTGGATTTTTTCAGCAACCCAACGTTTCAGTCTTTTGAGGAACGGAAGAACCATAAAAAAAGAATTAGGATTCACGCCCATTTTTATTTTGGATGTTACGTCCTTTCGATTCAAAGGCAAATCCGCAAGTGGGAACCATTCGCATGCTTTTATTTCATTTCTTGTTCTGAAGCAAACAATAGTTTATGTTAAAAAAATATATAATTTATACAGTACAATATAAAAATTATGATTATCGATTTATACCTAGGTTGAAATTTGGTATCTTTTGGAATGTATCCTATAATATATAATCTAACAACTTGGTCATGGATGGTGGATTCTATGAAATCATGTTTGTTAATATGACAAGTAATATCAAAACCTGTTTCTTCCAGTACCTAAAAAAGAAAAAAAATATAATTACTTTTGAGTCTCTTTTCACTCTATTTTATATAATACATTTTACAATATATATTATTTAATATGCAGGTAAATTCTGCTGAATAAAACACAGTGTTTACAAATACTTTTTTTTATATAAAAATAAACATAACAAACAGTTCGCAGATGCCAATATCAATTCCAGAAATTTAAATTGAGCAATAGAAGCTTAAGAGATGAACTGAAAACAGGAGGACCTTCTAATTTTGATAACGATGCACTAAAATCCCTAATCGAATTAGATCCACGACAAACAATCGAGAAGTTATTGCAAAGACTAGGATTTAAACACATTTAAAATTCATCAGTAAAACGAATAAGATGGATACCGCACACGTTGATCAAACATAACAAAAACGAATGATGAAACTTTGAAAATCGTCCATTACTCTTCGAACTTACAATCATACTGAGGACGCTTCTTGAGACAGTTACTTCCGTAATAGAACTTTTACTGGGTAATCAAGTATTTCCAATGAATACAGATAATACAAATTCCTAAAATTTTGTTAAAAAGGAAGCGATTCTAGCCCGCATTTGTTGCAGCTTATAGCGCCGCGTCAACCCAAGCAAGTGCTCTGAATTTCATACCTGCTCCAGCTTCTCTTTGTCGGCCTATACTTTTGCGAATTTTATTTATATCGACTTGAAATTTACTGAACATATTCTTAAGCATTGGCTCTTTCTGATACACAAAGAAAAAAAATGAATGACTCTACTTCTCAGAAGTCTAGCAGCATTAAATGCTAAGTTTATTTTTTGATTCATTTTAATATGTGTATTATTTAATTTTAATATACAATGAAAATAGACAAACTTGCCCACAGCTTGAAAATATATAAAATGGTTTCAAAACACTGTCATTGTTCTATGTGTGAAATGAATGAAAAATATTTATTTATGATGTTTTTTCAGACAAAAATATAAATAAATCAGTTTCTTCAATTTTAGGGATTGTGATTTTTAATTTATATGTACTATATGAATTATAAAATGTCTTATTTTATCAAATTAGCATTAATTAGAAAAATGTTATAAGTACTTTAGTCAAAGTTGCACAGAATAGCAAAATGGTCAGAAATGTGTGGTATTAAATACATCACTCGGTTGAAAACAGCAGGTGTCTAATGGTGGCGACTAACTGGAGCATTTCATTGTAACATAACACGTTACGATGCGAGCATTCGTATAGTCAATACAGCAAGCTAAGCCGCTCATCACTTGCTCAGCGGGCTACACCCGATTGTCGGTTTTTAGGGAATCACAAACTTACAAAGAAAATTGCATAACTCAACCAAAAATAAAATCATTTGTTTGGAGAGGATAATCAGTGGTGTAGTGCTAAATAAAAAAGTCTGGGAGCGCTGATTAATTATAATATTTTAGTACCTCCCCCCTAACCGTTATGGACGCAACTGAGCTTGGGGCGCAAAACACCGACCAAGTTGAGAGTTGTACACGGATCTTTATTTTTAATCAACACTGATTGAACACTGATCTCTATCAGTTTTTTTAATATATACTAAGTTGTCTAATCCCTCTTTTTTTCATTATCATTTAAATACTGGGTCGACCAAGCTGGCATAAGCCCGCAATAAAATAAAGACAACAATATTTTTCATAGATTGTAAAATTTAAACAACCCACCCAATCAGTATTCTTCGGTCAACTTCGTTTTATAATGAGAGCTCGTAATCGTTCTCTAGATATGTTCGAGTATGGCATCCGATAGCAAGGCGTTCATTCGTCATGTCAGCGGTTGGAAAAGCGGACCGGTTGGACACACAGACCTTGTGACCACTCCGTCTTTTTTAAAGTTTTTTTGCGGAATTTTCAGAGATAAATGCATACCCGGGATCTTCTATGATCTGTACGATCACGAAAGCCCCATCAAAGGCTAACTTACATAATTGGCCCGCACCAAATGGGATCCCGAACGAGTCTAGACTTCTATCCACTCATAAAAAACTATATATTTATCTATCTTACTAGTTTATGCTACTTTCTTAGCTAGTTCTTAGAGCGCCGGAAAGAAAAAAGGTAATAATTTATCCCAACGTGTCTTTTTTTTGATTTTTGGTAACCATGTGGAAACAAATACTTTTTTTACACGTTTTAAATAAACAATATTTTTAAGAGAACACATTTTTGGGTCTTAAAAAAAATTTTTTTTTTACAATTTATACTATGCAAAATTTCCAAATCGCCTAGAAAAAAGTGTGGGAGCGCCGACCCCACGCGCCCCCGCCCCACTACACCACTGAGGATAATACATTTTTGTCTGAAAGATGGTACAAATTACGTTCTTTGAAGTATCGTTGAATGTAAAGTATAGGCGAGCACTTGGGAACACTGATGTTATGTTACGATGAAATGCTCCAGTTAGTCACCATATTTAGTGTTAATATGCTAAAAAAGTATTATAAAAATGTATAATTACAATTTACTTACTTCTCTACATGCACAGTGCCAAGGCTCTTCGTCCTCATTCACTTTTCCTTTAGGAAACCCCCAAGATGCCTTATTCAAAAATGACTGTACTAAAAGTACATGTGATAGATCTTCATTTAAAATAATAGCCCCAAATGTTGGTACAGACATCTTATATTCACGCCAGTTTTCCAAAATGCTACTCAAGTTTGTTTTGTGTTTTTGAAGAAATGGTATATGCTAAAATAAATAAAAAAAATATATCCACGTCTAATCGCCTCATGAAGCTTAAGTACTATCAAAATAATACTTCTATTAAACAATTAACTATACCTGAAATATGTGCGCAGCAAATTCGTTCATAGCACAAGGATATACATTATAAGCCTCATCGGTGCAATAAAAATCCAAATAAAACCAATGTGCAAGTTCAATTTGGAAACATATTCTTACTAAATCTGCCCTATCCTCTTCTGGTATGTTAATAATAAATCGACTGAAATAAAAAGAAATACAATACTATACACATAACCTATATTTAATGAATGTTGATAGAAAGCAAAACAAAAATATAGCCTGTTTTCATTTGTTTTAGTGCTAGAAATGAATCAGTTCAAGAAGGAAATGTATAAAAATTGGTGATCTGCACTAAATAAATATAATAACACTTGTTAACTACTTGAAAAAGCATTGCATTAATGATTTAATACAAAATTAACTAATGACGTCGTAACACACGTAGGTAAAAGTTAATGTTGAACAAGAAAGGAAATTAATTGAAGTATTACCTGCTGAGATCGTCAAGCACATCTGTGGGCATCGAATGCAAAGATGTTCGTGTTCCTTCCATTTCAAAACTTAAACTTTTTTATCACCGGTCATAAGCCGACATCACAAACCATTCGCCAGTACCGAACTGTCAATACGCTAACTTTTTTTTAATTCAAACATAAGCTATTTATTTTAGACCTTAACACCCGTCTAGTCGTACATATTCATTTTTCAACAAAATATAGCTAGAACCGAATGTTATTTTTTCATTTGTAATGTTGGCAATTATATCTTGTAATTTTATTGTTAAATTTAACAGATCAACACTAAAAATGTTTTTAAAAATTATAATTAAATAAATACATCAACGCCAATGATAACCTAATTTCAATTTAATGATTAATATCAAGTCCATGTGTAACGATTAAAATTATTTTTAAAATAATTGAATGTTGTAATTTAAAAACCCCAACTACTAAAATTTATGTTATTACTTTTAAATGTTTGTGTATGTATTTTGATAAAAATAATGATTTTATTTTACTTTTTGACAGATATCGTTCATGGCCGTATAACGTTTGCTTAACACCCGACATGGTATAAAAATACACACCTTGATAACTGCAATATATTCTAAAGTGATTGTCGTCAAATACTGTTGTGATGGCTCCTGAAATGATATTGCTATTTAGTGGTAAACGTAAAAGTGGAAAAGATTATATCACTGATCAATTACAAATTATGTAAAGTGAATTTTACTTTCCATTTATATTTTATTGTTCAAAAACTATAAATATTAATTATATTTATTTTTAAACATTAAGTTATTATACTCTTAATAACACTTTAGTAGTTTTCATTGCTTATTCACAGATTTAAGTTAAACTAACTGAATCAAAAATATTTGGGTCAATATTTTTGTTTGCACTGTGAAAGTTATAGTTGTCATTTTTACTATATAAGTATGTCAAATAATATTTTCCATGTATCCAACATTTTTTTGTTTCAGATTGGGGCATAATGATTGCACTATAGTGAAAATATCACAACCAATAAAGAGTCATTGGGCACAAACTCAAGATTTAGATTTAAACAAACTTCTGAGCGATGGAGAATACAAAGAAAAATATAGATTAGATATGATTAAATGGAGCGAAGATGAGCGGAAAAAGGATTATGGTTGTTTTTGCCGTTTAGCTTGTGATAACGGTGAGCGATGGAAAATTTACTGTGATTTTTATCTTTTAATCCAATCAATTTGTATATTCATGTACATTTATTTTTATAGCAAAACCAACCAAAATATGGATCGTTAGCGATATAAGAAGAAAAACGGACTTAAAATGGTTTAGAGAAAATTATGCAGATAAAATTAAGACCGTAAAAGTAATTGCGTCCGATGACGTGAGAAAAAGCAGAGGATGGATTTTTTGTTCAAACATCGACGATGCAGAATCTGAATGCGATTTAGACAGTATAAATAATTGGGATTTTATCATTGATAATAACGACGCATCTATCAGTGTAGAGCAGAAATTAGATGAAATTTTGAATATTCTAAAGTAATTGTCAATTTTTTTTTTATGTACAAATGGTATATTGTTCTTGAACTTAGTCTCGAATTGTTAATTTATTTTAACCGTAAAAATATCTGTATTTATTGAGTTACATTGTTCAGTTTACGTATAGAAAATGCTATACTTTGTGATGCAAATTTAATATATTCTTTTCACTGATGACATTATCACCTTGTGGTTCAAATCTTCAAATAGCTGTATAATTCATTCTATTGTATAAAATATATAAACATGACTTGCGTCAATATTAAAAACTCCATTATACTTCATTCTATATTTATATAAATCAATTTTTATTGTTTTTAAATAAACATAAAAAATGTAAAAATTTTGCTTTAATATTGTTAAAAAATATAAAAACATGGATGTATTATTATTTACATTTGCAACTCGAATGTGCGATGCGTCATTGATCAGACTTTAATTGAAGATTTTTTTATATATGACTAAATATATTTTTAATTACATTAAAATGAGCATCCGATCACGTTTAGTAGTTTGAGAGGCAAAATTATAAAAAATCAGGTCAATCCATGACCGTGATTCCAACAAGAGATTTGAAATATCAGATAGAGGTAAAAATTTAATTCTAATTTTACCTCTCAAACAACTACCACGCGCTGCATAACTCCACGAGGGGTAGACGAATGCTGTATGTGCAGCATCATCATTGCCAGCTCCACAGTGATGGCATTTCAGGTTTGCCTCTTTTCCTATTCTTGAAATAGCTGCCAAAGCAGCCATGCCCGATGAGAATCTGGGTCAGGTGGTAACACATTTGGGCTTGATGCCTGGCCATCCACAATTCCAGGTTTGGTATTAGTTTATATGTCCACCGACCTTTTGTGGAGCTGTCCCATCGAGACTGGCTCACCGTCAATTAAAAATGTAAACATCTTTATGTGTCCTGTACTCCAAGAATGTTGGCAACCAGAAGCCCCGTTGTGATTTTATCAACTGCTGCCCAGAACAATGTTCCAGTGCTACGATAGGTTCTTCTACCAGCCTTTACTCCGAGGACCAATGAACTTTTCTTGTATTATCCAGCGCTGGAGATCATATTTTTGGTTTCTTATGATATGGCCAAAGTATTCCAGTTTGCGCCTTTTTATGGTTTATCCATTAAAGCCAGAATATCCGAGAAGTCTATGAAATTTTCACTATCCTGCACGCCCACATTTCAAGGGCCTGGAGTTTTTTTGCACATGATGTCTGTCAGAGGCTATGATTTCAACCCATATAAAAAGACGCTGAACTCGTAGCAGCGTACAATTCGGAGTTTGAGAGCCAAACTGAGGTTTCGTAATGTCAATACACTTTTCATTTTCAAAAAGGCCGCTTTTGCTTTATTTCAAATCCCGTTTTTAATTTATATAAACATTATTCGCGTTAATATTAAACACTTTTATATATTTTTTTATACATTTTTAGATTTATTTGAGTTTAAACATTTTATATATTGAGTTGATTTTATGCAATGATGTAAATTGTAAAGTAGCCTATGTACTATCATATTTTTATATAGGCATCTTCCCATTTTTTGCCGTTGTTTTTTGCACAATAGTCTTTAGAACTTATTTCACATGCAAAAAAAGGATTAGGTGTATTTCTGATATATATTTATTTGAATCATTCAAATATTAAAAATTATAAAAATGTATTGTGCAATTAAAAATGTTGGCATTTCTAGCTACTAAAATAAGATTTTATGAGGCGGTGTTATGGTATTGTTTTTAATTCTGATACTTAGTTCATTTATTTATGTATGTTGTTATTATAGATATATTTGTTGTTATTTTATATTTTTATACATGGAAAATATTAATAAAAGTGTGTGGAAACTGGAATTTTATTTTATTCTTGAGCCACTAAGCTTGTAAGTTATTTTTTAACACTTTATATAATATAGTACAATTATGTTAATGAAAGTTTATGGAGTTATAATTTGATTAAATATAATATATTACTTACAATAACAATTTTACACGCTTTGGTGGATATCCGACTTACAGCTACATATTTAAAAGCGAGTATTGTATTATAGCAAAGTTATCAAATAGTATGTTATGATTTAAATAATTTATATTATTGGATTTTTATGAAATAATAATATGTCTGAATGAATTTTCAAACAGGAAAATATTATTTCCATCATGATATACATGAATATATTCAGAATTTCAATTTCAAGACATGGATTCAAAGAAAAATACCTAGGGGTTGTTATTTTCGTAGGAAATGCGTCCATTGAACTTTCTCTAAGTGCATTTTTTCATTTGTATGTCTGACGAGTCACGTACTCGTGGAAAAATACAATTTCCAAGATATCTAAGATACACACGTTTTGACAAACTTTATCACGTATATCTTTAATAATATCACATAACTTGAAAGTGGGATTAAAATTTAAAACACTATTTGGTTAAATATTTTTTAAAAATTCATATTTTTCTTAAAAAATAAGATACGAAGTCATTGATATACAGTTTTTGTATAAAATTTTGAATACAAGAAGTATAAATTTAAAAAAACTAAAATGCTCCATTGAGTAAGTGCTAAAAAACCGTTATTTTTATCAGAATAAAAACGGTTCGAAAATATCAGTTTTTTCGGTTTAATACACGTCTTATACAAAAAAGAGTTTAATTAATTTTTGTATTTATATAATATGTGACCTCGACCATTTTTATGCAGAATTTGATTGTATTAATTTGATAACATTGTAATCATTACTTAGTGTTCATCCTTTTAATTGTCCTGTTAAACCTTCAGATAATATTGTTATCAACCCAAGTTCCTGTTTATAATATTTAAAATCTTCCTATATATTTGCTATGTATCCAGACTGGGAATCCCAAATTACAATTTGTGTACTAGTGCCATATATTTAGAGCTGAACCGGAACGAAAATAAAAATTAAAAAAATAACGGTTCGAAGCTCTGGAATAAATGCATAGGATTAATGAACTACGTATCGACGAAAAGTCGCAGTCAAACAATGAATTTTTTTTTTAAACTTTTACAGCTTTTGCTAACTTATTTCATATTATTTCGAATATATTTTTTTCTTTCTAGTATTATTTGGGATTGCATATTTTAGCATGAAATATTTCGGTCCATAAATTCGTCCGGGTTGCCGTATTTGAATGGTTAAATGTGCGTAGCGCGTGTGATGACGTATGGACGTGAGACACGGCCAATGGATTCCTAAATGTACGAACAATTCAGAGCCGCTAAAAGAGCTATTTAACACAATTCTGCGACGACAAGGCACGAACATAAAACGAATACATGGGAATGTAAGAATGTCTGTAAGGCAATCGAAAGATGGAAATTTCTTCGGATGGTAAATTGTGCTTTTCTTATAAACATATTTCCAAAATCAAATTCTATAAAGGGAAAAATCGCAAGAAATATGTTGCATATATTGGCAATGCCATTTAGATGGTATGCAAAAAGTAATAACATTTTTTTGTGATATTTTGGATTGAAATTTTAATAGTTTTCAATGAGAACCCAATCATCGATCTGCATGATGTAGTTATCGCTAGCACTTTATTTGCATTTGATAACAAAGCCACACAAATATTCAGTTCATATAGAAACTATGTATAGCAACTATGATTATTGAATAAATACTAATAAACATTACTTGGATATTGAATAAATATATATTAATGATTTCAAAGCGGCAAGTAGTTATGCGAAAGCGCAGACCTATTCAGATCATAATTTTGATTGCAGTCTATGATCTTCATCGGTAGTTAGTCCTATAATTTAATGATTGGACTCGATATCGATTTGCTTGTCAACTACATCTTTTGTATGTGTAACATGTAATCCATATTCATGTTAAATATTATATATACACTATCGACAATAAGTTTGGAAACGCTTAATTAAAAGTATAACTCATAATATATTGATATTAAAAAGTTTAAAAAAATGCGCACATTGTTGATTTTATCCTCTATAACACAATCCCACAATATAAACATTTAAATAATAGCACAATGGCACTTTCATCAAAATGTCTCCCTTTGGCATTTATTACTGCATGTGTATATTTTTGGCATTATTTAAAACAATCAAATTACTTGTTTTTTTTAAATACCAAATCGTTCATTCTGTATATTAAAAAAAATATACAGATTTTTAAAACGTGTATTGGGTCATTATCTTGCTCGAATAAAAACTCTCCTCTTTGAGTTGAAAATGTCTAATCTGGATTCGTTCATCCATAACACATTTTCCAATCATTAATTGTTCAATTTTTATGTTTTTGTACCAATTTTATGTTCAATTTGGATTTCTTCAACTCTTTCTCAATTTCGACTCTTCACCATAGATACCGACATATTAGAAGATTTCATTTTATCGAATTTTGTAGCTAGCTGCGATTTAAATGATATCTTTTGGACGATAATATAATGAAGTAGTAGAACGGCATCAGTAGTAGATTTTGGGCAGTCCAGTCTTTTCCTGTCGCATATAAAAAATCCGCATAAAAAGAGACTTGAACTACATAGAAAACTTAGGAATAGGTTCCGTTATTTTTAAAAACCGCATAACTTCAAATCAATGCGATGAATTGTAGCATCCTCAAGCAATTCATCGATATCGTTTTGAGAAAAAGTATCAAAGCCTTCTTTGCCAAAGTAATGATTTCAGCTGACAATGTCGAAGTTTTTATTATTTCGCCATCTGTAACACATTCGTACCAAACCGCTTTCCAAAAAGAATTTAAAGTGTGTGGAGTAATCTGAGATACTTACCATTATTTTTATAAACCGCATAACTTCAAAAACGCATAAAAACAGTCCCAAGTGTATATGTTTTGTTTGTTTAACATATTTTTTAACCCATTGATTGCTGAGCTAATTTTCGGAGCGCATACGTTCCGGGAGTCAGTTAATTTTTTTGGTTTTGTTTTCTTCTTTTTTTAAAAAATGATATATAGACTATTTATTAGTTCATATTTAGATTGAAGAAATCATAATAAAATCAGTGATTCCCAACCAGAAAATGTCTTTTTTAGTTTTTGCTCTGTTTTTATTTTTTATATATCATATCTAACTGTAAGCTAATGTATTAACTAAAAATCATAGTAAAACAAAATTACTTATATATAAACACCCCATCATTTATCGAGCTTCTGTGGTTTTTGCCCGCTACGTGTACCGATTGCCCGTAAATATTAACCGTCTTAGATTTGTTAATTGTTATGCTTTTATATATGATTATATAATATGATTGACGTTTTCAAACTTAATGTAGTGAATGTTTTAGATCTTCGAACCGTTATTTTTTTCATTCCGGTTTAGCTCCAAACACTGCTTTCGTTCCGCATAAAATAACGGCTTATCTGTTTGAAATTTTCGATTTAGTTCCGTGTGAAACATTTTTGATTTTTTTAATCCTTTTTATTTATATTAAGAACTTATTTTTTAACATAATTTGAAACATTATATTCCTTCGTCTATAATAAGTATTCTGTAATTTATCAAACGAAAGGATACTCACTTGACTCTTATTGGTTTGGGAATCTTAGCTTGGAGTACATAATACAGCAGAACCGTAATAATCCGGCACCCCCTGTAGTCCGACATCCTAATACGAGTATAGTACATATTTATGATTAAGCTTCGTCAATGTAAAAAAATGCAAAAGTGTGTTTCTGTATCGCCCAAAACCTAATTAATATTTTTGTACGTTAGCAATTAAGTACAGTGTAGGATGAACCGTTATTTATGATACAAAAAAGAACCGCATCCACCATTAATTGTAGACCAGACAAGAGGCAAGCTTTCAAGAAAACCAAACATCTAGAAGCGGAGGAAGCTTTGTATATGTAATTTCTTCAAGAAAGTAACAGTCATACATCTATTTCTAGGCAGATATTGGCCACGAAAGCAAAGTTGTTTTACAAAGAAATAACAAAAAAGATTTTGTAGCTAGCAAGGGATAGTTAAAACGCTTTAAAAATGACGTTAACAGTTTATTTTTATTTTTTATAACTGCCATGGCCATTGTGTTTATGACGGTTATTCTATAATAATTACAAGTACTTCTTTCCAAAAAGTTCCGGACAACAAGGGGTCGGGGATAGTACTCTATAGTCCGACAAATTGTAAATGAAGCAAACTTTGTTTCTCGCAAGACGCGTAACGAACCGATAAAACCGATATTTTTGAATATTTAATTAACTTATGAAAATAATTTGGATTTTTTTATAACGGTCGTATTTCGTGCGTTCCCCTCGGATGCATAAACTTCAGATTAGCGTAAATGCTGATTGTGATTGTGTGATATATCGCCATCCCCTGTGCGATATACAATTTTAATTTGTGCTATAAATTTGCTGTAAAGTTGATCAATTTCGTCCATTTTTTTTGTATTGTGTTACATTCGAGGAATCCTGTTGGCCATCCCATATTTGCAGACAGCTCATACTTCTTGTTATGGGGCTGATTGAATTAACGGGCGTGACGCTCTTTAATCTGCTTGTAAATTCGTGCTAATTGTTTGAAATTGTTTTGGAGCATGCCATGTCAAAATCGCTTGATTTCTGCAAAATGTGCAGATTTTTTGAATCGAAAAATGTTTGGAAAGTTTTGTATTTTGCCATTTTTTGTTGTTGATTGTTTTTCATAAGTTTGCGAACTTTATAAAATCATAATAAAAGTTTGCTTCGATGCGGATTATACTTATCAAATGGTAACTATTTGAATGGGGTAAGCGTCACGTGACCTTCTTGAACTAAACGGCTTTTCTATTAAATTAGGTGTATGGCGCATGAACGATGCGCATTTCCTCGGAGGCTACGTCGAAAAATTACAATAACTCTACGATTAATTAATGAAACTGACTGGGGCTGAGGTTTTTTTGGGATAGTGCTAATTTCGCCGTTGTTAGTGATTTTTTTCATGCGAATTCTGAGAATCGCCCTTATCCTCTATCAGTGGTGTACGTGTGCCAACTATTAATAATTCGCATAAAAACTTAAACACTGTCCGTATCGATATCGCATTATGCGAACGAAGCCGATTGTCAACGAAAATTGCCGAAGGTTCACGAAGGAGATCGGTTGATCCCGAACGAGTTTCCTTTCAGCAACACGGAAAAGCGGCTTTCAAAGTTTTCCTTTCGAGAGCCTCGTCTCCTTTGGACGTCTTAGGTTTTATCTTATTTCATATAAATACATACACATATTTAAACTATGGTACAAATCCTGACTGGAAATAATTTAAACAACCAATTAAATACATCACTCAATAAGTTCGTAGGATGACTAATAAAACGACAACGACTTTATTCATCAACATAGTCTTTTTCAAGAGTTATACATCTATTCCAAAGTGTTCCTAATATTTCGATGCCTTTTTTATAGAACGATTCATCTTTTAACAACACGTCAACAATCACTTCTTCATTGAAGCTAAATCTCTTTCCTTGAAGCATTATTTTTAGCTGGGAACCAGATCCGAGAAATATGGCAATGGAAGCAATTCAAAATGCAGTTTTGTCATTTTGCAATCAACTTATTACTTGTTTTGAATATTAATATTGGTGATCAATTACCTCGATCCAATGTTGATCTGATTTCTTGCATCTTAATAAAAAGTAAATATTGTAGCAATCAATGATGTAGGGAAGGGCCATCTATGAGTGATTGATTTGCATTAATAATTTAAATATAATTTTAAAATGATGATAATTTCACCAATCATTCATAGATTATCAAATAGTCTTATCCTAGTTTAACCATATATGGTGGTGTGAGCTAAGATAGAGAATTTGTTGGCTGGATGATGATAAAAGTGAATAGGAACTGATAAATAATATCTCTAACAAGATGAAAATTGCTGATTACACTTTTAAAAACATTTCATTTGTATAAAAACTATAGCAATGATCCCTTAGAAATGTATTTGTATTATATTTGTATTAGTCGCAATAGCTTAATATTAGGGTATCTTTTGATATGATACATTTTTCAGAGGTTAGACTCCAAAATTAGTTCATTTAAGTCAAAAGTGACGAAACTTTGCGTCATAGTTTTCGAAAACACTTCGAGTCACTATCTTAAATTATAGTAACTCCTTATGTTAATAATAATGTTTAATTTCTGTATTTGTTTCATTGCACTCTTAAATTTCAAGGAGTATCTATAGGAAACTCTTATTTGTATCTTAATATGTTTTGGGTAGTAATTAAAAAAGGTTAAAAGTCCCTGTATTAATGGAATTTATGGATTAGGTCCTCCAAAAAGAAATCTATTATTTTCGCACGCTTACGTTTGAGTTAAATTCACTTTTATTTGTTTATTGTATACTTTGTCGGCTATACTTTTTGTGTTATAAACCTTATTTTATTAATACGAATAAACATGACGTAGATCGGAGCCAACGATGAAAGTATTGGACATTTTTCACTGGTTTTTCTCGATCTTTAAATCAGGCGATAAAAAATTAGGAAAACTTTGTTGACATAATTCAATCGCATTCTGTAACAACAAAAAATCAAAACGTGGATGAAGTTTTATAAAAAAAATATTTGGATTGGATTTGGATTAAAATCTTGCAGAATAGATGAAATCTCGTTGTTAATAATGAAGGCGATTATATTTTATATTGATTTGTGTTGAACAAATTGATAAGTGCGCGCAGAAAAAGTGATACGACTTAACTCCTAATAAAGGTAATTTTATGCATTGCTTTTATTCCATTTGTTAATCAAGTCAAGATGGAGCCGTACTTGTGTAATATATAATAAAAAGGCATGCTACTGGTCTAGTGGTTGCTTTATGCTACGTATGAACACACATATACATAGCAGAGATGGCGCATTACATACACATTACATTCTCAGAACAGATTTACAGGGCCGTAAAAAGGGGGTGGTAAAGCAGGCGCCCGCCAAGGGCGCAACTGAGTTTGAGGCGCTAAACGCATAATACCAACCCGGTCGAGAGTTGCACATGGTTTTATTTTATTTTACTTGAATCAATACTGATTTATTAAAATTTAAACGACCCACCCGATCAGTCTTCATCGGACAAATTCGTTTTGTAATGAGAGTTCGTAATCGTTCTCCAGATTGGTCTGATCGCGAGGCGCTCAATGTGTCATATCAGCGGTTCGAAAATTGGACCGATTAGACACACAGACCTTGTTGTCACTCCATCTCCGTTTAGGACTTTTTGCGGCGTTTACGGGAATAAATGCATACCTGGGGTCTTCTATGATCATCATATGAAAAGTAATCTGCCTAAAATAGTCATTAATTGAGATCGCCTACATCGGATTATTGATATGAAGAAGATGTATAGTATAGATGATGTTTGCTTACTGTGTACAATGCTTTTTCGCTGTCGAAAAATTTCATAAAAAGTCATCAATTTTGATGAAAATTATATTTATGATATGAGTGTTTATATATGAAATTGATGTAATTTAACGTTAGTCAAGGTCGAATTGATTTCAGCCCCGGGCGATGATATTGAGGGGCGATTTTTTTGTACCGCCGAATTTCAGGGCTGAAAGAGTTGCGAGCCTAGGGTGACAGTTTTGGAATCTGCGCATTGGCGGGTTTTCATTGATCGCGGTCGGGTGAGTGCGCGCCCCTGGCGGTGGCGGGCGGCGGCGCAGTCCCGGCGCGGCGCCAGAGCCGCCCGGAAATGCCGTGAGGCCCCGCGGCGCCACGCACGCACCGCGCATCCGCCCGTCTATACACGCGCGCCCCTCGCGCCCCTCGCTCGATCCATCCTCTCGCGCGAGCTCTCGACCGACTGCGACACGAGACATGCCGGCCGCGCCCCGCTGAGGCCCCAACTAGCGTCGCGGACACTGGTAAGTCCCAATACACTCTTACCGCATTATCACGCCTTCGTACCGCATTTTCATCCCCTAGCCCGCGAAAAGCCGCCAAATTTTCCGATACACCCTTGCGGTTCGATCTCAATTTTTCCGATTTATTCCCGCAAATTTGAATATTCATTCGCATTTCGTCGTCGTGCTTGCGCCGATTGTACGGCGAGAAAATGTGGTTGTAACGTGCCTAAATTGTATTTAAGTATACTGCGTCAAATACTCAAAAAATGCGCCAATTGTAAATATACGCAAACAATAAATAAATAAATCGAATGCCGGCATTCAAGGACTCGCAAACATAATTCGGTTGTAACGACAATGTTAAATGGAATGTAGAATTTAATACTACCACCCAAAATATGATCCGTGCCGTATTATAGATTTTCGTGTTTGGAGGCCTTCGACGTTCACTTTTATCGATTTTTTTATACAAAGACTATCCTCATATTTCAAATTTCTATCCCCAAAATTTTAATCCTAGCTATGCATGTTACAAATAAGTATTAAATTTCCATGACAGATTATTTTCAAATCGTATTTATAACGCTATGTCTAATTTATTTAAGGGTAAATTGGATCCAGTGATTGATAAAAAATTAATGTTATAAAAAAATATATATTGTTGAAATTGAATTTATATTCTGGCCACAAATCGGATGGTATTTTAGCAAAAATTATTACAAATAAAGATATACACCGTACCGATACGATTTTCATAGATCGTTGCTTAGCGATAATGTTAGGGTTGTGTAATCGAACCCAAAGTTGAACCCCGAAAAAAATTCGCAATTCAAATAAATTAAAACACATTAAAACACCTCCAACGATCGTTATTCATACACAAATATTGCAAACGTAGAATAAAAATTGTACCCAATGCGAATACCACTTTTCGTGTGAGTGTTTACGTAAGAGTACCTTGATTCTTTATAGAGTCGCCCTCTTGACAAAGACCTCCAAAAATGTACACATCCAGGCGAATTTATTCCTCGATCATCGAATGCAAATTTTACAGACGACAACATGTTTATCAACAAATGCTTCGGATGAAAATCGATCGAAATGCGATCGATTTCTAATATGCATTTCGGATCCACTGCGTAAAATTCGATGATAATACACCCCCCACACAAGAATACACTCATTTTGAATTCCAAAATTTCGATTAATCGTGCCATTGGGGTCGTTAATGTCGCCAAAAATTGATTTCCATCGATGTGAATTCGCTGTGAATAAAGCGGATTTACATGTATATTAATTTGTTGTATGCGATAGATAAAAATAACGACGAGATAATGAAGGGCGATAATGCCCCCGATTCAAACAACAAATCACTCCAATCCCCGCCGATATGAGGCCTCGAGTGCTTCCTTTGTCAACGTCATAAAACTCATGTCGATACACGATTCTATTTAGCGTCGATTCGATCCAACGTCGATGTGTATTTTTGGACGTTAACAGTGACAGTGTTCATTGTTCGCTTTCGGTCTTCGGCGCCTTGAAACGCTCGGAAACATTACGTAATTTTGGGTACGGTTTTAAAGCCCCCGATCGAATTCGAATTCAATGAATTTGAGCAGATTTATATTGATGAAACGGTGCATATTTGAATTTGAAATTGGCTGTTAAGTCCGGTTGGATTTAATTGCATACAATGCGTGCATACATCGATGATAACGAAACAAAGAACGTCGATGTGAGCGTAAATTTTGTCTCAAATAAACATTTGGGAAGCGCTGAAATACTGCAGTAATTTGCTTTTGTATGTAGCATTTACAGGATACTTTCCTTTTTTCGTATCAACCCACTGCTAATTCCAGCGAGGTCACTGAACATCATATTGGATTATGAATTTAATGCATAAATCTGATTATTTGTATAACCAAAAATTTTCAGCATTGTTTTCAATTCAGAAGATTTGCGAGGGATGAATTTTTTCCGACTACCTTTATTGCTTTCGCTCTCAATCCCAAATCGCGTTATTAATTTGAGATTTTCCCTCAAATATGTAAGAATTTAAAAAGTTGTTATTGCCTTATAAAAAGATACACCCTTGTTGGAACTTTGTTGTAGGAAGCATATAATATGTAGGAAGAAGTTTACATTTGACGGTAAAGCTCTCGTAAATCCATAGAATATGTAGGTACAAAAACTTTCATACGCTTTGAATAGCTTTGAAAATATATTGTTAAAAGTATTTTAATTTAAATTCGAAATAAATTCATAATAATTCATTTAAATACTCCCTTATCAATGATAATTTTACGTATACGCTTGAGAAAATCGTTCGTAGATCTAATAAATATCTATATTTTTAAACGAAACTATCTACGATAACTTCCATAGAATCTCTGTGGATTTATTATGATTCGTTTAAGCGCGATTTTTTGATCGCTTCCCTATCATAATTCCGATCTACGATGTAAGGCGCTCTGCCAGAAATGTGTCCGTTTGGATTGAGACAATTGGTTTTCGGCCTGGCATGGTCTCAAGAATTCGTCAAAAATGGCGGTCTCATACGAAAACGTGTCGGCTTTTTACTGCCAAATTCTGATGAGCATAAAAAATCAAATTCGTACATTTCTAAATGATATAAAAACAGGCAAAGTCGAACGAGGCCTGTAAGCTCGCGTGCTTATTGATCCTCGCCAGAACTGAAACAACTCATTTCATACGTTCACGCTCTTGGCGCATAAAAGGCTAAATATTTTCACATCGTCCTTGCTTTAATACTTATCGAAATTACCATGTAAATTTTATCAGGCTGAAAACTCACATTTTTTACCAAAATAACGACGAAATCGATCCGGCGACCGATTGATATACGCATATCGGATTCCTTGATGAGCCTTGGATTCATCATACATTTCCTTGTTGCAAAGATACGAAACACGCATATAACAATAATACCAGATATACAATAAGCACACATAGTGTATTTTTAAGGATTATTTCATCCTGTGAAAACATCCTTGAATGGATGGTAGTACTTAAATATATAATAACGGTAATGCGTGACAGACGCGCGTTAACTCGGACAAACGTTCTTTGAAGTTAAAAGTTTCAGCTGAAACAATGGAGAAAATGCTGAATAAACTTTGCTCTATATTTCACCATTTAATATTTAAACATTGAAAAATTTCGAAAATAAATATTGAAACAAAGAGAATTATGCCTCATCAAAAATTAACGCCATTGTTGAATTTCGTTATAGTACTTCGACGGCCATACAATCGCGAATTTGCACACCGATTTCGATATTGTCAATGCGAAATGCAACCGTATCGAATTGCATTTGATCCAATTGTATTCTTTGCGATGTGCATTTTTTGTTTGAAACTCATGGAACCAATTCAAAAATGTCGTATAATATAGGCCAAATATGCCGCATAGACAAAAAAAGTGGCATAATTTTTTCATAAAATAGCGATTTATTTAAGCGATTGCTATAATTTCAGCTTAGGAATAGCTATGAAAGCCTTTTTCGATCCAATTTTTTTTTTAATTCGATTAAAACACTAAAATAAAAATGATTTTCACATGCTTTTTCAACTATAAAATACGACAGATCATTATGTTTTAAATTGATTTAATATACGCAAACTAAATTAGTATGATTGGCAATAAATGCCTTTCACATATCGTTAAAATAATATATGATTATTAAATGATATTCTATTTGTTGTTGCAAATCAGTCAATTTTATTAATCATCTTAGTATTTAATTGTGTAGAACCACAAAATCATGCTAAATCTGAATCAAAATGGTCGATTAAAAATATTAATACTTCTGATCCTCCAAATTTTTTGATATGGTATTTTTTAGCACTACGCTTGAACCCGAAATTTTAAAATAAAGGTTCAAAAATTTTAATCTATCTGAGGAATATCATCACATGGATTCAATGTGATACCTTTATTTTAATTTTTAAATATGGATATTTAGTATCCAATGATACGTTTTATTCTGCATAATCAATATCTATATAATGCGTATTAATCTTCATAGGATATTAAAGGCAAAAGTAGTTAAAATGCATGCAAATTGACCGTCAAAACTGTATTTAATACATACAGAAGATATTGTGAAAGTATTATAAAGTATCTGAGCACAATATTTTGATCTAACTTAAATATAAATAGCTAATAAGGTTTTTTTTAAATAATCATGTCAGTTTTTGTATTTTTAAGATATCAATTTCGAAATACTATTTAATTTTTATAAAATCGTCCATCTTTTTGTCAAAAATTTTCCATTTACAAAATATTCCAGAAGCAATATTATTCATTAAAAATATCGATCAACTTAATATAGCTCGCCAATGTAAATACACCAACCATTAGCATATTATAATGAACAGGCGTTCTATTGACAAATTTAACCGCTTATTCATTTTTCAACGCCTTTTGGACTCTCAAAAATCATGGATCATGGATATGTATTTGGGCGGTGGTCGATTAAAAACTGCGATGTTTCATCGTGCCCAATCAAATTTAATTTATTCATTTCAAAGCAAAATGGATATTCCATAAAAACGGAACCTTTCAATTGAATCGAATGACAGATTGAAATAAAGCTCCCGGCTAAGCTTTATTAGTTTTCATAACATCGGAGCTTTCATACCTTCAATACGGACGGGCGGCGGAGCTTTCGAATGTAATTAAGCCCAAAAATGGCACATCAAAAACCAATATTAGAGTAATTGTCATGGCTTTTGATCGATCTGCCCTATCGTTCGGCATATTCGAGACGGCTTTAATTGATCCGATCAAACATTGGCTTATTTAATTTTTCTCTGACCGAATGCGAAACGCTTTCGGGGTATTTCGAGCGCCGAAGTGATATGTTGACAGCTTCCATACAAATTTAATGCCATTTCCAGATAATCATATTTCCTGGAGAGACGTATATCCAATTTCCAAGGCTTGTGCAAAAGGCACTGTTTGAAGCCGCTCGTATTTAGATAGATAGACAGTTAACCAATACACGCCGGAAAATATGGAAAGGTTTTCCCGATGTGGAACGTTTATGGTAAGCGATATCTTTCCAAGTCGTTTGACATCAATGCATTACGATACAGCGACGATCAAATTTAATACAAAAATACTTCATAAATTTGATATAATTAAATTCGCCAGAAGGGTTGTAAAAAGATTAAGCACTTACAGTATCAACGCCATGTTAACCCTTCGCGGTTAATTGTGACTGATATTAAATGCAGGCATTAAGTGTGTTTGTCATCGAAATAGATTCCAGCCTAAAGATAACACCACAGCAACATATTGAGGAAGTAATGATTAATGGTTATTAGGAAAGTTTTAGAATTACGCAATTATTATCAATTATGTATTGTTTCCAGAGAAACACGGCCGGAATGACAACTATTTAATCAGTTAATACAAATTGCAGTAGTTTTGATGTTTGCCTAAACAATTGGTAAATTTAAGTGATATACATGGTTTTCCTTTTAGGAACATTTTGAATATTAAATCGACATAATCGCCGTACAAAAATCAATATTCCACTCATGATGGATAATTGTCTAATATTGTATAATGCATTGTATTGATTAATGAAACTGATAATGTTACAGAAAAAATCTATACTTCAATGAACGACATATTATTCAAATTGGAGCAAAACTTGTCAAAATCAGTAAAAAATAATGATTGTTACATATCATCCATTAATAGGCAACCCTACATGATTTTATTAATCGCCTCAGTTTTTCCATTTTAAAATCCAGAAAATCAGGATCTACCTGGATCGAAGCAATCCGATTGGTCGAAATTGTCGGTATCGGTAGGGTGAAAATGGTTTTCTATAGTATATATTTGCGCTCAAATCTTTATAATGAGGGTCTAAGATCTAATATTTATTTAATTTCTTAAAGAGGTAAGATACAGAGTTGTGCCTGAATTTCAGTGATTCAGAAAGAGCATTTTTACACGTTAAGTTTGGAGAGAAACAGAGACGTAGAGAGTATTTTGCGTACATCGTACGATTGTATAGATCGTTGACCCAAATTTATCGACTAATAATGATATATGAATGATATAATGAATTGATTTCAAGTGTATTGTTTATGTTGAAAAGAAATGACAGAATATTATGTGCTATCGACAGTGTTTATTTATTTATATACAAGCTTCATACACACTACGACGGTTCTGACAGATAAGTGGATTTGTACGGATGATAAGTAGCGAACATACAAATATAGCATATTCATCTTTGATCCTATAGCATGAACTATCTAGTGCCATTTTTTGCTATGGTATAAATATATTTTTAATAAAATCTCTTAGTTACGATTTAACAATTTTCTATCATTCTCTGATTGATCGTTGATTTCAGCTGTAAAAAATACATTCCGTTATTTTGTATTCATCGGTCCAATCGTAGGTCTTTCACATAGTACCATACATGGAAATGTCCAGGTCTAAACCTTTTACACCCCCGAGTGGGCACTCGGGGGTTTCCGGAGTCGGCGCATCAAATTCAAAAAAAGTCCGCATTTTTCTCGACTATGTATTTATATATCGTGTCTGAGTCAACATTTAAGGTTTTCGCGAAAAAAGGGATGATTTATTCGGGGATCGCTCCATGGTTTATGTTTATACTTGGCCCTGTGATGTGCGTGGTACGAAGATGGAATGAAGGGTTGGAGTTCAAAATTACTAGAGTAAATTTCACCGCCCGAAGTTATAAAGGATACGTGACGCTCCCGTCATTATAAATTATGTTTGATGCGAATATTTTACATACAAACAGCGTGCAAATTATCTATATGGTTAATGTACGCTATTAATTATGGTAGACATTAAATAATCATCGGGAGCGATGTCTCTAGCGTTGATTATCAATGGTTTGGATACTGTGGATATATCATGCTCTTGATCGTTTATAACATCTTTCATCGGGAGATTGAACCAGATGTTGGTATAGTGGGCTGGTTTTTGAATTTTTATGGATGAGATTTGGATTCAAATTTGAATTTTTTATTTAAATTTGATCCACCGGAGTAAATACTCAAATAATAATTGAAATCAGAAAAGATTGTCTGGAGTTTTTTTAACATCCTTATTTTTCTTGGATCTTTTTGATTATGCAATACAAACCCTATTAATTTTTATTTAAAAAATGGCTTCAAAAACTATTGATTGATTCGAGTTCTATGACTGATTTTATAGAAAATGAATTCAATGTTGACTATAGTTATTACACGTCTTTTTCCATCCTCTATAAAATTCTGGATTCAAGATCTGAAAAATACGCTAAGTTGATTAATAAATTCGAGAAGAGGCATTTATAACTATGACTGGATCTTGTTATAGGTGAAGGATTAATTACTATATTTTTCCTATTAATATAAGTCCCGATTTCTAAATAAAATCTCTTATAAAGATCGTCTATGTTAAACAAAAAAAAGCCATTTTTCAATATTTTTTATCGGCAATGTTATGAAAAAATATCCTGAAACAATCCCATTTTGATCTTATATTGAATGAATTAATGAAATCCCTACTTACTCTAATCCAATTGAATAAAATCGCCATATAAAAACTAGAATTTATTTTTAATGCGTAAGTATTATCCTTAAAAAGTGAGTCTCTCCATAAGTAGCAATGATATTCAATATTAATATATGATATACAAAATTTTACATCATGTAAATATACTAAGACACTTTATGGTTCTTAAATGCAAATTATTTTTCGCGATATTTAAAAACGTATTTTTATGGTTGGTTCCATCCTCATAAATATTTTTCATAAGTTCGACTCTTCAGCGGTGCTTTCATGCCCGTCTTTTTGAGGGATGGTGGTGGCCATCTTGTTTTTGCTAAAAAATGGTGTCGTTCACCTCTCGTCGGCTTTGAGGACATAATCCAGGATCAAAGGTCTCGTATTTTGTTTCCATGCTAATTTGATATTTCCCGAAATCCCCTAAATACTATAGAATGAATGGAAACTTTAAATTCGTCCAGGGACAAGCGTTTTTCATCCCTTTTTCTGCGACCCGTATTATGGAGGGGTTGTTTTTTAAATTTATATTTAAAATGGCCGAGCTTAGAAATGTGGTCAATAAAATTCGAGTTTTATCTACAAGCAATAACATTTGTAAGCATGTCGTAAAATATCTTCAGCGCGTTCACAAGGGTATTGCATGATATTAAAAATATCTCAATATGGTATTGCAATTTGGGGGCGAAGCCACCAAAGATTCCTCTCCCCGTGGAAAAATATTTTTAAGCAGATGTATTTTTTATATGGTGAAAATCTGATTTTTTTGTGAAATATGCCTTGTATTATAGATAACGCTGATAAATAAAATAATTACTGATAACTTAAATCATCGTACATCATTATTGGCACTCTTGATGGATTTAAAAGACAAGAAAAATCTGATAATAAGCCATAAGCAATGATGAATTTGTATAAATTTGTACCGGCTCAGTAGAGCCGGTTGTTGAAATTATTCGACTTTAATTTCATATTGAATAATTATTTTTATAATACTTCACGCTGTCGTATTATTATTCATTAAATTCTTATTGAATGTATACCATCATAATACCTTCGCAGTTTGAACAAGAAGGCGAGCTAATCAATATAAAGCTTTTAAATTTATGATGATCGTTTATGCTCGGATATTCTTATTGTAAAGATGTTTAATCTTAAAGGTACTAATATAATGGATGGACTTGATATTCTAAAAAGGTACAAAATTATCTTATTAGACGTTGCTACAATGCGAGCCGGTTGATGGAATTTCGCGAGCCGGTTAAAGTTAATTCAAATATTGGATTTATCAAAATTGCTATAAATATAAAATAAAATAATAAATGACCTATGCTATTTGATAAAAACGTTTTGCATGTAGGTTGTAAATTGGCAAAAACACGATATACACTTTGATACCACCGCTTTGTAATGCTGAAAGAAGTCATGGTACATACGCTATACCACCGTTGTACTATTTATATTATGCCTAAATATTTAAAGCTATTATGACATGGGATGTAATATAAGCTCAAAATATTGAATAGCTGCAGATTTTAGAAAGATAAATGCCAAAAAAATGAGTAGCATTAATTTTATGCCTTTTCAATCAATTACTCAATTATTTTCTGGTCCCCTATATATGAAAATCAATAATAAGTATTAATATATTTGTAAAAAGTCTCTCCAAAATCTAGATCTATACATAAGACACTAAAATATTATTATTTTCTATTTTAAAGGATCATATTAATTGATTTTTAAAGTTTATGTAATACAATCCACTATTATGGGATACATTTAAAATAATTACGAAATATCACGTTGCCATAATGTTTGAAGTATGCCAAAGTATTTGAATAACGCATTACATTAGGATTTCTTTCTGCGAATTTATTTTCGACATTTCCTGAAAGTTTTCGCGATTTTACAATATTCAAATCCCAAGAGGAAGAAAAACTCTTGAAATTCGCTATAAATTTAATCTGTCGACATTCAGTAGCATTACATATTATTTGTACATTCACTCAAAACTTTTTTATTAACAAAGTCAGTTAGATTCATGTTTAAAAAATGATATTTAACAAATATTTGAGAAGCATATGGTTATGATATTTATACCGTAATAATATTGAGTAATGAAATTTTATTGAACTGTGTTCTAAGTGACTGTTTAGATAGAAATTTATAAACGAGTTCCACTCCTTTGTTGATCAATTCCAGTGCAGTAACTTCTAATAAATTAAAAAGGCTTTCAATGAATCAATTGATATTTTTTTATAAATAAGATTGATTTAATTTGGATGAATAATATTATAAAGATCTCTATGCGTCAGATAAAGGTTTTGTGCTTATTAATCAATTGAGGTATGTTTTTCGAATATCATGAAGTAACATAACAAAAATAGGACATTATAAAAATGAGAAGAGAAATGGAAGAAATCGCGTTTAAATGTGGAAGAATACGTGATTCGGTTTAAAAATATGGATTAAGATAATTTAAATCGACTACTATGTAATACAGTTATGTATAGTCACTGCATAATAGTATTTTTTCCGAATTAATTATAAATTTATTGTAAGAAATGATGCATAAAATATCATTTAAATAGTTTTAGTATTATAAACAGAATATAAATATAACATAAATACGGATCGTTGCGGCAGTGTTTACTTCATTCGTTAATAAATCATCATCATTTTTGGTGAAATTCGTTTTAAAAAAACCTGTACAGGCATCTGTAGGATTTGGATTTAACCCTTTGAGTAGTGAGCAAATTTTAAATCATCATAAATTTAAATGCTATATTTTTATGTCAACCACTTATCATCCGTACAAATCCACTTATCTGTCGGGACCATCGCAGCGTGTATGAAGCTTGTATATCAATAAATAAACACTGTCGATAGCACACAGTATTCGATCATTTCTTTGCGTAAAGATAAACAATACACTTGAAATTATTTTATTATATCATTCACAATCTATACAATCGTACGATATACGCAAGATACTCTCTCTGTCTCTGTTTCTCTCCAAACTTATCGTGCAAGATACTCTCCGTCTCTGTCTCTCTCCGAGATCAACGTATAATAATGCTCTTTCTGAATCACTGGAACTCGGACACAACTCTGTGTCTTGCCTCTTTAAGGGGTTAACGCTATACTTTTTCGTTGTTGGTTCGATCACATCGACACCAGATTAAGTTTCATTATAACACACAACTCTCTCAGGTATTATTTTATTGGTATTCGATGCTAAAGAAAGCTTCATGCCAAATGTAACACGCTTTACATATCACTTTTGTAGGGAATAGTTGTTCATCAGTATTCAAATTTATGTTGGTTTTGTAGTTTTTTTGACTTAACTTTGATCTAAACACATTAATTGGATTGTTTTTATAAAGGAATTGCGATAAATCGACCTTAAATGAAGATAAAAGTTTAAAGTGGAAAAATATCCTATGAACTTATTGAGTGATGTGTTAATTAATTTTGAAACCCTAATTTTTAGATGTTTTTTTCCATTGAATCAGAGTTCCTGCTCATGAAAAGTAAGTCCCCATTTCGAATTCCATAAATATGAAAAAATATAGTTGAATCAATTGGTTGAAAAGTACCACATGTATATATTATAGAATTGCAACTAATATTTTATATTGTAGCAAAAAAAATATCTATTTTAATATCATCCAGATTGTATTATTTATAAAGTGGGAGCTGTAAGAGGAAATATAATTATGTAGGTTTGCATAAATCAATTTTTGCAATGAAGGCATTTTTTGGGCAGATCTATGTCTTAATAATTTGAGGATGAACTCTCTTCAGATTTTCTTTCCCGGGAAGATAACGCACCGTGCTATAAATCCCGCGAAAACTCTTAATTATTTCAGAAGAAGGGAGAGACGGCTGTTCAAATGGCCTGCTCTATTACCAAGCCTAAGCCCTTTTGAACACTTGTGGAAGGTGCTAAAGGACAATGTCGTGATGCATAAAAGTTTCACTACGCCCTGTATAATATAATTAAAATTTAGGAAGAATGGCGAAAAATCAAGCTACGCTTTGCAAAAAAATATAGAGGACGCATAACTGTATTTATACGTCTTATCAGCTTATATATTATATTAGGTTCTCCCGAAAAAAATCCATTATTTTTGTATGCTCAAAAAAACGTGTTTTTTAATCGAAGATGAGTTATTTTACAGTATGGTAACGCACGCCCACATAAAGCCAAACTCACTTGTGAAAAAATAAAACAATTAAATCGGGAAGTTCTATCACATTCTCTGTATTTGCCAGATTGACATGTGCAAAAAATTCACATAATAAAGTTTTAAATTAAAAAAATAATTGATTTATTTCGGGATAACCTAATATATTCGAACTAAGCTGGAAGCAAGTTTAATGTTCATTTTTAAACGATCTGTAGTACTTCAGAGACTAATTAAACGTTTCATTTTATGGCTTTAACAAATCAATCTTCTATGCTTATCGCAATCATTAGTTCCATGCTTCCATGGGTAATGAATTGAGCTTTTTGACGATACAATAGAATGAAAGTGTTCGATGCGGATTTCACATAAATAGGGATGGAAAAGGCCGCGGGGTCACGGGGCTGCAGGATATCACTGCACCAATGAAAGAAGCAACATGAACGACGCATAACAGAACACAGCCACACGAAATGTCACACGTCGCTACCACTAAAATTGTCATTTGAAAGGAGTGAATCAAAATGGCGCCATGTAACCGCAATCGATAAAGAAAGTGGAGTAAGCTACGCCCGACACGGCATTCCTCAGGGGAAATTGTACTTTATGGACATCGTCGACGAACTCACGTAAAAGGGCTGCTTTACAATTCTAAAAAGAGTGTGGTCGAGACCTAACGTCGTCCTGCACCCGCCCACACACGCACACTCATATTCCGCCCAAAGACACGCAAAGATTGAAATTCATGGATACGACTGTGGCAACTCTGCTATGGGATCAGACTTCTTGCGACACTCAAGACCGGATTCCATTGCCGAATTCGACTATAAAGTTTTTCAATGAAATTCATCCGCGTGCTCGAGAAAAGAAATGGGACTGTAAAAATGCGATCATCTATCTGAGCTATCTGAATTAGTTATGAACAATAGCCACGAATAAAACAAATAGGCGCATTGACTCACTCCACGCGAAGCATTTTACGCCAACATCCAATTTTGGATGCAGACTGGCCTTTTTAATACGTTTAAATCGGCTCGTGGGCAGGGCTATCAATTTTGCTCCACGATAGCCAACGAATAAATACATGCATTCGACCAATATATTTAGAAATTTATAATTTTAAAATAATTATTTAAAAACCTGATATTGGATTGCCCAGTTTATTACTTTCCGTTTGATGGTGTGTTTTCATTTCAAATATTATTATTTATAGAAATTAGGATGCAATACTAAATTTACGATCGAAAATAATATAAAAACTAAGTGAAAATAAACTAAATAATAGACAATCTATATCTATTGTATAAAATGAATGTGTGTCGCGGAACGAAGAGTTTGCTAGGTATACATTCTTATACCGTTCATCCGATTGCAATGAAACTTTGAAAAGTTATTGGGTGTATATTTGAAAAGGTTTTTATATTAGTACGAACATTATTTGTGTGTGGAATTTGTTTTGCGATATGTTTAACGGATGCACCATATTTGTTTGATGAAGTGAAACGGGGTCGCGGGACGAAAAGAGGGTAGAAGGATTCACACATAATGCGGCGGAGAGAGGGAGACAGTCGGTCTTCGAGATGAGAGAGAGAGTGTACGCAAACTTTTGAGTCCTAACTTCTCAGTCCGTGCTACGCATGCCTCATAGCAATACACCGCGTAACTATACTAATTTTTGTGCGTTTTTTTTTTTTCTTCAAATATTTTCCGGGTACTCGCTAGTGCTTTTATAAAAAGTGAAGATGAAGACATCGTAGAAGATCTTGACGATCTGGTGCACAATATGAATATTTCTTCTGATTAAGATTCAGGATCTGAAAGGATAGCCCAACTTATAAGTACCATAATATTTTTTATCCACAATTATTTAATTCGAAAATCTATTGTCGGGAATTCAGCAAACCTATAAAATGAATACAGCTCTAGAATTTTTCATACTATTCTTCAACACCGATTTGAAGAAGTTTGTTTGGCAAAAATCATATTAATAAAAAGATGATTGAATAATTCCATTATTTCCACCCCATTCTTCAGAATGCCTAGAGATTTATTTAAGAACAATTAAGTAAGATGCATGTGAACGGGGAAACATCCCCAGGTAGTGTAGGATCAAATCCGGGATGCATTTAAGCGTCACGTATGTTTTCACCATAGCTTTTGCGATAAAAAGAGGGACTGGGCTGTGTACTCCAGAAAACCCTTTTTAGTAAAATCAACACGGTTATCCCTCGTGTTTTTCCACTTTCTTCCGAAAAAATCGGCTCAGTCATTATAAATCACCCACTCTTTCTATCGAGGTGATTTAAAGCGTTTAAAATATAGTTCAAAGGCCAAGTTGCCTTCAATATCGAGCGCATGAGCAGGTGAATGTATGATATATGTCGAAATGGATGTTCTCTTTCCTATGAATGAACATTGAAGAGGCCATAGTCCTGCAATGGGCTGTTTGTGGCTAAACTATACTAATGATGAAGAAGCGCTTGAACAGAGCGTATTGATGTATTCGAATAGCTTTGTAATTTTTAATCAACCAATGCGCGGTTTCAATCAGAACGTCCACAATTTAAACGTTCGTATGTTAATATATAATCAATCAATACCAAATATCACCATTTATGTGAACTGATTCAGTATATTATTTGTGGATCTCATTGATAATTTCAGCCAAGAAATATTTTAAAAATACATCATATAGAAAGCCATATAATCATTAAGTTGTCATTTTCATCGAAAATTCGTCCTCTTTAAGTAAAAAGTCCTCAAATCATATACTATATTCGTTACATTTAATTGGTGTATACCACTTTAAATGAATAAATTAATACCGAAACGCAATCACGTTCGATGATGCCACTGCATATTATTATCACAATTCAAACAGCAAAATGTCAATTAACTGCCCTTATGCGCTTATGTCAATACATTGATAAATCATATAGCAATATGAATATTCATATCACCCCAGTAACACAGGTATATTACACAGGTGTATTACACTGTTTTCATATTCATAATTTATATAAAGCGAATATCCATACAAATTCTGGACTTAATCATAATGATAGTGCAAAAAAAACGGTCTCAATGAGTTATTCGGCTCGAAATATTAAAGCATGCAGTATAACAATAAATTGGTATTGATCGAACTGATTGAGCCATTGGCGTAAAGCATGTTTTAATATCCAATGCAGTGCTATTGACACAAATCCACTGTTAATTGCTCTTGTAAAATACGGTTATATGGATTCACGAACGCATCGTCTACTATGAATCTATCTTATACGAGGTTCGAAATTCATTCAAGATTGTAGTAAGCGTTCCCGAAAAAAAATAGACATATTTACTAAAAAATACTTTGATAATATCGATAATTTATCATTATGAGCACTTATGAACTTATTTATTCGACTGCTTTTCAAGATTGTTTACAGGCTTTCATTACAATTAACTTTAAAATTTCGGCATTGTTTAACATTTAAAGCCTTTGTAATGAGCGATTTTAACACTTTTCTAATTCCTTCTTGAAATTTTAACTTCTTCCCATCAAAAAAGCATCGTCTATAAGAAGAATGTACTGATTTATTAGCCAATTCCTAACTTTTATCTATTTTGGCAGATTCTATGTTAGCCGATGTAATTTCTCTTCAAACTTCTATATTATGTAGTGAGAATCGTTGTTTTATTATTTAAGCCATCTTTTACAAGCAAAATGATCTTGATTAATATTTCTTAATGATTTTTTCTTTAATTTATCGACTCTTATGGAACTATATCTGTAATCAAACACAAGGATAAAATTACTTAAGCAGGAATTTTATGTAGAAGAGAATTTATGATTAAGAGGCGATTTTTTTAAAACCAGAAACTTTATAATAATAAATTACAATCAATAATATTATCTTGGGTGATGAATGTTTTGAAATGTTGGATAAGAACAAACAACGAAACAATTTATGATCGAATACATATTGCCAAACATTTCATCAACGCAAATATACTAAGTTTAAATATCAGACCAATTAATGCTTAAAAATTCTTTGCTTGAAGTTAGCTTTTGGATGAATTAAATATGATATAATATTTCTAACAAATCCAGTTTCAGCCTTTTCAGTCGAAATTGTTCGCACCCCCAGGCTCTTTTGATTTTCTTTATAAAACGATGTTTGATTTTTTTCCCTACTTATTTTAGATCGCAGGAAGTTTTATTTTAAATTTATTTTTTCACCTCAAAGGCGAAAAACATCTTGGATTTTTGTTTTTTCTGCACCTGACATTCTTTATTCCGATTAATTCTCTTAAGGGGATGTTTTCATTAAGCATGAAGAAAAAAATAGACTTTCACACAATTACTTCAACATAATCTAACAAGGTTTTTGAGTGAAGCATCCCTTAAAAGCGCCACATTTTCTTAATGGACTGTTTTCGTTCTTCGATGGATTGTTTTCCATCTAATCAAAAACGTTTTGTATTTTAATCCTCGAAATAATTCACATACAATAATTTCATTTGCATGCTAAAAATGACAAGATGATAGTTGCTTTGAAGCATAATAATATATTTACGGACGTATATTTCCAAGAAAAAATATTCAAAACATGCTGAAGAATTTTGATGCTTATTTCATACACGTTTCAGTGACAATTTTCTAAGCTGAAAGCTGTTCCAAGAAACGTAGAAGGCACTCGAGTTGGATAAGAGGTCAGCGTTTGGGGTAGTACTGCACTGTTCACAAAAATCAATATTGCAGAACACTATAAGGACATAGAACCATAGACCTAGTCCTGCAGTGTTTAAAATTTCATCATTCGACAGAAATAATTTCCTCCATTATAATTCGACATGCGGTCATCATCGGGTCAAAGTTCATTGAATCCTTTCACATATTCGACGAATCAACCATCTAAAAATGTCCAAAATCGTACTTTTTCAGCACTCACACAACACTGCACAAAGACGAATATCAAAAAGAATTCTTACAAAAAATTGTACACATTTATGACCTCTTCGTATGGACTTTTCCATAAAACGTGAGTACACCTGACCTGACCTATATAGCTTTTTTTTGTATGCAGACGTTGCATAGAGCAATGTTAAGTTCTGATGTAAATTTGCATACATTGCGGTAGTTCAACTCACATGAAGAGGAATACATTTTCTCTGCTCCTACATTAATAATACATAGGATTTAGATCGATTTTATTAAAATTATAACGTAAATTCACACATGAAAAACTATTTACGGAGTTTCATCTTGATGAAACATCCCAATTGAAAAATATAAAATGAACACGTAGTTGCGAATATATTGGATCTGGATTGAATAAAGTGCCCCACATGTTACATGCATGAATCTCCACTAATTGACCTAATTTATAAAGCACTATTGAAACGTGTAAACCACTTTTGAACGCTGAAAAAGCTTTAAAAATTACCTCAGATATTGCAAAAATGTGTAACGTAATTTTATGTGTGTGTTACATAGAAGATGTGCTAGTTTTACCGTGATATTAATGGCATGGGATGGATTAAAAACTATTTGTATACAAATTTGATCGTCGAAACTAATTTTAATATAGTGGATTAATTTCTGGACTCTTATTATAAAAGTTTGAGTTCAAATCCAGACTGTGGAAATGTTTTTACCGTATCAAAAAATTGGATGATCGGATATGTTAATATCTCCGATCAATCGCCTCGATCTATGTTAATCCTGATTTATTGGGCACTCTAAGAAGACGATTTCAACCAAATGTTGATGGTTTTATATAATTCATATTCTGAGGGGCTATATATGTTTATTCAAGAAATGAGCTCACAATCAAATGGATTGATATTTCGGAGAAGAATATTTTTTCGCTTTGATTTATTTGATATCACGGAATTATTGTCAATAAGTGATACTTTTCACAAAGATCAAAAATATTTTAATACCATTAATTGATTGCGAACCATCGACGATTGAATCAATATGATTAATATTTTTGTATCATCTACAGAGGTAGAAATAACCCAGCGAAAATGTCTACACTGCAAATCCAAATGTGCTTGACACAACTCTTCAGTCTTTTGTCTCAGTCACTCTTAACCCTTAAATGGATCATGTTACCGTTTAATAGATTGATAGAAGTTGATAGATTTTAAAGCGACCACATATAAAAATATCATAAATCAATGATTTACCTGTTAAACAATTTCAAATTGCATTCATAAATTTAATCAGTATCGTCACTAATTATGATTTCATATATCTTAAAAAGTCTTCAATAAGTCCATCAAAGCTAAATAAATAAGAAAATCTGCTGTTTGCAAAGATCTATAGGATCATAAATACACTTCATCCCCGAGCCCTCAGCCTCACGTACGTTCATAACGTTATTTACATATCAATCATATCTACCCTTGAATATAATTTCGAAATACTTCCATCGTGAAATTCATCATGTTCTCCTTGTGGCAAATAAATCATATCACATCGATAAATCAAATAGCATTAAACGGACGCAATTTCTCTCAAGGAATCGAATCGCACTCTCATTGTTGTCACTGGTTTGGATGCTGAGCGCCTGTACCAGGATATTGAATCCAAGTAAAAGCGTCCAAATGAAAGCAAAGAATCTGATAAAATTTTCATTCGTTTTTCCGAAAGTGGATCAAAAATATTGAATGCATTTGAATATTGCATCCCTTTATTCCCATCTCGTCGAAATGTATTAAACATCAGTTCGATTGAACGAACTTAATAAAATATAGCATGCCCTCATCGATTCCCGATATTACAATGCAAAACCGAATGAATACATAATTTATTTTCGAATTTGATTCCTTATTTTGTAATTCGGCGGAAAATTAATACTTATCAGAATGCGGGATAATATTACTTTTCTCCAAGAATACGCTACTTTTCCATGAAATTAAACAAGGCTTAATTTATTATTTAAGAAATATGAGCACTTGATAATAATGCTTTCGCCGTATGAAATGGTTATACGGACAAACAGTATTTTATGGCATGATATTTTATAATGACTATACAATCAATTTATTTGGTATATATTATACAAAACTTTATCGATATCGAGGTCAAATTATACATATTTTTTAAAATTATAGGCGTAGTAAATCTTCATAGGTGATAATTCAAATGATAAATGATTTTTATGTGATGGTTTACCATTGATTAGATGATCCTGTTTAGGTTCATCAATCATCTTAAATATTTCAAATCCAGAAAATCTGGCTGAGCCTGGATCCAAACGATTAATATAATATCAACATGTCCATATTTACGAATTTAATATTATGGCTGTCGTTCATTAGAATACAACAGGATAACTCCCCATTTGAAAATTATAACACAAAAAAAGCATTATTCCCAATGGAATAAAATATAAAATTGACAGCGTCCAATTAAATGTGACAAACGCGTTCAACTTTGTTGAAAAATATTTTATACGAATTTGCACAAATATAATATATGTGAATGTAATATTAATTTTGTTGATATACTCGCCCTTATTTTTGTATTGTAGATTGGTTCTATGGAAAACCGCGTAAAAAAGGATATGGTACTCATACATAATCAGATTTAAAGTGCAGACACAAGCTGTTCACTATGGAATTATGTCCTCTTTATTTTAAGTCTAAATGTAATATTAATTCAACGAATTTGAAGCAGTCTTTGTATTCCATCCGTTCAATATCTTCACACAGCAGCTTTTCAATGGTTTCAATTCCGATAGACATTGCTTCTATAAGAATCCACGCTTCTATATCTTCCATATAATGAAGCCATCGCTCGAATGTTCAGCTTAATATTTGATAATCATGGTTTTATTTTCATTTATACCATTGACAAATTTATGCAATCATCATTTGAAATCAAGTTGTTTTTATTTTTAAGCTGAAGATTTATATGTTGTACCATATCAAAAGCTTGTTCGTGGTCCAAAAACAATCGTCGCTATCCATATTCCAGCAATTTGGCATCAAATTCATATTTAAATTCAAACTAAGCGTACACTCAAACCTCTTTTTGTGCGATATTTTTTATTTCATAAAAAGTACGTATCGAGATATTTTGGATAAAATAAGAAATTAATCATCAACACTAATTTATTGCTATTTGTTGCATCTTATTGTTTCCTGTTTTTTTATTAACTTTTTTAATGCGATTTTGGATATATTTTATATGGCTCTTTCAAAGTTATGCGGTTTTTAAATTTCATGGAACACATCTTCACGTTTTATATGTAAGTCATAGCTTTTTTGTGTTATAAATTCTATTATGCATGATTTTGAAGTAAATTTTAAGAAAATGGCTCATTATGAATATTATACGGTATTCATTACAACATTGTTATTCTTAGCTTGGGTAATAAAAGTTGATTTGAGACATTTAGCAAGACACCAGAGTCATAAATTTAATTAAATAGGCTTTGAAGAAGCTTAAGAATTGCATGATCCTGTATCACAGCTCTTATTATTTTGGATAGTATTATGAATAAAAATTAAGAAATTTAGGATATTGAATTTATAAATAAATTTGTAGAACATCAAAAATCGATCGTACAAAAATATCTCCTATAGAAAGACAAAAATATTAGATTGTCCCGAAAGAAATCCATTATTTAACGTTTTCAACTTTAAATTTCATTTTTATATTTTTTTCTTCATCATTAACAATTAAATTCTAGCTCTTTTGCTTCTCGCAGAAACATTTCGACTACAAATAGGATCCACATGTTTTTTTTAATTTTGGCATTATGTGGGCGTTCTGTAAAATAACTCCTCATTGATTAAAAAGCCATTTATATACGTTTTTTCATGCCATCTATTAATTTATGAGAATCTTAATCAATTAAAGATCGCAGGATATTTCCATCAAAATTTGACTATCGTTGTGATTTTTGAGACACTAAAATTGATACGTGTATCATTAGTATTGGTCCATAAATTTAATTGATAGTGTTTGTGGTTTTGATCGTGTTTAAGCCCCGAACAAGAAAAATCAGCAGGCAACGTAGAATATATTTGTTGGCTTCATCATGTCTACTTTTCATATAAATATTTTAACGTATAATTTTATTCAATTAGCTAAAATATACATATGTTACTTTTATAATTTTGCTCAAGGTAACTTTAATTTTTTTTTTTTTTGGTATGAAGTTTTATGTAAATGTTGAGATTTTAATTAAAATTATGTACGAAACCTGGATGTATCCTGTTGTTTCAGACGTAATTAATTTTTCTTCATCCTTATTGCATTCTGTAATGAAATACAAACAAAGAAATGGTATTTTTGGATTAAAATTACAATGGTTTGCCACACCTGATACGCATTGCGTACAGCTGCGCTAGAGCCTAGACTGAGTGGCGTCTAGAGCGAGAAAAGCCTTCTTTCGCCGATACCGCCCCAAGCCAGACAACCCTTATAATATTTTTAGTGGTTGCTCATCCTGAAAACCTAGGCCTGGGGATGACTGATATGACGCAAAATTGATATAGATTAGCCACAATATTATCCTTTGACAAGAAGCCCATGAACATTAAATAGCGTCCGATTTATTTCCAGAGGAGAAACGAATTCGGGGAATTCCGAGACAAAGCAATGAAATCGATTTCATCCGTTTAAATTATGAGGCATTCATCAATATCTATTTAAACGCCAGCCGGAAAAATCGATGGTTAATCCATAAATAGAAAAGGCGAACATAAACATAATTGGGGGATGGCTTTCGAATTGCTCCATCGATACACCCACGCTCAAATTTTGTGTTATTTTAAAGCTAGTATTAATCGTTTACAATGCTAAAATGACGCAAATGCCCATCACAAACATTAAGGCACAAAAAATGTTTTAATTCGATGGAAGCCTTCGTAATTCTTCGTTTTCGCTGGTGTATTATGTTAAGTGCTTTTTCGCGTCGATGTTTTTCCACCAAAAAACAATCTCCGTATATCGAAGGACCATATCTGCATTCACATACTCATCGTCATATTTCCTCAAATTCTAAATATAGTCAAATTTAAATGGCCGTATAGCCAAAATAATAATTTCATACGTAACGGCCCATCGATCTGAAAAATGTTACACAATGAACTGTCCATTAAACGGAGCGATAGTGAAAATTCGCTTCAAATCAATTAAAATAGGGATGAATAATCCTTAAAATAATTCCACGTATTTCGTTTTATATAAGATTTTAGAAAAATAAGACGTAAGACGTTATATATGCTTTGAGTATACTTAACAATTTTTGGGTACATCATAAATATAAACGTGGTAGGATAAATTGACTCGAACGAAACGAAAAGTGAAACTCCAGCATATATCATAGAGAAGCTATGCGCATGCGTCGCGCCAACTCTATTATGTGTGTGTGCGTCTATGCGTAGCATAAAGCTACCACTAGATCAGTAGCATCCTTATTTTATTATATATTACACAAAATACAGCTTAATCTTTTAGCTAAAATTTTACGTTAAAAAATTGATATAACTTTAAAAGAAAATATTTTAAATTTTATGCATTCGTTATGGCTTTCGTATACATATTTACGCGATATTTCGTGCAAAATGATTCGATATCGTGTAGAAATGTTTATAGAACGAATCGCATAAAAGTATTATATAGCAGACCCGCGGTAATCCGATCCCAGTCTAATCCGGCGCCCCCTATAATCCGACATCCCAATATAAATATAGTATATATGTAAAGCTTCGCCAATGTAAAAAATGCAAAAGTGCGATTCTGGACCGCCTAAATCGTAATGATATTTTTTATTTTCATAATTTATACCACCACCATAATCTTTGACCAGACAAAAGGCAAATTTTTAAGAAAAATAAACATCCAGAGGTGGAAAAAGCTTTATTTATATGGTTTCTTCGGGAAAGAAACAGGCATATACAGGCATCCGTCATTTTCTATCGAGGTTTGCTTAACTTTCACAATGCAGATATATCCGTCATACCCACTTTGCAAGGACTTTGGTCTTGACGGATATATACGTCATATCCACTTAATGGTATATTTCATCATTTTCATAATTTTTCGGACAAGTTTAATTTTTCTAAAAAAATCCGTACTATAAGGGGTCGGGAGCAGTACTCTATAGTGCAACAAATTGGAAAATCCGACACCGTCTTGCAAAACGTTTATCGGATTATCGCGGGTCTTCTGTAATGTGCATCAAAGAGTTGGTTCAAATTACCCCTAACCACTATGCTTATACGATTTTATGTATTTTAACTATTGGCTACTTGACTAGTACTTGTTTACAGATTAAATACTTAAATACTTTTTTAACAGCATGCTGATGCTCACTTTATCTATGCATAGTCGACCCTACCCAACAATATGGGGCACGATGAACCTTTCCGATTCGGAGCCAAGAAGCTTTAGGAACAGAACAAGGACAAAAAAAATACCAAATATATGACCTCGAGGAGAGGCATGTGAAGAACTTCTTTTGCAACGTTAACGGCATTGTCTTCCGTTAACTTCTATATAATTTTGAAATCGCCGAACTGAGAGAGTCAACATAAAATAGGAAAGCACTCAATCTTGAATTCGCTTAGGTAAGTTACGCGTGGACCCTCAGTTGGTGTAGGAGGGGCTGGGATCTTTACACTCCAGAAAGTCCTTTCCAGTAGAATCAAAAAGGTCGTCTAGAGTAGTTTTCCACTGTCTTCAAAAGAAACTACTGTCTTTACAAACCTCCCACACTCCCTATCGAGTTAGTCGCGAAAGCGTTCGTCAATACGTTCATTCAGGATACCCGCTGGGTGACCGTTCAAAATGAAATTCGATGGTAATGCTATCTTCAATATTGAGCGATTGAGGGGGTGAATGTATGATACAGACATGATGGATGTAACCCCTTCCTGTGAATGGCCCATAGTTCTGCAGTGGCCCACTGTTTGTGGCTGCACTATGATGATGATATGGGAAGATCGTATTATTTCTTATATTCCTGATGTTTTAATGCAAATATGTCATAATTGGAATATTAATTCAATTTAAATTCTTATATGGATATTGTTATATTTTCATTCGAAAGAATTTCGCTAGGGTCTAAATTAATTTAAAAGATAAAACTTGGATAATCCCACCCCAAGTAAGCATTTATACGACATGCCCTTGACCGACGATCGCTTTATGTCCGTTTATTGCGCAAACTTTATGAACATTTCTCTTGTAAAAGCGAAGATAAAAACATAATTTCAGCTTGGATCGTTTGAATAGATAATTCAGTGTAATCTCGAGCTCGAATGGCTGCGGAATGCTTTTGTGGAATAACGTCAGCGATGGATATCGAATGCAGTGACGTCACATCGAATCTGTCCATTCATACTGGGATCGACCTTTGAGGGGGTGGTGCAAAGACTCCTCTTTTCGCAACCTTGTTATCCCGGCGATGTCCTTTATTGCGTCGAAAAAATGAGCGAGTGTGTTTGCGTTTCGGATTTAATTGAGGTTTAAAGGTTAAATTATGATTGTTTCTTGTTTGTGCACAGCCTTCACATTTGCGCGAGGTCATTCTCTAGCAACCCTTTTCTCTTTTTGTTTCGAAAAATATTAATTTTTGTAGTCTTGTTTGTATAATTAAGAGGCTTTTCGGCGTCCCGACGCGTAGATTAATTTTGTTACGGCTCGTTTCATTTTCGGCGGAACATTAGCGCTGCACACTTCGTTTAATCGCAATCGATATTTCTTAATTAGGACAGGGGCTGAGGGTATCCCGTCGCTAAATTATAATAAAGCTAAATATCCAGAAAAAGTATTATGACGATCTGCGTATTAATCGTTGGCGTTGGATAAAATGACGATAACATTGCAGTCGATTGAGCGCATTACACCCCACGCTTCGGTATTTTTACTTTTAAGCCAATCATGCAATAAGGGATGATTAAATGGTTGCGATCGTAGTTTGGATGGATGGATGAGTTTTATGGACAAGTTGTGGATCTTGTATGTAATTAGTGCGTTATGACGAAGCTGTCATTCGCGAGGAGTCGACGTCAGCTGTTGAAGAGGGAGGGCGTTCGCAAGTCGGTGGGTGGTTCTGGTTATCCGGAAGCGGCAGCGGATATGACATCCGCATGGAGGCGCATGCGCAGTGGGTGGCGCCGCTGCTGCCCCCTGGCGGCCGCAACCGCTGCACAAAGCAAACACAATCGATTCGTCAAACTCGCCGGCGACGCTTACGTAACGAAAGCCTCGTCGTCTACGAGGAAGGATCAATATTCACGTGCGTGATCGATCGGTAACGTCGGACCGATCCTTGGAGGCCTAATCGGTGTCCGATGGTTTCCGTTTCCGCCCATCTAAATAGAGTCATCCGGATGAGGCACGACAATCATCGTCATTACAAGAAGAAGTCTTTTAGCGAATCATTTAAAGCAGGGCCTCTCAATTTATTTTATTAAGTCTACGATGCACAATATACAATATTTTTTAAAATTAAAATCAATGAAATTAAAAGAGTGTTCGCAGAACCCAAAAAGTCATAGAAGAAATGGTCAATATTAACTCTTTCAGATCTTATGTCATATCCGTTTGAGGTATCAATTTTTCCCAGGGCTTCGAATCGTTAATTTTTTTCATTTCCGTTAAGATTCCCGTTCAGTTTCAAATACATATTCTTTTCACAGCTTTCGTTCTGGTAAATATAACGGTTTTTTCGGCTCTCGATTCAAGTCCTCCTCTTACCCCTTTGAGTAGTGAGCTAATTTAAAATCATCATAATCTTAGATGCTATATTTCTATGTCTGCCACTTATTATCCGTACAAATCCACTTATATGTCAGGATCGTCAAGGTTAATTTAATTTTTTTCAAAAAAAATTTTTTTTCTATTTAATTTTTGATACTCAGATACGTCTGTTCTCATGTTTTAATTGCCTTGGTTTTCAAAATAATCGAGTAAGATTTCAAGAAATCTTGTTATACAACGCAGAAATCACCACGAGAGTAAGATTGTAAAAATGTATCCGGAGTAATAAGAGCTTGATTACTAAAACAAACCTGTATAGTAGGATGATCGCGTATTTGCGAGCGGATTCCAATGATTCAAAAAGAACTCTCTTGTACGATAAGCTCGGAGAGAGATAGAGACATTGTGGGCAAACTGTTGGGCGACGAGAGTGTTAAACTAACTACCCGGCTTAACGCTTTGAATAGTGATCTAATTTAAAATCTTCATAGTCTTAGATGCTATATTTGCTTGTCCGCCACTTATCATCCGTACAAATTCGCTTATCAGTCAGGAGTACAACGGCGCGTATAAAGCTTATATTTAACACTCTCGTCTGTATCTGTCATTAAACAAATTAACAAAAAGTGCGAATAGACAGGGGTAGGAATGCAAGTTTTCAAGGCGATCTCGAAAGATATTTAGATAGTTGTCATCTGGAAGACATTATAGAAAGACGTTCGTAATGTTAACATTTGCAAGTCGTTATAGAAATACGTAACAATGAGACGCTGGATTCGATTTTCGGAGATCGGAACTTCAGAGACGCGCATATCTGGTGGAGGCAGCGACGAACAAGTTAAATAAATAAACACTGTCGATATCACAAAATATTCTGCCTGAGTGCTCTTTCTGGATCACTGGAATTCGCTCGCAAATACGCGATCATCCTACCATACAGGTTAACAATGAGCGTTTTTCTTCATAAATAATGAGTATTGAAATTATGAAATAAAAATCTGTATTTTAAATATGATATTATAAAATCGAAACCAAGTAGAAATTTGATGATTTGGATTATCCGTAATGGTGATGAATCAGATTTTCAATCATATATATCTTCCTTCAATAGTCAACAGTAGTCCACTATGGGAATATGTTACCGATAATGATGATTGTAGTCCATAATACATTTTTTGTTACCTAAAAATAATTAAAAGTTCAAATTCCACGAATGTGTTCTACACCGTTCCAAATTTTCAATTACTCTTTACCAAAGAATTGATCAAATACTATTATAATTATAAAAAAATGTTTGCAAACATATAGGGATCTGCTAAAACTTATTTTTATAGACCGTAAAGGGTTAAGGAAGACGAAAGAGAATTGGGCAAATTCGAAAATAAATGTTGCTAAAGTGGATTCGTTTTTGAACTTTTGTTATAAAGGTTTCATTACATTAATAAATTGTAAAGATCGATCATATTAATATTTATAATCGATCGTTTTTATCCAGGTTTAGCCTGATTTTCTCCTTCTGAAAATTAAATACTGGTACGATTACTAAATTCGAAAAAACTTAAGTTACTTGTTTCTATTCTACATCGTTTATTTACAAGAAAACTTATTTCTTCAACCAAATCAAATTGTTCATTATCTTCATTTTTCTAATACCACAATCACTTTTTGATAATCAAGCAACGATCCAAGCTTAAATTATTGTCGAAGAAATTATTCTTCTTGCTGTTATAAGACTGCCATATCATCAGAATTGTAATCAATATCACTAGATTTGTGTTAATTTATATAACGTCTGCAATTCATCAATACCGAATACAGCCAATACATCAAATTCTCTAACTCGACATTGCCGAATTAGCAATCTGATTATATTCATCCCTGATTGTAAAGATACCTAATATATCTAAGTAATATCAATCAATTGCAGCTGTCAACCAGTTGATAAAGGCGAATTTATGATTAAAAGCCAGTTTATTGCATTATTTATAAATGAAAGATATCAATCTGTTCTGACTTGATGTTATTAATAAAAATGGATATTTACAATGGGATACATACGGGAAAGTGGCATTGTTTTATGTTCGGCTGATAAATTCAATCTGGCTTAATTTAAACTTAACTAATACGTGTATCATATTTATAACAATTTTGAAGATACAATAGTATTGCGAATTTTTGCTTAAAGTCTACAAGAAGTCTTACTATTTATTTATAATTTTAAACAGCAAGTTACGACGAAAAAATAAACACCTACACAGGTCTTACATGTTTTTTTTCATTTTGAATAAAATGATTTCCTCTATAAATTAGAGTATAGGAGTACTAAGCTAAATGGCATATAAATAATAAAAGCCTTAATCTGATTTTGTAAGTAGGATCTTATATCATACAGTAAAACTTAAATTATCAAAATATCTGATTATTGGATTCAATTTATTTAAGTTTTCTATAAGTTTTGATATTGCATAAAATTCATACATAACCATCTTACATTGTAGTCAGTCAGTGCAAAATTTTATTAGACTCATATTTATGCTTACATAAAATAAGCTACGAATTCAGTTTTGGAACAGGGTATTCGTCTCATTTTTCTACTATTTTCATCTTCTCATTTCGAATTCAGTTACCTTCTTGGTATTTTAACGTCTCTTGGGTGCCATTTCAGCCTTTGTCCATCTTTCATCTATCCCGGCCGAATGTCCCGCCCATTGCCACTTCAAACCTTTCATCCTCTCAATGATATCGCAAACTTTCCCCATTTATCTGGCACACATAGAAAACTATTAGCCACCGCATCGGTATATCCAACAAACATTTTAATAAAATAATTTAATAATGTAACAGCTTCAAGCAACTCTCGAGATAATGCAGAATGTTGCTCGGGCTTTTAGACTTTGGCAAATATCGACCGATGAGATGCCTATTCGAAAACATATTTGTGTCTAATTTTCTTTTCCCAAAGATGAAAATTTGTCTATAAATAATAAATACGGCCTTTCTGGGAGCACCCCATCCCTTGAGCAGTGACCCCACTTGTCTCGATTTCCTCGTCCAAAAGGTTGAACCGTTGAAGCCTGTGAAGCAGATTTTAATTTTACGCGAATTTATTTAGTCTTAAAATAATTCCGCATAATCAATTTTGGAACGGATGGTTAGCTTGTATAGTTTACGGGACGCTAGACAATGAATTGGCATCGGATTAAATTGATACTCGTAAATTACTGAGAATGGACACGTCGAGCTTTTTGATACAGAACAGAGCTTTTTATAAATGTATTATAACTTTGAAAAAAAATAAAATATTAGGGGTAATAGCAAATCATTTTTATCGATTAAATCGATTAGTCATAACTGGTCCTATTTGACTTTAATTATTGTATCAGTATTTCTTATTTTATATCCAGAAAGCGGGATAAATCTAGATCGAAAAAATCAATTTAGAAGGATTAATATTTCCCAAATCTTCCTATTTTTTCCCACAATCTAGATTTGAACTCGAATCTTTCTAACAAAAATCCAAGAGCGAACCCTCGGCAACATATGTGAATGATTTCTTATTGATCCTCTCAACTAGAATTGATTTCAAATCATTAAGGACATCTCGATGTACAAAAAGGGGGTCAGCCAAATTTTAATTGTGTACTTAAATGATTAATTTTTGTACTTTAATCGTAATTAATTAATTCACAGCTCCAGCATGACCTTATTCAATATTAAATTCAATTTATTAAAGATAGCCTTGTGCCAAAAAATATATATTTAAGTGGCACTCGTATCATTAGATCCTTGCGCGTACTTTAATCGGCTTACCATCCGAGCAAAGCCTCCACATATTTGAGTTTCATTTACTTTTGCTCATTTTTTACGGGGAAAACATTTAGAATAAGTAATTGCAAATAAAATTTAATATCTCAAAAGGAGAACAAAGAAATTGCTCACCCACGTCTTGGATGGCAAAATGTGGGTGTTTTTTTTTGAGGATGGACGAAATGAAAACACAAGAAGGATGAAGAAAACAAATTGGTATTATGTTTTAAGGTCATATCGCTCAAGCAACGATGTATACATCGAAAAGACGCGGGAAGCAACTGAGATTAATCTTTAATTTTGTTCAGAACGAACACATTCGGGTCATTGAGCCCTGAAAAAGCTTAGATTTATTCTATCATTTTTTTGTAAAAAATCTTGATATTGTTCAAGCATTCGAGAGAAAGAACGCAGCAAATATTTCTGCACGATTTGCTCGTTGTGTTCATATAAACTTGTTAAAATGAAAATTAAGAAACATAAATAGTTTAGCGAAAGCTCGATACAAATTAGGTAGTCTGGGATATTTTGAGAAAAATCTGTTTTTATAATTTTTATGCGAAGCTCCGTAACTATGAGCAGTAGGCAGACTTAAAAAATATTTATGATAATTTTACTCAAAGTGGGATCCACAATGTTCTTAGGGTTTGCGTCTTAAACTTTATTTTATAGAGGGTAAAAAAGCCAAATATAAATATGGTCTCATTTTTGAACATTTTATCATATTGTTTTATATATTTTATAATAAAGAACTACAATATCTTTTTATATGTAATATATACATATCAAAACCAAAATCAGAGATATTATTTTTTTGTACATTTCTAAAAATACTGAAGTAAATGCCCTCGATTTTTCAAATGCAGATTTTGAAAGTTATTCTATCTGAATTTATTAGTTTTAACTATCTCTATTATAACTATATAAAGTAATTTTATTCTTGGATGATTATTAACCCATCAAAGAGGTAAGAAACAATGTTGTGTCCGAATTCCAATGACTCAGAAAGAGCATTCTTACACGTTGAACTCGAAGAAAGACAGAGACAGAGAGTGTCTTGCGCGTTGAGCTTGGAGAGAAAAAGAGACGGAGAAAGTATCTTGCGTACATCGTACGATTGTATAGATCTTTAACCCAAATTTATAGACTAATAATGATATATGAATGATACAAATAATCGATTTCAAGTGTATTGTTTATATTTACGTAAATAAATGACCTAATATTGTGTGCTATTGACAGTGTTTATTTATTTATATACAAGCTTCATTCACGCTGCGACGGTCCTGACAGATAAGTGGATTTGTACGGATGATAAGTGACGGACATACAAATATACCATTTATGTTTATGATGATTTTAAATTAGCTCACTACTCAAAGGGTTAGTAAGCTCCGTGTTTACATCCATATTGTGATAATTTTACCATACTGATATACTTGGTTCAAATTATGGTTGGTGGGTCAGATCCTGGATTCTACAAACTTGGGACTTTTATTTCAATCAGTGCTTGTACAATGTAAATCAGGAAAGTTACAGTTTACCAAGCTTTCAACGTTGCGAACACTAATAATAATTTTCAAAACCTGAATAATTGTACATATCGCCATTAAATTAAAATCTACAAAACTGCTTTTTTGTCTACATGTAGTTAACGTTAAACATTGTTAAATAAACGTCGTTTACTTTTGATAGAAGATGGCTAGGGCTCAGTAGACGTGGCTAAGGTTGTTGTGCGGAAACTTGATTGATTTTTTGGCACTTTAAAAGCATTGCAATATTAAGTACACGTAATATATATTATAAGCAACTACAGCATAGTTTCAGTCTTGTAAGTATAAGACATTTATGTAATATTTATTAACACAAAAATTGTTATAAATGTCGCCTACAATATCAATACGGTAGACTTACAACATAAAAACAACAAAATGAGGAAGAATCAGCTTTGTATTATATGAATAATTACACAAATAATGTCACTGCCTCCTTGAAAAAAGTAGTTTCGTTCTTATTATAAAGGCTTGGGTCCAAATCTATGTTATGAAAAAAAATCACCATACCAACAAATTAGGAAGATCGCATTAATATTTCCACACATCTGGGTTTACCCTAATTTCCTCGATCTAAAAAGTAAACACTGAGATGATTAATGAAGTTGAGCCTGTTGAAGTAGCAACTAATTAAACACCATTTATAAACGACTTAGATACTCCCTCAAAGATCCTCTTCCAGTTATAAAATTGCATAGGAATAATCTTATCTTAGTTTTACCATATGGAGATTATTATATGACAATATCAAAATTTATAGCAATTAATTTCTTTTTCTAAAAAAATTAAATCTTTAAAGGTGTTCTGTGGTATTTATCTTTCATTTATAGTCAAATTATAATGAATTTCTTCACATACGAGGGATAAATAGAATGGAAAGCATCCATTTTAAGATTATTTTTTTTGTTGTTGTTGGATTATTTATAAAAAATATACGTTTTAAACAAATTTTATAATTTTTACGTTTGCTTGAATACAAAACTTAAATGTTACTATCCATGCGTCATTTTCTGCATCAAATCGCATTTTCCTCCCTTAACGATGTTATATTGGGTCCCTTTCTCGGGTTACATGATATATCTGTATCCAATTTTTCAAATCCAATTTCTACATCTTCCTTCTATTTCAGCTTAGGAATTTTATCAATGTAGGACTTTAGAAATGTTCTTTTATAGAAAGCATTGCGATCGTGTCGATCAACCACTTTAACATCGAAACGTTCGATTCCGTCCCGTAGCTAAATATAACGCCAATTGTATTGTTAATCTAAAACGATTTATTTGCAGGGATATAAAAATAATATAGCCTTATACAAATATCAATTGAGCATCGTTTCAGGCAATCCAATAAATCGTGTGCGATATTTCCGCCTTAAAGTTAAGTGATTATTCCTATTTTCTGAGAAAACATTTTTTCGGGCCATTTCCCCAGGATGTGAAAATATTCGCAAGATCATGGGATCTGGAAATACTTAGCCGGGAATCTGCGGGGGCGAACTTATTTCGTAAATCATAAAGTGACCCACTTTCTTAGACCCCTTGCCGTATCATAACGTCCTATTTTTGCGCGTCGGTGCAAACACATGTTAAGATATACGCCTAAGTAAAATATACAAAATTAGGGAATTGAGAGATTGAAAATACGGAGAAGAGAAGATATGGAGGATATGAATAAATTAAGGCGCGAATGAATATCCCAACGAAGGATTATCTCAAATTCGATTTACTTACCCCCCAAGGAAGCGCTCCATATGAAAGACGTACGAAAACAATATGCTCGAACTATGAGCGATTTTACGCTTCGAAAACAAATCGATTTTACTACGATATTAAATACCCCAAATAGTACGGATTCGATCTGCACAAAATTCGCATAAAAAAATATTGTTGATATTTGACATTCACCTTCACGCTTAGTAATAATCTAAATATAAATCAGATCTTTCCATTGGACTCGTGGACATAAAAAAGCAATTCAGAATAATCGCTCACGTTTTCACACAGTGTAAGACGTAAAATTTTACAACCAATAAATCAAGGTGTAATATCAATATTCAATGCTATTCAATATGCTTAATCAAGCCATAGCGATAAATGTGGTATTAATAAATAGAAAAAAAAATTGTTGTATACAAAATGTAGTTTAATATTTCAATAATATTAACAGCTGATGGCATTTGAATTTATGTATATTTTTAGATTGAATTCTTCAGCTTCATCATTATCTTTCGACTTACTGGAGGTATCATCATCAGCCCCCATTTTCGTGTAATACCATCAATGTGACAAAATATGATAAAATATCTTTCGGCTGAGACACGGACTAAACTCGCAAAATTCCCAATTTCCCGACAAATCATTTATTTCCGTCGCTGCAAATGAATACTTATATATTATAATACTTTGATCTGATTCGTAATTATATTACGGAGGAATACAAAAATTTTGAACCCCGTATCTATTATATTTCATATCGATATTCCCATTATTAGAGTCGAAGTGTAGTAAATACATCACCGGTAGAGAAAGGTTAATATAACAATTTGAAAAACATATATGTACTGTATATATGTATACATAGATTAGACAGTTACTGCCCCTAGGCGTCGCCTAAGCTCGCTAATTAGTAGTTACGCTACTATTTCCAAGCGTCCAGATTTCGGCGGGAATATCTCTATTTAGTAGCCTTCATCGTGTCGGTATACGATTTCTGTTAGATAAAAAATTCAATCCCGAATTCATAAATAGAACGTTCTAATGTACTCGGACATAGTGCACATACATCATGTACGCATTGAAAGGATTAATGATCAAAATGAAGCGATCTATAAGACTTTGTAATTAACTATTGCGTGATTTTAATCAGCACATCTTCTATATAAACATCGGTATGTCAGTAGACAATCAATCAATACCAAACATCAAACCTCACCGTTCAGTGATCTGATTTGATATACCCATCTGCGGTAAATACTCCACAATCTTGTTGTACACATTTCATTGTGGCGTGGAGAGTTGCACATATCTACGATGATCCAAAATAGTATCCAATCAAACTGCTGAAACTTACATGACTTGATTATCTTAGCATTCATCAAGTTACTGAATAGTCAATATGATTAAAAAAAGAAAAAATTCAATATGATTTCGCCAAAAAGCAAGCAATATTTTGCTTATGTAATATATACATATATATATTAAATCATAGATTAGGAACCTTAAAAAATCAAATATCTTCCTTTAAGTACGACAAATCGTTTGACAAATAGCAAATATAATAAGTTAAATCAAATAATATTAAATTCGGGGCATGTAAACTCTATATTTGATTTACAATTCATTTAATTCCGTACTAAATTATTTTACTTACTGTTTTCATTCGTATATTAATTTAGCTACTACTAATAGTAAATTTATATCAATTCTATAGATAGTATCATGAAAACTACGAATATGATGGCAAACTGTGTATGCTACCAACATTGAATGAAATTCGAAATCATACCTGTTTTTGCATGATATTATAAGTATATATTTAAATCTGATTTTATATTAATTTTATAATGCGAAAGTTTTTATAAATGTTTAAATATGCTTATAATGCAAATATAATCGTTTAAAAAACATTCGATTATGCACCCTGATGAAATGCTGCAAAAGTATCTCATTTCGGAGCTAGTTGTTTCAGGATAATGTGAATCTTCGTACAATTCAAGTGACCCGGGATAAAGTTCACAGAACCTTGCTTAGGATAATTTATTCCATCCTTTATATACCCCAGACGCTCCGAACATCTGATTATTACCTTTTAGTGTTTTTGAATTATCATATTTATTTGAGCAGTCGATGAAATCACATCTTAAAACATAATTTTTATAAGTAAAAGATACAACAACAAATAAAAGCGGCCAATAGAGATGTAACATGATCTATCCGTGTAACACATAATTTGAAACCGTATTTTAAAAAAAAAATATCAGCAGTAATAAAATTGATATTATGCTTAATAATGATTATATAAAATACAAAGATGTGCTATGTTCATTATTCAAATCATGTTTACTACTTAGAACTTACTTAGTTTTTGAACTTAAATCATATTAAAATTAAGGCATAAATCCGGTAAAAATGAAATTAATATTAGGTCGAGTCGTAAATACTTGCCAATTTTTGTTTCAATCATTTATTTAGCTTTAACAAAATAATAAAGCAATATCACTCTGTTACATATTCATCATTGTTAGTGATAACTTTCTGCCATTTTGTTAGTAACTTATCAACACCCTCTTCATAAAATTTAGCAAATTTAGATGAAAATAATTTTTCAATAGCGTGATTCACTTTTTCATCAATTTTGATTTGTTTTCCATTTAAAAAAAAATCTAAAAATAACAAAACAGGTGGTAGTCAATTATGACAAGGTTCAGGGAGTATGAGGGATGTGGTAACCCACCCAAGCTCTAGAATTTTTGCTGCATCAACTTTGCTGTGTGCGGTTTTGCATTTTCGTGTAACAATATGACATTTTTCCGATTAACGAGATAATGGCGTTTTTTTGAAGATTTTCTTGGCACTGATTGTTTAATTTCGATTTATAAGCTCGTGGTGGATTATGCCTCGACAATCCCACCATACACATAATAAAATTAATATTTCATAAATATTGGCTTTAGCATCCGTAAAAGGTAGTTAATCTTTATCAAGCCACTGTCTTTTGCGTACAACATTATCGTACGTTACCCATTTTTCATCTCCAGTAATTATTTTGTTTAAAAATGGCTCAATATTTGGCGTGAAAGAAGACTTGCTGCAATAGACATGTGATTTTTTTATTGCCTTCACCCAATTTGCTAACTTACCCCAATTTTCCAAGTGCCAATGATTGATTGTAACGTATTTAGCTTTCCCTGATAATTCCGTTGTTGATTAACGTGAATTTTGCTCCAATAACACCTTTAAAATGTCTTCATCAAAGTCGGAAGGGTGACCCACCCTTGATCCATCTTTCGGGGTCTCATATTATCTCCCTATCTCATATTATTTTAGCCGTAGCTGTGCCACTGTTGGCTTATTTAAACTCCCAAAGCATTATATGACGAAAATGCACTTTTGGATTTTGCCTTTTACAAGTAAAAAAAACTATAACATAAGATGTGACAGGCTTAATTATTATCGAAAGACTTATAGGACTCATACCTATCTAATGATACCCTATACTCACCAATAAGGATGACTCAACAAGGTTAAAACCGAAAAATTATTCATGACCGGCAACTATTTATGACTCGACCTAATATTTTTGTTTTTATTTCAACACATTTAGCCAACAATACTAGAATTGAAATTTAGGAACTTAAATATATGTAAATTTCTAGCAAAAATATTACAAATTTACAATGTTATGGCATTGTGAATTGTACAATGCCATAACATTGTAACACTTCACTAGCGTACACTATTTATTGTAATTAATAATACTTCTTGTTGGATCTAAATTTTTATCACTTTGTTTGCCAAGTTGTAAGTACATCAAATTTGTGGTCGATTTTGATTACGTGACCGGCAAAGTCCGATTTAAATATAGCAGTCGATTTGATGTCATTGGTAAAGCCTTGGTCCTCCAATTCGGCAATGTTCTTTCGATGTCTTTTATGCGACTTTTATTTCGGTCGTATTTTTTCATGCTCGTGCTACATATGTCATCGCTTTTGCTAGAATCGTCGATCAATCAATCGGTTCTAATTTACTTCGGGCCATGGGACGTAAATTTGTGAGAAATGTATGCAGAAATTCATTCCGCTGAATTTCACCGTTGCGACTGATGTGAAAGAAAAGTGCGCCACTCATTGTCCTCAAACAAAATGTGGAGATGTTTCATTGTGTTCATGAAGTTTTTCGCTTCTTTTCATTTTTAGCTCGTCGAGGATTTTCTTTTCATTTTCCGAGTGTATTAATTGTGTAAATGCCAAATGTGAAACGAATCTGATAGATGATACTCCTTGCAAATATGATATTAAATAAATCGGATTTTTAAGGAAGTGCTCTCAAAGGTAGGCTATTTTCGTTTGGGTCCTTAAAATATGAGAGAATATTTTATGCACGTATACGAGAAGCTCTTAAAACATATTATGTTATATCGTATGCTCATTTCATTATGTTAAAGTACTTTTATTCTTTGTTTGAATGCGACACTCGAGAATATCGATGGCTATATTAGATTGGTCATTCGAGTCTAGAAGAGAGTCGAGCTTTATCAGGATGCGATCTGAGATTTTTGGCTTGAGCTTAATGACGGTCTGAAAATGTTTTGGCCGGTTTTTCACCCTTCCCCATTTTGTCGGTCTCTTTGCCCACCCTTGCTGGCGTTGAAAGTAGAAAATTCACCGAAGGGTGTGTTTCCTAAGGGGAGTGTGTCCTTGGCACAGATATTATATATGAGTGCGCGTGTACGCATGCAGGGGCTGAAAGAAATTATTTATTTGTGCCAATACTGAATTAAAGTTAGCAATCTATTTTTACGACCTTACTCCCTTTCTAAAATAGGTTTCGGTTATTCAGAGCGCTTTTTCGCACACTTTTTAGCACATTTGGTTGAACTAGTTTCGATAGAAAGATAAGGCGATAATTCACAGAAGATTTCCGCAGATACATTTCATACGGACGTTTCGATCCAAGGATCTCTATCATCGACGCTCACAAAAGACAACAATGACAAACGAGCCTTTGAATAAAAAGTTTGTTCCAGTTTTTACAGGGCTTGAAATATTTTTTTATTTCAACTTTTACCGTCAGATTATCTCAAAACCCGGTGGGCGTCATAAAACGCTAAGACAATTTATAAAGTAACTTGGACGATTTATTACACTCTGACGACAAAACGCCTTGACCCATTGTATACAGGCAACATTTAATGTCATTTGCTTGAAATGCGTCTTCCGTTTCCTTACAAATCGCATCGCACCTGTAAAACATGATTAGATAAGACCAACAATAGAACAAATGCTCCAATCTAGTTATAAATATAGGAACTTACAGAAAGGCACAGTTTTCATGGGGTGCGTTATGATTGAGGGTTGAGCAACTGAGTCAGTAGGGGAAGGGTCGATGAACAACCTTACAAGGGCGGAAGTTCCTATAGGACTCCGTTAGGGTGATTAAAGTACCAATTGGGACTAGGGGAAAATGTGTTAGTATGTCGGTGCCAAAACGGCGCTTGATAAAACTCCGGGTATATACAAAACTCCGTGCCAAGAAAAAAACAAGGAATATTCGCATTCAATGTCCGATACAAATAAATTAATTGATACAAGTTCCTTGGTTTTATTTAAATTTTGCTCTAATTTTGCTTTAATGTTGATTGATTAGTTTCAATTAAGCTATTCAACAAATTTAAAATGTTTTCATTGTATTGCAAATTTATAATTATATTAGCCTAGTTAGCTTAGTTATCATTTTTTTATATAAGGATAACAAGAATGATTCCTTATATACTAACAAATTTATCTGTGCAAATAAGACTTCAATTATCCAATGAATAGACTAATGGTTTGGACTATAGAAAGACAGTTTCATTCTGTATTTTTTTGTAATATCCATTGAAAATTTTATCAATATCATAGTATCATCAATAGTTTGGTCGTTTATGCAAAATGCATAATTAGTAATTAATAAAGAATACTACCCTCGATATAAGTGTTAAAATAATTAAATTCATACTTTTTGTATCTGAAAACTTTAATTAAATTAAAAGCTTAAATACATTGTATTCTTGATTTATAGTTTTAAAAACGATACATGTGGGAATAGAAAACAATGTTTATAATGTTTAATTTATCATACATAACATATCACTCAATAAGTTCGTAGGATTTCTTTGGAAAAAATTACGAAGAAACGATCCCACATAAAGAAGAAAAAATTTCTACGAATTTATTAAGATTGAATTGAAATAGGATTTCAATTTAATTCAATTTTAGGTAAATCTTCTTCGTTCGCCTTATTATCTTCTTTCAATTTGTGCTTCAATATTTATCACAAAATCTCAATTAGCTCCGAATAAAAACTTAAGCAACATTATTTATATTTGCATTGATTTAAAAATCAATATCAAATCTATTCCTAGTTACAGCTAGGCAATCTTTAATTTCTTCTCGACCATTATTTATTCAATCTATGATGATATCTACAGTTCAGGCTGAAAGCTGATAAGGGATTAAAAAGTAGGTGATTATTTTTGTAGCATTTGAAACTTAAGAGAATTAAGAATTCTTAGAGAAGAAAAATACAAAAAGAAATATATGGTTAAATGTTGAATAAACCTGAGAAAATCGTTATTATTAGGGGATGAAATGTAACGCCTTTCTTACACGAAGCGACAGCTCAGTATTATAAGGCTTCCACACTTAAGCAAATCTGCCTAACAACATAATGCGATCAATTATGCAAAGAAAGAGAATATTGTTTCTTCCATAAAAATATTATATTAATAGAAAAATAAATTCTTCGTCATTGATTTATTATTTAATTCTGGTCAATGATAGCACATGTTATTGTCGTTCTTTCTTACATATCATATTTTTGTATATTAATAGATATAAATTCATTAATATACATCCATCCCTATTATATTATATTGGTATAAATACGAGAATTTATGCAATCCGAATGCTGAATGTTTCGCTATAAATATGGCATTATTTACACACTGTATTTCATTCGCTCGTTATTATATTTCCTCTGGCTTATATCCTTTGATACGTTATATTAACAGGATTCGTTGTACGAAAGAGAACACAACTTTTGTCAAAATTAATACACAAATTATAGCCTTGGGTCATCCAGTATAAACACGTCCCTGTTATTGTGGTCGTTGAATTCGTTCTGATATTTCTACTCCCGGTTGAATGTGTCGTATTGTTTCCAAGAATTTCGAACTAAATTATGTCCCGGGGATATTCACAGCTTTGTTCCGATTTCATATGAAAGTTGATGATGTTTCAAAAATTTCAATTTTATAGACGCGATATTAAATTCGGAGATTAATATGACGAATCGGGCAGAAGCATATCATATTTTGAATGAATCAAATTTCTCGGGAATAAAGCGTATTTAAGCAGAACACTCTGCCAATTAATACGCTGTGAATCATGGCGATTTTTCCCCCAAAAACAGTCTCGAAAATTATCATCCCCCGAATGAATCACGCCGAAATGTCGTTATATTAGTGCAGTATAGTTTTCCGAATAAAAACACGATTTTGCCGTCGGTGCCAGCCAGACTGTCTCCTCGTCTTTCCGTACATTTAGGCCATCCATAGTTCAAGATTCTTGAAGGCTAAGATCCTTGGCGGAATTTTATTACTCTTTCAAGCACTACTAAATATCGTGTTGCTCAAAGACACCACGATAAAATTCAGCTGGCGAATCCCAAAAGCCATTGTAACAATATATGCACAAAATGAAAAATAATTCTATAAAAATATCTAACAAAGTGAATTCAAAAAACAACCCCAACTTTGGCATAAACATAATCCATCTTTTAAACGTGTGAATAATTTCATGGAATGTATTGTAACATTTTTGTTTAGGCATTTATCTATTTTGTTATATATTTGGGCCCTTAAATAGGTCTTATTTGAAATTATAATCCATCAGATTTCTCGTAAGAGGTTAACATAACAATTCATCGTTAACTCGTGCCAGAATATTTATATTAATTTATATGCGGATAGAAACATCGTTATTTTTGGCAACAAATAATTGGCTTTCTCCTACCTAAGATCGTATGATTAAAATTTGAATTTGTGCATAAATAATATGAAGATCATTGGATCTGAATTTCAAAGCTAATTTTTAAAGCACTTAATAATCCTCAGTTTAAAAAATAGTTCATTACTTGTTATCAACTTCTAGTAATTGTCAACATTCAACCATTATTATTTTAATATCTATTTTTTACTACCCTTATAATCATAGCTGGATATAAGTAATCTTCATAAAAGATTTTTTCAGGAAAGCATAATATTTTTTCATTGTATTTCACACACAGCTAAATTAGAATAATATTATTTATATAGTAAATCCAATAAATCCAGATCGAGAGATGGATCGGAAATATTAATATAATAGTTGAAACATTGATTTGAATCCAAATATTTATATCCAGTAATGAGAAACTAACCAATCATACTGATACTTGGCCTATTAATCATATAAAAGAGCTATTTAATTGAGATATTTAGAGATAAATGGACTTAAATCTTAAAATATAAACAAGACATATAGATATGATTGGTATTGAACATTAACAAATTAAATATTGAGAGATAATTTTAAAAATCCAAGGATTCATCCGTTACAATATCGGGCAGCTCGTTATGTTCAGGGAAGCAAATAATGGATTTCGTATAGATACAGCCTCTCTTTCTATAAGCTTAAAGCTACAAGAAGAAGCATCGTTGAATTGGCTTTTCATATAGTCGTGATCTATAATATTAATTCAGATTTTTCAAGCTTATCATCTACTGTATGACTAAATTTTTCAATTAAGTTTCTGTATAATATGTATTAACATTTTAAGATTGTATTTGTTAACTGTTCTAAAATATCTGCAGATACCTTTTGGGTTTAGTTCATTCATAAGAATATGATTTTCTTTGCCTCTCAAGAACATCTTGATTTCTTATTTCAATTCAAAAACTCAATTATTAATGGTTTCATTAGATAATAACTATGCCATAATTTATGATCAAATTTTGATTTAATTGTATAAATCTATTCATATAAAATTATTTTTAAAAATAATCAGTAATTTCCAATGAGACTCAATGTAATGCTTGCCTTTTTCTATGATCTTTTGCTTAATCAATATTGTTTTTGACCCTATAAATAATATGATATATTAAAATATATCAGGGGAATGTGATCCATAGTTTGGAAACCTGTGTTTAAAATAAATTTCAATATGAAAGAAAAGTAAATGTACTTTAAAGCCATTAAAAAGAATATACTGGCAAATAAATACTGTATTTCTAATTTAAATGGAATATATTAGCATGTATAATTTGGGCCAAATATAACGGACTTTTTCCAAATTTCATATAAAAATGATGATCTTTAAATGAAACTTTCATAGATCCAAGCTTAAATAATATATTTAAGCCTTTTAAAGTTAAATATGTTTTTTTTATACATTTCATTAAAATTCAAATTTATCTTCAGCGTTCATGTACAGGTTGCGGCAGGGAAACTACCTTATTTAAAAAATGAATAACACAAACAGAATAAGAGATATCAGTTTAATTATTTTATGCATATTACAGATAGATATTTAAATATAATTATTACATACAATTATTATTACACTTATATAAAAATGTTAAGTTTTATTCTTTTAAATGAGTGCCAATCTATTATTTAAAAAAAATCGCTTCAGGATACGCGTTTCAAATAAGGAAGTTTCCCTGGTGTATCCTGTATTTCATAATATTTTAAAACCCACTTACGTTTGGCATTAAATGATATCTAGTTATTAGATTGGTTATCATATTTTCATTCGTGGGTCAAAATAGATTGTTAATTAACCCTCAGTTATTTCAAAGTATATAATTATGAAAATATAGACAGCCACTAGTCTAATCACATAGTGATATTTTAAGGATTTAATAAGGGTTCAAAATACATTTAGAGATATAAATGGAACAAGATAAACCAATTAAAATGCAAAATCGATACGTAATTTGTCTATTAAGTTATAAATACAGAAAAGCTGAAGGTGCGATTGCAAACCAGTTATGACTTTTAACCTTTATAAATATGTCATCATATGCACGTGCTAGTTGGGCTTATAAATAGAAATATGATTTGAAAATTCTATTAAAATATTTTTGGGGATAGGGGGAGTTTAAGTCGCACAAATTTTAAAATCATGGCCGGAATAAATTCTGATGAAACATTATTAACAAGATAAGTTTGCAAGAAAATATTTGGTATTGAAGAAAATAACAATCGTCTCATATTACATGGAGATGTTGATTCAATATCATAATGGATGATTTTCAGGGTAATATTTCTTCAACAGACGATGTTATTGCTTGAACTTTTTGTTTTGTAATGAAATGGTTTCAAAAATACAGCCAAAACGGTTTGTTAAATATTAGCATACGCCATGCGTATCCTCCTTAAAACTCAAATTTGGGTCACATACGAATAAATATTTCACATTTGTCGTTGTGATTTTATCAAATATTACGTTATTTATGTGGGAACGTTTTTCTAATATAATATTAAGATTTAAACGGCATCCAGGCATTCAAAGTATGCCAACATGGATGCGGGAAGTTATTGAACAAGTGCCAAACATTGCCAAAATTAGGATAAGTTCCGCATAGTACCATAACGATTAAGGTCAATTTATATCCAAATATAAACACGCCATGTCTGAAAAACTTAGTCCGATATTGCAAAAAAATTATGTTATGACTTTTATAAAACGTGTCGATTATTCTTCGACGCTAACTGACACACAAAGTAAAACGTTCCCGACAGAAAATGTCAATTTGGAGCTGAAATTTTGCCAAAAGTCCTCATAAATAAATATAAAAAATCCTTGATTTAGAGATTGGTCACCAATTTCATGCTCTCAATCCTGGATATGTGACCATAGCCAGAATTTAATTTTTGATCATCTGTTTTTTTATTTACCACTTTCGAACGCTCCAAGTTCTTCATTTCATATTTGATGTGAGCTTGGACTGAATTATGAACGTCTCGGATATAACTTTCATAAAACCGCTCTTAATAATTTACGAACAAGTCGATTATTTTAAAGTTGTCTTAGACGAATGCCTCTTTATGTTACATGAGGATCGATTTAATTTATTTTAAAGATAAACTACCCCTAGCACGCGATAACACCACCTAGAAGTAGAGAGGAATATTGTATGTGTGTGTATATATATAGACTTCAGAAGAGTACGACTAATTTTCAATGCGACACTGTTACATAATTTGGTCTCCAATTCAACTTCGAATTCCATTTTTATAAAAGTTCGTTCCTCGAAGTTAAGCAAATTTTCCTTTTATAATGCGCTTTCTGATATTAAAATCAAAGCACATTAAGACTAATCAATGATATTAAAAGCACTTATTTCTAAAACACAATGAAAATATTTCAATTCACTACTATGGAACTGGCAAAAGCAACCACACCAATTGCTATAAGACTAAAGATAGTTCATAGCCTGGTATTTTTAGGAAATATCTTGACCTCCAATGTATGTCAAATGTATTGATTTTCACACTCTGGTTCACAAACTCATGCGGAGATTGACCATTAATGATCACTGTGGCTCATATTATGACCTGAACGGGTCCTCTCGACTACTTAATGCACTTAAATATGAACGAACTTCCACCACAACTCAACACAATTGTTTTGCCTGTTGGAAGTTACTAATACTTAGTCCGACGAACCGATACGACGACGATATAATATCTAAATGATTGATATTATAAAATTTGACTTTTGGAGAACATGCTCAACTTTAATTAATTCATACGCATTTATACAATCATCTACTATTTTTAACGAATTCGTATTCGTATTTAATTATGGGTAAAAATGTGTTTGAGCTCCGCTTGTGACCCTAAAAGGATACGAGCTCACTGAGGCTACTATCCGCCGGGGGAGGGGGGTTCTATGACCCTATCGAGATCATATTATATAAGACCCCTGGAATGCATTTTTTCTCAAATTGATTACAAAAAGCCTTGAATGCCACCCTAAAGCTGGCCACAAGGTTTCCGTGGCCAACCGGTCCAAACTTTGGACCGCTGATGCATCGAAATAGCACCTCGCACTCGAACGCCATGTTCGAACATGTCCACAAAACATGATCTGCGTCCATAATCTTATATCCGCATAGACAATATGAGAATTGGAAAATCCTGAATCTGTAAAGAGAAGCCCTATAACCGCCCGTGTCCTTTGAGGAACTGGGACGTCCAGCAATCCAGGACGACCCAGCATGCGGTACTTAACATTCATGATGAACTGGTATTTTGACCGTTGTCGAATACAGACGTTCTTTGTGTGATTCGCGATTACGCTGCGCCGCGCCGTACAAATAGCGACCAAATTACATTAGTGCACGCTGATTAATTGATTAATTTATTGATAATTATTAATTCATAATTTATATACAATAAGTGCCGTAATTAAAATACGCTGCGTATGGGTGTAATTAACTGCTAATTAACTTTGCGTTTTACACCTACCTACAACGGATCTAGTATCTCACGAAGAGAGCAAAGGCAATGGGCAAAACATAAAACCATAAGAAATGCATGCTAGCCAAAAAAGGAAGCTAGAGCCGAAGAAGAAGGCCCAGATGGCGGAACACCTATCGCTCAGAAGGGAAAAGAAGAGGATGCCACAAGAAGAGGCAACAACAGCTGATCATGTAGAAGACATGATGACCATATTGAATACAATGATTGAATTTGCGGCCACGCAATCAAATCTCCACTTGCCCATCCAGAAAGGCCTCACGCAGCTAGTCACGTGCGTGAAAAAATTAGCTGAGACGACGTGCGGAGCTGACGACGCCGTTTTAGAAAAACCAACCAGTGAAAACAGCACACAAACAGAGAGGCATACTGAGCATAGTACGAAGACTGCAAGTACCCAGACCCGATGCAGCAGACGGAGAAGACCGAGGGTCGAGCAGCTTGTTATTGGAGGACACAAGGTGGAATACAGCAAAACGTTGAGATACCTCGGGATCCTCATGGATAACAAGCTGACCTTTAGCAAACACATAGAAGAAGCTGCACAGAAGGCACAGAAGGTGGCAGGCGAGCTTGGACGGCTCATGCCCAACATTGGAGGGCCAAAGCCGTGCAGAAGACGTACCATAAACGAGGTAATACACTCGATCCTTCTGTACGGAGCCCCGATATGGCATGAGTCGCTCAAACGTGACATCAACAGAAAGAAGCTCGCCAGAGTCCAGCGACAGGGAGCGCTCCGAGTCACCGCAGCGTACAGGACAGTGTCTGAAGACGCGGTGCTGGTGATTGCTGGAATACCCCCGCTGGACCTCCAGGCAAAGAAGAGGGCCTTGGACTACGAAGATCCTAAAAATCGCAACGAACATGACCAGAAACTGAGGGAAGCCTGGCAACGGAGATGGGATCAGTCCAGCAAGGGAAGATGGACCCATCGACTTATCCCGGTCATAAGTCGGTGGAGGGCCCGGGAACACGGTGAAACAACCTACCGCTTGACACAGGCGCTCACTGGGCACGGATGCTTTGGTGCGTACCTGAAGCGGATTGGCAAAGAACCATCCGCTACGTGCCAACACTGCCAAGCGGAGGTCGACGACGCAGAGCACACCATCATTGGCTGTGAGGCTTGGGCACCCCAGAGAGAACTGCTGAAACAAGCACTCGGGGTGGCCGAGCTAAATATCGACAACATGGTCCACAGCATGATGGAAAGTAAGAAGAACTGGGACCTTTGGCGCGACTACGTAGAAGACATCATGAGCGCCAAAGAAGACAGTGAAAGAGAGAGGCGCAGGGCGCCTCTCCAACAATAGAATAGGGCCACCAAATGGCTAGACTACCTGTCACCCTTGAAGCAATGTGATAAACAATACCAGGGGGACAGAGGAGACCAAAGGGAGCGGTTTAGTGAGTAGGCACGGCTGGCCAACATCCCTTATGGAAGTTGTATCAATACCAGCGTGAATCTCACACTCAGTCTTTGGAAGATTCCGCGCCCACAGGAAAAAAAAAAAAAAAAAAAAAAAAAAAAAAAAAAAAAAAAAAAAAAAAAAAAAAAACTTAACATTCATATAAGAATATGTTAATAGTTATCATAATGTTATAAAAGGTCAAGTACTTAACACATTCCCGTCGGGTTACGCATTGTTTTTTATCTGACGCGAGGCGTACTTGCAAAAATTGCAATATTAGAAAAAATGCTCCAACTTTTTAACTAGTAAGTATTTTCTATATATAACTAGTAAAAAAAAATTGAAGAAACTGTTCAGGACATAATAAAAAGTTTTATTATAATTCAGTTTATTATTTTGTTATAAATTATTAGGTGGGATAGGGAAACTATCTTATTTCAAATTCGCTTCAGGGCGTGATAGTTATACTAAAAAACTTAGGGTGACGCCTCTAAGGCGTACACGCCCTCCTCCGTCATCCTCTGCATGATTGTCAGTAAATCTACATAACAGAAAATGTTAGGCCTCACTATTTCTAATGAGCGCCACTTCTTTCCCTGTTCATTGTTTCACCATTTTCTTGCCATGCCGTTTATTAAATATTATAGAAGTATTTGTGAATCATTGAAATTTACAAAGATATGCACCATAATGTATTTTGTAAAATTAAAATATTATTTTTTGCATAAAAACTGAAATATAATCAGGAAAAGCGTCAGGATTCAATCTAGTGTTTATGTAAAAACTAATTTAAAAAAAGTAAATTTCACATCCTATTTATACATTTATCAAAGTACCAGTTCTAAATGATGTATTCAAAGTATCGTGTGGATTATGTGTGTGGAGGCATCTGTTATCAGAGATTGGAATATTGCATTAGACTCTTTTTAAAACCAATGAATCACATGTCTGAAGACACACACATGCGTAGCCCGACGGGAATGTGTTAATAGACAATTTTTCTCTTTATCGAATTAAACTCTTAAATTCAGAAAGAATTTAATTCCTCTTTCTTATTTTTTGGATTGATTAATTCATTCAGAAAATATCTCATATATGGACCAATTTCAATTAATATGAAAGCACTTTTTACTCCAGTGAAAAGATGATGTTTGACGTGATTTTTTTCTCTATAAATCACCATTTAGAGATAAAACATCCTTTCAATCCGAACCTATCAATCATAATACACAGAAGAACGAAAGCTTTATATTCACAGCGCGTCTAAGTGAAATTTGCTCTCATTTTTATGCAAAATCGCGAAACGAACCATCGCTTACGTTCAAGGTCGACTATTTTTGAATATCCATCATCCAGTTTTTGGGTCATTGTGTATAATTTTACTGAAATATGTTAATCATGCCCTGCAAAAACTAGTCAGCGGCTATGATTTTCAACACAGGTTTATACCGAATCGATACATTTTTCAATGAGAACAATGGAGCTTGAACATTTTATGTTTTTGACTTGTTGTAAACGTTGGTAATCCTACCATGTTTAGTTTAAGACTGTCAACGGGGCTTAGTGAAAAGGACAGGTTATCTTCGTTTTTCTTTCGAGTATGCTTTTTAAATGGCGTCGATGAACTTGAATTGGATTAATTCTAAGCACATGGAATGGCATAAATAGAAACGGAATCGATTTTTATTTACGCCAAGCGTTTTTTTTCTTTTTTTTTGAAAAGAAATCTGAAGAAAGCGTTGAAGTGGAAAACGGTATTAGTCTATAACTAAACTATTACTTTCCGAACTTATACCGACATAAATAATCCATTTCTCGTATTCTATCAAATTTCTTTTCGGGAAAGATTCTAGTATTAACTCTTATAGAAATACAAAAATCAATAGCATGACGTTAAACAAGAAAAAAGTGATTTTCCAAACATTCATGAATGTCTCTTTAATACATAATTTTACTAAAAATATCTGATTAAATACTAACTATCGCATTTTTATTGTTTCAGGTAATTTTTGCATACTTTTCGAAATTCACGAACACATTTAACATGGTAAGATTAATTAATTACTGTTTAAAAGCGCTTTGATCAACCTACTCACATACGAAGAAAATGCACTCTAATAAAGCAATTACATATGTGGCAAAATGATTATTCAAATGGTTCTTAGTACCTATGGGAAATTTCATTAGAAACCATTAATTAATCCAAATACACCTTGATACATTTAATGAAAGTAAATAATGCGTGGCATAAACGCTGATGTGTTTTTTAACTATAGCAAAAGCAATGAAAATTCACAAAATATTCCCCTATGTAATTAAAAAGCAATACATTCAGATTTCACATCATTGACTAATCAATATTAATATTTCTCGATCTATTTTCCTACGATTTCTATTTGTTATACAACTTCTGGGATATTTTCCATGAAGATCCAATTATATAAATGGGGAGATTAATCAAGTATCAAATTATATAGAATTAATCTTAATTAAAGCATGAATTTAACTGTAATAACACTGTATTTTTTAAATTTATCCAAACACCAGTTTTTCTCAAAATAATGAACTACGTCGCCTTAAAATCGCGTACTAGTTAACCCGTGTCCCATTTGGGATTATATTTGATAAACAATGGAGCAACTTGGAGTACAATATATGAAAATTTGCTGTGCCAAATAGCTGACAAGATAATGGTTCGTATACAATGGCACCAATCAAAATTGGGAAGCATTTTAATTATGAATGCAAGCATAGTATTGATTTTCTTATTGAGGAATAAAAATCACTTTTGAATGAGAAATCGTAATTGAAAATGTAGTGAAAAATCGCATACAGTTTCATGATTAATACACAGTTTTGACCCATATTATTTGAATTTAATTTTAATAATTGGTATTAATATTAATATTAATATATTGTCAAATCACCCCCAAGGAAGATCAACCTCCTTTAGTTGCATCCCAACACAATGATAATTTAATCATGCATACGATGTCTTCAACTATTGGACTATTGGAATAACTGGATAATAGATGACGAATATTGAATGACAATTATTAGGAAAAATAGCCAATCTTTTCAAGATATTTATTTTATATCTTCAAAAGTTGATATCAGACTTTTTTTTAAAAGCTTAAGGAATTGTATTTCACCAAAATAGAATATCCTAGTAACCTTTGAGGAGGAAGTAATATCAAAAGTATTCTGATCTTACATGACAAGCAACAATTTGAAAAGTCTTAATGTCCGATGGAAGATACAAAAATAAAAAGTAAGAGACCGGTAAAACTTAGGCATCGTTTCCTTCGGATGACATTCAGCTACCCTTGACGTAACGACGGAGAAAAGAACACAGCCTTTTTTACGACAGTACCATTGAAAAGCAATACGACGAAATGTAACTACGAGACCGCCATGCCAACATATCCATCGATATAAAGACCGTAACAAAGCCGTTAATTAGAACGATCTTCTTTTATTGGATCCACAAGATAATTGTATACATAAACAAGGGGGGTGAGATTTGCGCCCTCTCGCTGCGCCGGATGTACGTTTTTAATTTTGGCGAAAGCTCTCTGATCCGGGCTTTGGTCTTTATGGAGCTTTTTGCATTCCATTATGTCGTTGCTTTATAGTTGGACATCGTTTCAATTTGTGAAATGTATGACGAACTATTTATTTTGAGCGCTATATTTCAATAACGCTGACCTTTGACTCGTGTTCGCCTTTACGATTTCAATCCACGCAATTGCGATGTTTTTCTAAGAAGACTTAACTCTATTTCGGTGTGCATTTTTTCTTTCGAACTATTTTTGATACTCAATCAATAAAGTGCTGTTGAAAACCATCGGATATAATGCAAAAGATTTTTTAAGCGATCTTAACTAATATAAGCTAGTGAGTTCTGTGACTGCATAGTTAACTCGTTCGTCGTCGCGTCCATCGCGGAGGTCCCGTCGCATAGTTTTGGTGGACGTTTTTCTTTCTCCGCTTAAATACGATTTAACAAGTTATTTCATGCAAATGCATAATATAATTTAGCATGGTATGCATTAAAACAATTTCGCTTCCTGACGATCGAGAATTTATCTCATTTTTTTGTAAAAAAGAGTACAATTCCTTCTAATAGTTTTTCCCTGCGGATTTGTATGAATTTTTATAATCGTGAAACGCTTTTTTCGCTTTTGTCTTTTCATAGTAGTGCCTTGCATTTTCTGACCACATTCATTCTCTCACAGGAAGTTCCCGGAATTTTCTAATTTGAATATAAAAAATACTGATTTTTTTGCAGAAAAAGTATGCTTTTCAACCGAATGAAGGTTCTGGGATAAATGCAGTGAAATCTTTAACAGCTTCCAAAAAGCGAATCCAGCGTCTTACTGTTACGTATTTCTAAACGATTTACAAATGTTTTTCAGACGACAACTATCTAAATAACATACGAAATGACTTCAAAACTTGCATTCCTACGCTTGTTTGTTCGCACTTGCTTATCTTCACTATGTTGGCTAATGACAGAAGCTTGGTTGGCTAATGAAGAATTGGTGAAGCTTAACGGTATAAGATAAATAACATCAGAGAGAAAATATGCCACATGCCTATCACATCGCTTTTCCTTCTTTTTACGCTCCAACTATCAAATTTGAGCCCAGTGAGAAACAGCACTGATTCAGACTGGGCGACCAGAGTGTTAAACGGATTAAGGGAGGTTTCAAATTAATAGAAAATGGGAAATTTTAAGTCAATATAAATTAAATTCGCAAAGTTATAGGCCGACGAGGAAAAGCTGCGCTTTGCGAAGCTGAGGAGAGGGGAAACTATAAATGCGATTTTCTCGAAACTACTTTTTTCAAGCTCATGGAAGTGCTCCTATACGTCCTAGATGAGAATTCTTTATAAAATTTGGCAAACACATGTATAATAAACGTCTTTATCGTATAGACAACAATTATTCAAACATATTCAACCAGGTTTTTTTTATAAACAAAAAACTACAAAAAAAATTGGTAAAAACACAATTTTTTCTTCAATCGCTCACTATTTTTTTATTTTTTAATATTTCTTTTTAATAATAGTCTATACTATACACGATATTATACAAAGTAAAAATGTGTTTAATTTTTTTGCTGCAAATCACCTGTCCAGGACTTAGGACTTCCATAGTGTAGAATTTTTATGTTCAATAAAGATCATCTAATCAACATACTAAATATCAATATTCTATATCTAATACTTTTTGCATTAAAAAATGTTAAAAAATCTTTTAGGCCCAACAAGGTAAAAACGTTCCTAAATAACCCAATGACCCAATACGATCGAATATTTTGTAATATTTTTGTATGGTACATAATAATCCCATTTCTTGCTATTTTAATTTTATATGCATTTTCTATAGGGAAATGCTTATAATTTTGAGTTTAAAATTGCCGAAAAATATTGATAGTATTAAGACCAAATGATTTGTTAACAATAATAAGAAAGTGTGCATTTATCTTGTGTATAAATCGGATATTTGTCGTTTATAATACAAAATAATAGAGATAAAAGCTTCTTATGATTTGAATAGTTGATTTTAATATCGTCATAAACTATGAATTTTAAATAACTTTGACCTAATCAATTGCACTTCATTACGTGATATACTATATTTTGCCGTTATTAAACCTCCCAAGTTTGCTAAGAAGTTAAGTTCAAAAGATTGATTTATAATACTCGTAAAATACATTCAAATTCATACTACAATAAACTAATACATCACTCAATAAGTTCATAGGATTTTTTCACTTTAAACTTTTTATTCTTCATTTGGGGTAGTTTTTTTTGTAATCTCCTCAAAAATAGTACCTTAAATTAAGGTCATTCATAATAATAAAATCTGAAAAATAACAATGTAAAATATTCTGTATGAAGAAAATAAAATATAAATGTTAGAAGAATTTACAAAGACATTTCAGACAAGACGAATTTCTTCGCGTTTGAGCTTCAGATTTAGCTTATAAATTCTATATATAATAATCATATAACGTATGTTGATTTGCTTAAATTTTACATTAGCCAATTAGAGCTTTTTATGCTGGAAAAATGATTTGCACCAGTATTGAATACTTGTACAGCCTATTCAGAGTAATTTGAAGATTGGATTATTTAGAATGTGTGATGAACATTTCTCCATTTAAAAGATCCATTGCATTTGCCATTGGAACCTAATGTAATATACTCGAGTTGGGATTCGATTGGAGGACCGTCGCAGGAAGTAATCTAATTGTTTGACTATGCTGTACATCACGCCATCCGGTATATTCCTTACATTTATAAAGCCTTGAAGCTCTATAAAATCCAGCCTCATGTAGAGCTTAATATCCTTGCTAAAAATATTTCATATTCATTTTGGACGGAATCAACAATTTGAATGCCAAGTTTCCATTTGTGATTCGCTCATAGCTTCAATTCGTCGTACGAGGAATTGTTAAATTTTAAAGTTACTCGAACTACGAACGCATTAATGAATAAATTTGAGCTCTTATATATTTATATAAGGATATGTAAATTTCGTATCAAAGCTGTTCATTTTCGAATATTTTATTCAAGGAATATTCGAGTGCATTGTTCGAAAGTTTTCCTGGAAATTATATCTCTCTATCTTCTGCAATACGCCTCAAATTGAATACAACCATGCGCCATAAACACAAAGAATACTTCCCAGAAACGAGAGTACAATTTGTGGCGTACAAGTTTAATGTCTTACACAAACGATAGCATAGTAAATATCATCAATGCTCTATTCCACGAGAACCATAAAATAAACTATAGTATGCTTTAAATTGATTGGTAATAATTTGAGTCGTTGCTCAAGCATTAACATAGTGACTTTTAAAGCCAATTTATTTCATTTTTAACACACTAGATATGAAAAGATCACGGAAGATGATTTGTTTAGCGTCTATCTATCCAATTTGATAAGAGCTAGCATCTGTATGATTGAGGAGTTATCAAGTAATATGGAAATTGGAAATATCTCCGTCCTTTGTCGTGTCATTTCATACGACATAAAGTGTATTTCTGAAAATTAAAAACCGATCGCGAGCCACATGCATTTTACAATTGATCCCATTGCGTGATAAACGTACGTGAAATAGTAAACAGGTGTATTTTACTGAGAAAATGCAAGCAGGGGGTTGTTGTTGTGCAGCATGGGGGCTGTGAACTACCCCACCTAATGCAGGTAACTAATTACGACTAACCTAAATAAATTCACAGGCTAGTATAACATATCGAGCGCTCCAATTGTGTATGCTCTATTTATGGAAAAAAGGACATTCACATTCGCATTTTGTAAATTTCATAATCATTTTCGCATTGTCGTCTTTTCATGTGGCTCAAATTGGCGCACAACCGTGACAAAATAGTGCCGTATGATGAATTAGTGGGTTGAAAATCGATGATGTCATTTGCGGCGATGCAAGTAATCGTATTAGTATCCAGATGCTTAACCCTTAGGATTAGGGTGGGCTCTGTGCATAAATTCTACCATCAATGCACGATATCTACATTGTTAAAGAAAGGCTTCATTCAGAGTTCTGCTGATGTGCCTTAGTGCCATTGATCGTCAACACTCTCTGTGCAAATTTAATGCGAAAAAACTCAGTATAGTAAATGATTTATCAATTTAATAATATATATATAAATATGTACTCCTTACGAATTGGCGTAAAAAATGTTTATATAGACACTTTTGGCATGCATTATTGCAATTCATATTTTTGGCATTCTTTGTAATAATTTAATTGAATAACTTTTCGCTTTTTGGTCGATTTCATTCTACAAAAGCTCGATTGGAGACAAGTCTGAGGATTGTCTGGACTTATTATTATTTTTTCAAATACTAGACCAACAGTTCTTAAAGTGATGTCTATTTCCAGTAGGGTGCAGTCACAATATTTTCGGGGAATTATTTACAGAAAACATTAAAAAAATATATTTATTTTAAACAATATTTGACCAAGAAATGCCTGTTTGTTTAAAAAATTAAGTCTCAAGATGGTTCAAAGTATTGGGATGGGGTCCAAAAAAAAATGCCCAAAAGGGGGTCCGACGATAATATAATGAAGTTATTCTTGGCATCCTTAGTAGTTCTTGAGCGGTCTGGTCTTTACCTATCCTTCAAAGTTCCAATCTCCTGGTGTCTTCTAATGGAACATTGCGCCTCTTTGATGGAAATCTTTATTATTTTAGCAATTATTTAGTACAATAATAGAGTATAAATCATGATAATTATTTTGGTTGATAGTTAATAAGCAATTTAAATTTTTATAGCGTCTATTTCTTCATAAGTGCATAAAAAATTCAATAAATATTTGGTTAAAGTTTTAGTTTAAAAAGAAATTAGTATCAAAAATTTGAGTTGTTTAAAACTTATTGCCGAAAGAGTACATCTTGACATACACTCGATATTTTAAAAAATACTATAGAGATATGCTTGTTTGTGCTTTAAATCTAAAAATGTATCTCAATCTAATCTTAATTAATCTTTCTTACCACCAATTTAATGAAAAGGAACACAGATATACCACCAAATTCATATTTACTTGATTGAGGTAGCTTTTATCAATCCATTTTATGAGACTATTGCCAACCATTTTACATAGTTTTTCATAGTGAATATATGTTTTTAAAATGTGGTCACTTGCCACACTTCCTGCAGGATTCGAACCCAAGACGATTGAGTTATGAGTCCAACCGCATAACTTCGGGACTACCTACAAGTACTTAGCCCTTAGCATAATCTTGTTATTGAAGATTTTTGACATGAGAATTTTCAAGTTGAATATTTTTAAGATTTTTTTGCAATGGAAATTGAAAATATGCAGCTAAATATGTGTCAATTTTTTAAAGCATTGCATTTTGATTATTGTATAAATATAACGTTATCATTTTGTTACGTTGTGTCCAGCTTCGATATTTCTCAGCTCTGAGTGTTAATAAGCAAACGCTTACAAAATTGATTTTATTGCATATTTTTGCAGAAGTTTAAATATTTAAAAACCACAATAGTTGTTGAGCACGTGATGTATATTATATAAAACTGCATGATGAAATTTGAAATAAAAACGGATTACTTGGGAAAAAATAAACATGCAATACACGACCCCATATTGTAACCGACCAGAACGTTCATACATGAAATATACATAAAAAAGATATAACTATGGCAAAATTACTTCATTAATGATAACGACATGTTTGATATTCATGTGGTCAAATATAGTAAAATCGTGCTTTATATACGCTACATTTAATTTCTTGGTACTCAATCATAGAATCTTTATCGTTGAGCATTAACATATTGGGTGTCTTTGAGTATATTTTCTAGGAATATATATATTTTTAAATGAATAAATCAATCCATATTATCCGAATTCCATATTATATCAGATTAAATGTCATGGAGTTTAATGAGTCCCTTTTAGGGTTCAAAATTTAAATGAATGATGCACATTTCTCACGTTTTTCATTACATTCATTTTTGTTTTCGGAAATATATGTAGATTGAGCCTTTAGAATAATTACGTCACTCGACATTTAAAACGCTTTCTTTCTCCCATTTAAATTGTAGAGGTTGAGAGAATTATGCGATGCCTCTATCTCATTATTTTGAAAATACGGTCACTTCAAGTTTCCTTTTTCTCTGCCGAGGAAAAATATGCTGTTTTAATATCTTCATCCAGAACCGAAGTCTCTCAACCCCTTAAACGGGGTAGTCTATTCAAGTCTCATAATAAATCGCATCGTATTACCGGGGGATGAAAGCAACCGTGAAACAATGCCAAGCCGGGGCAAGTGACAGACGAAGAATTAACGCGGCATTTCTCAACCTTTATGCACGACTTCTACCCTTCATTTTGCCGATTCATCATTTTCAAAGTTGAGTTTTTACAATGAATATCATTATGGATGATTCTTAGAAAAAAATCTTAGTCATCGTTACTTGGGCCTATGACAAATTGCAACGTCGAGCCATTAAGCATTTGTGGGTACTTATTCAAAGCGAATTGTCTACCATTAGTAAAGCTTTTAATTTATATGCATTCGCTTTCGATGAATTATATCTTATTTTGAGGAAATACATTATTTATTCTACGAAAATTGGCAAAATTGATACTTTTTGATCATAGGCTTCGTCGTCTATAGCGAAATAAATCGATTTTAATTATTAAATGTCCCTCATGAACAATATTAATTCACTGGACGTAAGAACTAAAACCTCGAAGCCGATCATTTAATATTTTTTATAAATTGAAAATTATGTTTTCAACTATCATCATTTTGATTTCTGCATTGATATACTTATGATCTCCCAAAATGATAAGCACAATGATTTTCGATACAGCCTGAGTTTGAATCAGAATTTTAAAATCAGACTTTACCAATACATAGTTGTTAAAACCCTTTCCACTCGTAAGTCGACATTATGTCGCCAAAAGGATTTCGACTTCTACTCGTACCATACATGACGTTCTATTCATTATTATTTATTAAAGTATTATTTCATTTTAAATTTCGAGTATGAAGCAAGAAAATACCATAAATCCTAAACCACATATCCTAGATAAGTTTAATGCTTAAGACATTCTGGCTAAGAACTCGACAATGATCATAATTAATGTTTGTTCGCATATCAACGATTGACAAGTCGATGCTCTAAGGCTTTAGGGGTTAATGGCATATTTTTAATCGCCCAAATCTCTCATAATTATAAGAGAAAACAAAGTAATGAAAAAGATTAATAAAGTTGAAGCAAGTGAGAGCTTTGATAAAATAGGTGCCCCGGGGCTTTTACAGGGACCGCACACCCTCGCTTAGGAATGAATGAATTAATCACCCTCCACCCCGTCAGTCTTGGGACGTGTCCCCTCCAAGAACGGTTGTAAAATGATCTTTTGTGATTGCTGAGAGCATGATATTAATAAACGGAGAAGTGGGTCTTTGTGAAGAGCGTAAAAATATGCCACTTATTTAGTTTACGACACTCTGTTGAAAAGGCGAAGTAAACAGACTTATGTAAATGCGATCGCTTATTAAGGGGACTGGACCACAAGTGAACTAATTCTCACCGAGTGGGAGGCTTGCAAATTCGCCCCTTATCATAAATGGTCTGGAAATTCCTTGATCTGTAAAAGTAATGGTTGCTTACCATTCAAAATGCATATTATTCAACCACGACTGAAGAATTTTTAATATTCACCCTCTTCTTAGAAACATTTACATAGATAAATGCCTTCAATGTGACAGTTGATGGTCCAAAGCAACCGTCCATTATTTTGATCAATAGCACTTGGAATATCAAATACACTCCATATCTATCATTAAGCATCAATTTAAATAGCTCTTTAATAACTTTGACCATGTAAAAAATACTAATATATTTATTCCTGATAATCAACGCATTACCATTAAAAGTTTCGATTGATATTTGCATTTTAACATTGAGAAAATGAATAAAACTCATTAAATTTTAAGCAATATTTATCATTAATAATCTTCTATTTTTTATTTTATTTTAATTAAACATAAATAAATCTTTAAAAAATTCATCAACTTTGTTGCATCAATAGCTTGTTTAATTTACTTGAATAATTTGTTGCAAAATTATAATCTCCTTATAGCTATCGTTTTAGTTAAATGTCAAATCGAATATGTTAAAAAATGACTTTTTGCTATGCTTTCCCTTTTGTGAGACAATTGCCGACCGCTTTGATAAGGTTTTCATAGTGTATGTTTTTAAAAATGTGATCTCCCGAACCCACATCCTGTGGTTTTTAAATTAAGATTTTATTTCAAATTCAACCGCTGAATCACGGGACTATCAATAGGAAATATGTAAGCCATCGTAATCAGTCTCTTTGAATCCTTCCGGGAGCTTGCTCGCAGCGTTCCTCGCCCACTGAAGAGAATAAATCTCGTTTTGTTGTCTCACGAAATTTTGCTCCGATCTTCATAGGAGATCGCTCAGCATCATATCGCTAAGTAAGAAACGGTCGCCTTTTTAATACTATATATTTATCTTTATTTTTAAAAAATGCTTGTATTGCGTTTTATAAACTCACAAATTAGGATCCTGGACCATGGTAACAATTGTCAATCTTGTATAAATTAGTTGCGAGTTTTTTCCAATCGCTATTAAAACCGGGTGAAAAGCAAGCAGTTCGAGCCTCATTCCCTTCTCTAGGTGAGATGCTGCCACCAGCAGTACCAGCCTCCTCCCAGAGTCCTTGTCTAGCTAGTGCTAAAGTGCTCCCCTTGAAATTCGAGACGGTTGCCTCCAAAGTTGAGGATGCCATGGACGAAATCCTAAAAATCGTTTATGAAGTTGGCGATAAGGTTTCTAGTTCAGAAATAAGACGCATCACGGAGGAGGTCAATGCCGTCTGAAAGGTGGCTTTCAGGGCACTTATCATAGGCCCCGAAAAAAGACCGTATCCGGGATAGAGGCGCAGAGGCCTGACACGACCTTTCCCGCAAAAAATATCACATCATACGCGAGGGTCACCGGGTGCAAGGAGGAAATCCCCCCCCCCTCCTCCTCCATTGCGGATCGAAGGCAAGGAGTGAGCTTTTTTGGGAGGTGCCCCTTTAGGATCTAAGGATACTGATCAATCCCAAAGCAGAGTCTATAAGCATCGCAGGTCTAAGGTAGCGGATGTCATGGTGGCTGCATGCTGCTTCATCTGCAGCGGCATATGCAAAACGACATCTCGTGCTACGTGTTTTGAAGCATTTCCGGCATACATGAAGAAGGACCTATCCAGGATTAATTATGGCTAGTACACTCTCGACTAGACCTCGTGGTGGTTGGCGGAAACTCCGCGCCTTCCGGGTAGGGCAGGTAAATTTGTACAATTCTAAAATAGCCACGACTAAGCTACGTAAGGTCGAAATTGAGCTCAAAGTTGCCGTGGTTCCAGTTCAGGAACCGTACTGCGCCTACGGAAGGGATACGGAGCTAGGCATTGACGTTCAAGGGATTCAAATCGGGACTGCTCCTAAAGCCGCTGTTGCAGTATTCAACTGCGATCTGCACGTATCTAGGCATCAGGCATCTGTCCTCCTTTTCGACATTTCGAACTACTTTCAGTACGCTGATGAGGTAGTACCACACATACCGCGTTTTTCAGGTAGCAGGTTCGACCCTCGCGAGTCTATATCAGCGGTGCTTCAAAGTGGGAGTGGTTCCAAATCGCTGGAAAGTAGGCCTGGAAGTTATATTACCAAAGCCGATAACCGGCTGATTGTCAATCGACGAAATCCCGCGACGAAATCATTGCCAGAAAACTACGCATGGGCTGCCCTCAGGGCGTATTGATACCGGTCTCGTGAAACATCCTGCTGGATGACATCTACGAGCTAAGTCTCCCGGCGGGATGTGAGTTGTTCGCATTTGCGGACGACCTTAACATATTGTAAAGGCCGCCTCGAGGATCCACATCGAGACCCTGGCTAGTGACGCCCTAGAGAAGATCAGCGAATAGAGTCGATTGATCATATTAACGTTTTTGGCATCCAGTCGCCTGTTGTAATCTCCCGGGATACACAAGAACGGTGATCGGTTAAAATTCGTGAAATCGGTCCTATACTTGAGGATCACTATGAACTAGTCGCGAGATTTCGTGGTGCATGACCACTTTGCAGTGAAGAAGGCCGTGGATGCCTTCAGGAAGATATCATAAATCGCGGTAAGCGACTGGGACGTTAAAGGATGCTCTCTTCTGATGGCTTACAATGGTATCTTTATAAGCATCGAGGCATATGCTGCAGGAGCGTGGGCGCATCATATGAGCATCCAGCTGATACAGCTTATCCTGTTGAGTGTTCATAGCTCGCTTCTCATCCTAATGACAAAGCCATATAAAACGACGTTCAGCGATTGCCTGCCACATGGCTCAACATCACGTTCTGGCAATACTGGCCAAAAGACGGTCACTAGAAGCATCACTAAGGCGAGGATGGCGATAGTTAATTCTTCAAAATGAACCCGGTAGGAGGTTCGAAATATCGGATAGAGATAAAAGTTGGACTATAATTTTGCCTCTTAAACACCATTGGAACCCCGTTTCTAAAGTTTCTAACGTAATTAAAATCAAATATACATGACTCACGTAAATTTTAAAAACTCCATATATTAATATAATTATTTTTTCCTTATTTGTAATTTTATTTATTCTCATTTAAAAATCTTAAAGTTAAATTAGAATTTATAGCTAGTTTTCCTCCGCGCAAGTGACTGCAAGAACTGAAGAATGAGAGTATCCTCGCTGGCATGGAATTTTTAATTCATGGTTTTGCACCATGCTGTGCACTTTTCGAGCGGGCTGGTCCCGAATAGCGGGATCATCATACAGCACGGCTTAGGGAAGGATCCCTATATTGTTGTCGTATTAAAAAAAAGATATACATACAAAAAGAAAAATCGTGCTATACATGATTGGTTTATAAAAATAAATTCTGTTTAATGATTTGGATAGCTGTTTTTGGCATATTTTTAAAAGATATTAATGTGATTTTTTAAATTTTAAGTTGAGAGTCGTTGTTCATACGTTTTTAGCGTTTTTCCATATTTAGCTTAATCTTGAATTTTGTTAAAAAACAATGGTTTTGAGATACTTTTAAACGTTTCATTATTCAGTATGAAGGTTCTATTGTTTTCTAGAAAAGAAATCGTAGTCGGATTGATTGCCAAAAACCGTATAAAGCTATTTCCAGAGCACAGGAAGTGCTATCGACGAATGAAAGCCTTTGATAGCACTGCCTGCGCCTCACTAATAGCGCTGGGGAAGTATCCGCTTATTGTTTCCAGGCGATAAGGTCAATACCCGAATCGCTCCAAAGAAAACCCTGTTGAACCCTGAAATTCGACATCAATCGATGTTTCATCGCAGAAACGAATACAGGGAAATTCCTGCGTCGAAAATCGCATTTATTATTCGCGGTTTTTTCATCCCCCCCATCAATCATAGGTCGTTAAAGTCCATCCAGGCCGGTGTATTCCGTGTATTGTGTTGTGTATTGCGGGTGCAATAGCGCATAAATACGGTTGTGGGCCTGGGTATTGGCTCCTCGAGGTCTGGCACAGGCTTTGTGGGTCACAACACCTGGGAAGAGTCCATTGTGATGGGGTTTTTGGGCGCGGGGATGGGAGCAACCCCATGCGTTCATTCCATGCGCATGCGGGCCTTTCCCGGCACATGTTGCTGCATGCAATAAACATTTGCTCGACATATCTGCAAATACTTTAATAAGTGCCAAAGTGTCTGTCGTGTTGTGTGTTACAGTTATTGTGATCGTTCCCGATGACCGGATTTCGCTATGTGCTCAGAGGTAACAAGCTTCCTAGGGGTTCTTCTGTTAATTCTGCATGAATGATCAATGGAAAAGGACACAATTAGTTTTTTTCGAGCAAAAGCCACACCTTGTAACAAAATTAATCCTTTTTAAGTCTGAAAATTTTAAAATCAATTCTAACCACTGAAAACTTATCCCAAACACAAATCATTGAATTTCGATTGTGTAACGTACACTTGAAATGTTTACAAATAAAATACATAAATGCCGATATTACATTTTTATATAATTTTTCTTCGTGTGGAATATATGAATCCTTATCGAATTCACTGCTAAATTGCTTGAAAATGAACTCCTCTAAATTCTGAATATTAAATGACATCCTATTGTATAATAACGTGAAGAAATAAGTTGTATAATATAAAAAAAATATTTTCATAAACTTTGGCGTTTTCTTTCGAGCTTCCGTTAAAGCTGAACAGAGCATATCGATTGACGTTTAGTTTTCGGGTGACCTTCAATATTAAGTACGCACTCTGCTTTTGGTCTAAAAATATAGCCTTATAAAACAAATTTATACAATATTCCATATAGAAATGAGCAATGATTCATATGGGTTGTTTAGCAAAAATTAATATTCCAAGAAAATATCATCTTCCAGCTAATTTTGGAAGTATAATGGGAGGCAGTGTGGGAAAATCAATAGCCTACTTGGAACAGCTGCTGTAGCATTGCAACGTTCCAGAAATATTTCCAACAAAGAATTGCCACGAACCATCCCAAATATATTAAACAATTCATATAGACAATACATCACCAATTTAATATACAATTTCTGATCCAAAATAGATTTAATCATTTATTATACAAATAAAAAATAACCACAAATATATAACATGGCTGTGTGACATTTTATGGTTATTCAAAGTTTATTCAACTTGCTTGAACTGTGCATTTGATATATGATACTCCGCGTCTCGCCAGATAATTAAGCTCACGCATTTATAATAAGCTTTATAATACGGAATAAATTTTTATTTAAAATTTACTAAAATTACATAAATTTTATCGAATCTAAATTTAAAAAAGGTCCCAAAGTTTACAAGTTGTATTTCATATAGAACCTATCTAGTTTGTAGCTATAATCTAAAATTTTTAAATCAAATTATTTTATCCTTGTTTTTGAAATTGCCAGAGGATATAAATTTATAATTACTGAGGGTTGGATCGAACATGTCTAAATTTTTTAATAAGGCTTTCGTCTCATACTGAATATCAAATACATTTTGAGACCTCAAAGGGATTGATTATCTTTTGATTATGACAATTTTCAGCACATCATGTTTGCATATCTACGATGACAATGCAAATTTAGATGACAATTGTAACAAATTATCTACTTGCTTGAGGAAAATAGCGAGACACAAATGCGAAACTTTCTCTGAATGCAGGATGTCACGAACAAAGTCTTTGTCCTTACAGATAAAAGAGAAAGGTCTTTGTCTGAGCCCTAAAGGTCGTCGACTCGGCTCTTGTACACTCTTTAAATATTTAGGACCGATTTTTTTGACGTAACACCACGAACCGAAATCCACATATGAGCCTAATTGCAGCATTATACGCCGCCGAATCGATACTTCTACGAATTTGGATAATTCGAGCGATGGCGATATTTTTCCATACGGGCGCACAAACTTTTCGCATGCTATTCAGATATTCGCCTTTTAAGCCCTGTGCTATGTGCTTTTATTAAAAGCTCCATAGAGGGACGTCTTCGCTAATGAAAGCTTGTAAGATTCGAAAACTTGCACCAACATAAATTACTTTTCGGCGACATGTGAACGTTTGAATTGCAGGATTCCCCTTAATATGTAAAAGCTTAATTGAAAACGATTACAAATGCTAATATATCGAATATATCGATATTAAAGCTTAAATTCAAGGAAATTTGTTTTACAATTCCGATGAATAATTGAATATTTATACAAAAAATATACAAAGCCAATAACACATCACTCAATAAGTACAATTTAGAGTCGTATTTTCGCAATTTCTTCCAAATATAATCCCACAAACTTATTGAATGATGTGATAAATGACAAAATCCATAACATGAGATTTTATTACATTACAAGTTCTCGCTTTTATAGCAACTTTTATTCATAAATTAAAGCATATGTAATGAAAATGTCTTTCTAAATACGATACAAAATATATAGGAATCCGTGTGACGGAAATAAAATAATATATAGGATGTCTCGCCTAATTAGATACATAAAGAGAAATGATTTCAAAGAAATACTTTTTCTTTACGTATTTCCAAAAATAAATGGAAAAAACACTTTTATAACTACATTAAAAGAATGGCTCCAGATATGTCTATTTTAAGATAGCATCCATTTATATGCCCTCTTTGATCTTATGATATTTTAGGTGCCTTATCAAAATGTAATTATTATATCCCCACTTTAGAACATAATTGTTTAAGCCATGGTATATAAAAAAGGATGTTTTTATCAGTATTTTATTAGGATTTTAATTATTTTCGCATTCGTCAGGTCTATTTCGTGTGCTTGTCGCCACAATGCAGAGGCTACGACAATCGAATATCGATGGCTGAAGTTCCATGCTAATTATTAAAGCGAAAGAATTCCCGATGCATTATTCAAAGGATATACAGTGCAACGGGTTCAGTGTTGAACGATTTTCCACATGGATTGGATCGTTGTCCTAGAAGTGGACTCTCCCTCTGCAGTGAGGGGGTGGAAATGGCAATGGTTCCCACCCCGATATCGCCCACTGCTTAAGCCTCTCTATTGAACCCTGTAGCATACAGATTACAACGATACCTAACAAATATTACTCATTCGACATCCACCATGCTCGTACAATCCCGTCATTAACAATAGTGTCATTCATAAATATCGACTGATTTTTAGTTTATAGCTTCAACAGCTCTGTTAAGTTTTAGAATATTAAATTATTTAAAAGTATATTTATATAATGATAAAATATAAAAAATCAAGCATATTTTAAATGAAACCACGTTTATAGCGAACAACTCTATACAATGTATGATTAGAATGAATAGAATTTTATATATGAAATTCACGTTTATAACGAGCATGCCAAATTTTAATATTACAAATCTTCATTTAAGATATCTTTGAATATTTGACTTAGACAGCCATGGAATTGGAATTTTGTTCCAATATCCGATATTATTTTTTTATTTTGTATATATTGTCATCAATTTTCACATTTTCATGTCATTCATTTACATGCACATAGGAGATAAAATTCGAGTTGTTTCAGCAAAATGGAATTAACAATGCATCCATTTACAAAAATCTGTTGATAGGTTTTACGTCATTCTGAATTAAAGAGACAAATTGATCTACGCGTTACAATAAAACTCCATTAATTCCGAATCCATCATTTCAAAATTGCTGTGAAATTCAATTATTTCATAAAAATGAGCTCCCATACAATTTTTAAAAAACATGTATAGAAAAAGATAATTTTAAAACTGACATTTGCTAATTTTATTCCATTTAAATGTCAGGCAAATACAATAATTTTGATACTTCAAGTTCATTTTTATTTTTTGATTCAAATTAAGTCATCGATGTTGGGTAAAATGTTTCATATTCCAAATTAAACGGTATTTTTTTTAAGCACATTAAATGACTTTTAGTCATTGGAATTTTTACACATACACATGTTATGTACTTAGAAGTTCTTCGATTTTTTAATGCAAAATGTCTCACATTGTTGGAGTTTTCAATGATTCGATAAGTTTTTTTGATCCCTGGAATTTCGAATTTGTGGAGTTCCTTTGTACTATGGTGAAACCCTGAAATTTCATCGCCGGAATTTTCCTTTCTCTCCCATTTACATTTTTTTGCAATCCCATTTCATTTCAGTTCATGCAAAATCCAGTTTGATATTGTTTTTCGCGCATTTTTTCCGAAAATATAATTTAATTTGGTATTTTTACATCCGCATTGTTCATAATTATAATCCAATGATAACAGATATTATCAAGTATATTTTTTGAAAAACGCATCTTTAGACATGTGTGTCTGTCTGTTCTATATCCTACATGTTTTGCCAAATCTGTATCTTCCCACTATATCCTTTATTAAAACGAAGGTAGATACGTTCCGTGGAAAATCGCACAAAATAAGCTATAATTTACATTAAAAAAATGAAGATGCATTCCATGGTTTTAAAAACCGCATAACTTTGAAATAGCTATATAAAATATACCTAAAATCGCACAAAAAAAATTAATAGAAAATCAATTAAAAATATCGTTTCTGGTAACATTTTACGGATGTTTGATATTAACTTGTAATTTTTTTATAATATTTGGTATTACAATTCTCTTCTTCGGAAAAAATAATATGCATAGTGTCAATGTCATCATAAAGGGTTATATAAAAAAATATACATACTCAATTTTAAGTAAATCAGTTAACTAAAACATAAAATATCACGTCAACCGTGTTGAAAAAAGTAGTTTCGAGAAAAATACGCTTAAAGATTTCATTCTGTTGGGTTGGGATTGGTTTAGTTGTCTATTCACTAAAATAGCTATAATTCCGTCAGTAATTGGAATTTTGGAAATTTCTTTGGATTGTGTATTTTTAAGAGTTAAAACATTGATAAAATGTAAAAAAAAACAAAATCGAGTTTTTCAAAAATCTAAACCAAAATAAAGGGCGTGGTCTCAATAGTCCCAAATTATAATTTTTTTTCAAATTTCGGTTAGTGTTGATGATTTATTTCCTATTTTATCCAAAATATCTCGATACGTACTATTAATGAAATTAAAAAAATTATTTAAAAAAACCGCATAACTTCGAAATCGCACAAAAAGAGGTTTGAGTGTATATAATATTTATTCATGGGTCAATAAAATTAGAAAGAATCAACTTTGTAGGAATAATTACACAAATAGTGTCTCACTCTCTGTACTATTAAATTTTTTCTTTTTTTCTAGACTTTTTTATTTCAAATTTGGAATTAAAACATTAAAAAAAAATGCAAAAAAAACAAAATCGAGTTTTTAAAAATTCCAAGTTCAATTTGCAAAATTCATAATACCCTCTTAAAGGATGTGTTCGTAATTCAGCGATAGCAGATGTAACATGATTTAAACAGTCCAAAATTGTAACTTTTTTCCAAATTTTGATGATTAATTTTCTGTTTTATCCAAAATATCTCGAAACTTACTCTTTATAAAAACCGCATCACTTCGAAATCGCACAAAAAAAATTAGTGTACACTCAAAGGGCTCCCCTCATTCCTCAGTTTCATATTAACTCTATCCAATCTCTATCTCATTAATTCGAATAGAAAATAACACTTATTAGTCCTAAATACGTCTCATACCATTTATTTAAATTCTACCGCATGAAAAAAATACGTCCCTACGTTCCGCCACCCTATGCATATATAACTTCACGCAAAATATTTACTTAATCGATAAATTCGAACTCGTGCTCCCTTAAATCTTCCGGACCTTATTGAAATGTTTTGATACAAAATAAAAATTGCGCCGGGATTAATAAAAATATTTTTTATTGTGAGGACGGTTGAATGTCCTAAAAAATATACGCTTTTATAATATAATAAATTTTATTTCATACCAAATTTGTATGATATGGAAATTGTAACGTTTTATCGCCAGCCCGGATCCTTTCTAAAGGATCCTTCGTCCTTGAAATACCTCTGACGTCACTAGCGCAAGCCCTCCGGCTAGGAAGCTCGCATAATTATGACGTCTGAGCTGAACACATAGATTTACTTCGTAACCGATTTTTTTACTTCGTCGTTATTGTTATGTGGCATTTCATCGGTATCAAAATAATACTTTGAAAGCTCCTGTTAAATAAATATATTTTACAGGGAATTATCCAACCCCCTCCGTCGCTGGGTGGCTCATTGTCTTAATTGTTTTTAATTCATTAAGTCCACGCCGAACATGGGGAACAATAAATGTGGGGGTGGTTTCTTTTTTTTTGTCTTTTAGCCTCGGGAAAAATTCAAATGCGTCTAGGGGTTTTACAGATCCATGGCTCATCACCATTCAAAGACATTTTTGGCTCGGGAAACATCCCATAACAATCGTCGTTTCTTACCCTACATGAGCTTTATCCTCCTCGGATGTATATTTTTGGACGCGAAAAAATCTACAATTTCGACGTTAATCAAATTTATAGTACGCTCACATATTCATGTCTTTTATTGCCGAGCTGAAAAATAAAAATATAAATCCTGTACTGTTTATAATTTACAATATTATACATTTAAATTATCAGGCGATATTATAAAAATATGTTTTCATACTATAAGATATGACCCAAGCAAGTATTTATGCTCTCATGGCCACTCGCTGTTCTTATTTTGAAAAAATATATTTCTGACCTTTTTTGAATTATTATAAGTGAATTTCGTATTTCAAGTAAATTTACGTACGAATATTATTCAATAAATCACTCAATAATTTCGCAGAATTTTTCACTTTAATTTATTTTTGCTTCATTTAGGGTGAGTTTTTCACAATTTCTTCTTATTAAATATAGCGCAAGAATTAATGCGTCTCTTCAATCATCCATTGCAAGAAACCAATATTTATATTTAAGGCCTGCAATAAGAAAATAACATAAATTTTTCTCGTTTCAATTCCAGTGGAAAATATTTTCACGCCAGATAGCCTCCACATCAAAAGAGGTGCTCGTCCAAGAATTCAGTGGCAGATTCTTTATTTTTATAAGAACACAAGAGATGTTTTTCCACTACAATTTCGCAAGTGCCTTCTCTTTGTGGAAATTTTTCAGTGTTTGATACTTTAAAACATCATCCATTGAGCATATAAATCCTTATACAAATAATGATCATATTTGCCGCATCAATTATTTATTAAATATAGGAATTATATAACATCCTTATATAACGCAGTAATACGACATTTTTATTAAGAAAATTCAATAATTTCAACCCCTGAAATTCAAAAGCTCTTACGTCAGATAGCGTATATTTATTATCCTGTTGTTATATAAGATTTGAAACTTTTACGTCGATACTTATTTTAAATCTAATTCTCTTCCAAAGATTCTGCTACAAATGGCTATTCAACCCTCTGAATGAATTTATCTTTGTGACATTATACGCAAAATATTAATATGGGGGGGATTTCTGCGTAATTTCGAGGAATACATTTTTATTTTTGATACATGACGACATATTTGCGTTGGGATTCGATCCGCTGCTCTTTATTCGGAGTATGTATTGTTTGATGCCTCGTGGTTCTCGCGAGCGTATCATTCATGGCGTGGGAGAAATGTGGTAGTGAAGGGGTGTGTCGGTTGGGGGTGGAATTTGAGGGTGGGAAGTTGAGGTTCGGCGCCGGGCGGCGGTCGATAACAACCAACCATTGGCCTGGCTGCCCTCACCTTTTGGAAAAATTAAAACGTATTCGTCCATTGAAAAATGAAACGAATCGGAAACGGGAAATCATCGACGGGGTTGTAAAATGTTATATTTTGACAAAATATAAAAATATGTGGAAATAAATTTATTATTAAAGCTTTTCGCATGATCATTATTTCCAATTAGACAGGTATAATATATTCGAATTCAATTCTTTGCACGATAAATATTTCGCATTTTTGCCCATATAGCATCGAATTCATGCCAAAAATAATTTGAGAAGCCTTGAACAAAAGCTTTCTTGCCAAATTAATGAATGTCTATTTATATGCTGAATCATTTATTCTGGCTATTTCAGTCAACAATAGAACACCTTACTGTTTTAACATAGATAATGATCTGAAAAATGTAAAATATTAGCTACTTCTGATTCATAAACCTAAAAGAATGATATATTTCCTAATCAAAATAATTAAAGATTAATATCTGATCTATAAAAATAGAAATTAAATCGAAGATCTTCCATCAGATTGATTCCAATTAAATTAAGCAGCTTTGGATAATGGACCGATATAAATATATCGGCAAATTAAAATTATCATAAGCACATGTTATACACCAATAGTTGTGCACCCAATGTTCAACATTTTAACCACTCACATTTTATTTTCATACATACGAATGAGTATACATTTGCTCGTATAATTTACTGTCGATTACGAAAGAAGTTAACCACAAAGACGGCTTAGCTGCCATTAAACTAATGGAAAAATGTTGATGTAAGGAATTAAACACTATCTTTTATTAAAATTGTACATTGTTGACTCTCTAATTAAATTGTAATTTAATAACACTCGGAGTTTATGCCGGTGTTTTATATCTTTTTGCATTCCAAATGGCAATTCGGTTGAACCTCGTCGGTAGATAAATACAAATATGCTTCCAGGAAATTCGCGTTGAGGCAATATATAAAATTTGGCAATACAGTAAACCGTTTATATCGCGGATATTCAACCTTTTTTTTTTTTTGAGACGCAACTCGCAATAAATTTGCATAAAAATACAATTTTAATGAGACGCAGGAAATGTTAAAAACAGATTTTCCAGAGCATCATTTACATCTTAATATTTAATGCAAGAAACGTGCTTACATTGGCTTCAAAAGTTGCGTTTCGATGCTCGTTAAAATCAACCTCTTATCATTCTCAACGATCCATTTCTTGCTTTTGTTAAGATAGGAAGAAATGTTGAAAATCCATAAAAGAAATTACAACTCAAACGACATAGTAGTATTTAGATATGACGGTTTAATATCATACTGAAACTATATTTGTGCCGAAAAATCATCTGAAATTTAGCTACAGATTTTCTAACTGTCATCATATGGAAGAACACTCCGCAATGACGTGTAATACAAATATATGTTATAAGGTTTCCATCATCAGAGAACTCTGGGGTGTTTCTGGTTTTGGCCTTCAAAGATTCGATAATAAGTGATTGTCTTCTTTTAGCGTATACATCTTTAGATATTTCATTATAAGCTTCCAAAATCTGTTGTAATTCTCTCTTGAATTTTATATATAACTTCTTTCCATTATAGGATCATTTTCTATTAAAAAAAATCAAATTTAATAGCCAATTCTATGCCTTCATTAATTGTTTTTAATGTGAAACATGTAGCTACTTTGCTGCAACTCTTTTCTGAGTCATTAATTGTGATAGATTTATTTAATATTTCGACTAATTCGTCTTCGTTTAACTTACGATCTTTTAATATTTCTAGGATGTCATGAATATCCATGTCATCAAAGTTGTATAAGATCGTATTATACAAGGCCCGAGTGTACTGCTGAAATCCATTATTAATTTCGAATGCCAATTTAAAAGCAAGTTTAATACACTCAAACCTCTTTTTGTGCGACTTTTTTTGTGCGATTTCGAAGTTATGCGGTTATTTTTTCAAACATTTTTTTTTAATTACGTAAAAAGTACGTATTGAGATATTTTGGATAAAATCGGAAATAAATCATCAACACTAACCGAAATTTGGGAAAAAAATATAATTTGGAACTGTGTACATCATATTGCATCTGCTATCGCTGAATTTCGATCACACCCGTTATTCTGGTATAAATTTTTTAAAAAAATTGATTGAAAATGATGCAAGACGTCCTTTAAATGTTACCAAAAATGCTATTTTTTAATTGCCTCATTGTTTCCTGTTTTTTTATTTGACTTTTTTTACCCGATTTTGGAAATAATTTATATAGTTGTTTCAAAGTTATACGGTTTTTAAAATCCATGAAACGCATCTTTACTTTTTCTATTCAAGTCATAACTTTTTTTTATGCGATTTTCCGTGGAACGCAACTACCGCACAAAAAAAGGTTTAATTGTATATGTATTTCAATATACTTATACGCAAGTATTTGCAAATATTTACAACTCTTTTTTCTAAGTTTCATAATTAAAATAAGTTTTAAAAAAAAGCTTATCGTTTGTATAACAAATAAAAAAGTAGAACGTTTTTTTCGCCAGACTAAGTGTTACCAACTTCATTGCCTTATAGCTGTTAAACCTTGTATAAAAGTATACTTTTTTTTGTTAAACATCGATTTATTACATTAAAATTAAGATATAAGAATTATTCCATTTCAATTCATAATGCAATTTAAGTATGATCTTTAGGATATTCTTCGTGAGATCTGAGCTTCAATTCAAATTCATTCATTCAAAATGAATCAAAACCTTATTCAAACCACATTAAAAGGAATTTCCTTCAATCATTTTGAACGACAAATAGACATAAAAAACGAGGATCTGTTTGGGTCATGTTCCTGTAACAATTTTTTAAAATTAAAATGGGATGAACACTGTGTCATTTAAAATTTGTAACACTCCATTTAACATCAGCTTACAATTTATTAGAAGTATTTATCAATATTGTCGATCGATCATGTTGATTTAGGCTTAAACTAATTAATACTGAGATGATAATTGAAATTGAGCAAGATCATCCATAGGCATTTTTGCTACAATACTTCAAATTTAATTGCAACATAATGATAATTTTTACCACTCACCAAAATATTCTCTCCTATCTAAAAAAAATTCTATTAAAATTATCTTATCAATGTTTAAACATATTTGGAAAGTGTCACTATAAAATCACTAAATATAAATTATTTTTGCTTGGGAAAATCTCCAAAGGAAGTGTTTGATAATATTATAGATATGACACCTTAAGACGTAGATATATATATTATTTCATACAAATATACGTCCACACATACAGCAATATTACTAATATAGAAGCCGAGTTAAAATGTAACTTATTCAATGAATTTTAATGAAAAAAATGCTCATATACCTTTGCGCCATTTTTAACATTAAAGCCACGTTATATACGTGTGTTCCACATCGTGTCCTAGAAAATTCGAGCGAAATAGTCTTTTTATTCATCCGAGATATTTTGAACCGAGCACTCGCACAAAAGATGAATAGCATCCAGCTTTATGGAGGATGGGCTAAGACAGTACTACTTACAGGCAGTTGAACACTCTTCGTGCAGAAAGAAGTGAGAAGGAGATGTGCTATCACCGAGAGAAAAATATTAAAGTTCTAGGGTTCTTTGCTTGTTTCACACATTTTAAAAACGCTGAAAAGAATATTTATAAAAAGGGAAGAAAGTGTCGAGAGGCATTGTGCGGATTACGACTCCGTATTAATCAATTCTTTTATGCAAAAAGTTACACGTAAAAATCATGCTTGTTCCAATTGTTTATTTCTATTTAAAACTCTTTATGCAATCTAGTGAAAAAACCGAACATTTTCTTAACTCCATTTTTAAAGGGACTTTTTAATTGAAACTTCCATTAAAATCATTAAATGGATTGTCTCGCTTCATCCAATTTCATATTGGGCCAATTATCAATAATAAAACAATTTCATTCCAATGCCATTAGTCTAACGATTAATGTTATGTAGCCACGACGCAAAACCATAAAATGAATCGGATGTGTCGTCCAACAATTATAAAATACCATAATAGAAATTATTGTTGGATGTTATACGTATCCAACAATTCCCTGTTACATGATTTTTCACCCTCATGCCGTACTATATTCATCATAAATTAATCTCAAATCATTACCATTTTTGTTATCAATATCGAAACATTTGACAATTGATGATATAGAACAAGCTATAGACGTTTTAATCAGTAAATAAAAATTAAAGTCACAAAAATTCATTGTGAAATTGTCATGGTAGCTCAATCAAGGGCTTATTATTAGTTGGAATGGGTATTTATACTTTTTTTCATTAGATTTTAATTGGTGACGAGAAATGGATAGTTCATAATAATTTTAGTCGCAAGATGTGAATAAAATTATCCACTTACACGATAATGGCAGAACTATATTGTAATCAATTATAAAAGCTTTCAAAGAAAAACGTCCTAATTTGATGAATGGAAAATGATACGTATTTTATCTACGCGATATTCGAATACTTCGCGCAAAAGGATCTCTGGAACTGGAGTTGGGGCGTAAAACGCAGAATACCAGTCGAGAGTTGCACATGGTTTTTATTTTACTTGATCATTTTAATTTATGTAAATCAACACTAATTAACTCCTAATTAAATATATATATAAAAACGGATGTCTAATGGCGAATGGCGTTCATTCGTTACGTCAGCGGTCTGAAAAACGGACCGGTTGGACATATAGACCTTGTGGCCACTACGTTCTCTTTTAGGACTTTTTGCAGCATTTCCGGGAATAAATTCGTAACCGGGGCCATCTGAAAGATCACGGAAGCCCCCCCCCCCCCCTAACCTCCCGAGAGACTATGCTGTGAAACATCACCAAACTCTTGATTGAAACATCATCACGACACTGTTTTTATTGTAAGCAAATGCGGCCCCCATCTTGCACACAGCTTTCTCATGTCCAAATTTTCAGTCAATTGCGATTTACAGCATTTTTTGAAAGGTCATGTTTGCTAGCTCGCGCACTTACAGTCGACGGTCATCCAATACCATTTTGTGGATTTTCTTCACCATTCCTGGGGTGGTTACTTCATTTGGTCGACCACTGCATTATTCGTCTTGGCAGCTCAAACGGCCTCGTCTAATGATTCCTTCACCATTATGTATTTACTACAACTCCACCCTAATAATGGAAATATCGATATGAAATATGATGGATACGGGGTTCAAAATTTCATATGGTGTACTAAATACATATCATGGTAGCGCGCGGATATTTTTTATTTCGTATTTTTTTTAAATAACAACCGCCATCTATACTTTAGGTCTGGTACATTTGAAACTCTGCAAATTGATCTTTTTTTATTAAACTATTTGAATCATTTTATTAGCATTAATTTTTAAATCGTATTTCAACTATTTCTGCAAATGCAGTCACTTTTGGAATATTCCACAATTTATCAACTGTATCAATATTTAATTTTTGAGTTCTGAGAACAATTAAACACAATAAAATCGGAAATATTTCCGATCTAATTGAAGCTAATGATGCCTTCTACAAAAAATGTGATAAAGCCATTGATATCATTTGAAGCCGAAGAATCAATTAAAAGTTTGTGCGCATATCTGGAAAATCGTCGTGAATATTTCTGGAAATATTTCCGCGGAAACTTCTGAGATGCAACAAAACTTCACAAAGCTACATTAACAATGCGAAAAAAATTATCGTCGAAATTCAAAGAAGAAGTGTCGAAATTTTTCAAACTTCTTTTCATTTGGACTTCGCCTAATTAAAATATATAATATACAAAGAGTTCCGACGAGCCCAAACTTTTAATTGCAACGCGGCGCTAACTCACAAAAAAAGTAAGCCTTTTCATTGTCATTTCGAAAAAAAGTCGCGACAATGGCAAATGAACAAACATTGTACTTTAATATACTGAGAATTAATTTTATAATTCTATTTTAAGATTATAATTTCGGAAATTTATTCCATTTCGAATGAACTCATTAAAGAAAGTTACCAACAAATATTATTACAATTATTCTTGTTGGGCAGAACCCACTCAACTCAATCATAGATCCTTTTTAATTTAAAAATTAAAGAACAAAAACGAGATAATGATCACTGATGATTGAAAGCAAAGAGTGATCATGATAATTCAAATACCTGCTTAGGTCGTAATGATTTACTGTACGATTGTGTTTTTGGATCATAACTTTAAAAAAAATCGATTAGATTGTAAAAATTGTGAAAAGCTATGAAAATAAGATATATATGTTACCATAGTTGAATAAAATTTGTAACTGACCTCAATTGTGCACGACATTTTTCAAGCAAAAATTCGATCTAGTTAATCACCCGAAAATGCGTGATTCGGCCCATAACGTGTTAATATAATTTTAATTCAAATGATGTTAAATTTTTCATCGTATTACATGTATGGAATATAAATATGTTATAGAATTTTCCGCGCACATATTTCCGGATTATTCAGGCGTAAAATGGAATATTTGTATTAGATTAGTGACGAATTTCGATCTCCAAGACCCTTTGAAAATTCCAAACTCAAAACTGCACAATATTAGCTATTTAGACTCGATTGTCGTCACAGTAAACAAGCCGTTAAACCTATTCAAACAAACCGTAAAATTTTATCTGCGTTTATTTCCACAATGTCTTATTTTGCTCGTTGAGCAAAGGTTATGTAAATATTTACATCGTGCCTTATTGCTTCTTACGAACACTTGCATAAATGTATATATTTAATATTATATGGAAAATATTTTTATTTTGGAATTCATGGAAATGTAGCAATTTCGCCACCCTTTATTATGATGGTATAATTTGCTTTTTGCTCATGATAATTAACTCACTGGACGAAATAGGTATTTAGAATACAGAATATTGTTGTTGGACCTGTTGCGAGGATTACATTGTTTGCGAAGCTGTGATCACGGGTAAAATTGATGGACCGTTGTGGAGCGAAATTTTGTGTAACCAAATTTAAATTACAGCAATTTTATAAATACAGGCCGCCCTCGTATTACACGATTTCGTTATATGATATGAGCTTCGTTATTTCAAGTGTTAAATCAGGGAGCCTTTGCATTGATTTTGAATAAAGTCGAAATCGGCTGAAAATATTGTGAATTTTGAGAATACTTGAGAATTATTGTTGGAAAAAAGACTATAATTTAAAATCCAAAATAAGATAGATATATATTTATAAAGGTAATCGTTGAAAACTATCAACTTTAAAAAATAATCGATTAATCCTATGTAACACGACATTTCCATCATATTAATATAGCTCGAAAATTTTGATTTTAAGCATAATAGTTGTATAAATTTCGATAAAAATAGAACGCTTTCACAATATGAATATAGAGGATATTAATGAATTACTCGTGGAAAAGATTGATGAAGCAAATTTAGTGGAAATGCCATCTAAAATAACCAAAATTCAGAAAATTTGTTAGAAAATTTTAGAATAAATATCATAAAGAATTCTAAAATTACTCCGAAAATTTGATGTAATATTAATATGTAATGTTTTGGATCATCCCTTTTCCATAAACATATTTTTATTAGATATGAAATGATAATATTATGATTTATATACTTTTAAAACCTCGCCTAGTTTTTGTATTAATCCTTTCTTTTTCGGATAACATGACCTTTATAGGAACATAACGACCATATTATGCGAACCCCATACTGCCTAATTATTCCCGAATTTAATATTATATACATACTATTATTTTTTTTAATATCCATTTATAAATTTTAGGGTGGTGAGGCAGCAGAGTGAGCTGCTGCCCGACATGACAGCCCGCCCTGCCGCGGGACGCCACTGACAACGCCACTCTGCTCACCAAACTGACTTCATGTATTTCAAGTATGTTATCAATTTTATATAAAAAGTATGTCTTATATTATCGACATTGGATACAGAACAAATAAATACTTTTTAATTTTTCAAAGGAATGGTTTTTAATCGCATGAAAAGAGGGTGTACACACTGCGGATCTTCCTACTTCGCTTATAATGTAAATTGATCGTTCTGACAGTGTATGGATAAAACCATGAATTAAGAATAACACATCCCTTTATTTATTTAAAAAATATGTCTAATGTAGGTTCTCGTTCAAACGTATTTATTTATTGTATATGAAATAAGGCTCATTTTTTGGTTGCTTGTATAATATCTAAAACAGTTATATAACTATGCACTTAAACCTTTTTTTGTGCGGTGGGTGCGTTCCGCGAAAAATCGCACAAAAAAAAGCTATGACTTACATAGAAAAAGTGAAGATGCGTTCCATGAATTTTAAAAACCGCATAACTTTGAAATATCTATATAAAATATATCCAAAATCGCATAAAAAAAGTTAATGAAAAACAATAAGGCAATTAAAAAATAATATTATTGGTAACGTTTAAAGGACAGTCTTAGATCATTGGTAAAATTTTAAGAATGTCTGATATCTGGCATCACAAATGCCAGACATCCACTAGAGAAATACTAATTATTTTAATGATGTCAACCGGGGCGATTGTTTAAAAAAATCAGTCAAGTCATTTTTGGTCAACTTTTGGTTGAAATCTGGTAGGAATAATAGAGGGTTATATAGAAAAACTCTTACTAGGATTTATACGAAATCCGACATTCTTCAAAACCGGTTTTCGGTTTTCATTTCTCAAACGAAACCGGTTTCCACCGATTTTCGGTTTTAAGAAATATAAAATTAAAATAACAGACTATATCAAGTTGATTCGAATTTTATTCAATATTAATAGCATTAGACAGATTTTTCTTCAACCATTTCTACACACTCCTCTTCAACATTTATTTCTGCCGCGAGATTACGATACATCCTTGTTAACCCTTTGAGAAGTGAGTCAATTTTAAATCATCACAAATATTGATCCTATATTTGTATGTCCGCCACTTATCATCCGTACAAATCCATTTATCTGTCAGGACCGTCACAGCGTGTATAAAGCTTGTACATAAATAAATAAACACTGTCGATAGCACATAATATTCGGTTATTTCTTCAGGTAAACACAAACAATACACTTGAAATCGATTAATTATATCATTCTCAGCATCATTATTAGTCGATAAATTGGGTTAATGATTTGTACAATCGTACGATGTACGCAAGATACTCTCTCCATCTCTGTCCCATTCATAATCTCCGACTTGCAAGACATTCTCTATCTCTTTCCATCTCGGAGCTCAACGTGAAAGAATGCTCTTTCTGAATCACTTGAATTCGGATACAATTCGGATAAACCTCTTTGAGTGGTTCATTTTAATTTTAAAAATTCCATTTTTTTAAGTACAAACATACTATTTTTTTCTGTATATTTTTTTGGATTTTGCAGCCTGTTGTAAAGACCAAAATTATCTTCCGAGAAGATTTTTTTCTTAACTTAAGTGCTGTCAAGTGAACGATTCAATATTTTTCCTCCAAAATTTTTAGATATTGAATTTTTGTATTCAAAACCGGATTTTCAGTATCAAAGACCGGTTTTCGAAGGTCATAATTTTTTCCTAAAAACCGAGTTTTCAAAACCTATAACTATAACTCCATAAGTAGTCGGGATTTTGGAAATTCTTTTGGAGAATGTATTTTTAAAAGTTGAAACATTGATAAAATGAAAAAAAAAACAATATCATTTTTTTCAAAAATCTAAACCAGAATTATGGGCGTGATCGCAATTCAGCGATAGCAGATGCAATATGACTTACACAGTCCCAAATTATTATTTGTTTCAAAATTTCGATTAGTGTTGATGATTTATTTCCTATTTTTTTTTTTAAAATTTAAAAAAAATCGCATAACTTCGAAATCGCACAAAAAATCGATTTGTGGCCCCACCATAAATTCACCAGATCAAGTGTTACCTGGGATTAGGATATTAATCAATTTTTATCCACAGATTTGATCGCACAACATAGATTTTGACCAAAAATATGCCTACTTTTTGATAGCCGTTCACTGTTCCAAACAATATTTTTAACAAATTTAAGCTAAATAAAAGATAAAACTGACTATTAAATTTGAATCCCATTGTAAAAATATATCTTGCGGTTTGTCTGATGATGTTAGTAATATTTAATTTGGTGGACTATATGTCCGATCATCAAAATAGACACGTTCTGATTCATTGCAATTTAGCTTTAATTTTTCCTGCTTTTTATAATGCCAAATATGTCTTTGTCGGAATAAATGGATAAATATGAGAATATTGCCGATAGCTGCGTTACCAAATGTCATTTGTTAGATTGCAGCCGCATTCAAATAATGTATTCCGAGAAATTGCCTAATGTTAAATGTTCGCATTGAAATCACTCAAGAGCTTATAAAAACTATGCGACGGAAGAAAAGTGCGACTTGAATATTTAACACGAAAAGAACGATGATAAAAGGAATTTTTGAGAGCATCCACTAATTTATTCGAGATGCAGATTTTCTGAGTGTTCTTGAGGATTCTTTCGCTGGAAAAGTTTCCAAATTTAAAGCGCCTCTCACCGGTTTATACAGCCTGCAAGTGAAATTAAGCACTCGAGGCTCTCGTCAATGGGGCGAATTCTTTATGCAGACTTTATCACCCCCTAAGCGATTCAATAAATGACCGCCGCGCAATTAGAGAAATAATTTTGATCGAATGACCTGAGAGGGTTGGTTGAACCCTTTTGAAAATTCGATTTTTCAACTGTATAATCATCTCTATAATCCTGCCTAATGTGTGCGTGATTAACAGGGAGTATCTCCTTCGAGTGCAATTTTCATCTAGGCTAACAGAAATAAAATTGGGGGTAGTCGGATAACACATTAACAAATTGGAAAACCGAAATAGTTTTATTTTTCCGAATCTGCTTAGGTTGTATCTTTCTTCTTCATTAGGCTTGATTATAGCAATTATTTGAATCCACTGCTATTTATACTAATGCAATCAAGCCTTCTGCTTGATGAGAGTTATTTTAATATTGACTCATTGCAATATATTTCATATATTTTCAATAAAATTAGATACATATCTGAAAGAATAACTTAATCGATATTTTATCGACTGCAGTCCTATTTCATCACCACGGATAAACCCTGGAGAATATATAGCGTTAGAGCTTTTTATAAGTTTTGCTTGAGTAAAAATGCATGTTTTTGCGAGCATCGAACTAGGTCGGAGGTCATACAGACTAGGTAAAATGTTGACCTAATTGAATTAGTGATGGCATCTGGAAGCAGTTTATTGTCCTATTACAGCCAAAAATGTTTGCTGTTGACATTGATTTATTAAGGATTTATTGATAAATGGCAAACAACCATTTTATAACGTACTTATGTAATAAAGACTCATTGCATAATAAAACTAAAGCCTTTGAATGGCCAATTTAATTATTGAACTACAGGCTTGTTGGTCAAATTTATGTTTTAATCATGTCACAGTGATTAATGAAATTTGCTTACCAAAGACTCTCGCTCTAATTGTAATGGAATCAACTCGGAAGCGCAATGTTAATTATTCTCCAAAGTCCAGTCTGGATGCTCGTATAATATTTCAACCCTTATAAATATTGAGTCTATTCTGTTTATTTTCTTTTATAATTATTTAATGCTTGTTGAACTTCATTAAAAAATCGTTTGCATATTTGATATAAAAATATAAATATTTCATTTAAAAACATAAATAACGATCACGTTAATATATTTTTAAGGGGAGCTTATTATTTAGTATAAGATGGATAAAATTACTTAACACAGATCAATTTTATCATATAAAAATATAGGATTTAAACAAAAACGGACGTGATCATATGGGCACATAAACGATTTTAATTGCATCAAATAAGTTCTTGCATTTCTTAAAAAAGCTTACATCGAGTATCAACCCCATAGTTTAATGATTGAAGTTTGTGGATATAAAACGACATATCTATTTCCGATTACTTTGAAAAGACATTACACTAAGCATGTCTCTTGTAGAATTGAACTCGTGATATTTGAACCACGACTTCAACAACTTTATCACAGGATTACTTACAGATGCATTTGAATGGGATGCATCAATTTTTCCATGTTTGAACATGAAAGATAACAAGTTTAAACTTCATTAGCTTCTAAAAGATGTCTGAAAAATAGAAAATAATGATCGGGAAGATATGAAAGACAGTCTAAGAAATTTTACACACAACTGCAAAATATCCCAACTGCGAGACTCCGATAACGAGCAGCCTTTTTTTAAAAACTATCTAGCATTGGGTAGTAAAAGAATAGGTAACAGTATCATTCTTGAATGTTTATAAGCTCATATTATTATGATTTTTTACAAATGCTTTTATTTTGTAGCTAACATGCAAACTGCAATAGTTGGCTTACATATTTTTAAGCCCACGTTTCTGAAATATCAATGCTCATTCTCAGAAATCTAATGGCAACATGGGATCTCATTTATCATTCCCATTAAATCATATCCATGTGGGTTTTGTTGTCTTACAGCTTGTTCTTAAAAACAATTTAATGTTATAATATTAGCTTCGAAGCGTTAAATTTCAAAAGGGTAGAACTTAGCCTGAAGAATGTATATATAATATAAACTCCGGAATGTTCAGGAAGTGTGTCCATTTATTTGTGCTTATGCTACATTATCCCTACCCTAATAAAATAACCTGCTTCAACACAAAACATAAAGGAGAATGTAAGTTCTTTTTTCTTATGTCCCACTACAAAAGTTTCTTAACAAGTTTAATGCCTTTCAGAAGCGATGCATACGACTGTTGTTTTACTATCCAATATAAGTTCAAATAATTTTAGCAAATATGATATGAGCACTTTTTATAAATTTTGAAATTGGATTCTTGCAATTTATCCTATATATACATCCATGACAGCTTTTCCACTTTTCAAAATAGTATGTTGATGATTGTTAATTTGATTTTTCACTCTTCAGTTATATTTTAAGATTGGTCGAAGATGATCCAAAGCAAGGCACGAATTTATGCAGAAAAAAGAATAGAATGTTTAATTGATACGAAAGTGTATGTTTAATAAATTAGAATCCTTCTCGATAGACCGGATTTTCCTCGCCGAGAAAGTCGTATCATTATTGCAAAGTATCGAGGATATGGAGCGAAAGCCTTGGTTATTTTGAATTGGGAAAAAGATCGGGACATATAAGAGGATCAAAAGCGACTCTAATGGCACTTGTAAACGAAATTATTATTTGTACCCTTTTATCTGTAAATATATTTAAGACATGTATTTCTATATAAATACAAAATGTACTATTATTTACATTTTTTACGTTGTAAGAGATAACTATGTTGGTGTGAACGCCAATGCTGCGCGACAATTAGTACAATAGTTTAGTAATTTAGCGAAAAATTCGAATATGTTGTAAGTCGTTCAATTATGAAGCATATAAAATAAATTAAAAACATCTGATTTTTTTAATATACAGTCGACCCTTCTATAGCGTCGAGATAGGGACCACGCTATAAAAACAAAACGCTGTAGAAAATTAGGCATCCATACAAAATTTAGATGTGTTTAGTTTGTTAACAAGTACAAAGACGTCGCAAATGAAGTAGACGCTATAGGAGAACTGACTGTAGTTTTTTTTCCATACAAATTAAAGCAGATATTTGCATTCTCAACGAAATATAAGTTTAAATCAAATACGCATCATGAAAGTGCCATTGTTTGTCATTGGTCGCGAAAATATTATCTTTTGGATTCCATTATGTTTGCTCGGTCAAGATAATGTTGATTGCGTCACGATAATCTTAAGAAAAGTGTCTTTTCTCTCAACAAATATGCTTTATGGATATTTATCTACCGAAAAAAGTAACATGTTATGAACATACAGACTTCGCCTAATCAAACGTTATGAACTTAAAAATAAAAACAGGCATTCATGGTGATATTCAGTTGTAGTTGTAGTGATTGCCTTGTATTACATAACTTTTATTATACTTAAATAGCTTACAAAAAAATATATATACAGACAGCATTAAGAAATTCAGATAAAAGAAATTCTTCTAAATTTCTTCTTCAATTTAAAACATCAGGTATTAAGTAAAAAAATAAGGAATAAAAGTACTGGAAAGTCCTTTTGAGAATAATGTTTCGAATAAGAAGATATTATGAATCGAATAATCTATCAAAAAATAAAATAATTGTATTTGATTATAAGAGAAATTTACTATTATAAGCAGTGACTTGCTATAAAATAGCGAGGACGTACTAAGGTCATAACTTAGATTCATTACATAACTTAAATTCTCTTCTTTTCTATAGAGAAAATTTGTGATTCCCAAAGACGTGTTCGTCACATGAACGATATCGATCGGTACAAAAATAAATACATCGAACAATTAGCTCAAAGTATTTGAACATTTGCAAAACAATATATAAATATAAAGGCTTGTAAATAGGTAACACTTAGTCTGGCTTTTTGTATATTATAGTTCATCCGTAATATATCCGATTTAGTAAAGACGGATGGCAAAAAACCAACCCCTTCATCTTGCCATAATCAAAACGAGGTCAACGTTAGACTGCATGGTACGATATTAAAGTAAATGGAACAAACGCAAAACTGAAATGTTCGACATTAAGGCAAGCCTTAAAAATTCGCCTTCTTGAAGAAGGGAATGACAACATTGATGGTCACCTAAAAATTTCAGTACAAACGAACATCGATCAAGAAGGGTTGTCTTTGACCCCAAGCTATTTTAAATTCCATTTAAAAATCCATTAGCTCTAGGTATTTGGCTGTAAAAACGTGATAAGGTTTCTTATAGGTTTATACGATTGGGACAAATAAACCGATCAGTAAAGAAGATTTTTAACGATGATCTCAAATTGAAAAAATAGACAGTATTTACAATGTAATTTCGATTATTATCAAGGCGAAGGACTCATTTTATAATTTATTTTAAACCTATTTGAGTCTGAATAAGTTAAATTAAACATAACATTGAACACACACCAAACACGATAAAATCTCGTGTTACATCTTTTGTAGTTCAAATACTTCATCTAAATTTATGATCGTATTTATGTAGAAATTATATAAAGACCATAATAATATTTTTTATGAATTCAGTTTAAAAACGGTTATCAGGCTAATAATGCGTTATTATATAGAAACATTTTATTATCATCTTGGGTCAGTGAGGCTATGATCTGATTTAAGAGTGGTTCATCAAAATTAATTTCATTTGTGCTATTCAACAAAACCACATTACTTCTATGGGAAGTCAGTAGTTGTTGCTCACCGTTTTATAATCAAAATATTTTTAAGCTTTTCATAACATGTTTAGGCATTGATGATTAAATTTGAATAACATTGTGTTTCATCCCTTGTTCCAGGTCGGTCATGAGAGATCTCGCCCTTCCGTTGATTGTTCCCTTCTACGATCACATTATAATAACTACGACAACACTCGTCATCGCGATAATCCTACTTCATCTGAGTACGACAGGTAAAAATTATGTTAATCCTTGATAGAGTTTTCAAATTATTATTTTCATTTTGAATCTATACAATCAGATTAGTTCGACATTTCTTAAGCGTCAGGACGAACCGACTTCGATTCAAAGCTGAATGAGGGTGTAATATTTCAGCTGCCATCTTCATTTTTATCACCAACATTACGATCTTTGAGCTACTTTAGAACCATCCATCGACGATAGGATTAAAATGTTCCATCAATATGATATTTTTTGAGTAAACATTAGAATTTATTTTATGGCGTTTTCTTTAATTTCTAGCTAAGATTATTTAGTTATATACAAACAACTCATATTATTTTTAATACTCAGTTCACTGACAGCCTTTTGTAAATTTATTTAAATCCCAAGTGTGCCATTCTTAAAGTTTTTGGTTTATCTCCAAGACAGCTTTGCAGTTATATGTTCACTGAACTCCATTTTTAGTTTCTTAACCTGTTCCATGACATTTTAAATGCATTTTTCGTAAGTCTCAATAGAAATCTTTATTTAAAATAGCTTGACAATTCGATATATATTTTTTTCTTTGAATTAATTTACTTTTGAGGATGGATCAATATATTTTTACTCCATATTGTATGCAGATTTGTTCAATTTGTTGTTCAAAGTGTTTAATGATGAAAAGCATTTGTGTAGATATCAAGGAAATATTAGCAGAATTTATTGAAAATATTTAATCAAGGTCGATAAAACTAACTGAGACATATATATATAATACAGTCAACCCTTCTATAGCGCCGAGATAAGGACCACGTAATAGAAGCAAAACTTTATAGAAAGTTAGACCCTCAAACAAAATGTATAAGTAACTAACACGCGCGAGTGGGCATTGATACAATATATATCACCCGTTGCTTACGCAAAAGATGTCGCAAATGAAATAGACGCTATAGAAGGGTTGACTGTATTAACATACACCCATTTATGATCACGATGTATTACACAACTTTTCTCAACTGAACATATACCAAATTAGTTAGAACATACTGGATACATCAGCTTTTTGGAACACATATTATGATCAGATTAACTTTGTAATAAGAAGTTATCTACTCTTTTACGATAGAGTTTGTGATAATTATCTAAAAAAAATCAACATTAGAACCTCAATATGGGCCCAATTTTATATCTGATAATAATTTCAACCGGATTCAAATAGTGAACAGGATGAATGTTGAATGACAAATGGTTTTTCTCCAGCTACAATAAAATTCCCATTGGTATTCACAACAAGTTCCCATTATATTTAACGGTCTTGAGAATCATGAGCAATGATAGCCGTATCATGTTTTCCCCTTTTTTTGCCGCCAGGTTTTAGAGTCAATGCAACCGTGTTAAGCCCTGGATTAAGGGAGCAGCTCAAGGGAAGATGTATGTGTCTCAACGAATCCCAGAGGTAGCCGGTTGAAATCTTTCACGATTATGTTTCCCTCAACATTTGGCCTCTTATCTCTCCTGATTTAAGCCCCATGAACAACAATGTCTCGTGATAAACGAACATGCTTTTAATGCCGAAGCTGTCCACGAAGACATTTTGGCAAACATACATGCATATCATTTGATCCTATTTTGTACCAGGTTATATTTGATTCTTGAATCTAGTGATTTTTTTTAAATTGTTCACAAAAAGCTGATGTATCCTATCAAGATTTCAACGTTGCGTATATTAATACAAATTTTCTAAGCCTGAACGATTGTACATACTGGCATTAAATCAAAATCTACAAAGCTGTTCTTTGGTCTATAAGTAATTTACTTCGATCATTGTTAAATAAACGTCGTCTAATTTCGATACAAGATGGTTAAGACTTCAAAGCAATGTGTATAGTACATATAATATTTATTGTAAGTACAACATAATTTAAGTCTTGTAGGTATAAAACATAATTAAACCTTTTTTTGTACGGTAGATGCGCTATGCGGAAAATCGCACAAAAAAAACTATGACTTCCATAGAAAAAATTGGTTTAAAAAACCGTATAACTTCGAAATCGCACAAAAAAAAGTTGCGCATAAAGAGGTTTGATTGTATATAATATTTATTTACAGGTCAAAAAAGAATCAGCTTTGTAGGAACAATTACACAAATAGTGTCTCTACTTTCCGTACATAAATTTGTTTTTTTTTTCTGGTCTTTTTGATTTCAAATTTATCAATGATGAGTAAAATCTTGTAGACATATCTGGGTTAATATTATTACATTCCATTGCTTATATATGAAATATGTTCGGTTGAAAGACAAAAAAGCTGTGAGTTTTAATAAAAAATAAATATAGAGTGTTTTTGCCAAGTAGTTATGGGTCATCATTGGGTTAGATGGGGTTAAAGATTATGTAATTTTAATCCTAAATGTACACCCAAAATTCTTTCGCCGAAAATATGGACCTTTTTAAAATTGTTTCCTAATTTTTTTACAGGGCCGTTATAGTACTAAAATAATATTGCCATAATTGAATAGGTACAGGAGGGGGCGCTGCTGAGTGGTCGGAGGGAGTGAGCTCGGGGCGCTCCGTGCGCGGCCGGCCGGGCCCTTCTGCCGCCGGACCGCCCCTCCTCTGTTAGCAGGTTTGCCCTTCATCAATTTAAATCATATTTAAATATAAATTAAAGGGTTCTTAATTCATGACAAAGCGTTGTTTGTCCGTCCAGGCTGTCTGCTTGTCCGGTGTCCTGTAGACAATGTCCGAGGACTTGGACTCGCTCTCCGAGGAAGAACGATGCATTTTCCAGCCCTTCACCCGGGAATCATTGGCTGCCATAAATTTAAGAATAGCTGAGGAAGATGCCAAACAGAAAGAGCTCGAAAAGAAAAGAGCTGAAGGAGAGGTTAGTCAAAACGATTATTTATACACCGTTAGTAATAATAGATTAGGTGTGACAAAAATACAACAAATGAGCTATTCAATTTGGTCTGATATTTTCGAACTGCAGCTAATAAATCTGTAAAAAATATCGATTTTCACGATCAATTGATCTATTGCCAAAGTGTGGCTCATTGTGTATGATTTTTTGGTTCAAAATGTATATGTGTGTTATTTTTTTTTCTTCTCCTTTTTCTTCTCTATCTATTATTTATGTAAACCTCTTTCATATTTTCACAATTTTCAGACCGGTTTTGGGCGGAAGAAAAAGAAAAAAGAAGTAAGAATGCTCGTTTGCCCCAAATATCCTATATTATCTCTTCCAAGTTCGTTTTTTCTATAGATATGTAAGAACGTCAACAAAGTCAAATAGTTATCGCCAATTAAATGCCTTTATCTAACGATAATCTTAAACAAAACATGTCCGAAATGACGACGACTCTATTTGTGCTCAATGAATGCGCCCATTTTTTCAATAAAAATAAGATCTGATAATTTGCGATAACTTCCAAACGGAGATGACTTTAATATTGGTTTTGCCCCATTGCATTTTTAGTAAGTAAACTTCACGCTTTTCAGCCAAAATAAGCAAATCAAGTTTAGCTGGAGTTGAATTTTCTCGTGACTATTCTGATTTTGATTAATTAAATTTGTTCAAGCGAACAGAGAATATTGCGAATGTATATTTTGGAACACAGCTAAACTTTAAGGAATGGCGAAAGGCATACAGCTAAACGCTTATCAAGTTACGTTTTAGTTTGCAGCCTTGCTCAATTGATAACATAATAAACATTGATGAGTAGTGACTCTTCTTATAAGATTATGCCAAAACATAGTTCTTTAGAAAAATTATAATTTGACTTCACTGAGAGAGTAAAATTTAGTTTATTCTTCGGTTTCATGCTGGATTTGGAATGATAAATGGATCATCTAGAAAAACATCATTCATGGAAAAATCAGTCTAAATTCAATATCATCTTTATTTTTTTAATATCCAGTCAAACTTTAGAATAAATAAATGAAATAATAATAGCGTTAAAATCTGGTTAAAATCTAAAATAATACCGTATCGATAGACTTAACATAACAAACAGCGGAAAGTGCTTATGAAAGATGACAAGTTACTCGTTCAATTTTTAGCAACTGTTTCTGTGTAAAAATGTTTTTAAACTATGAATAAAATCACTTATCACAAATTCTACAGGTGTATAGAAATGTGCACACTAATAAAGACTCAAATGAATATAACTCAATTTTACTAAACAATTTATTTATACTTGCAATATCAAATTGTGTACATGAACTCTGAATTGAATTAAGCACCTTTCTTTTTGATGAACAACTATCTAAATATTTATACATTAAATTATCTATATATGTACATATATAAGGTTGAAAAGAGAGTATTGATTATTTTCCCACTTATGTGTTTTGTATCAAATCCCATTGAAAAAGAACATTGATACAATCGAAGATCCTCAATAATAAATAAATTTCCATTTTTTATCCACATTTTCAACACATTATGAGGATTCAAACAATTCCGAGATGCTTTTAAGCATCATATAAATCTCAATGCCAGTTTTTTAAAATAAGAGCTGATTGGACTCTTTGTACTTCCATTTTTATCTTTATTTTGGCACAACTTTAATCCTCAAATTCTGCAATAAAATAAAAACACAACTTCGTATTTCAATGGCCAAATGCTTGGTATTTGAACACGATAATCTTATTTAGGATTGAATTTTCTATATGCTGTGCTTTTGGGCAGTTTAATAAATTTAAACATGGATTATACGACAAATAAATATAGCGTGATTGAAATAGCAAAAATATGATGATCTTAAGGTCATACTTTGATATTGATTATGGCATCCAACACGGAATACGACATTACTTTCTTTCCAACCTGTAATATATATGAGATTTCAAGTCGTTCTCTATATGATCGGTAATCAGACATCATTGATATATCATTATAAAATCACACTTTTCAACATGCTCAAAAATCATAATCATTGTCACCATAACTGCACATAGCTGACTCTGTAGTACATAGCATCTCTAGTAAACAAATTATGAAATATACGATATATAAAAAAATTACAGTATGCTAATGATTGCACGATCACATAGTAATTATGAAATTTATCAATTTTATAGGTAGGTAGGTATTTGCCAATGTACTTTAATGCATTTTTGGACACTGCCCTTTACAACTTATACTTGTTTTAGACTATTTTTATTTTCATGTGCATACATTTTATATTATATTTTTATTTCTATGCACCTTTACTGACTCATTACTATCGACGGCGTACGTATTATGCCACTTTCCATAGGAATAATTAACAGAGTTATAATAAATTTAATATTTACACTAGTCATTACGTAGAGATGATCCAAATTAGTCGAATTATATTTGATCGAACAAATCCGGTGATTGTATTGTTATAAGACAATTATCAACGATTATCGATTATATATATTATTGTAAATTATTTACCCCTTGAATTGCTAGAACCATCAGTAAACGACCCTTTACAATTTTGATTATTGAGCTCCTATAAAAAATCATAGGGATTGGGTTGCTTGGTTGTCGTTATGGCAATTCAATCTCATTGAAATAATTTTTATTGGCGTAAGTGTATAAATTAATAATATCCGTTGCTAAAAATATGCCTAAAAATGTTGTACAAAATATAATAAATTTGTAGTGATTTTTAATATAATGATTATGCAATGAGCACCCAATCATTGTGTATTTTATATTTTTAATGTATCGTCCACTTTCTGATCGGTAGCACTTTTATTGATTATTATTATGATTTTATTGATTATTTTTGATGATTATAAAAGACTGTCGATCCATATGAAATTTTCAAAAATAAAGATTCACGGTAATTATCAACCCTTGGGAGCTTGCGTAATAAATAAGCAACTTTTTTAAATTAATTATTTTTGTGATTTCTTATATCAAGGCAGCATTCACAGCTTACATATTATTTTTTTATTAATTTCTTTACTTTTGAATGTTATTTTTATTTTGATTGCTCTCTTCAACTGGAATTCAATACACTTAAAGTAAATATATCTCCAAAGCGTTTAATCGAGGTGGATTAGCATGGAATAAGCTCAGAATGGCATTGAAGCTTTCCAACAAAAATAAACATTGAATTCCACTTAAAGTATTCAGCCAATTTGCTTAACACTTATCTCGATCTTTTGTGAATAGTGGAAATTTTTCTAATGCGGATTACATTTCAGGTTCGGTATGATGACGAGGACGAAGATGAAGGTCCACAACCTGATCCCACCATGGAACAAGGAGCACCCGTCCCTGTTCGACTACAAGGTAGTTTCCCACCTGAACTCGCTTCCACACCCCTCGAAGACATCGACTCTTTTTATCTCAATCAAAGGGTAAGTTGAATCAATTAAATACAAATTTATATAAAAATATGATCGATAAAGAAATGAATTCGAGAATTAAATCAAATATTTAGAATTTTAAAATAATTTGGATATCAAAATCAACAAAATGCAGCCATATACAATCCAAATAAAAGGATCACATTAGTTATATCATAAATTCACCTCATTATTTGTCCAATAATTAAAATAAATTTAATTTATAAACGCTCATCAAGTAAACCATCCAGATGAATGTATCGAAGGGTACATTTGCGATCTATTCAATAGAAAATTTCAATGACTATAAAAATTGGGGTGGTTTTTTTGAAAATAGTAAATAAAAAGTATGTTAAAAAAGTTCTTCAAAATCATGTTTTCTTCCAACATTGTAATATATTTTGCATGATAAAGAAACATATCTCATTAAAAATGTTTTTGGAAAAGTACGCAATATTAAAATTGCGTTAATCATGTAAATATTTATAAAAATGCGTGATTTAATTTAATTTAGGACTGTGAAAACTGCAATTACATTGAAATATTCAAACTTACAGATATATAAAGATATACCATTTGTTAATTAGTATTCCGTCAACAGATGACTCTGACAATAATTTTAATAAAATATATTAATTATTATAAAGTCGCTGTAGCTATTCTTCAAAACCAGTGTTAATATAATATTTTACGTATATTGCATAAAAAATATTTAAACAAATTTAAATAATTTTTTTAAATATAATAAATAAAATATATAGTAAAAGTGTTCGTCAATAGATGGGTCTGATATTAAAATAAAATATTAATACAGCAGACCCGCGGTAATCCGACAAACGTTTTGCAAGGTGGTTTCGGACCATAGAGTACTGCCCCCGACCCCTTATAGTCCGTAACTTTTTGGAAAGAAGTACTTATAATCCGAAAAATTATTAAAAAGATGAAATATACATAGATAATACAAGGTTTCATATTATAGAATTAATGTTATAAACACAATGATCATAGCTGTTATAAAAAATAAAAACCTATTGCGTAAAACGTTTTAACTACCCCTTACTCAAAGTCTTATTTTATGTTATCTCCTTGTAAAACAATTTTGCTTTCATGGCCAATTTAAACCGAGAAATAAGTTAATGTTTTTTTCTTTCCTGAAGAAACCGCATATACAAAGCTTTCTTCACTTCTGGGCGCTTATCTTTCTTGAGAATTTGCCTCTTGCTTGGTCTACAATCGATGGTGGAGACGAACATTTGAATTTTCTGGCGGTTTATTTTTGTATCATAAATTGTGGATCGTCGCTACGTTGTACTCACTTGTCAACTTACAAAAATATTCATTACGATTTAGGTGGTCCAGAATCACACTTACATTTTTTACATTAACGAAACCGTACATATGTACTATATATGTATTGGGATGTCGGACTACAGGGGGTGCCGGATTAGAACATGGGACCCTACACTGACCCGAGCTGTTTATTGGCTCCGCTTTTCGGAGCCATGCCAGCCCGCACAATAAAAGTGCACATTAGGGTGCAAAAACCGAAGAATTTAAAAACCATGTCCTGCGAGGACTCGTTATTTCTCCACTACTTGTGGCCACTTGCGCTCTGAACACGGAAGGACTAATTAGCTATATGATATATAAATAAATACGCAAATATAATAATAAATAGTTCTATGATATACATTTGTGGCAGAAAGCCCCGAACGCCCTAGGGGAAGTGGCTACAAGGTGTCCAACCGGTCCAAACTCTGGACCGCTGATCCAACAAAATAGCGCCTCGCGATCAAGCGCCATGACCGGACATGTCCACTGAACATGGTCTGCATCCATGAACGGATCTCCGCATGAGCACTTCGAGGAAGGATGCCGGATTAGAACAGGGCCTGATTGCCGCGGATCTGCTGTACACATTAAATAAAATAATATTTAAATTTTACAATATTTATAAAAATATAATCTGAATCTCCACTTGGAAATCATCTATTTAATTAGCCAAATTAAGTCTATTGATCAAAAATTTCATGAGGGTTCATGAACATAAAAATGCGTACTATTCAATAAGGGTATTAAGCTAATAAGATTAAGAATTATTCATCCAAAGCTTTTACATTCATCAATCAATGTTAATTTATCAGAGTGATGTTAAAAATTTAATTCAATCTAATCCGTTAAAATGTGTTTGTAAGCATGTCTGCATTTGTATATAACGCTAAAAGGAAAATATTTGTACTAAGATTCTAAATTCTCATTTTTTATCGTTTATATGTCATTTTATGGATATTAAAGATCAATTAACTACGTTCGTATTGGTATTCAATGATGATATTTTATAATTTCAGACATTCATAGTAGTAAGCAAAGGAAAGGACATCTTCAGGTTTTCAGCTACTGATGCAATGTGGATATTAGACCCTTTCAATCCTATCCGACGTGTAGCTATCTACATTTTAGTTCATCCGTTGTTCTCTTTATTCATCATCACCACTATTCTTGTTAATTGTATTCTCATGATAATGCCGACCACGCCTACAGTAGAAAGCACAGAGTGAGTAAACATTATTAATTACATTTTTTCCATTATTTGTAAATATGTAATGATTTTTTGACAGTTCATATTGAATCTTGTTTGTATGAGCCTCTTCATTCATGAAAACATCATGTGGATTGTTTTTATCTAAAATAATGTACATAGATCATTAAAATGTAACTATTAGTACTTTATATCAAATTGTTTGAGAGTATCTTTATTTGTTCGATTTACTTGGAATTTCTTACAAATTTTAATATATCAGTAGAGTAATAGTTATTTGTTACAAAATAGATATAGCTATTTTATACCCTATTTGTTAGAATATAAAACATGTTACCTAAACAAAAAACTTGCTTAATAAAGTATTGTGGCTTGAATGATCCTGTTGAAACCCTGTTTTTGACCCTTTGTATTTTATGTATTTTTTACATTCATCTTTTCTTTTTACAAATGATTTTGTCAACAAAAAATCCGAGTGTCATTCAAACTTTCGATCTAGGAGTCATCGAGGGTGAAAACGCGTTTTTATGATGCAATATCATACGAATTCAGCAATATCCTTAAACAATAAAACGATCGCTTATAAGATCGCACAATAGAATGTTTTTAATATGTCTATATGACTATTGGATTCAATTACATTTCAATACACGATTTGCTTAGAATTTAAGCAGATTTTCGATATCACCACATTTGCAGACATTCCAACATATGATCCTCATTGAAGAGCTCTTCGGAGAATGCATCCAACAACTTCCACCAAATCGATTTTGTTTGTATCAAAATGGTAATAGGACGTCTTCTGGATGCTTGTACGTATGTACGGGTGTTGTTACATAAACAGTTCGTTCGATCGAGACCATCCACATTTAGCAACCCCAATCACTTCTGCTTTCATCGACGTAATGGCATATCTTATATCGAACAAGCCTTCTATATATTGAAATTTCAACCCCCTGATGTCACTTAATATTGGTAAATCCTTCATCTAAACATATTCAACAGACGGATAAAATTTTAAATGAATTAAAGTGTTATTAATGTGTTTTTTTGGAAAATTTTGAATGAATAAATTGCCTTAAATTCAGCCCAATCCATTGAATCATATTTTTTTATCCATTGCATTTATTTTTAAAACAATATAATTTAATTTTCCAGAGTTATATTTACTGGGATCTACACATTTGAGTCAGCAGTGAAAGTAATGGCCAGAGGTTTTATACTTCAGCCATTCACTTACCTTAGAGACGCATGGAACTGGCTCGACTTCGTAGTAATAGCATTAGCGTGAGTAGTAGTTTAATAGTAAATAGAAGTAATAGTAGTCAAATGATAGCCAGTAGAAGATTGCTTGATCCTGTTCAAGTAGTTTTTTTTTAAATGCGATACGGCCATCACTTTTGAGCTTTTAAGTGACGGCCGTATCGTTATTTTTTTCATCCCCTGCCGTCTGATTTTGATGAATACGGCACAGTAATTGAACTGTATTAAGCAATTATTAGTCACATTTTTTCAGTAAAATACTCCTTAGGAGATGATTGATGTTTACTGTATAAAAAAATATACAAATAGCAGATGAAAGATTTTTTTCTCGATTAATTTTACATAAATAGAACATCAAAAGATCCTTGTACAAATATACATTGTGATATATTACACCCCCGAATTGATACGTTTAAAAAATAATTGATTGAATCACAGATGATGATTATTTTTTGAGTTTGTATTCCATCTGTACGTTAAATGTAGAATTTTTATTTATTTCATTTTAGAATTTAGAATAAATATTATATTTTTGTACTCTAATCGTTTCTTTACAGTTACGTAACAATGGGAATAGATCTTGGAAATTTAGCTGCCTTGAGAACATTCAGAGTATTAAGGGCATTGAAAACTGTTGCTATAGTGCCGGGTAAATATTTTTGATGCATGTGTAGTATTTATAGATATTTTTTTTTCGATCATTAATTTTATAATTTAATTCTTAGAATTTATATTTATAAAAAAACTAGATTGTTCTAATGTATTTGAACGCATTTTTTCCAAATTTACACATTTGTACAAATAACTTGCAATACAATAAACCCTCGATGGAATCAATTCCTTTGGATCGAATACCACCCCTTGCAAATTCAATTTAAATCGCAACCGAGTCGATCATTTAATATCAAATACTAACGAATCGAAATGAATTCCTTGAGAGCACAATGAATAAAATATGCAGCCTAATGTAATAAAATGCTATCTTATCCACGATCACTTTCATGAAATCGTATTTTTTTTGTTCCATCTAGGACTGAAGACTATTGTGGGCGCTGTAATAGAGTCAGTAAAAAATCTTCGAGATGTGATAATTTTAACTATGTTTTCTCTTAGTGTATTTGCCTTAATGGGTCTTCAAATTTACATGGGTGTTTTAACGCAGAAATGTATTAAAGTGTTCCCCTCCGACGGATCCTGGGGCAATTTGACCCATGAAAATTGGGATCGATTCAACAAAAACGAAAGTGAGTAGAAACCAGGAAGAATATCACTAATGTGCTTTTTAACTCTGAACAATTCACTGAGCTTGTTATCGTTTCAGGTAACCATTATATAAACGAAGCTAAGGATAAGCCATTGTGTGGAAATTCAACTGGAGCAGGGTATTGTCTTCTTTCGTCTCAAGAGTACAAATTTTGCATAATCAAAAGCAATCAAAACAACAATGATTATTGTATTTTTGCAGAACATGCATTCCTGGATATCACTGCCTTCAAGGCTATGGCGGCAACCCTAATTATGGTTATACTAGTTTTGATACATTCGGTTGGGCCTTTCTTTCTGCTTTTCGACTTATGACACAAGATTATTGGGAGAATTTATATCAATTGGTCAGTATCATCTCAATGCGATTTACTTATCTAATCATTTAATGATGCTAAAATACATATTTTTGTTAAATAGGTTTTAAGATCAGCGGGACCGTGGCATATGTTATTTTTTATAGTTATCATTTTTTTGGGATCATTCTACCTAGTGAACTTGATTTTGGCCATTGTCGCCATGTCCTATGATGAGTTACAAAAGAAAGCCGAAGAAGAAGAACTTGCTGAGGAGGAAGCGCTCAGAGTGAGTGATATCTTATTTTATTATAATTTACCAGTTAATCAGTTTATCACCCCATTTAAAATTTTGTAAAAACAAAGTTATATCCGCCTTTTTGTAACATTTTATTTAAAATGTTGTGATTTTCTATTTTATACTCTTGAAGCAAATGATTAAGTTAATAAAACTCATCAACAGAATATTAAACACTGTATATTCTAAGTCATATTTATAACAAAACTCGGTTATAACGACCATCAAGGGCCAAATCGCTCATATCAATTTTAAGAATTTTATCATACACTCATGCATCGATGACAAAGTCGTGCTGTAAAAGTACCCCTACACGTCTAAACATTCTCAATATATTTTTATTTTATTTATAGACCATCATAAAATTTAGGTATAATCAACTGAAATCGCTATCGACAAAGAAGAGACGAATTTCGTTCGTGTTGTCTTAAGAGTAGGCGTTTGTTTTGATAATTAGGATATTCGCATTATTCTTATCGTTGACCAATTTTGTTATTCCCCCTTGACTATTCTGGAGTAGCGTCAGTAGCTGAGTATTACCACTCTTTTGTAAAATCTACTTTTTCAGAAATAAACTGGCAGGCTTGCACGGTAACCCTGTCCTTTTATTTTCGCAACCCATTAATAGGCAAAAATATCTTAACAGAAAGCAGATACCATGCAAGTTGAACATTAATAAATATTCCGAAGAAATGAAAGAATATTGTGTGCTATCAATAATGTTAAAGTTCATTTATTGAGCTTGGTTCATTATCAAGCTTGTCACACGCTGCGGCGGAGCTAACAGAAAAATGGATTTACATAAGAGCGTAGCAAATTTGTTCTCCGGTTCAAAAAGGGTTAATAAATTTACTGTTGTAAATGTATATTTTATTTTTGAAAATGAATGATGTTATTTATCTTGACGATGCTTGTTATAAGCGTTAAATATGTACGGTCAAACCAATATAAGGGTTAAAAATGGCACTTTTTGGTTATGTTCTTTTGCTCGTTATAACCGTGATCTGCTTGTAAATTTGAAGCTTTATCAAAACGATTATCTAAGATCTAAATATTTTTTCTGTCAATAGGAAGCAGAAGAAGCCGCCGCCGCCCGTGCAGCCAAAATTGAAGCACAGGCAGCTGCTGCTGCTGCTGCGGCTGCTGGTGGACCGGAGCCGATGGCCAACTCTCCGTCTGGCTACTCTTGCCAGAGCTACGTGCTGTTCGTTGGGCAGGAGAGAGACAACGATGACAACAACCGTGAGAGGATGTCAGTGCGCAGCGAAGGTCTCGAGTCGGTGAGCGAACACCACCACCAACACCAACAGCAACAACAGCAACTGATGCAACAGCACCAGCTGCAGCAACAGCACGCCCACCACCACTATCCATTGGGGCGCAAGGTCAGCGTGGTAAGTACGCGCATGTCACGCTGCTGCTCCAACTTTGCCACATGCTCCACCAAACATACCACTAATTCACCTCATCCATATTCAACCTTTGACGCTCTTCGACATTCTGCGGAGCCTCGCCTCCGAGCCTGTTGTCCTGAAAAAGGAATGCGACAACGTCGAACGATCTTTACAGCCAGCCACTTCGTGCATGGATTGCCGATTTTAAAAAAATCAATCCAATGAAAGAAAAAAATCAAACCATATCATGATTGAATCATAAAATGCAACCCAAGCAATTAATGTTTGGACATCGCCCCTAGATGGCGCACTCAACTTCTCGCTCGTTAATTGGGATCATTTCACGACTCCTATCGTCCGCATTTATCATAATATTTAAAATCATTTATAATATGTTTAATGAGAATCATGAACATCACAATGCAATAAGTTGTTCATTTAAAATTTTTCCAAATTATTCTTTGACCAGCTTAAATTGAACACTTTTGAGATTCCACGAATCTTTCGAAGTGACATTTGGTGAAATTTTATTCGTCGCACGCTGATGAATCAGTCCGCATTGATGCTAATGTGCTGATTTTGATTATGTTTGTCTTCTGTGATATCGAATCGTGATGATTGTAAATTTCATTCATTCTTATTTATATTCGCAGTTATCCCGGGGGGAAATATTTTTGATGCTGCAAAGCCGATCGCACCTATTTCTTAAATATTCACAAAAAATAACAGTTGCGCAGAGTTCTTGCAATTGTCCACTGTCTTCACAGTAAATCACCATATATATTTTTTTGTTGTGATTAATCACCTTTCACACTTCTTTATGACCTCATGAGAAGTGGAGATCATCAAGTTCACCTTTTCTAAACTAATTTTTACTTACTCCACCGCTTTCACGATAGAACCATCACAGAATGAGATGAGAAATATCATGGTATCAATACCTGTGCACGAGTAAATCACGATGTGAAGGTGGCAATGTTGAGGTTAAGGATGTGGTGAAGTTGTAAACCGCATAGTGAATGTTAGACAAGATAATTTATACATCTTATGATTTCGAATTGACTACATGCATCTGAGTTTCTGAACATGATTGTCGTCTTTTATTTGTTTATTGAACATCATTGACATTGTTGTTTTTTTTTCCTTGGTATCTGCAGATTGATCTGAATTGATGTTTTGTGTTTTATGGACATCTTTTAATCTTCCACCCTGTCATCTTATTTTTTTAATTTGAGAATTTAGCAAAGACTTAAATCCTCAGGCCTTATTCGTCTTATCAAAACCACTGTTGTTTTAAGATCGTTTATTTTGCTCACAATTTTGAACTCGTTTTTATTATAAAAAATCCCCAAGCAAAATATTTTCATAATAAATGCAAATTCACCCCAAACAATATCCAGATTTTATACAATCTTAATGTAATATTTGCTCAAAACAACCAAAATTTTGGAATAAAACTCAATTTCTTCCTTATAAATCTGAAGTCTTACATTACTCATCTACAGCGTTACTGTACATATTTATTATTTTATTTTATTTATTAAAATAGTTCGTATGTCGGTACCTTTATAGAAGAAAACTGATCTTTAAATGTAGATTATTTTATTGAAAAAATATATATATAGATGTGAATGTGCAATATAATGTATTTTATCTTCATGTCTTGTTCTTGTATCTAAAACCAATGTCTTGGCTTTACCAAAATCTTCCTTCAACTATAAGTCTCATATTAAATGTGAATGCAAGGGACACTGATCATTCTTGTGTTGTTATACTATTGCTTGCATTGTCGTTCTTGCATAATAAATATTGTTTAAAAAAAAAAAACAACAACAACAACAACAAATATAGTTTCAAGTGTTCAAAAGTTGAAATGATAATTTTAAAAAATTGAGGAATAATGTTCAGATCATGCCATTGATTTTAGTGTTATTCTAAATTTATGCATATATGATGTTTAAGTGCCAATTAATACACTAAAAAACGTCTCGTTTTAGAAATCTACTCAATATACATTTTAAAAAAGGGTCTTTTTCTAAACAAAAGGTATTGATTTTGAGATTACTTTGATTCGTAAGAATAAAACACATTTGCCTTTTTGCTCCATAAAAAAATTGCTTGTAGTAATACATCGAAGTCTGATAAATATCACTGCAATATTTAATATATTCCTCAGTTTATTCATTGGACATTATTTTTGAACCATTCTTTTTTTATATAAAGTTCTTAAAAATTCATTAAAAAAATTTCTCATCCAATATGATATAATAGTAAAATTTCAACTTTACAGCTTATCACTTAACACTTGAAGCATAAAATTTCATCCATCCATGAGTTCTATATACTTTCATTTTTTTGCAACGGTTTGATTCTCAGGCTAAAAAGATTACGCAATTATCAATCTATGACTCCACAAAACAAAGTAAAATTATAGTAAACGCTTTAATTGTTATTGTAATTCAATGTTTAGTAGATGTTTTAGTATATCTAGTGCAATAAGTATGAAATAATCGTATTATGTGTCAGTATTTCAACACGAAATATGATAAAACAGGTATTTATTACACATTAATGGACTTGCAGAACGAATATCAATAATCAGAAAAAATCAAGTATAATTTACCTAAAAATATTGGAGTTTCCAAGAATTAATCCATTATTATATAGAATAAATTATAAGCTTATTTCTTAAATTATTTAGAATTGAAATACAAAATTAGATTATTTTTAACCGCAATATCCATATTACATAACAGTTCAGAGGAGCCAAATCTAGGAAATAACGTGGGGGTTATAAAACTTCCCAGTACTTTTTTGCATTTTATCAAATGTATTTTTACAATACGCCATAGTGAAGAATCTCCTTATGAATCAATTAAGTTAATTAAAACCAATTTTTAATATAATAAGGATAATTTCTGGATTTTCATTATAAAGGCTTGAACTCAATTGGATCAATTTGGATCAATTATCTCAATACAGATTTTGTCTGAAATTCTAAAAATAACTAATTTGTGATTATGATAAAAATACTTAAAATATCTATATGTTTTTCTATCAAGTTCTAGTTGAATCTATTCATGTATTAAACATTAATTTCCATAGTAATTATTTTACTCGTTTCCATACATGCTTCTTTATTATTTTTGGATACTTTGTGACCCAAATGTCCATTATAACTTGTACCCACACTGTGGATCAAGATTTTATTGAGGGCTGATTCAATCAATGATTTTAGCAGCTCGTCATTTTAAATCTTTATGATAGTTCCTGAATAAAATGGAATTAATTCTTGGTGTTCCTAATAATGAAAATCGAATATCAACACGTAATACGGTAAGAATTTTATGACCAAAGCAGTGTTTTTCGTCGTCTTTAAGATGCAGATAGTTAAGCATAAATAAGATCTTGATAAATAAAATCGATAATGATCTAATAATATCCCAAAAGATGGCATAATCGAAAGCTGAGAATCAAATGTGTTTTAAGGCTTTTCGTTTCATAGATGCCTTTTTATTTATACGCAATCTTTGCATTTGTAATTTGTTGCCTGTTAAACGTCGAAAATATGCATTTTTACGAGAGTTGTTCAAATGAAAAGGCATCGTTTATCTATTATAGTTATTTCGAATTTGTCATTTGAGAGACCAAATCTATTTGATTTCATCTGTAGAAAGCTACAAATACATCATTAAAATGCATGAATCTCATATATTCATTCATTTAAAATTGACAATGAAGCAATTGCTTACATCTTCATACTTTTTTCCAATCTCCAGAAGGTAATGTGTACTCATAATATGCGTAGGATGCGCTCAAAAAAAAAAGGTGTGACAATCAAATAAATTTCACAATTGATCTTTTTTCCATCGATTTGACGATTTTATGGTGAAGATATGATCTTCTGGAGACATAGTATTCTGGTTTTCAATAGTTTTTTTTTGTATCTTGGTGAATTAACATATAATAGATCACATTATTCATCGTTAAAAGGTAGGTTCTAATATTTATTCATTAATAATATAATAGCTATTATAGGTAACAGTAATATGATTAAGAAGAAGAACAAATACAGATACAAATTGATTTTAATATGTATAATATAATTGAGTTAAGGTTATGTTTTATTGAGAGTATTTTTATTTTTTTGGTTCCTTACAAATGATATTTTAAGTACAGTTCTGCACGTAAAATTTAACATTCGAAATTGCACGATATTATTGAACTTTATAGCATACCATCATTTTTCAGTGGCATGCTTGTAATTTTTTTTGGGTATTCATTGGAGATACTGTAAAGAAAATTGTTATAGTTTTCAAAGAGTATTTATTGCTTTGTTAGAGCCTCATAGTATTTTTTTGAGAAAGTTTTTGATCCTGTATGTGAAGATCGGAGCTAAAACCATGAAGTGCACAGCCGATCGTAAATAGTTGTCACATCTAGGGACATGTAGAATGGTGCATCGCATTGTATGAAGCATGTGTTAAATGTAACGGGTTTCAGACATATCTCAATGGTTTTTCAGTACACATTTCAGTACGATCAGTGTTCTTTTTCCTCCTATAAGATAATATTTCGATGTTGTGACTTCCTAGCACTTACTGAAATATTTATAGCCGCTTGCTTTCACTCGATGTTGTTACAATGTTCTCTGGTTTGTTATTTTTGTACAACATTGCGAATTTGAGTGAGATTATCGTGTCTTGTTATGTGATTTTGACCGATTATTATCTCTTAATTGAAGGTCCCCCATCCTGAAAGACTAGCTAAATATGGAAATAAAAGCCAGATTTGTTATGCGTACTACCAGGATTCACAGGTATGTGGTGAATTTACCTCATACGTTGGTGTTGTTCCTTTATTCGTAATATAAAACTACCCCCAACCCTGATAACTGTATTTTACTAAAAAAATAATACGGTCTATCTCTCTATCTCTATCTTTCTTTTTCTTTTCAAATCTCTCAGAACTACTTTGTCCTTGCACCATTCTGCATGCTATAAATCTAGTACTTTAGATGGAAGTGCTATAAATCATTAGATTCGAGCGGACTCTTGCCAACAATCAGATTTGATCACAAAATCAATTCAAAATTATGTACTATAAATATTATTTATTTATTTTATTATTTATATTATTTTATCCAATTATATTACAAGCTAAATTCATCCAAATACATTTAATTTTCGACGTGCAAGGATATCGGATACATTGAACTTGATTTTATTTATTTTATATTTTATTTTTATATATATAGGATTGAGCATAATATTAACAAAATGTCTTTAACTATACAAGCTTATATAATATATCAACAATACAAGCTTAAAAAAACTTAACAAAATCAAATCAAATCCAAATTCAAGCAGAACAATCGAGATACTCAGTCTTAATTTTTTTCCTATTTTATTTTATTTGAAAGCCTATTTTATTGAATCTGCCATGCTATCAATATTGCTTACAGCCTCGATGCAGTATTAAAATTTAATATGTCCAAAAAAGACCGGGTGTTTCGTATCGAAACTGTTCAGAGCAGTCAACCAAAGTTTTTTTGAGCTTGCATGTTAATTTTTTCTAAGTACGCTTATATCCAAAAAAATTGTATTGGCATTGCAATTTTCAGGAATATAAAGACATTCGAAGACTCTTTTTAATCAAGTAGACGACAGCTAGTCTCTCATTTTGCAGGCAAGTCTATCATTGCCGGGATCGCCGTTCAACATCAGGCGCGGCTCGAGAGGATCTCATCAGTTGACTCTGAGGAACGGTCGAGGACGATTGGTGCCGCCGGGAGCTGATAGGAAACCGCTGGTCCTGTCCACGTATCTGGATGCTCAAGAACACTTGCCTTATGCGGATGACTCCAATGCAGTCACACCAATGTCGGAAGAGAACGGTGCCATCATTGTTCCTGTGTATTATGCTAATTTAGGTCAGTTTTGCAAACAGATAAATCTAACCGCCTTTATACAGAAAATTCGGAAATTCTATCTTTTATCATATTTGCCATTATATCATACGTAACAGCATTGACAATATAACATAATTAAGAGCAAATAATCCAAAGACTTGCACAGGAGCTTAAAATATGGGAAGAGTACCTATAAATATATATATAGATATACAGCCCACAAACCTAATCATTTTACAATTGAGAATATTGCCCAAATTTATCGGCGCGAATTCAACTGACTTTAATCATCCTCAATCATTAGCTATTTGCCATGACTTACAGAATATTCTTTCAACCAAGTAAAATGATTAAACGAAAAGATGGCACGTCCGAATGTTTCTGTATGTAATATAACCCCGATTGTGGATAATTGTACATCCAGTAGTTTTTTCTCATGTACATTTGTGTATAACTATTTGCATTTTACTCGTTTTTCTGACATATTAATATTTTTTTCTATTAATTTCGTCATTTCCAAACAAAAGTGCCCCGCCAAACATAAAAGCGGGGCAAATAAACAAGCAACAAATTTAAAATTATTTAATATTGATGGGTGATAGTAGATTTATCTGTCGTCTATAAGTCACACATATTGGAACGATTATCTTCACTATTCACAATTGATTTGATTTGATTTTTATTTTTAGTGATAAATTCATAATTTCAACGTTGATTTGCATTAAATTTAATTTCATAGCTTGTTCGTAAAACAATGATAAATTGTTTGATTTTATTATTTGAGTATGAAGAAAATATTTTCCATATGTGACCAGAAATCTTGATATTATTACAAAGAATCATTTAATTAACCTAATCCATGGTGAGTAATTTAATCAAGACACGAGTGACTTTAATTGTATAATAAAAATCAGCTTTCAACAATGATCAACAGTAAAAATCAAAAATAATCATACCTAAAAAGACACAATTCACTTTTGTTTTGACAGTTGTTTTATTTTATTTTTTGATAAACAATTTTATGATTTTCAACTTCAATTTGAATCACAAAACGCTATAAATTCACGAATTATTCAAATACACAAATGCATTTATTAACATCTAGATCAGTGGTTCGATCTTGCATAGATCATTTAATAAACATGTATATTTATTAATTAATACAACAAAATCCCATGGCATTTGCATACCATCTTATGTAAAATTGTATTTATCAAATTGACAAATATGTGATAATCTAAAAATGTGGTTAATCTAATAGTATACATTATAATCTCATTCTTGAACCACTAATCTAGCTTTGAACATTTTAGTTTAAATTACTTAATTAACAACCACACTCTTAAATCGTCATGAATTGACGCCAATTATTATCAAAACACCCAAGAACTTATTTTATGATTTATTTATTTACTGTATGCCAAAAAACACAATCATTTTTATTACTGTTATTATAAAACAACAATTTTACTACAGAGCTTTTGTTTAAATGTTGTCCAACATCTGCATGACATGCTAACATTCTTCACATACTGTGACACGTACGGCTTTTGAATTTTTGCAAAATAGTTCGTACATTAGTTGATATAGTGATTGCATTGCTCATACAATGAAAGCATTGATCTATTAAATATGTATTTAAAAAAAAAACATAGACTTGATGATCTATGAATGCTATCATTGGATGATCAAAAAATTTAGGATTACGTATTTTATAAGGGTAAATCTTCTGAATGAACTGTTATAAGATGATAGTTCATTGAGAAGATTATTATAGATTTGTGCCAAATTGTGGCATATTCAGTAAATTTTAATATTTATTGATTTACAAAACCTTTAATCTGATCTAGTGCATTTGACTTTAATGCTAATTTTATATTGAAGATCTTCTTCGATATTCATTAACGATGATGAAGTCTTCTGTGCTATATTATATGAAGGAATTTGATTTTTTATTTAAGAAAGATTTTGATAAAATGATTCCAAGAATTCAACTAACAATGCACTGCTATTAAACAATGGATCTTTTTAGGTTCTCGACACTCTTCATATACATCCCATCAATCTCGTATCTCTTATACGTCCCATGGTGATCTTTTGGGTGGAATCGGGGGTAAACAAATACCCCAAACGAAAGAATCGAGATTGCGAGGAAGATCGAGTCGCAATCAGAGTCTGACTTGTCATCCCAATGGTCATCCCTATCAAGATACCAATCACAAACCTCCCCTTAGAGAATATCTTAGTGTAAGTGGCTACTATATTTTTTTATCGTTTGGTTTTTAAATTCATTAAATCTATATTTAATATGCAATTATACAACAGGAAATGAGCTCAGAATGTACAGATGAAGCTGGAAAAGTATTAAAACATTCACATGACAATCCTTTCATAGAACCAGCTCAACAACAAACAGTAGTCGACATGAAAGGTAATCTATTTTCTCGATGAGTCGATCATCATCAAGAGATGGGGTGCCTTCATTATATTGCGATTTTTTGACATTCCAGACGTAATGGTGTTAAACGATATCATCGAGCAGGCCGCCGGAAGACAAAGTCGAGCTAGCGATCAAGGAGGTAAATTTATAATTCAGAAACCGAATTCTATAGTAGATTGGTTTTATAAGTGTCCATTGCATTTATTCATTTATTTGCTTGACGTCCATGAAATGTGATGCCTCAACATTGACTATTTGATTACCAACAATCATCATAAATTGAATCATCGACATCCATCCTTGCATATTTGATTACATTCCGATACAAAAAAATGAACCAACACAAATTACGACCACTCCTGTGGTTCATAGCAAATATACAACAACAAAAATTGGAGGAAATATAAAAAATACAAATAAATCGAGCGATTCATATGCGCATTAACACCTTGCGGACACAAAAATGCATTATTGAATGTTCTCTATTGAACGATGTGCCCATTTGTTGATCATTACAAATGGAAATTGTACAAACGTATGAATGCGTGATCGGTTCATGAGGTGTTAATGCAATCATAAGCCATTTAAAACCGTCTTCTCTCATACATTTGCATCAATTTTATGATGAAAAATTGATTGACTATCCATGCGAATATCATCATGTTTCATCGATTATAAGTGTATGATAATGTTTAATTATAAATTTTATTATTACTTAATTTAATTGCCATGTCCTCCATTGTATAGTATTGGTTTTGGAAAAAAATTTACTTTACTAACGTATTTCTGATTTATGTTGGTTTTGTTCAGGGGAATGAGATATTACCCTCTTCCAATGGTGAAATATATTTTGCAATTAACAGATGGCTTCTTAATCACATTTTTATTTCATTTTATGATAAATGCATGCGTAAAAGGCTTTTTACTTATTTCGTTGTGGGCTTCTGTGACGTTTTTGCTGGTTTTATTTATTTTTATTTGTATGAGCTATTCGATTTCTTTTTACTCCAAGTACACCACTATAATTTCCTTATTTTTATTTTATTACAAAATTATTTACAAATGGTAGTAATATATATAATATATTAGTAATTATTGTCTCCTTTGTACATTAAATATGCACAATTGAATAGTCGAATAATTTTGCTTGATGTGTACATTGTTATGGCATGATTCAATCAGTATAAGAACATATATATAAATAGTGTATTTATGCTTTTTATCGATTGATAATTTATTTATTTTAATTTTGCATAAATATATATTTTATGTAAAACATGCCTTAATAGAATTTTATGGTAATCTTTTGATCATATTCGGGAATTTTGCTTCAATATAACAATTCCTTACTTTTTTTTCAGGAACATTTGTTAGTTTTTTAAAGAATACACTACTCAAATTCATTAAATTTTATTTATCGACACTTTGATATGATATAATATCAATATTATACACGATTAATATTAAAGGGATCTAAAAGAAATGACAATAAGAACAGATCATATTAATTGCAATAACTGCAATAATTTATTCTAAAATCATCCCCTAAAATATTTCCATCTCATTCATCTCAAATCAGTGCCTAGTTTAAGTAATAAAACGGAAAATCGAATGATTTAATCTTAAATATTTTTCATCTATCTAATGCTAATCTGTCGTCTGTATGTTTATGTTTCTATAAGAACGCTTCAAAAAACAAAGACTTATAGAGCTTAATTTTATATTATGCACTATTTACGGATCACCCAGTAATAATATCAACGTCAAGTTTTCCTTCGAAATATAAATTTGATAATTTGTAAGATCGGAATCTTCTAATCGACTATGTCGATTCAGACTAAGACTGATTTTCATCTTCTTAAAAGTTAAATACTGAGACGATTAATAAAGTAAGATAGGACTAATTATAGCTGCTAACTAACTATAACTTCAAGAAAGTAGAAAAAAATAGAAATATCTCACAAATTTCCTGATTTTCCAATGTTGAAAATGTAGATTATAACCTAATACCAATATGGTACATCCGTTAAAAATCTCGTAAAACAAATTCTGCACGCGAATAATAGTTGTGCTAATGTAAAAACCTTTTCGAATACACGCCCAATAACTCAACAAAGTTTCATCGCAATCAAATAAACGGTATAAGAATATATACCTAGCAAACCCCTTGCTCTGCGACACACATTCATTTTTCTATATTTAAATATATCAAAAAATATTATTCTAATTCAATCATGAGTGGAAGAAAAGCAATAGAAATCCACCATAAATAGATCCTTTATCCTTAAAAAAAAGTCTCCCATGGAGATCGTCTACGTTCGATCCTATCAAAGTTTCGATATGCTTGATATCATTTCTTTTAGATCCTTTTTATGTATGAAAAAAAAAATATTTTGGATTTAAATTACTATGGTGATCTTAACTCTTAGATACATGATTTTGAATTGAATAAATCTCACCTTTGAGTTTTAATTAGAATTGTCTGTAAATTTACTAGCTGGAATATCTATCTTTTGATACGTAATTCTGTGCCATGGTTTAAGGGTTAAGATAAATTATAACATTAATTCATGTTGTAAATCAAATTATTGCAATATGTTTGATTGATCCAACATTCAAATCAGAAACAAATTTAATTATAACTCAAATACATGCTCTGTTAGTTTTACTGATTAGTTAATAAGTATAATAAATTGGTATAAAAAGCACTGATACTCAGACACAAAAGTTTCAACTTGTGGTCATATATTCATAGTACTTTTATTATAATAGTTATGGTTGTTGTTTGTTATCACATTTTATATTTTTTTCATGAAAGAATTATTTATCGAAATCAACGCAATACATTTGATTCTACTTGCATGATTTTTCAAATTGTTTTCAGAATTTTTGATTATTTCACTGTGTAATCAAACGTACAAATATATCATATGAGATATTTTTTGATATTGCTAGAGTTGCTGCCGTTGAGAATTTTGATTTATAGAATTTAACGATGCACAGTTTGTTTGCCTTAAAAGTATTCACTTCAAGCATCTCTTTCGATCAATAGAAAAGAAATACAGAACTCAAATTGCATAATATAGAAAACACATCCATTGCTATTATTGTTTGCAAAAATACAATATAAATCTTATGATTTTCATCTCTAAAATGCGATCGTCCGACGAAATTTCGATTCGATTTCAATTGTAGTCCAAGCCGATGACGATCGATGATCGCATCTTAGAATTGAAAGATTGAAACATATTTTTAAAAAATAGTGAGAAAACTTTGCACACAATATTGTGATATATTTTTAACAGTTTTTAAGAATTTAATAATGAAAGCAGTTGAAGATTTATGAAACTTTCAATCAGAGACTGTATCGATTGCTATTTTAACCCGTACGTGTATCTTTCCAAATAATAAGATTTCATTATCACTGTTGATTTCTATCGATTTGATAATCAAAATAGAAATTTTGATAAACACTGGCACATTTGAATACATCTTCTCCTGCTGAGAGTCGGATTACAAATGATAAATTTTTCAGCTTTTTAGCCAGCTTTCATTTATGAATTGGAAATCTCTTTCCCCTTGATTGTTTAAATTATATAATTTTTTTATGGTAAAGTATATTTTAACCAATACTTATATGTGGGAGTTAGCAGTTTCCATATACTACTTCCCTCCGACAGAGGATGACGAGGATGGACCAACGTTCAAAGAGAAATTCCTCGAAGCTTTCATGAAGGGCATCGACATATTCTGCGTTTGGGATTGCTGTTGGCTGTGGCTCAAATTTCAAGAATATGTGGCCCTTTTAGTTTTCGATCCGTTTGTTGAACTCTTCATCACACTCTGTATCGTTGTTAACACTCTCTTCATGGCTCTCGATCATCATGACATGAACAAAGACATGGAAAAGGCACTCAAAAGTGGCAATTATGTAAGAATTTCAACATTTACTCTTAACATACAATATCGAGCTCGAGTATCATTTACGACCAAAAATAAAACTGATATGCCTCATATATTCTTTGCCTGACATTGAAAAATTTACAATAGTCAAAGTAAATGATATTATTGCTCGTTTATTTCAAAAATATGATCTATCCATATTTATTCGGCACAGGGTTTTTAATATATTAATTTGATATGTAATGACGTTGAATTTAATGATGAACTTCTCAAAGATGACCAGAATAGATCCTCGATTTTTTACGGTTACTCACTGCTCCAAATTATTAATGGATATCTCCTTTTTGCTAATCATAAATCAACTTACATTAACATATAAATAAATTGACCCCTTGTACAATATTTTTTTTACTTTTGAAATATATTATAACATCAACATTTAAGCAATATTACAGTTATTTGAAATCAAAATTAGATGCTTAAATCATTATTGATTATTTCATCATAGGCTACACGTATGAAAATTTGCATTTAAGATAAGAATTTGTTAGTTTATCATCTTTATTGTCAATCTTGTATGGATTTTTATAATTATATTATGTTTTCAGTTTTTCACTGCTACATTCGCCATTGAAGCAACGTTAAAACTAATAGCAATGAGTCCAAAATTTTATTTTCAAGAAGGTTGGAATATTTTCGATTTCATCATTGTAGCATTGTCCTTGTTGGAACTGGGTTTGGAAGGTGTTCAAGGATTGTCAGTATTACGATCATTCCGATTGGTAATTATCGCTTTAATTCTATCCTATTGATACGATAAAAATATATTTTTACAACTGGATTTTTTCAGCAATTCTTAATAAAATACACGAAGCTTAATAGTTGAAGGTAGTGCTCAATGATTAACAGTGGTGCTAAATGAACATGCAAGCATAACTACCCTAACTAATAAGTTTGGTGTATTAAATTTGAATTATGAAATATGAATTTTAAATGGAATTATTCATTTTACAACATTATTACAACATTTATATCCATCAATCAACCGACATTCAACATAACATTTTTGAAAAATACCCTTGACATGCACTCGACTGTTTTCTCCCCATGCGTTTGATATTTCAGAGGCTTTTTAAATATAATTGATTGTATCAAAACAGTAATATGGATGTATTTACAGCTCCGTGTTTTCAAATTGGCCAAGTCGTGGCCAACCCTCAACTTGCTCATATCTATTATGGGTAGAACAGTGGGTGCCTTAGGCAACCTCACCTTTGTCCTTTGCATTATAATATTCATTTTCGCTGTGATGGGGATGCAGTTATTTGGAAAAAATTACACAGGTTTGTCACAAAGACATGCCAACAAAAATAAAAATTCTACTGCATATTGTATTGGAATATGGGTTCTCTTTTAAAGCTTGTATTTGGCTACTGAACAATATTTTACAATTTATTCACACTTGAACTTTACACACATGCATGTAAGACATTGGCCCGATATATTGCATTGATTCCTATTTACACTCACGCTACAGAAATATATTTATTTGTCACTTAACGTCTTTATTACTTTTTTTTATTATAATTTAAAAAAATCATAAAAATTAAATTAAAATAAAAAGAAAATTCAATCATTGCCAGATCAACTGATACCATTGCCATGACAAATAAGTGACAACGAAATAACACAATTCTTGCTAGTATATAAGAAAGTAAAATTGATAATCAATAATATATATTAAATATTGATACATAATTGAATTATATTTTTAATTATTTACTTTGAATATTTCACACAAATTGTTATACACATAGGAGCAGTCACACAAACGAATAAACTGCCATCAGTACTTATATTCGCATATTGGCTTTAAATTTTAATAATAACAAATTTAATAGAATTTTTGTCTAATGAAAGTCTTAGTACTGATGATAGTATATTCAAATATGCCCAACATCAATATGATATTACAATGTACGGCGTTTAATAATTATAGCTTCATACACATGCTTTACAAGTATTTGACAAGCAAAATTTATATCTATATCAATATTGATCAAAATTTTGATCATTGATCTTAATAAATTGATATTGAGTAGTATTTTGGAAATTTTATATATTTTTGGAAATAAGTCCACACAGAAATCTGCTAAGCAGTAAATATTACACAGATGATATTTTTATTCTACAATTGAACGCTTTTAGAGAGTATATACCAAAACGCTTTCAGAAAAACGACGCTTCTATTTTTCTAAATTTTTAATTCCAAATTTACACTTATTTTATATTTATAAAAAAACTCTTCCATTTTATAAAATACATAAAAATATTGCACAAAGAACTACACTTGCTATTGCAGCTTCGAGTATTCAAATTGGCGAAATCTTGGCCAACGCTTAATCTGCTTATATCCATCATGGGAAAAACTATGGGTGCTCTCGGAAACCTGACCTTTGTATTGTGTATTATTATATTCATATTTGCCGTAATGGGAATGCAACTCTTTGGGAAGAACTACACAGGTAAAATCAAACTGCTTTTCGCCCTAATTGTTTAACGAAAATCCGTTTTTTTTTTATTAAAAAAATATATATTCACAATATCGTAGAACTCTCACAGATCATCGAATAGCCGAATGAACTATTTTTACGAACCAAAAATGCTCGCTCGAATACAATTTTTACGAAATTGAATACATATGGAAGTGCTAATGACGCTACTAGATGGCGCTGAATCTCAAGCGCTCGTTATTTGAAATCATCGCCATTTGAGCTACTGGATTTTTTTATAAATGAAATTAAATATAGTTTGATATTAGGTGCATCAGAAATAAATCCATTATTCTATGGAGAGACATGTAAAATTATATTTGTAAAAAATCTTTTTGTTTTTACAAATTCCAAATAAATTACACTTAAACCTTTTTTTGCGTGGTAGATTAAAAAATAACATTATTGGTAAATTTTAAGGATGTCTGTCATCTGGCATCTCTAATACCAGACATTCACTAGAGAAATTATTATTATTTAATTACAAAATATCGCTGTATGATAATTTTTGTTGCAATTTTCGAAATGACTCAAAATCGCTCTCTTCTTCTGAAGAAATAGTATGCACAGTCATCAATTTCATTGTCGTTCTTTGTAGATTTTCTCTTTCCAATTATACATTTCAAAAAAAATCACAAAATGGCAACTGTTTAAAAAAATTGTCATTTTTCGGCCATATTTTTTTACAATTTTTTTTTAATAGTTAATAATTAAATTATGACATAAATCTAGTAGGAACAATAAAAGCTTATATAAAAAACGTTCGTACCCAATTTGAAGTAAATCCGCTAATTAAAACTTTAAATATCATGTCAACCATGTTGAAAAAAGTAGTTTCGAGAAAAACGCCTTTAAAGATATAATTCTGGTAAAATCCGCTTCGTTGCCGCCTCACTAAAATAGCTATAAATCCATAAGTAATTGAAATTTTGGAATTTTTTTTGGAGTATATATTTTTAAAAGTCTAAACATTGAAGAAATATAAAAAAAATTGTTTTTTTCAAAAATCTAGATCCCTTAAAGTGTGTGATCGTAATTCAGCGATAGAAGATGCAACATATTTTAAACAGTCCAAAATTGTAATTTTTTCCCAAATTTCGGTTATTGTTGAGGATTTATTTTCTATTTTATCTAAAAAATATATCGATGTGTGCTCTTTATGATATTTAAAAAAATCGCATAACTTTGAAATCGCACAAAAAAAGTCGTACAAAAAGAAGTTTGAGTGTATTAAAGAAAGCTTCTTTACATCTTCAATACGAGCTTTATATATATAAATTATAAACTTGATAAACAAAATTAATTGATTATACCTCGATTGTTTGACAAGAATCCGCACATCATAATACAATTTATAAAAGCCTCTCAATCTTGGAACATTTTTGAAATTCCTATAGCCATTTAAAATATCTTTAAACTCACCTATGACTCTGATTGAGTATTAAAGCTATCCAATATATCTGCATTGTTAAAATATGCATTGTTATCTATGATTGTTTGGCCTGAATTGAATTCAAAATAACCTTTACTTTGTTAATTATGGTTTAGGGGTAGAAAAATGCGCTTAGGCTTTGTGCAATTCCCATTCCCCGTGATAAGTCTTAATTTGTCGGAAATAATAAATCGGTTTAATACCTGGATAAGAAAGATTTAGATATTTTCTATCCGCTGCTCTAATGCTCTAATCACATATAATAGGGAATCCAAATTCCTCGTTATTTAAATTTACCTATGTACGAGTATATAATGAACATACCTCTGAACTATTAACTATGAATAACCAAGCTAAATAATCTTAATTTAATTCCACTAATGACATCATTATGTATAATGAATATAATAGTCTGTATAAATTATTTTTCAATGGATTTCCGAGGCTCAGATTTAATTGATAATTTTATTATGTCATCATAAAGCACCTATATTCAAACGACAGTGCCTAAAAATAATGGATCAATTGCTGGTACACCTAATAGAAAAATATATTTTTAAGCAAAATGATCCAAAATTGATATGAAGAGCCAAGCGTTTTTTAAAATGGTTGATTCAATCAAACATTTTTTTCATATATCTCTCTCAAGCTAAAAAATTATATTTGATAGTAAAAAAGTAATAGTATGCTTATTTTTACATAAAATTAAATTTTATACATTTTTTTACATTGCAATCAAATATCTCAGATATATGTTCGCGGCTCATTTGCATATATTAATGTTTGTATGTTTTTTGTCAGATAATACACATCTATTTCCTGGAGAGGAACTACCCAGATGGAATTTTACGGATTTTATGCACAGTTTTATGATCGTATTTCGAGTGCTATGTGGAGAATGGATAGAGTCCATGTGGGATTGTATGTTAGTGGGAGACGTGTCCTGTATTCCTTTTTTCTTGGCAACTGTAGTTATAGGAAATTTAGTGGTAAGTATATAACATGCATTTTAATAATGAAATATGTGTCGATGTTACGGGCGCTCGCGCTACGCGCGTAAACACATCCTCCGTAACATCATTGCTTTTGTCGAAAATAGGTGCTGAATCTCTTCTTAGCTTTGCTCTTGTCAAATTTCGGTTCATCAAGTTTATCAGCTCCATCAGCTGATCAAGAGACTAATAAAATAGCTGAAGCGTTCAATAGAATATCACGATTCAATGCATGGGTGAAGCGGACTATAGCCAGCTTCTTCAAACTTATCCGCAACAAATTGACCAACCAGATTGCAGACCATGCACCAGGTGAGGGCCCATGCCCCAGTTGGAAACAAGGTTCATATTTTGGACACAGATAGCAGATAGCTTGGTTTTTTTAACACACACCAGCATTGTAGCTTTACTAAAGGGTTGTTGGTAGAATAATAATTACTATTGTTTTTAATTTTTTTTTATTAACTTTTTTTATTTTTATTTATTTTGTTGTAAAAAGTAGTAGATATATTTATAAAAGTCGTTGTTTTTCGAATAATTTTAAGCTGATTTTAACAAAGCATTCAAAATAACAAACATTATTTAGGAAAAAAAAACAATGACTTTTTTTCATTTTCAATCATTATAACTTACATATGCGTATAAAAATAGGATGATTTTTATTGCATGCTTTGACTTATTTTCAATACATTTAATCTTTCTGTATTAAAAAATAATTGATATTTTAATTGCTAAAAAATTATTTTTTCCAAAAAAAATTCAAATCACAAAAAAAATAAAAACAATTAATTTTATTTTTTTTTCAAAAAAATAGTCAAAAAAATACAGTTGATTCATAATACATTCAAAATGCAATGAATTGACTGTCATTGTGTCTACTATGTAAATTTAATATCCATACGATTAATTATAATAATGCCATGGCTTTTTAGATATCTGCATGCTTTTTATTTTATTTATTTTTTATTAATTTATAATGAGAATAGTGATTGTATAAATATTTTCTTTTTTATGTCACAGCATAACACGCTTCATTATTGCTTATATTTAAAAGACTAAGAATACAATCTTAGACCTTTATAAGAGACAACAATAAAAAATAATTGCAAATTAATCATTATTCATATACATATTATCAGTATATAATATTTTGAATAAGACAAAACTTATAAAAAAACCAAAATTTACAAATACATTTGAAATTAAGCAATATATTTTTTTTATAAAAAAATTCAAAGGCATGCATCAAAATTTATGCTGTGATTTTTCAGATCAAAGATAAAGTCGATTGGTTTTTATTGAATTTATTGGAATGGCTTTAAAACAATTTGTTTTTCTGATGAACATTTCATTGGCATATTTGCATAACATTTTATCAATTAATATGAAGCCAATGAAATCGCTTCAGAAGAAAAACAAAAAGCAAAAAAAAAAATTAGGATGTCTTTGTGATTGTCTTATTGGGTGTTTGTGCCAATTGAAAAAATCTTTTTTGTTTCCTATCTCTTAACTGTGTTGTGTTTTTGAGTACGCATATTTTTTTCATCCACCATTTTCTCAATATTAATATAATTAATAATACGATCACCTAAACTTTTGGTATTTACATATCGATTATTTATATATTGATTTCATTGAAAATCTATCAAAACGACGTTCAATTCTATCGAACATGTAAATGTCATCAGTTTTATATTAAATATATATCACATAAATAATTCATTCCTAAATTTTACACACCTTTTAAAAAAATTAACACTTTTTTTACAAAAAAAAAATTGTAAAAATTAAGCTTGTTTTTACAAATTTGAACAGCACATTCGTGCAAAAATATTTTTAATCTGTACATTCTTAAGGATGAATTAATTATATTATATTCCATTTATTTACTAATTTCTATGAACATTTTGAACTTTTCGCAATTAAAAATCTAGTTTGGAAGGCATTTTTTACAAATAACATTTTCTGCTGTGATGTGTCCGTTTTGTTTTTTAATCGACTCACCGGTGTGCCACCCGAGCGGGTGACCCACCGGTGTGTCAAAAACTGAAAAGTTCAAAATTTACTATTTTTGAAATGTGTGTACATAAACTGAAAACACGCCCCTTCTCCTGTTTGATTGTGTTGTGTGTTATATATACCTTTTGAAATCCGTTGCACGTTTGATGTTGTTTTTGAATTGTTGTGATGCATTAAATGTAAATTTTTGCAACTATTGTCGCTTTGTGTTATCTCGATGTTAAAGTATCATAAAAGAGATCATGCACAAATTTTACGGTCCTGTATTCTAGACAAAAAATAAAATTAGGGGCTCAACGTTACATCTTATTTTTTTGCAAACAAAAAACTATCCATAACGCGTTTATCGATTACTTATGATTTTATATTTAGTTTTAGACATCCCCTTACTTCTAAATATAGCTGCCCGGTTATAGCCATCACCACAACGTAAATCTATATTGGCTATCTTATATAAATTCATTTTGAATACTTTAAGAGCCAAACACCCAAAATTGCTCGAAGGCAGGGCTACAAATCAAGAATTTGAAATGAGATACTTAAGTTTACGATCAATCTTTATGTTAAATTTACCTCAGACTTATTTTAATTTATGATCCGAGTTTGAATCCAATATAACTTGATGTTATGTAATTGAAAGTTTTTAAATAGTTTAATAAGATGGACGTAAAAATATTCGATCGATTTGTGATATTCTTAGACAGTTATATAATCGAAAGGCAATCAAGTATCTTTATGTTAATTAAAAACGTGAAATAAAAAGCGAGCTTATGAATTATATGTATCGATGTGTTCGAATATCTATAAAAGTGTCGCGCAAGGATTAATACATGGCTCGCAAAATCGCCATTTTGTGCGCCCGGATCTTAAAGAGTTAATAAGCTTAATTATTTTATTTTCAACTATATAATTCTTTGTGAGAAAAACTTACTTACTATAATTATTGTTCAGGACGTGTTGAAGTATTAAATTTGATTGATTTTGTTGGAAAATCATAATATTTGTCTTGAGTTGTTTCGCAAACATAATCATCGTGAGTTGTACATATTTTTGTAATATAAAAGGGCATCAACATATTGTATTAATTAGTGGTCTTCTGCAGAACTGAGCTCTCTTCTATGACAATTCAAAGATAAGGTTCGCAGCCATACCACCAACTTCGGGGGTCGATTATGAACATTGTTTTACATGTATAATTCTTGTAAAAGCACCCTAATAATTGCTCTCCAAATGTCGAATTGTACGGTAAAATTTGTGCTTCCCCTCATTTGTGTCGTGTTTGGTATCAATTAATTCCTCGACGGATGGTATTCTAAAATGGTGGTGTGGCGTGGTTTCGTTTGTTTCTGGCGCTGGTTTTGTGGGCGCCAAGGTCTTAAGGCTGCTCTGTGTGGGCGGTGTGTTTCCTCAGAACGCGGCGTGGACAATGAGCTGGAGATGGGCGGAGATCTGGACGACGCCATCATATATCGAGATAAAAAGCACAAAGATCAGCTGGAAGTTGCCATAGGAGACGGAATGGAGTTTACAATTCACGGTTACTAATTGAGGCATTGCTTAGCGACTTGCATCCATGGCTATCCCTGTAACTTTAGGATGTATGTTTGATTTTAGGAGATTTGAACACGAAAGTTAAAAAAGGAAAAATGCTCATGAACAACATCAATTCGATTAGTGGAAATCATCAAGATAATAGATTAGAACACGAACTTATGAATCATCGAGGTTTACCTTTACAGGTATACAAACATGGATTTATTCATATTTTTTTCGATAAAGTCAAATAATAAATTTAGTATCTACACCCCATGATTTTGTGATTGGGCTCGTATCATAATTATATTGGATTCAAATCCACAGGGGATGTGATTAGCGACCACATGTTTAAAAGCTAGGCAATGGTCCCATAAAAAGGACTACAAAATGCCAGTTTAAAATTTTTATTACCTATGAATAATTGATTTGCAAAATTACCTGAAATATAATTTAAAACCAACAATCAATTTTTCACTCACTTATAGATCCCTGAGCTTAACTATTCTAGTAATCTCTGTTTTGATTGATATTAACACATCTTTTAATCGATTGCAGGATGATGATACAATTAGTCAAAAATCTTATGGTAGTCATAAAAATCGACCATTTAAAGACGAAAGTCATAAAGGATCTGCTGAAACTTTAGATGGTGAAGAGAAGAGGGATGCGAGTAAAGAAGATCTTGGCCTCGAAGACGGTATTTGAAATTAATTACATTTTTAATTGATTTTAACCCAGTTATGACCTATATGTAAGACATCTTGTTTTTTGTGCTATTGGCGATAAATTGACACGATTACAATGTCAATTCATTATTTGATCGATCATTTCCATTAAATTTTGTTCGTTGGTGTTCCAGAGGATGATGGAGGGGAAGACGAGGGTCTGGATGGTTTAGGACATCCGCAGGTGGTTGTAGCAGCCGACGAAGAAGTTATAGAAGACTCACCTGCGGATTGTTGTCCAGATCAATGTTATGCACGTTTTCCTTTCTTAGCTGGTGATGATGATACACCATTTTGGCAAGGATGGGCCAATTTACGCCTTAAGACATTTCAGCTAATTGAAAATAAATATTTTGAGACTGCAGTTATTACTATGATTCTTTTAAGTAGTTTGGCATTAGTGAGTATAAATGCTGCCGATTAATATGCGTTAATCTTATATCAATGAAAGTGTTTTTAAATACATTTTTTCTCAATTATAGGCACTTGAAGATGTCCATCTGCCCCAGCGGCCAATTTTACAAGACGTTTTGTACTACATGGATCGTATTTTTACTGTTATTTTCTTCTTGGAGATGTTAATCAAATGGCTTGCCCTCGGTTTTAAAATGTATTTCACGAACGCGTGGTGTTGGTTGGATTTCATCATCGTAATGGTACGTAAATGCTATATTAAATCTTATCCAATTGTAATAAATGAGGCACAAATCTATAAATATAAAGGCTAGAAATCTAAAATATGAGTAAATTTTTGATAATTTATTTGCTCAAACTGTTCTCGAAAATATGATTAAACACCTAGCATGTTCATCATCACATGATCATTTTCAGAGTTGGGCTGAATATGGTGCTGAATCATTATCGTTATTTTACATTAATCTATTGAATTATTATGAAAATTGTTTTCGAGTAGTTAGTCATTGTACAATATCAATAAAAGATTTATATTACATTTAAAATGCAGTAATCCTAACATCTACATTGCTTTTATAAATACAATATAAACGGTCATCGTGATATGATAATAATCCATATCAAATCAAGATCGATTTACATTGAGGAAATCGATAATTACAGCAGTATATTACTGCTGTGATTGTCTAATCAGGTTCAAATAATTGGACTTCCATACATGATTATTTTAGAATCGAATTATTTGTATAGATATTTTAGATATAATGGATCTATGAATGATCCTTTTTCGAATTGATCAATCGCCTATATCGAATATATCGAAGAATTCAAGCTAAACCTGAATCAAGACAATCGATCGTAGTATTTTATTAGGTTAGTCCAAAAGTTCGTGCGTAATTTTTGAGAAAATTTTAAATTGTGTAGTTCTAAATATAATAGAAAAATATTTGGAAAAACCAATCCTGAACCTTTTAATAATGTAAGTAAATGATGAAAACGATCAATTGTATAAATAAACATATTGGACCAGATTATGACATCTTTTTGTATTGTAATTATATAACAAGAACTTTATTACAAAAAAATATATGATGTAGGATTACTGTATTATCAAAATTATTGTATAATTATTATTTCATTCATACTGTCGATACATTTTATGGTTGTTTTCGTCACCTCGACGTGGATTATTTATTTTATTTTTTTTGTATTTTTTTTACCTCTTTGATATAATAACACTTCGAATCTGGATGTAGTTGTCTCTGATAAATCTGGGCGCAGTTTGGGCCGGTGCAGATGACATTCCAGCATTCCGTTCCATGAGAACATTAAGAGCATTGCGTCCACTACGCGCAGTTTCTCGCTGGGAAGGCATGCGAGTGAGTACTCAAGGATCCCGCCAAAAGAGCTCATAAGGATGTACTCCTTTACCAACATATGCTTATCCCCCAAATATCTTAAGATATGCTATAAACGTCCAACCAACAGTCTGCAATGTTAAATATATACAATGCTTACTTGAGTGCTTTTCCAGTGTCTTTTCTACTAAAAACCAATGTGTCAATACTATACAGATTAATATAAATATTTTCATCATGACCAATGGTAGACAAGGCATAACGAACAATTAATATAAATAAAATACATTCTCTTCCTACTGCAAATTTTCTTCTGTGATCGCTTTTATGGGTGTTAACAATATGAGTGATAATTTCTATTACAGGTGTGTTATATGTATACTTAATGCAGAATTGATTAACGTTTATTTTCATCAGTCAGTCTTATTTTTATTTTCAACTATTGTATCATATTATATTCGTACAGGCTATTCTAAAAAATGTGCAAGCAATTCTTTCATATATTTCTGTAGCATAAATCAAAAAACATAACATACTTAACTTCTTATAAACCATTTGCAATATTTCTTGTCAATATCTTACTTTTCCAAAGAATAGAGGACATTCATATTCGTGTTTGTTTCTTATAGCTTCCCACTTTTAGTATATAAAAAATACATTTATTAAAAAGCATACAATTCAAATAAATTTCAAATCTTATAGCTCATTGCAAACTTCTCATAATTTTAAACTTACATTAAAACGCCTTTTGGCAACTTTATTAATCCAAATATGCCCATTTATCTATACATAGGATATCATGTTTTGTCGCATGTTTCTTTAAATCTAGATTTTAATCTGGAAATTTGTAATTCATTCTCAAAACAATCCACTAAGCTGAAACTTGATATCACACTTGCTTCGGGATAGATCAAATAATTTTGCCCTCTTGAACCAAGATTAATTTTATAGGTTTCTACTGTAGTTTGATCTATATATTTTAATATATATGTTCCTCTACCAAAATGATCTTTATCCTTCCTCAATGCCTTAAATGAATTTAACCAGGAACAAACCCTATATATCCAGTCTAATTATTGATGGTGATCATCGCAAGTATCTATAAGACAGCAGTTCCATTCATTTTCCAATTTTCTCTCTATTAAACCTCTATGATACTAATTTTATATTGATTCTCTAGTCGGAATTTTGCATAAAAAATCACCTGAATATATGGTTGTTTTAGTGTATATATTGTCGCATATCCACTGTGTGACTCTAGGGCGCTTCTACATAACTTAAATAATACAGAGAAATCTGAATTAAGCTGGATCGAGACGATGCTTTCAATCTTTTCGATCATAAATATATTGTTTGTATACATCAGTATTATCAGCGATTTATCGTCACAAAAATATATGAGTCGATATTGTGCACATTTGCATAGGCTCTGTATATTCTTAATGTTTACTTTGCTCATAACTGACGCTTTTTCTAACGAAGCATTAAATGGTCATCAATGTTATGTGTTGCACTCATCATCTATTATTTTATTGTTTGACTCCTATTGAATAAGTGTTATCTTTTACATATAATTGTGCAAGAAGCTATATTGTGTGCTTGAGTAATTGCTAATGTACATGTTTTCAGTGAGAAGCAGTGTATTGGTGGTTTCGTCTGTTTGCTTCAAATATCTTTTATTTACAGGTGTCTATTGTCTATCAACTTTCTACATACAGCTCTTTCACCCTCCTGTTTTTCTTTTTAACACACACGAAGAAAGCTCTCGTGAAAACCCGTGCTATTCGGTGGAAAACTGTAGGTCCGATGACGTTGATGTTTTTTTTTCGCACATTTTAGCCAGGGTTTGAAGGTTTTAGTTGTGAAAAAGTGCGTTTTGCCGCCATTTTGTTGATTTGTGCGCTAGGTAAACTCGAATAAACTGGATTGATACTATATTTTAGTTGTATGATTTATGAATTTGGCAGGTTTCCCTAATAAACTTCGTAGCTGCGCTTTGTGGCGCAGGAGGTATCCAAGCATTCAAAACCATGAGGACACTGCGTGCTTTGAGACCTTTAAGAGCCATGAGTCGAATGCAGGGCATGAGAGTACGTACTTGTTCATGTGCACCTGCCCACCATGTTTCAAATATTATTAGAAGTAGTTTATTTTCTAAATTAGACATTTTTGCGTTAAATCCGTTTTATGAACTTGTCAATATCGCATATGTTAAAAAATACATCAAAACACTGATTTACAGCCATTTCCTCAGACAACCTTACTTTCGCATGTGTGATGTTGACAAAACAATCAAATTTATATTTTGTGAATGTCACAAGACATTTTTTTCAATGACTGTTATGAATAAAACTATAGTGTTATCCAAAATTTTGAAATCTGCTTTTCTGCACTCTGGTAGTGATTGTAATTTTTCATCTTTATTATACATCTGTAAGAACTTATTTAAGAACCTTATGTGACAAAAAATCAGTTTTGATAATCATATTCATAATCATTCTCCAAATTCTATCGAAAATCTACAATACAATTGAATAACATATGCTGTACAAAAACGCCAGACTAAGTGTTACCAATTTAGACCGAATTATCTCCATCAAAAATAACGACATTTCAATTACGAATTTAAATACAGCATTTGAATTTTATACATTTAATATTTCGACTCACATCAGAAATTGTAGCACGCTGTACAAACACGATCTGGACACATCCTTGAATTTTTATGAACACTCGCTGCTCTAAATTATCGATGCACATTCCATTCAATAAACAGTTTCATCATATTTTCATCTTGAACTAAAAATAATTGATTTTACAATCGTATGTGAAATATAACTAGTAATTGGTGCTACACAACAGCAAAATTTAATGATCATCTTCCATATAAAATAAACAGCATCAGCATATTTAACCCACAAACGGTCACCGTCATCCAACGATTAGATATCGCCAATAGATTCATATAATTTCGATAAGCACATTTAATGCATTAATTTATTAAAAATATACGATAACGTAGTAAAATGCATTTAAATATCAAACACGCCATTTTAATAATTTTATTCAAACGTAAAGTAGGAAAATCTTTGATCTGTCATAAATATGCCTCCCTCCTCCTATTCCAGTAATGTCATTGGATTCACATTGAAAACGTTTCATCCACCATTGCATTGAATTCGATATTGTGATCTCCCAAGTGCCATGATATGTGATTATTTGATGAATCCATTAAATCAATTACAATCGACCTTTTTATGTTTTTGATTTTCCTCCACATTTTTCACTTTTGCGTTATTTTCTTATACTCAAAACAACAGCTAACGACACACTTATCATAGTTCAGCCACTCAAACGATTGCGTTTTTATATATGTGTGTGTAATATAACGATCGATTTGTCGGCACGTCCCGTTGCATAGCCCTACGATTGAGTAGTTGAACTATGATAGCATGCTTCTTTGAAAACTGGAGATTACAAAAGCAATTTTATACTCGATTCTTGTACTAATTTCCTAGTATATGTCAATTTTGTTCTGTTTTTATCGTTACATGTATTAAAAATAACCAGAGCTTGTTGATCGGTGATTATAAAAAAACATTTTTCTTTTTGTAAAATGTATAATTGAGTGATTGTCAAGTCAGTTTTATATCATTTGTGTATCTCCTTGATGATTAAGTTTAATGTTTGCTGATTATTTGGGCATTCCGACGCATGCAGTGTTAACGCTTTGGATGATTATGTTAAATGTTGTCGATATGTTTAATAGATCGATTTAAACAATGCAAAAATGTGTGCAAATTTAAAATATTTTCGTTTGAATGCATAGACGCTTTAGTTGAAATTTAACATTTTTGTTTCGGTCATTGTATATCATTTTCGCACTTAACGAGCGATATTTGCCAAAAATGCCAGTCGTGTGTAGTTGATAACTTGCAAAGGCTTAAAATCCATTTACAATGCCAAATTATTGATATTTTAACATTAATTGATCCGAACAAATCTAAAAATCATTCTTAAAAACGTGTGTAAATTCAAAATCTGATCAAGCAGGTAAGGGTTGTTAATTATGCATTTTAAAAGGCTTTTATTCGTTTTATCATTTACACGTAATTTTTTGTGTTTGATAAAATAATACGTAAATAATATCTAATCACTGTATTGTTTTACAGGTCGTCGTAAACGCCTTAGTCCAAGCTATACCATCCATTTTCAATGTACTCTTGGTGTGCTTAATATTTTGGCTGATTTTTGCCATTATGGGCGTACAATTATTTGCCGGAAAATACTATAAGGTATCTATATTAATCCAAAAAATGACAATTTCATCGATAATTACAATCTATTAATCATCTGTGATTGATTACAGTGCATCGATGGTAACGGCTCAACACTTAGTCATGAAATTATACCAGATAAGAACGTCTGCATATCTGAAAATTTAACTTGGGAAAACTCTCCTATGAACTTTGACCACGTCGGAAAAGCATATCTTTGTTTATTTCAAGTTGCTACTTTCAAAGGATGGATACAAATCATGAACGATGCTATTGATTCTAGAGATGTGAGAATTTATCAAGTTCGAAAATATAGTATTTTAATGTGCAATTTCAGTCCCCCTTAAAAATATATGCATATTATATATTTTCAGATAAATAAACAACCAATTCGTGAGACCAACATTTACATGTACCTTTATTTCGTATTTTTCATTATTTTTGGATCGTTTTTCACTCTCAACCTGTTTATTGGAGTCATCATCGATAACTTCAACGAGCAGAAGAAGAAAGCCGGTGGAAGTCTTGAGATGTTCATGACGGAAGATCAAAAGAAATATTATAATGCTATGAAAAAAATGGGCTCGAAGAAGCCACTTAAGGCTATTCCCCGTCCTAGGGTAAATATAATCATATTAATCCTTAAGCATTGAAATTGGAATGTCCTCAATTTGTTTGGGAATTTTGTCCCAAATCATAACATCAAATTTCTTAGTATTCTTAGTAGTCTTCGTACAATCCTGTCTTCGTTCTAAAGTCTGGAAATTGCAATATTAAACTTAAGTAAAAATTATTTCTTTTAAATAAATGTTTAATCTCAAATGAATAATTGATTTGATTGAAGATATTTTGGATCAAATTTTAGAGCTTACATAATTTTGAATAGATCAATCAAATGATCGTATCGATAAAATCAATGCAAAAAGTGTTTGAGATCAATGATTTTAATATATTTTTTTTCATTTCAGTGGCGACCTCAAGCGATCGTTTTCGAAATAGTAACAAATAAAAAGTTCGATATGATTATTATGTTGTTTATTGGTTTCAACATGTTAACAATGACGCTAGATCATTATCAGCAATCGAAAGAATTCAACGACGTGCTGGATTGTCTCAACATGATATTCATCGTCATATTTAGTTCCGAATGTCTTATGAAAGTGTTTGCGTTGAGATACCATTATTTCGTAGAACCATGGAACCTATTCGATTTTGTTGTTGTTATATTATCTATTTTAGGTGAGTGGCCTAATTTTCGCTCGTGCACATGCTATGCAAAACTATGATGCGTCGGTCATCCATTTATTCCAGCTGAATCAAACATATCAAATCATATGGCCAAGCATCAAAATTTTGCACAATATGCGCACAGACAATTTGAAGATTGGATGATCAAAAAAATAAATTCATATAAATCAGGACAAAATTTTGGGAATTAATGCGATTTTTGCTTTCAGGTTTGGTACTCAGTGATATTATAGAAAAGTATTTTGTATCACCGACGTTGTTGAGAGTAGTGAGGGTAGCAAAAGTGGGTCGAGTATTGCGACTCGTAAAGGGAGCGAAGGGCATAAGAACTTTACTTTTCGCTCTTGCCATGTCCTTACCGGCCCTTTTCAATATTTGTTTGCTCCTTTTTCTTGTGATGTTCATCTTTGCGATATTCGGCATGTCATTTTTCATGCACGTCAAAGACAAGAGCGGATTAGACGACGTTTATAATTTTAAAACGTTCGGGCAGAGTATGATATTGCTTTTTCAAGTAAGTCGATCAGAACATATCATTTTTACATACGATATACAACTGGCGAATGTCATTTTTATACTAATCAATGATCATCGAAACGAATGTATTCATCGGGCAGCTTCTACGCATGCGCAGCTAATTCATCATCATATCAATATGGCCTCGGATGTGGTTGATAATCACATTGTATATCATCATACCAAGTGTCGGTGTAGTGAGCTAAATTCTGGAATTTTATTACAAAGGTTCGGGTTTAAATTTAGACCTTGATCTGAAAAAGTAAATAAAATGCGTGGGAAATGAATACTGTTAGTTTCTAGCAAAAATTAATTTTGTGCATTCCTTTTTTTCCATTTTTTATTGGAAACTGTTAGCTAAAAATGGCGCTGTTTTCATATAACATATAATAAAATAGGCGCGCTGCTGGTCTGGTGGTTGCTTTATGCTAAATATAAACACACAGTAGAAGTGGCGCGGCGCATGCGTATAGCGTCTCTATGATGTATGTATGTGATGGAGACGGAGACTATAAACGATTCTCCCTCTCTTTCCGATCAACTGTCGATTGGAGTATCAATTTGCGTTCAAATCAATTTACCCTGCGGTGCCTTTAGAAGGCGCCTTAAAATTTTGCGAGATCAGACATAAAATGATCCAGATAAATTTTAATTAGATGATAGAAAGTCATTCGATTCTTGTGGGCTTGCCCACTATCGCGAGCTTCATCGGCGGTGTCAGGTCTATACTCTCGAGTGCCGTTTCATCATTGTGGCTTCGATCCCTCTCATTTTTTAGTTTACCGAGTTAAAAATGACATTAATCGGGAGCATTCGTATGTCTAAGCATAATGGAATCGAAAAAGTAACACTTGTTTGTCTTTTTTGTCCAAGATGTCGACGTCTGCCGGCTGGGACGGCGTTCTGGACGGCATCATAAACGAGGAAAACTGCAGGCTGCCCGACAACGAGAAGGGGATCGCAGGCGACTGCGGCTCGGCCACCATCGGCATCACGTATCTGCTGTCGTACTTGGTGATCAGTTTTCTGATCGTCATAAACATGTACATCGCCGTCATCCTCGAGAACTACTCGCAGGCGACGGAGGACGTTCAGGAGGGGCTCACGGACGACGACTACGACATGTACTACGAGATATGGCAGCAGTTCGACCCGGACGGGACTCAGTACATCCGCTACGACCAGCTGTCCGAGTTCCTCGACGTGCTCGAACCGCCCCTTCAAATTCATAAACCTAACAAATATAAAATCGTCTCGATGGACATTCCCATATGTAAGGGTGATCTGATGTTTTGTGTGGACATATTGGACGCTCTGACGAAGGACTTCTTCGCTCGGAAGGGCAACCCCATCGAGGAGACGGGCGAGCTGGCGGAGGTGAACACTCGGCCCGACGAAGTGGGCTACGAGCCGGTGTCGTCGACGCTGTGGAGGCAGCGCGAGGAGTACTGCGCGCGGCTCATCCAGCACGCGTGGCGGCGCCACAAGCGGCGCGAGGAGGGCGACGGCGACGGCGACGGGGAGGGCGACGGCGAGGGCGACGGCGACGGCGAGGGCGAGGGCGAAGGGCGCGCGGAGGGGCGAGGGAGCGGGTGCGGGAGCGGAGAGGGCGACGGCAGCGAGGCGGGCGCCGACGGGCCGGCGGGCGCCCGGGACACCGCCGTGCTGGCCGCGGGGGCCGGCCACCGGGTGGTGCTGCATCAGCGCTCACCGCCGCCCTCCCCCGACGACCCGAGGGACGTCTGACCCTCCCCGAGCCCTCCTCCGCTGTCGCCCTCCTAACTTCGCGTGTGCTTTCTCAATATTCAAGTTTCACATTCGCAAAATTGACAACTTTTATATGCTTGTCTATATGTCGAGTGACAGCTTCATTGACTCTCTTCAGTGTCGCCGAATCTAGTGTGACGAGTCGTTCGTTAAGAGGATATTTATAAAAGGACATTCCTGTCGAGAGTACCCGAGCCGGCCGTTTCCGAGATTCCGTCGATTAGCTTAGCGTCCGTTCGCCGTTCGCCCGTCGATCTCTCCAGGAAGCCGAAGCCGAAGAGCGGGAGACCGGGAGATCGGGAACGGCGGCGAGCGTACCCGGTCGGGAGTGCTCGCGTTCCGTTTAATTATTAGATACGACAACCTAAGTGCTGCTTACTGCCTTCCCCGAGTCACGCATTTAGGACGGACCAGCGCTAGTCAGCCGCGTTACATGTGTGAACATTTTCATTTCGATTTTTACATATACACACAATTTTCACTCGAGGTAAAACTGTTAAAATGTCATCGAGCTGTTGATTTTTGTACAAACTACAGTAAACTTTATTTTTTTAAAGAGACGTTTTTAAAGTTTTTCGATCACTGTCCAGCTTCCTACGTCACTTCATAATCGCATCACTACACGTGTTGATTTGTTTCGTCCCGATGCAGAGGACGCGAAAACTTTCGAATCGTTTTCGACATAACGGACACCGAATGTGGCATCGCTGATAACACGTTTACCGCCCTTCGAAACTCTAATTACCGCTATCCTAATATAAAAAAGAGGTACTGTCAAATAATGTCGCTTTTTTCAACCGACCGCAACGCGACCTGCTATAATTGAATGAAGGCGATTTCGAGTCCCTTCCAAGAGCGTCATACTATTATGATGCTCACCCCGAGAATTAAACCGGACGATTCAGTGCATTTGGGATCAGTTTTGTGGACTCATTCCCCATAGGTTTTCAATAGTCACTGATCTACCCGAGGTTTGATATTTTCTGGAAGCGCGTTTTGATTCAACCGTTGGCAGTACGTATCATCCAGATGCTCTATACAAAATCTTTCCAGGAATAAGCTCACCCCGACATTTATTGAATATTTAAGCATTTTATTCGTCAATTTCATTCAATTATAGTATCTTGTTATATTTGAATACGTTGCTCGACGATATAAAAAATTCCAATGTCGACTCTTGAAGTTATTCAATATGTTATAGATCTTCTGTAGCTATTCAAATCTTCCCTAATGCCATCAATGACTTCAATAGTAAATATAGGAATTTCCAATCTCTGTCGGGTCGATGATGAATCATCGATCGATGTATCATTTATGGCAATCGATTTATGCAGATGAATAAGATGTGATCCAGGGCGTATTACTTATAAATGTCTGATAATTTTGAATAGAATTGGATTCTTCTTATGGTCATTTATTATTCTCATCGTGTTGAAATAATTTGAAGTAATATGAAGCGGGTCGACCAAAAGATGTAAGTGCTGCAGACAATTAGAAGAGATAGGTTAGATTAAATTTAGGTTAGACGAATTTTTAATGAAGATGGCACCCCTCCAATGCAGATGTAATCGATAGGCTTTAAGAATAATACAATGACTGTTGTGAGAATACTCGATTTTTCAAAGATCTACCGAATTCATTCGATCGATATATCAATTTTTAGGCATTAAATTATTAGGCTTAGTGACGTTAGTTTGTATTTGACCACGCGAATTCCCCAAAAGCAATAATGGACGACAATGCGAAATGTCGCACCTATGCACATTTGCATTCAAATCGTATTTTCATCTTTAATGTATCGTTTTTTTCCGTTTACACATATATAATAGATATGTGCATTATTAGGCTAAAAATTTCTATAAACCCAGCAAATATCGCCTCTCTGGGACCTATCGGATATGGTCCAAATATACATCCAAAATCCCAGATATTCAATTAGGTCAATCCTACAAAATAGGGCACGACCTATTTGGGTCAACGCGATTGTCCTAGATTTATAAAGCCCAGAGATTGGCACGAAGTCGTCTGATTTTGAGCACTGAATAAATCACAATTTTCCAAGTCCTTTTTAAAAAAGGACTCACGTGTTCGACATATTTTAAACGCACGTATCAAACTGATTTTTGTCAAAATTTACTTCTTGTTGAATAAAATTTACTTAAATAAATTTACGTAGTGTTAGACACAATTGAGAATAAATCGCCCAGGGCGATTTTTGTTATTGTTGCTTGATGTATTCATATTTTACGATTCATTTCGGATATTGTTATATTGATACATATTTATATAGATGTGTCGGATTCGATCCCATTTGTATGGCAGCGCTCAATTTACATTTACATCATTTCGTATGACTATAACAAATCGACAGTAGATTAAATGTATGTAATTTGTAAACTGAGCGATGCTCATATTTGTATAATATAAATCTCATTCCATTCGAGAGCCCTGGATCGTCTTAAACATCGTTTAAATCTGAAGCAGACACAAATGACGCATTTATGCGCGAGCGGTCAGTGTGATGTTAATATTTGATTTATTGAAATTTAAATCCAATTATGGGTAAATTTATATATTTTTAATACCTGTATGGATCTATTTGGCAGATTCTGTTCTTATGTTCTCATAGTTCAAGCCCTAATATTAAATTGTTCATAGTTTAAATTTATGATCAGATGAATTATTGTTTTGATTTGGAGATTGATTGTGTTTTTATGTGAGCATAAAAAGCGACATTATATAATGGTACCCGTTAATATTTGCTTGTAAGTTTGTTTGCCTTTTGAAAGTATCTTACTCGTATGAGATAATTTACATTAAGTGAATCACTCAGTTCGTTGAGCAATAATTTACTTGAGTAAATATAAATTGTACCTTAATTGTTTAACATTGTGATTGAATTTTGATTTTTCTCTAATGTAATCATTACACTGGGATCGTGTTCATCTTCCCCTGGATGCGGTCAAAGTATTATTTACATTGTTTGCGATCGACGAGGGCAGTCTCGTCGGTCGCCACATTATCTGAACGACCCGCTTGTGCATAATTATGATATTCTTTTCGATTTTTATGTATGTATAATTGGTGCAGCGATAGCAAATTGTGATGTGTTAATAAAAGAAATTTTAAATTTTAATAAGGACTGATTTCAAATACTAAAATTGTTAGTTTCTAGTCTAAATACTGGAAACTGAACTGCTGGCATTATGAAAACATTCAGTCAACTATATTTTTATAAAAAAAAAAGTATAAATATATATATGTTAAAGGAAGCCGTTTAGCTTTTTTTAAATATGACAAAAATCCATATGGCAACAAAGTCATGTTCATAGAAGCTTAGTTCCGAGGTGATGTGCGTGAATGGATCGTTTACATATACATATTGACATTCTTTATATAAAAATATTTTTCGAATTCTCCAACATGCAATGTAGGTTTAAAAATTGATATGAAACAATCGCATATAATAAAGCTTCATGTGCAAAAAAACAAAATGCTCGCCTGCCATCGATGGTTCTAAATGTCTTGTCATTTATTATCTCGGCTGCATAAATGTTGACTATCTCCGGCAATGAATTTTATATAAGCAGTTCTTTTGTAATTTTCCATTGAACTTTGTGATTTAACTATTTTACAAGACGGTCAAAATGTAACGCTAAATATTTCAAAATGTCCATTTTTCTGAATACAGTCCAAAAAATGTTTTATGTAATCTTCTTGTCACTGATTAAGGTAATGTTTAAATTGTCGGATGATCTCTGATACCTCTGCATCTCTCAATCGTGAGGAGAATCTTTGCGCTTGAATGTCGATCATATTTCATAAGCTTTTGACAATCATTTTTTTGTAAATTAAGTATTAAATAATGGCGATGACTCCGTAAGCGAATAAGAGCGTCCGAGAACGAACCATTGCCGATTCAGCGTCGAAAACTCTAGAATATTATCGACATTCGCCGCCAGAAAATACCTACACTAGTAATATTAAATTGTAAAGACACTCTGATAGGTATACAGTGGCACGGTGTTTCATTCACATTACCCTTTTTCATTCACAATATTAAAAAGCTCGCTTTTGTGATGGTTGAAATATTATTGCAATTAAGTCATCAAATTCCATCCCTATATTTAACATAAAAGAACCCTTCTGTTGACTCTAGATCCGGATCCAAAAACAACTGGAAAGTATTCATGATCTGTTTTAATGACATTTATTTATTTTACGAGACATTGTACAAAATACCTTCCCCGAATAGGTGTTTTTGCATTTCAACCCATCACAAACATTGAAAATTAAAAAATCACATACTTCCCCATGTGAGTTTTTCAATTTTCAAAAGTGCTCTCCTCACAGGATTTGATTTCCCAGTCGTTAAACGTACATTTTGATTTAAGTATATTTTTGCACAAAAACATATTGTTTCTAGACAATAATTATTTTTTAAATTTGTTTAGATCTAATTTGATTATCGTCATTAAAACGTTTACTTGAATATATATTTTCAACCAAAAAAAGGTTTTAAACTGATACGTTGATGTAACAGGAAAAACGCCTTATGAGTTCAGTTTTATTATATAAAGAAAAAGAATACAAAATAATAGAGTATTTAATTAAATTACTATTATTATTATACATATTGTTGAAGTTTGTACAAAATAAACTAAGTAACGATAAATATAGAACTTGACTGCTTTATTCTTGCTTTTCATTCAAAGAATAATTTTTATCCTTATTATTAATATTCATTTCTGATTCACTGTACATATTATTTTATGTAAAATAAAAAAGCAAATACTATATAGAAATTTTTTTGAAAATCTGTATACTTCATCTTCTTTATTTTGATATTCTGGATTTTTTTCTCGAAATCCACATGCTGATATTTATATATATATATAAAAAACGTGTTTTTATATTTATTTATGAATAAATAGAATATTCAATAACTTTATATTTTTGAACCTCTATATAGAAATATATGGCTCATTGTAGATTTCAAAAATACTCAATCGATTCAACACCAAATTTTTTACAATACAATTACATATTGCTTAGATAAATTCAAAAAGAAAAATGCATCCTTACAGAGAAATAAACAGATTTTTAATGGAGTTTAACAAAAATACATCTACCGAAAATCTCATTTAAATCAATTATTTTTAGGTATCATTATTACAATCCTTATGAATCCATCAACACGAAATTCAATTGGATTTGAAATCATACATATACAAAACTCAAGTCACAAGGGCTGAAATGGGGTCCTGCCAAAAAAAATTTGCTCAAGAGGAGGTCCACAGGCTACATAAGTTTAACCCTTTGTGGCCCAGTGTACACACGTATTGGAAATCATTTTTTACTGGCAGATCCAGTGTCCATAACGTGTGAATATTTCTTTACAGATACTTTTAAAAATATTCTGTGACGATTTCAATATTTTTTTTAAACTGTGGAATGAAACAAATGTTCTAGTAGGAATACTATCGCTATAATAATAATTGATATTAAAAAAAAAAAAAAAACAAAATTAGCTGTTGGTCAAAAAGTAGCTTACTACAAAAAAGAAAAACTTGTTAGCTTGACGAGTTAAGAGAAATGTAATGATGCTTAGTGCAAAGTACACATCGTCATCGCAATTGACGAGAAGTCCCGGAAGGAAAACCCAATAACGTATTGATAATAACAACCAAAAACAAGTGATTGAAAAGCCAACAGTTATTCAAAATTACATAAAAAATATGGGAGGAGTAGACACTGCCGATCAACTGGCAATGTCCTATTGAAACTTTTTTTTGGGGCTAGAAACCGCAATTGTGAATGCATACATTATATGAGAGAAAAAAGAAGGACGAAAGCCCTAGAGTCGTATAAAATTTTGCCAAATGTTGATGCAACTCATGGGGAATTTTTGTGCAGCCAGACACCGGGCGTAGATCGACGCCCAATGACGAGGAATGATTGAATAAAAGTCCCCATTATACATATGATGATACAAACTACAAAGATTGTATGGTGTGTTCACATTGTAATATTCCAGGAAAAATAAGACGGACATCGTTATATTACGATACGTGCGGAAAAAAAGCCCAGCCCCGCCCTGGAGGTGGTTTTAAAAAATAACACACTTATGTAATTTTAGGATTTAACTTTTGCAAATTAATATTAAATATATCAACAAACATCATTCGTACTAAATACATATTTTTATTTTTTATTATCATTTTTCACCATAAACATATTTTTGACTGACGTAGAATATAACGAAGACTAAGAAGAGACCAAATAAATAAGTGTAAAGATCAATGTTTTTTTTTTGAGAATTGCTTGACAATAATTCAAAATGTATATGCAAACAAATTGCAATTTTAATAACAATGATAAAGACCTGAAATTGTTAAAATCACAGTTTCTTGAATTACAGGAGCAACGATGAAGCAATATCCTACTTGAAGAATAACATTATTCCGTCTCCCTTTTCCTATCTTTCCTTAGCGGTGTGTCTGAAATGTAGATTAACCGATTAATAAATTTAATCAATAAATTAATATACAAATGTGAAAGAAAGAAAATATTGACTCACTTTTATATACGTATTTCTGATGCACAAATAAAATCAATTATGTATTTTGGCTATAAAAATCATTTTTCAGCAATAAAATCTTACTCCGAATTCCTGATGATAATCAACCAACATTACCATAATAAATGCACACGAGACGCTCTAAATGCACAAGAACATCTAACGCATACATAAATATATTTCATACATGTTTCCCGTTCCAAAAATGATAGTAGATATAATTTTTTCCAAATTAGGCTGCTCTCAAATCCAGTACAATTATAAGACTCACAACAATATTACAAAGCTTGGCTTCGGTAATAGTTTGATTTTTAAATCATCATCATCATAGTGCAACCACAAACAGTCCACTGCAGAACTATGGGCCTCTTCAATATCCATTCACAAGAAGGGGTTACATCCATCTCGTCTGTATCGTACATTCACCTCCTCATTCGCTCGATATTGAGGATAGCATTACCATCGAGTTTCAATTAAAACCCCTCACCCAGCGGGTATCCTGAATGAACATATTGACGAACGCTTTCGCAACTATCTCGATAGGGAGTGTGGGAGGTTTGTAGACTGGGTAGTTTTCTTCGGGAGACAATGGAAAACTATTAAAGACGGCCTTTTTGATTCTACTGGAAAGGGCTTTCTGGAGTGCAGTCCCTCCTTTTCTCACTAGGACGTTGCCGGGCTACGGTGAAGACATACATGACACTTAAGTGCATCTCGGATTCGCTCCCACACCACCTGAGGGTGCTTTCCTATTTCAGGTCAACCCTCTCAGTTCGGCGATTAATTAAATGATTCAAGTAGCAGATCAAAGTGTTATGCAATATATTGAATCCATTTTTGTGCCAAACGATGGATGATGATAATGACATATTACGACTTTATGAAGAAAAAAGAAGAATTAACGCCTCCAAAAAAAAGTAATGGCATTTTTATTATATAACATTGGAATAGTTAAACTCTTTCAGAACATATAGAAGTTAATCCTGGCGTTGCAGCATTAAGTACTATTTCTTATGAGCATTTAGTTCCTCAGATTCCACTTTCAATTTATCAACCAGACTACGCGAGGTAATACTGTATTTTTTTCTCGATGACTTTAAATAAATAAATCAAAAAATATGAGTGTCTTAATTCATAATAATTGCAACAAGCATTGAAATGAATAAATTGGAATTTTATTTTATTTATCTATGTACATTAATATTTAAATAATCAGTTGTGTACTGGACACTGCCCTAATAAGCAGTGAATGCAAAATGGATGGAAGCAGCTTTCAAATGGAGAATAATTTCATTACGACAATTTTTAGAACTCGCATTACCTGCACATAATTGCTAAATTCCAATAAACAACTGACTCACATTAATACAGTCAATGAATACATAAAAACCAAATAAATATTTATAACAATCATATTCGAGAAGAATACTTGTTAATTTTAAACATACCAAACAAGAATTTGCTGCATCAGTCATCTCAAAAGATATGTATGTCGCTTGCATGTTTAGGATATAACACACGAGATACCGTGACATTTTTTATTCAACCAAAATTAATGGTTTTAATATACAACGAGCTTGCATAAATAGATAACCAAACGCTGCTAAATGACTGTTAAAACTACACTTTAATTAATTCCTGTACTTTGAGATTCACTGAAACGTCAGTTCTGGCAAGTAACGTCGTCTTTGTTTCCAATATATGGACAAAATTTCGATACAAATCAAATTAGATAAATATTCATAACTTTAAAATTTTAATTGTATAATTTTTACATCTCTTTTTAACAGTTTTATATTTACAAACGTCTTTTTAACGACTCTTTGAAATGCGTATATTTTGTATTAAAAATAATAAAACTGCAAGATTTACTTCCAAGATTAAATACCCAATAAGACCCCTAACCATTTCAGTACAATTCGCTTTATAATTCTATACACAACAACTAGCATTGTGGTAAATGAAAATATTTTTTTATTTACATTGCGTTTCTTAATAATTACGATTAAACGTTAGATTACTTAAATTTGTACAAAAAATAGATTGATGATAACTAAATTTCAGTAATGATTAAATATACATACGAGAAGCAAAACAGTCGCTTCGTAAATGTATGAACATGTTTTGATTTTGTTTAAATATGTTCGTGAATTGTTTAAAAAAAATTGTGGCCTTTCACGATGAACTTTTAAATTATGGACATTTTAAATACAACCAACATTTATGACTTATTCAATGCGCTAAATCTAGAAAATCACCAGTTTATTTTTTATTTATGCTATTTTCTAATTACAGTAGTAGAAATAATGGAGTCAAATCAGATCGTAAAATAAAAACATTAATATTTCAATTAAGGCTATCTCAAGTTCGTCCATTTATCTCGCAACCATCTGCTCCGTGTAATAGGAACAGTACAAACTAAACTACATCGCCACATACTAAATAGCATACCAGCCGTTATTTTCTTTGGTTTTTAACAAAGTTCATAATAATAGAACAAATTTTTCTTCCCAAGAATTAATGTATTATTTTTAAGATACATCAATTACCAAATATGATTCTCAGAATATCGAATTATTTAAAAATACATATGTAGGAATGGTTTGATATATTTATCAATTGTGGACATCTGTAAATTTGGTTTTTAAGTATTATAAGAAAATCACTAACCCTTAATTTGTGAAATAATTTTTACAGTAAAGTATCCATATTTAATTTAGAAGGTTACAATCGAAGTCACATAAAATATTCAATTCAATATTTTTTCAACATAAAGGGGCTCGACATAAACAATTTTATAAGAAAACTAAGGCATAAAAGCATAACGGGAATTAATTCAAATTCAACTTAATTTTGGGGATAAAATTTAAACAATTTTTCTTTATAAAAATCGGCATTTATTTACTTTCATTTCACTCTCACTTTCTTAGTGATTATTTTATTGTAACGGATACATCAATTACATAAAAGCTAAAATATTCAGTAAACAAATAATTTAAAAAAGAAACAGATAAATAAAAATTAAGAAAATGGATAACAAAAATCTTTATAGAATTTGTTACGACAGGATAAATTACATTTCCACAACAGCATGTCTTAAATGTTAAGATTTGGCATCAATACATGTCATAACAGCTCTGTGCAAAGAGGCACTTCATTTCAATTTTTTAAATCAACACGACCTGTTCAATTAACACATTCGCCTATGTATGAATATAATTAAAATAATATCACTCAAAGACATTTATTAAATTAGCTGATTACGTAGAATAGAGAAAATCTTTGTTTTGTAGTTTATTTAAAAAAATAGTTGGAATTATCAATATGAAAAACATGAGCACTTTTCAATTACACACTTACTTTTTTTCATATAATTAAAATATCCAGGCTTACAGCTGAAAATCGAATCCTAGCAACTAGACGGTTTATTTTTCTACTGTAAAAAAAATTGATAACCATTCAGGCCGTTTACAATAGATTCATTCGCCAGCACGATTTTAAATTCATTTTATAGTTGAAAAAATGTTTAATAAGTCAATCAAAAAACTACACTATGTAAATCATCGTTGCAATGAAAAAATAATTTTATAAATACATATTGAATAATTTTATTAGTATGTTAAAATAATATTTCACGGTTAATCAGATTTTTTCAACTGATAAAAGTGATTTAATCAAATCTACTGCACACCGAATATAATAAGCATATTTTAACGTTTAAAAAAAAAACAAAGAATAATTTGCTAGTCTCTTTTAAATATACATATATACGCTGACGCCCTTACGACGATATAAAATTAATTTGTAAGCTACTAAGAATTTAACACTAGGTGTTAGTGTCAAAAATATTTCTTCAAAAAGCCTATAAAACTATCATATACTCGTATCATAACTCTTCATCAAATTAGATCTAAAAACTACAACGTCAAAATAGACATTGCAAATTCGGGGCCCTTAATCTTAATTGAATATTTTGATAGTGAAATTTCAGTTTTCGCGATGAAAGATCACACTTTTATCTTGCATTTTAAAATAAAACATGTTTATGTAATATTTATCTGATCCATTGGAAGCACTATAAATATAAATTAAATAAATGAGGACACCACCAAATAAATCACCAAGTCAAATACAAACAGTAGTCAGTAGTAAAAGAGTAATCCGATTGGGATCAACCGACAACATTCTCCGAGTTGTATTTGTGCCTTTAATTCCTGCACCGATCCATAAAATTTCTTCACGAACGGCACTCGTTCACTTACAACAGTTGAAAAAATCCATTACCATTATATTACAATGGAATAACAAGTACTAGCCACATCTAAATAAAAATTGCTGATAAAAACGCGACTAAAGAAATTATTGCGGTTGCTAATTACAAAACGTATGTAACAATACAGGATTTTACATGCATATACATATATACATTAAACGTACAGATCACAAATGAAAAGAATCGCAAATTGGATGTTCTTATTTATTCTGTATAGTCCCAGCATTCTTTTTCGTATCCTTCATAAACATGTTCGAGAAGAACTTTCCGTCGATTTTCACAGTATCTACAAAAATATCAAAGTATAGTATTAACACTTTGGTGGCCGCTGATAACTATGTGGCATCATCACGGGTTCGATCACTGGTGGCCGCGTGATGCCACATAGGCATCATGAAGCGCCGATCATTCGTGGCCGCTAAAGCATCATTTATACACATTTTTTCGTTTACAATTTTTATCCGATAACATATCCGTATACATAATTTCTCGTTTATTCACTTTTTTAACGCTTTAGTTGAACACAAAATTGATAAATTTAAATATTTGTAACATAATACTCATAAGTGGTTGTATCCAATGCTGGATTTTTTCCCCAAACTTACAAATATGAATCTGCGTTATGGTTTATCACAAAAAACGAGAATGAATTTCACGATAAATACGTAAACAATATGCGATCATTTTTTCATAAAGACATCTTTATTTCAACCCAATGCACACGTGTGTTTGTCCCAAACGCTGTTTTTTTTTCAAATATCATATGAAATTTGAGTTTCGGTTAGTCACAAAGAACAAGAATGTATTTCACTAGAAACATGTGATCAATATACGAAAAAATATTTACAAGGACACATCTCACAAGGAATTGCATTTCGTCGATGAGATGCACAAGCAATAAATTTTAGGCCGCCGGTCGAAAATACGATGCAAAGCGAAACATATGTTGAACATAAAATATTTTTTCATAAAGATCTTCATCTTCGCTCTCACAGAAAAATATGCAATACGATGCCCTTTTCGAGAATTTTGTTTTCAGTTGCGTTTCGACTGCGAAGAAGTGCAAACATTCATATTGGTCCGGCGAATTTTTCTATTCCATAAGGTATTTTTTGTTGAATTAAAACATTATAAATTTTTTACACGGTTTATTTATGATTATTTTATTATGTTTAAAACCCTTACAAAGAATGGATTTCTCCGACGATGAACTTGAAAATGAAAACGCTAACGCGTTATCAGATGTCCCCAGTGATGTAGAAGATTTTCCTGAAGAGTCTATCGACAACATCGGTGAAGAAAGTTCGGATGATCCATTTCAACCGATAAGAAGACAACTTCGGACTTTCCGTTTATCGAGCAGTACTTCCGAGGAAAACAACGAAGATTGTGAAGACGGTGAAGATCATAAAGATCATGATGAAGATGACGATGACGACTATATTGATTGGTCGAACATTGATCCTCAAAGGGACAATGAAACTTTTCAAGGGCCAACTGGCCCTCGAATATCAGTCGAGAAAAATTGCATCGAAGAAGTGGTGAATTGCTTTATCGGAAACGATCTTTTGGATCACATAGTAAAAGAAACAAATCGATACCATCTTCAAAATGATCAGCAATATAAATTAGCGAAAAAGACAAGAAAATGGATCGATGTAACAGTTTCGGAAATAAAAAAATTTTTTGCCCTTATTATTATAATGGGACTCGTAAGAAAAGTGAAAATAAATGATTATTGGTCCACCAATCCTTTGATCGAAACACCGATTTTTTCTAAGACTATGAGTCGTAATCGATTTCGACAAATTCTACAGTATTTGCACTTCAATGATAACAGTAATATACCTCCGGATGCAGACAGACTATTCAAAGTTCAATATTTGATCGATTACTTTTCCAAAAAATTCAAAGAAAATTTTAACATTGGACGAAACATATCACTCGACGAAGGGATGGTGCCTTGGCGAGGACGACTGAACTTCAAGGTTTATAATCCTAGTAAAATAGTAAAATACGGAATACTAGTTAGAATGATGTGCGATGCAGTGACTGGATATATTTCCACATTTAAACTATATTCAGGGGCTGCAGGCAAATTAAATGAAACAGTAATGGAACTCTTAGAAAATCACAGCGGAAAATGGCATCATCTCTACATGGATAACCTTTATAATAGTGTTGATCTTACAAAAAAATTATTTTTGAAAAAATTTCGCGTGTGTGGTACTATTCGACTAAATCGAGGACTGCCCGAAGAACTGAAATCGGCAGAAATAAATGTAATGGGAACGAAATTTTTGCGACGTGGTGAAATTTTATTACAATTATTTAAAACGAACAAAAAAAAAGTTGTCAGAATGATATCTAGTATTCATAATGCAAATCTTATGGATACAGGAAAAAAAGATAGAAAAACGGGAACCGCAATTTTGAAACCACAATGTATAATTGATTATAATAACTTTATGAAAGGTGTTGATCGGGCCGACCAATTTCTAAGTTACTACCCTATATATTATAGGAAAACTATAAAATGGACAAAAAAAGTGGCATTTTATTTATTCAACTGTGCTCTGTTCAATTCCTTCAGAGTATATGAAGAAATCAATCAAGATCGAATCCGAAAAATTAAATTTCATGAATTTTTACTGCAAGTGGCGAAGACTTGGATTTCATCTGAAAATGAGGACGTTTCATTACCATCGACATCAAATAGTCAAAGATTATCTGGAGGGTTTGCGAAACACCAGATAGAAAAAATTTCGACTAGTAAATCAATCAAAAGAAGATGTCATGTATGTTATAAAAAAAAAATAACAAAATACACTAGAATGTGGTGTAAAACTTGCAAAGTAGCTTTGCATCTCGGTGATTGTTTCACGAAATATCACACACAAAAAAAAATATAAATAAGTCAAAGTTATAATTACTTATAGTTTATAGTTTTAAAAAATTAATTCCTTTGTAATATTAGTAAATAAGAATATTTTGATTTGGTATTATATAATATTTGCATTATAAATTTTAGTACCTATATATTTCCATGTAGTATAGTAGAATAAGCATATATATTTTGTAAAATGACTTTTTTAAATAAACAATGAAGTTCAAAATGCGTTTTATTTTGATAATCATGATTGTCATTTTTATTTCCAAATAAGATTTTACGATTTCATAGTAAATGTCATACATATCTCAGCTGTTTATTTCGAACATCTGGAACACATCACTCGCTCACAGTCAACATAATGAATGGACCGAAAAAAATCTTTTTGTGTGTGTATACATTTTATGTTGAACTTGTTAAATGAATTCTGAGATGTCATATGATATTTTCAATAAGTATTTGACGTAAATTTACGTAAATGAAATAAATTACTTGTTAGGGGGTGGTTTTTGTATAGAACCATCTATATTTTAACGGGTAGAAACTTTTTTTTTGTGGTTTTACGTATATTTATTTTATTTTAAAATATTTACATACTTTTTATTTATCAATTATAAAGGAAAGGCGGCGGCCCCTAGCGCTGTTTTTCGGTGATTAAAGCGGCCACCATAGTGTTAATGGCGTGCAATCAAATGGCAAAAGTTTAACACTGATCTTCAATTTTTTATCAATTAAAAAGTTTGGAAATTCAAAATTATCTATTAGCAACGTAAAAACCTTTTTTAATTCGAAATGTGTCTGTGCAAATGACCAACTGCCACTTTATAAATCGCCAAATATTGATGCAAATTATTGGGAATTTTTGTGCAGCCAAAAAGACAGATACCGGGTGTAGATCGACAACCGATGACAAGAAACAATTGAAGAGAAATCAATTGAGTTTTGCTATGCATTTGGTGGGACTGGAAGAGGGTAGTTTATTATGAGCTATTTCAGCAAGGTGAAACGATCAATTCACCAAAATATTGTTTCCAACTAGACAATCTAAAGGATGCAATTCCCAGAAAACGGCCAGAATTAGCGAACAGACGAGGCGTTGATTTTCATCACGATAACGCCAGGCCTCATGTGTCTTTACTCATCAGAAATAAATTATTATCATTTGACTAGGATGTTTTACCTCATCCTCCATACTCTCCGGACATTTCCCCTTTAAATTATTATTTATTTCTTTCATTGAAAAATTCTTTACATGGTAAAAATTTTAATTCAAAAAATGATATAAAAATGTACCTCGATCAATATTTGCCAACAAACGTGGGAATATTTGGCAAGAAGGCATTATGATGCTTCCGGAGAGAAGGAGAAAGGTAAAAAAAAAGAGGGACAGAATGGATCATATATTATTCAATAAATTTTGATGTAACACAAATTATTGTTTATTTTTTTCTTAATATGAAAATGAAAAAACTAATGGGACACCCTAATATATTTTGATACTGAATAGTAATCCAGCATTACTTATATTTGTCAAAAAATTACCGTTTTATTATACACGTCAAAACGACGTACAATTTGTATTGGTTTTAAATAAGATTTGTAGTCTAGGAACATGTTCGACGATTGAATTACCGGGGTTCAAACCGCATTAAAAAGAATTAAAAAGTAATTTATTACCTATATTTGTCTTGGACTTTTTGTTTAATATCAGCTAAGTTCTCAGACGTTATATCTCTCTCTAAATATTCAGAAAGAGTCTCTGTGGCCCTTTCTAAGTCTCGCTGGTTATCTTCAAATATTACAGATTGATTATTCTTTCTTAGATAGAAAGCAAAGACATATGTATACATAAGGGTCTGTCTACATTGACATAAAATATCTACTGCCTTTTTTAAGAACTGGACCTGAAAGTAAAAAAAAAAAACATAATTTGCATAAATAACATCAGGTCATTATAATACATACAATTTTATTAATAGGTTGGATATTTAGTATTAAATTCAACAATAAAAAAATTAAAAACCTGTGATAGAAGTGAAACTTCTTAGCTACTAGGAAAAGTTCATTTTATTAATTGCTTTTTGTCCATTTGATTAATGGAAATTGTTATCTAAATTTTTAAGATATGTTTGTATAATATATAATAAAATGCACAAGCATCTACTAGTAGCTTTATGCCGCATGTACATGTGTATACATAGCGCAGTGTGTGCGTATAGCATGCCATAGCCTCCCAAACCCAACGGCACTCTCACTGATGGTCAGGAAACACGTCAGAACACAACTATTAAATTATTCACATGTGTTAGATGACCTTCAATTTATGCTGCCAGCTCTTGGTATATTACCTATCTTATAAACACTGGATTCCTTCATCCAAATAGGCAAATATAAATATTTAGCAATAGGTGATAAATGAAGAACAAAAAATCTATACTGGGACTATAAAAAAAATCTTTATCATCTGATTTATTAAATTTATCTTCCAGGGTCACTCATTTTTTTGCATTAATCCAAGTCATGTAAATATCTTCGAGTTTGCTACCTGGTCTGCTAAGCCTAAATTTTTATGATTTGATACTTTCCTAACCTCTGATCTAATATAGATATTTTTGCAAAAATTATTCATATTAAATACCTCTATCCAACTCATATTATGCTGCTGCATTTCTTCCATTTTTTCCTTAACGGACGCATACAATTTAGATTCGAAACGTAAACTTTGCATGTGATTCATGTAACGATTGCAATAAAATAGGTATCGTTGCAGAGCACTTCGAGATCTTTCCTGTGCATCTCTGGCCGCTTTGGCTTCATCTTCGTCATACCTAAAAATAATATAGATTTTGTCATTTTTATATAAATCACAAAGGAACAATTAAATTCATAATATCCTTACTGATATAATGATGTAACATAATTTTAACTTACCTATTACAATTATACCAAGAACTACCGTGTGGATCCCAAGGTCCTAAGCAAACCCAACAAAAGTCCGTTTTACAATTTTGATTCTTGCACACCATATGATTGCAGCCGCCATCTTTTTCTATTGTAACATTGCACTTTGGACACTCCTTGGTATTGGCAGCAATCCAATTTGAATGTTTCAGAATCATCATCACATTTCTGCAAATAAAAAAGATATATATCGCATTATTTTTAAATTTCTACATCGTTTATTCATCAACAACAAAATCATACTATCAACGTCGGAATTATTAAAATCATTAATTTGGAAAATTGATATAATTTCACATCCATCAATTAAAAGTTTTAATAAGATGATAGTTTTATAAACAATAATAATGCGATATAATATGTGTAAATGTAATCAATGACATTCATTTACGATTTAAAACTTTTACCAAACTAAAACTGAAAACTAGCCGCGTTTAGTAATAACAAATTAATTCATGTTATCATGTTAACCCCTTGATATGATGCTAACCCTATAAGTCTTCAAGGCTGGCTACAATCAACATCGTCTTTCTGATGCAGATAATAAAATATAAATTACGAATCAATAAATGTTTACAATTTATGTATCATTAAATCAACAGAACAAAGTGCACAATGCATTTGATTTAAATAAAACATACAAGCCAGAGGGTGTTTACATACGGTGAAATTTACTTGGAATCATTGAATTTCATCAAATTATAGGTTAAGGGGTTGATTTTTCTTTATGTAAAGATACTAAAAAAATCTATTTGTAATACTGAAAACTTACCTTGATCCATTTTTTGAGCAAATGACATTTGACAGGGTCATGCCAGTTTTCTCCGCACGAAAAACAAAATGTGTGGCCACATTTACACGTAACTGGTTGAGGCTCTACATACTGCACCTTTACTGCGTTATTGCAATCAGGTGAAGGACACCAACGTAAAAGCCTATTACACTAATATAAAAAGAACGGTTTTAATTTAATAATCTTGTACTGTTGACATCGTATGTTTAAATCTAAGAAAACTCTCACCTCAACAAAGCTATTTGTTATTAAATGTTGATATTTGAGTTTTACTTTAGCATCTCCGACTAATTTCATGACACTTTCATCATCGACGAGAATGTCACATGCTGGAGCAGCACAACCAATAGTTTGACCCTAAAAAACAAATTGTGAACACAATGAATTAAAAACGCTTCAAACCGGTCGATGTATAATGATGGAAAACACCATAAAACTTGAATACTCACTAAGCCTTCAGTCATAATTTTTGTGGTTAGATATTCCCTCCAACAAGATCTGCAAAAACGATGACTGCATTCCAATCCAGTCATAGACTAAAAATTAAAGACATTATTAATTCTCAGGAACAATCATCATTAACACTTTCGTGGCCGGTGATGCATACGCTGCATCGTCACGAGTTCGAACATTGATGGCCGCATGATACCAAAATATGCATCATGATTGTGCCAACCGTTTGTGGCCGGTTATGCAGTATATATATCAGCTGAAGTAATACATGCATTGGTCTGATCCTTTGATGCGGCCACGATAGTGTTAAGAGCATGTTTGAATTTACTGGGTGTGATTGCACTATGATGATATATTTAACACATGTCGCCATATCACCCAGATACGGATACCGTGTATTCTTTTGTGAGGACCCATATACAGATGACATTTTTTATCTCACAGTTAAATAAAATAGCATAGCATAGTATTCGCTAAAACAGTTCAAATGCATTTACAAACACGGTTCCAAAGCAATTTTTGCCTTTTTTGCTTTTGTCTTTCGTTGGTGGGCAAATTTTCCAATCACAACTATTCTCTAAATGAAAATTCGCAGAGTTTTATTTTTTCAGTTTTTTTATTTTTTGTTTTTTAAAATAAGACACGAAGATTTACTATAGTTGTTACTGTAAGTAAATATAATGCCAATTTGCAATACCACTTTATGAATATCTGAAATTCGACTTACTAACTTGACTAGCAATGAAAAAGAGAAGCCATAATGCGTATTGTGCAAAGTTGTTCTCAGCGATGAGTCCAAGAAACCTTGAAAACTCAAACGTCATTCAGAGGCGAAACATTCCAAACACAATAAAAATAATTTGGCGTTCTTTCCTCGGTATGATACTAGTTGCAACCATCAGAGGCTTGATTGAACAGGACATTTTCAGCCAGCATCGTATGAAGTCGCATTGGAAATTGCTAAGCAAAAAAATCTAGACATTAAAGATTAGATTTTTTAATGAAATCAAGGTTTTATCATCGTTTTCTTTTCAAGTTGATGAATCAACAAACAAATGCTTGTGTGCTTGGTTACTTGTCTTTGTGAAATATAATCATTCAGATAATATCAAAGAAGAGTTCCTATTTTGGACTTGAAACTAGGGAAGGGAAGATATTATTTAGAAGATAAATGCGTTTTTTGAGACTGGAGGATTAAAGTAGAAAATGTTTATGGGATTTATACGGATGGTGCATCATCTATGCTTGGGTCAAAATCGGGCATTCAGAAAAAAGTAAATAAACTAGCTCCCCAAGCGAACTGCATGATTCACCAATATTTCCTTGCCAGTAAGACTATTCCAACTCCTCTGCAAGAGGTACTTGTTTCGCTCTTAACAGCTGTTTGTTTAAAGAACTGTGTAAAGACACTGATTCTGATCACGAAGTTCTTCTTTTCTACAGTGCATTACGCTGGTTATCGAAAGAAAATGTTGGGAATCGTGTCTTTGAATTGAAAGATGAAATCAAGTTGTTCCTGGAAGTGCAAGAGAAACATGACCTTTTGGTATATTTTAACGACAAGGTTTGGTTGAAAAGAGTAACATATTTAGCAGATATATTAGAACAGCAAAATAGGCTTAACCTGGAACATCAGGGAAAGGAAACGAACATTATCGTATTTCACGATAATATCAAGACATTTTAATCCAAGCTGCAAAACTGGCGAAGAAAAATAAACCTTGGAAACATTGCAATGTTTGAGAAACTCTGCAGTGTGTTGGATTAATCTGAAGGTGAAATAAATGAAAATTTGAAGGACATTTCTGAGCATTTCGAATCCCATGAAAACGAACTTCAGCGTTACTTCCCCAAGCTAAAAGAAGAAGAAACTACATTGACACGAAATCCATTCTCTGCTATCTTGGATTTGCAGAATGATTCCTCGGCATGTAACATGTTTAATGAAAAATTGCTCACACAATTTTAGTGGTCGCAGGTCACTTTTATAAAAAGGGTTTGCCACCCTAAAAAAGTTGGCAACCTATGGTCTAATAGTTATGTTTTTCTTTAACGACTCTCAAACCTTAACTTTACTAACATCTTTCACAGAAGGCTTCCAAGTGTCAATTTCAAAACATTTTCGAGAATGACTTCAAAATCAGCATTTCTATCCTTGTCTATTCGCAGGATTTTTTATTATACTGTGGCATGGTCAATCACAAACCAATCAGTCAAGCTTATCAATATAAAATAAACATCACAAGTCACATTCTTGGAGTCCATATTTATCCCATACACTAATATATATATTGCTACTCCAGCTAATCATCCTGTTTATGCTCTAACAATCAGATTCGACCCCTGCAAGAAACACCACCGTTTCACATTGAGCGATGAATGTGTTAAATTATGAAATGCAACAACACACTAATTTAATAAACTTAAACATATTTTTTATTGCGTTGAATAAATCAAATTATCAACCATATGAATAAAACCTATATCTTTATTAATCATCGAAAAATGTATTCTTATGCGGTTAAATTACTTACTTGTGATGCAAGAACCATTAAACAAATCTCACAAAATTCCGTTCCAGACTGTAGTGGTTGCTTAGGTATCTGCAAATATATGAAATAAATTACATAAATGCAAACATCTTAGCATAAATTGGAGACAAAGCACAAAAGACATACAATTACACATACCTTTGGCCGAAATATTATTTTTGAGAAAGGATTGATTACTCTAGCTTCAGAAAAAAGCTCATCCTGATTGCCATCAAAAAATCTTTCCATTAATTTCTCTTTGTCCCATTTGAAATGATTTAGAAGAATTCGAGTTATAGTTGCAGGAAGCTAAAAATATATATGGATTTAAATAATATTACACAACAAGTATACTCTCGCAACTCTTGGAGTACTATAAATCATTGCATAGTAGGATTACATTATATTAAACATTATGCTTTCCATAAGCATATATTAAATATTATTATTTATTGAAACTATAAATATGGAATTCGACAAAAGGATATATGGAATATTTAATTTTTTAAATGCTTTTTGGCAATCCCTTTTATGGGATAATTGCCAAACATTTTGACATGGTTTTTCATAGCGCTTATGTTTTTTTAAATGAGATTTGAACCAAATCGAATAAATGGAATAATGTATATAAATATTTTAAATATTCAATAAATAAGAGTTTTGACCCTTTGGGAAGCCTGAGTTTTCAAAAAATCAGTGCTTCATTTATACATAATATATTATTCATTACAAATTTATCATGAAAATTATATTACGCCACATCGATAATGATGTAAATGATGAAACATTTGACCCAATAAGGTCATTTGTCATTTCAACTACACTTATGGTTTAGCTGAAATTAATTTAAAAAAATAGAATTTAAGACGATACGTTTTGGAATAACAGCGTAGAATTTAAACCAAGATGGTTCAACTGAACCGTGATGAATTTATATCAAAATTGGAGTAAATTTATTTACACTATTAAATGACAAAAATAATTATGTTATATTTTTATTATTTTGCACCGAAAAATCTTAAATTATGCATCATTAGAACACCATAGAACTTAAATGCCAAAATGACAGCAAGTGTTCAGCTATGGTATCAAAAAAGCATAAATGTGTAAACTTTACAACATACAAAAATATTTATTTACATCTGAGGAGTGCAATAACTATTTGTATATAACTGCCGTGTATATTTTTTAACATTGCAACTGTCTTATAGAACGATTAAAAAATCCACAACTATTGTTGCTCAAATTTGCTCGTTTGCAGAACGCTCTTTCTGTGCGTCAGGGCATCAGTGGTTGACCTCGTATTAATCTTGCTCGTATGCTAGGGCGATCAAACAAAAAAATAGAGTAAACAAATTTCCGTTCTATCCTAAACACAACTGCGTCTACTGTAATGCAATATTACTATATTTTTTCCCAAAACAGTTATTTGGTAGTATTTCTCGGCATTACTTTGAAAAACATCATAGCAGCCAAAAGGTTAACCCATTCGAACCGGAGAGCAGATATGCTATGCTCTAATGTAAATTCACTTTTCTGTCAGCATGTAACAAACTTAACAATGAACCAAGCTCAATAAATGAACCTTAACACTTTTGATAGCACACAATGATCGTTCATTTCTTCGGAATATTTTTAAGGTTCAACTTGCATGGTGTCTGCTTTCTGTTATCCAGCTATTTTTGCCTAGTAATGTGTTGCGAAAATAAAAGGACAGGGTTACCGTGCAAACCTGCCTGTTTACTTCTGAAGGAATAGATTTTGCAAAGAAGTGGTGATACTCAGCTAATGACGCCACTCTAGAACAGCCAAGTGAGAATAACAAAATTGGTCAATAATAAGAATAATGCAAGTATCTTAATTATCAAAACAAACGCCTGTTTTCAAGACAACACGAACAATCGAGCTTCGACTACCAGACACTCATTCTGTTCTTAAACCTTGTTCAAAACAAAGCAACATAGTGTGTTTAGTGTCGACATAGTGAGTGTGTGATTTATGAAAATGTATACCTTATACTATACATTCGATAATTTTTAAAAAATGGGCATCTCGTTCTGTGCCAAATTCTCAACGAGCATTTAAGCGTGTATGGGTGCCTTCATAGCACGACCTTGCTGCCAATATACGAGTGTATGATGAGATGCAAGAAACTCATCTCAATCTCTAGACTTCCGTACCCACAGGGTTAAGCAACAATTTCTGATAACCCAAGTTTTAGTGCTTCTTTCATTATATCTTTCAGACAAAATATACTCCAGTCTGACCAATTATATATTGTCTGATTGTGCCCGGCTGGTACTAGACGCCGAAATTCGAATACTTGATGCGACTTAATTACCCCTGGCTAATACAATTTGACTAAAACTTTTTTGCGGCCTAACCACATTTGACTACTCCTAACCACTATGCTTATACCTTTTTATTTATTTTAACTATTGGCCACTTGATTAGTACGTATTTGCAGATTAAATACTCTTTTAAGAGCAAGCTGATACTCAGTTTATCTACTACTCATTGCTACTTTTACAAATCATGACTTGCTTGTCACTCGCTATCTCTCACATAGTCAACACTACCCAAACAATATGGAGCATGATGAACCTTATCGGCTCGGAGCCAAGAAGCTTTAGGAACAGAACAAGGACAAGAAGAACACCAAATAGACAGCCCTAAGGAGAAGCATATGAAGAACTTCACTTTACAACGTTAACAGCATTGTCTTCCGTTGCCTTCTATATTGTTTTGAAATCGCCGAACTGAGAGAGTCAACCTGAAATAGGAAAGCACTCAGTCTTGAATTCGCTCAGGTAAGTTGCATATGGACCCTCAGTTAGTGTAGGAGCGAATCCGAGATGTACTTAAGCGTCACGTATGTCGTAAGCGTTCTAAATAAACTCGGAGGTTATGCTACCTTCAATATCGAGCGAATGAGGAGGTGAATGTATGATACAGACGAGATGGATGTGAATGAATATCAAAGAGGCCAATAGTTCTGCAGTGGACTGTTTGTGGCTGCACTATGATGATGATGACATTTAATTGTTATCTTTTTTTGTATTAGATCAAAACTATAATAATCAAATAGAATAATGTCTGAAGAGAATGTTGAGTGATGTATTGTCCGCATTTAAATAACTTTTATAGGACGTCATTGAGTATTGCAAATTTTTCAAAATGTTCTAAAGCTAAGCCTTTGAACTGTCTTATTATTGGACAACCAAAACATCTCCCAGTATATCTAAAATGACTACAGTGACAATGGTTTTTGTCTTTATTCTCAAAAATTATAAAATACAAAATGTCAAATATCCCATATGTTATAAAGAATTAGGTGACAAACTATCGCTTCATTTACAACCATATATTTTGAACAATTTTACTGTGGATATTTGCGTGCGTGTTATGATCACAAAGCTTAATAAAAAAGCAAAACTTTTTAGGCGGCTAATAAAAAGCATAAATTCATTTTTCAATGAATGAAGTCGCAAGATGCTTTATATAGAGACAATTACCAGTTCAGAGTGATAGAAATGAGATGAACTTGGTGACTTAGGCAATATTCAGTAAGCACTAGAGATTGTGTCGAAATGTCCCGGGACTGCGCCCAACTGATATTGTATGAGATTCCAGAATTTCATTAAAAGATTCTAAGAACAATGAAACGGTATATTGTTCCAAGTGTTTCTAGTTAATAGCAACAGCTGGGACCGATTGATTCGTAGAAAAATTCAGGAGTAAATGAAAGATCAATGTTTTGTGAATACAATATCAGTTTGTCTCTTAACTTCCAACTAGTTCATGTGGTTCTTGTGTCTGTTCTCTGATGGGTGACTAACGAATTTTAATATAAAAATTTCCGTTAATTTTTCAAAGGGTATTATAATTTATTTTATATATCTCATATTAAAAAAGTAGTATCATTTTGTTACATATATTTTATTATTATTATAGTTCATAATGGAAAGAACTCAATCGGAAGTATGGAAACATTACAAAAAAAACTATAAAAAAGGAGATAGCCCAATGCACCCACTGTCCAAAACAAATCACATGCAAAGGGTCAAACAATTGGACTAGCGAGACATCTTGAAAGGGTATATTGAATTTGTTGAACACCAAAGAAGACATCACCGATGCGGAATGTTCAAACAGTGCGAAAAGGATTAAAATATTACAACCACCAATAATAAATTTTGTAAAGAGAAAAACGCTTTCAGAAATTGTTGCCCGGCTAGCTGCGCTGAATGGTTTTTCCATAAGAGGGATTACGAATAATGATACCATTCGTGAATGTGGATAAAAGGGTTTTTATTACCAAAAAATCAATACAACATAATGAGATTGATCTCAAAATTTTACGCAGAAAAAATAAATTAAGTAATTTCCAATATAAAAGGCATAAAAGTGAATGCTCGCTTTAACCTGACAATGGATGAGCGGATGAGCATAAAAAATAGAAGATATTTTAATATCATAGTACATTCTGAAAAAGATATATTTAATCTAGGACTTGTTTACATTTCTGAAAAATATGATTCTTTTGAAATTCGTAAAATTGTTGAAAGTCAGTTGAGTGAATTTGGAATTGTTTTTGAACATGAAATAGTAACAATGACGACTAATATTGCCAGTATTTGGGCGTGAAAGTCTCGTCGTCAATGAACTTTGCATAAATCATGCTATACATCTAGCTGTAAATGAAACATTGCACATTGTAGGATGAACAAAACACCGAAGAAAGTGACTCCGAAAATGATATTTCAGAAAGATAGAATAAGACGGTTCTTTTAACTTACACATACATACATATCTCAATATCATGTCTCGAGTCCCGGGACTTTGAAAAAGCCGAGACTTCAGAATCCCTGGTAAGCACAATATTGTCTTTGTGTATAAGAACTACCATAACCATGACCCCCCCCATTAAAAAATACTTAACAAAATCACAATGGAAAAATTTAAGTGCTGAATACGCTCAATTTTATCTTATCCATCGTGTGCCAGAAACCAATGATGGATATTGAGATACACCATGCAATAAAAGCTACCTTTACTAAACTTGCAAGATCATTACTTACATTATTACTATCATTTTTGTATTATTTACACGTTATAAAGTTTATTTAAATAGTAGCAAACATTATATTTCAACTAATTTCTTGATTTTCTTGTAAATATCCAAATTATATAAAACGGAAAACCTACAACTTGATTACCTTATTTTATACAGTAGACCGTTACCAATAACCACTGTAATGTAATACAACTCTCAATTTGCAAATTTCTCGTTAAAACTCTGATTCAACAGCCAAATTGTTCACAATATATTTTAGTATTTATCCTTTCAAATTTAAAATTTCATTTATTGTGGGCTGCTCAATAAATACCACACCAAATGGATAGATCCCTTTTGTTTGTGATTCATTCTCAGCTATCAATAATTTCATAATCATATCAATTTTCACTAAACGTCAGTATACAAAAACCATTTCAATCTCATTATACAACATTCCGGCGGTATTTTTGTAGATTTGATTCATTTATTTGTATATTTTGTTTAAGACGATTTTCCAACCTCTTCTTACTCATGCACAGCGTATCCCATTGATTTATAACAATTTTAGTTGTATTCATGCTAAAATCACTCAACTGAAATATTTTAAACAATCCGTGTATTAACATAATGGCAATTACATCAAAAACTGCAAAATGTATCTAAAATGAGCTCCTATATGAAAGTATCCCGAATCCTAAAATTTGGAATTGTTTGGAAACTAAAATTACATTATCAACCTGGTTTTTTCGCATAAAAGAATAAAACAAGCACTTTATATTATTTTCTACGTCCTTTCTGGCGAAGGTGGTAAAGATACAAGCTAACCTTTGAAGGCTTTTCGATGCTATCATCAATTGTGAAACTAATGAGGATTGCAAAAAACAATCACTATTGACCCATTGATGACTTCAAAATTATTGAATATTAATAGTTTCTGTGCATCGGGGTTCCAATATTTAACCTTGCAGTGCATCTTGCTCACACGTTAGCACGATGGAACAAGAGTGAGGAGGATAGCAAACATACTTCCGTTCCATCAAAAAATCATCAATTTATAAATCAGGATTAAATAAACGCATTGTAAAGTTTGCACAATAAATGATGACACGTGTGATAAGCAAGAATATATGATAGTCCCTGACTTGTTTTGATGAATTCCATCAAATGCATGTAATACAAAGCATTGTACATTTTACAAATTTAATATATATAATAATATTTTCTGTCATAAATCGTTACAAAATAAGACATATTTTGAATGCCTGCAATGAGACAAACTAAAACTGACGTTCAAAACAAATCTAAACGTTATTGGAATTCTACAAGTTCTTTGTGTTCATCCATGACAAAAAAATATTTTCAATGACAGACAGAAATATCGCTACGGCAAGGAGACGTAAGCAATTACATAAAAATTGACGTGCATTGGGAATTTTGCAATCGAAACGAAGTCAGACATGTTTGGTTGAAAATGTCATGGATGAATCGAATGACAGTTAGCCAGCGGGGGCGGGGGGGAGAAAGGGGCAACGGGGCCACGAAACAGTACTGACCTTGAGCACGACGTTGACGTCTTCGATGGAATCAGCCATGTGCTGTACGATCTGCTCCGTGGACAATACCTCGAAGGGATACTCATCGGAGTCGGGCTGACGTTCGCGGCCCTGAGCCTCGACCTCCATGGCAAAATCCACATCGTCCCCGCTTGACTCGTTCCCTGAGTCGACATCGTCCGGCGCCTCATCCTCGGACTCCATCGCTGGCTCCCGCGTCACGCGCCCCGCGCGACCATCCCCCGCTCGACAAATCCGCAGTAATGCCCGACTTTAACACTTCCCGAATATTTAAAAATAACAACTCGCCTACGGAAAGAGACGCTTTCCGCCAACCCGAAAATAATACATCGTTTTAAAAATACGACGTCGCAAGCAACCGGTTATACGTAAACAATCACAATATTGAAAAAATTTCCCAACTAAAAAAAACACACATTATTTATTTCATAAAAATATTTTTATTATTAAATCTTTAATATTAAAATCACACACAAAAAATAATTTGACATATTCACGCACAGCGTATTTATTTAAATCCTAAAACATATTTGCAATTAATTAAAAACATATTTTGACATTCATTGTCAGCGTAATTTATTAAATCACGAAAGAACTGACTATGAAAATATCATCACGCCTACGCATAAAAGAGCGTCACTATATAAATTTATGCAATATTTTTAATGATTATTCAATCAATAAATTTGTATTAAAATTGTATTTTTTATTTAAACATAAATAAATGTATTCGAATAATGCACAAAAAAACAATTTTAAACCAAGTCGACTAGCATTGCTCCAATAATTATTAATATAATAAAAAACGCCCATGTGCCTTTATGTTACAATTTAAAATGAGTTCATCGTTCACCGTGTCTCCCGTGCGCATAAAATTTATTTTCTGTGCATTGATAATTTTTGTCGTCGTTTTGGAGGGCTTAAAAATATTTAAACATTTTTTAGCGCGTCGATAAATATTTTTGCATCGTTTCGTGTATCTTTCGTATTTTATTCGACAGATCCATTGCAGATGTCACTAATTTCACGTTGAACAAATGCATCGACGGAGCGTTTTATTTTTATGTGCTATGTCATCTGTTGATTCGATTATTGTTGAATCATTTTGTGAACCAAAACACAAAGGATTTAATGTCTCGATCTTGGACGGACTTGAAAGACTGATCAAGATTGAAAAACTTACTTGAAAGGGGAGCGTTTTAATTTTTTACCACGAGTAAAAAGTATCCGATACATTTCATATTTTATATTTAATGTTGCAAGTGTATTTAGGTAATATATTTTTTAGTAATGATACTAGATGTCTGTTTAAGATTATTCATATTTGCATTTTAAGGATTATGTTTTAATTTTGGTGTCAGTTTCAACGATCGACATTTATGTTCATGTCGATATATAGCAAGTTATGTATGGAGATTTTTGTTGTTGCAAGAAAGTGAATGAATTGAATCTCTCATGACAATGCGAGAATAGGATGATTGGTGCTTGACAGTAATTTAGACGTGATCCTTTCTAGTTGTCGGCCCCTCACAAGATTCTTACAGGACACTCGCATCATAAAGGGCTGAATTGGGGAGAAATATTTATATTTAAAAAAAAGTGTATGAAGCCCCTTTATGACTCTTTGATATATATTTATGATAAAGATGTATTGTTCGGCTGAAAATAGTTCTTTACTTAACTATGAAAAATAATGAGAAAGATCATGACCAAGATATCTTTATTTTATCACGTCCTCGCTATATTATCCTTCATCATTGCATGTAATCATCCTCATTATTCGCTCTTATATCATCCCACTTGAACAAATTAATTATATTATCTCTCTGCAAGAAAAGCATTGGTATAAGGCATAAATTATTTGCAACAAATATTAATAACAAATTAAATACGTCGTGAAGAAAGTATTGTGTTCATCAACTAAGGACAACATGTACACAAACACGTACACACCAATACAAATGAGCATTTATCTGAGCATTGCACTGCTTGTACATACATTTATCCGTACAGCATCCAAACATCATTGTATTGATTTTCTCGCATGATTGCCGGAAATGAACATATAAGGATATTCATATTAAATTCTTGGAAACAACATACCCTATATTTTGACCTCGTTTCATAAACGGTCCATCACGCATGCTCACAAAATTTATTGAGTGAGTGCAGCCTCGGGAGTAAAAAGGATGCACATTTCATTTTAAATTTGCAGATTTATTGATGCAATAAAAATTCGCATCGTCCTGTTCGAGCTTTCATCGTTTTCAAACTCAGGATCCTTGTGTTTTCAGCGAAAATAATATCCATCGATCAAGTAGTTCATGAGTCCATTGTTATTAAGACATGACGTTCAATCTGTTAATCAAATAGATGCGAATTGTTTATATTGTACATGTTATTTTTCCAAAACGATATGACAAATCTTGATTGTTTTTGGCTTAGATCTGATGACTTTTATGAAGGAGCTGCGAGATAAGTTTGATATATATCAGCGCAAATATTTAATTTTATTCAGCTTCCTGGTAATGAAAGCATGTTCATTTCGACGAACATCCATGGTTATTACACAATAGCTTATCAATAAATATAAAAAAAACCTGCTGTTTTGAAATAGAAGCCCTTGGCGCAGCGAGTGGTCATTGGACAGCGAGGATCTACCCGGGTCAAAATTCGAATCACAATATTCTTATTAATTTCCATTATCCAAGTCAAAGTATAATTTTATAAGTAAACCAGGCCAATTATAAGTAAACAAATCGGCAATCTACCGCGATAATATTGTTGCAGACATTTACAACATATTTGAAACCTATAAATAAATCTATATATAAATGAATGAATTTGTTTGCGGTTTATACATTCCTATACCATTCATCCGATTACGATGAAATTTTGGTGAGTTATTGGACGTGTATCCAAGAGGGTTCTTAAATTTGCGAGACCTTTAACACTTTGAGCAGTTAGCTAATATAAAATCATAAACTTAGATGCTTTATTCGTATGTCCATCACTTATCATCCGTACAAATCCAATTATCTGTCAGGACTGCAGCAGCGTGTATGAAGCTTGTATTTAAATAAATAAAAACTGTTGATAGCACACAATATTTATTCATTTCTTCGCCTCATTGCCGTAATAAGGGCGTGCCCGCCGCGGGCGCAAAACGCAGAAGACCGACCCGATCGAGATTTACGCATGGTTTTTATTTTACTTTACATGAACCCACCCGATCAGTTGTCTTCAGACAACTTCGTTACATAATGAGAGTTTATAATCGTTTATTAGACATTTTCAGATATGGCATCCGATCGTGATGTGCTCATTCGTCATATGAGCGGTCCGAAAAGCGGACCGATTGGACATGCAGACCTTGTGGCCACTCCGTCCTCTTTTAGCGGTTTTTGCGGCATTTTCTATGATCTGAACGATCGCGGAAGCATGTATATTATTTTAAAATATACACTATAATAGTATTTAATATATTGCATTTATAATAGTATTAGTTAACTATTGGGGGGGAAGTAAGATACTTGCCACAGGCGCTTCATACCCTTGTTACGGCTCTCAATTATCATTAATGTCCGCAACGTTGAAAGCTTGGTAGGCTTTAACTTTTCTGATTTACATTGTATAAACACTGACTGAGTCTCTCCTTCTATTATGTTTTACAACATTATCTGTAGATTTAAAAATAAAATATTGAAGATCAAAATGATCTCCAAAGTCCAAATTAGTAACAATTTTTAAAAATTCAAATTTTCAAAATCAAAATTCACTGCAAAACAAATATATTTTACTTGAAATGCATTCTTAATTAATTACAAAAAAAATGTAATAAACCACTTCTGCTAATAGATGGCAGTATAAATTTTAAAATATTAATTTTATTTAATTAATTTAGCCTATTAACGTAATTAAATATAACCAAATGGGCTAATCTGATACATTTTCGCTTGGACAACTGTATGAAAATTGAAGCATCATACAGGGATTATTTATTTTCAAACATATCGACAGACATCTAAATTTTCATTATTTCATTTTTGATATATCCAGCGAACTAAATGCATACAAATCATCAATCAAACGCTCGGTTTCTGTATAGATATCGTCGATCCGAGTCGATCGATCCGTTTGAGTTCGGATCAAAAAGATGCACTTTTTAAATATAATAAGCGATCTTGAGGAGTGTGCAAATCCGCCTCTCTAACTAGAAATACAAATCAAAATAGGTGAGTATAAGCAATCCCTTTTATTATTATGGTCCAATCCCACAGTGTTCGGATGTGATCCAATCATAACGTGCGGTGTTCTTTGACCTTTTATTTATGTAAAACGCAAAAAGCCATAAAATAAGTTCCACGTCGGATAGTCGTATTTAAAACGCGTGATTTGGTGATTATAACGCTAAAAAATCGCATTCGAATTCGCAAATGCCAAAGATTTAGGAGCATCGGTGTAAGTGATCGTCGAGCCTTTTGAATTTTCGTTGCACTCGGACGTCTTTGAATAATTCATCTTTGGAGATTATGTTATTTGATATATTGATACGGTCTTGAGACTCTGCGTTTTTAGAGAAAATTGATCTAGTGGATCCATGAAATCACCCGATCGCCGATCCCGTATGAAAAATCATCATATGTTGGATAATTTAGATATGAACAGGTAAGTAAAGAAGTATACTCTAATTGAATAAAGGCTTAGTGTATAATATTGGGAAACTATTGTATTTTTATCAGTGTGATTCTGCGGGGACTTGATGTGAAAAATGAAGGATGCGATCCTATTTGTGCAATGGGTTGCGTATTTATTATCATATAAATCGTCTCATAAGGTAAGGATCTTCAGACTTTGAAGATCATTGCCCTAACGAATGACCACTTTAAGGAGAGCAATCATCAGTCCGTCAGCGAAAACAAATTATTTCAATCCTTTTAATGCAAAAGTTAATTTTCGCAAGTGCTTCAATTGAAAACTTCCTATTAATATTGTTAAAATAAAAATAAATATTATTAATATCGAAAATTAAACCATGTTTTTGTATTGAATTTTTTTCAACTATAATCTCCTATTTTTACAATATATTTTAAAATATTTTCTATCAAATAATTGTGGATGTATTTGCAGAATAGAAATCTGCAATATGATGATGAAATGTGACTCATTTTCTAATAATTCAAGCCTTTTAATTGATTATAATGCGTTTTTATCTTTCATGCGGTTTAACCGGGTTTAAAAACTAGAATGTGCGTATCATTTTGAAATAGCCTCTCTTTTTGACATTTAAAATTATCATAGATTACTAAAATTTGATCACCATTCTGATAAATAAATTGAGGGATTTGCAACTTTGATGATAAAGAATTGCATGTATCCATCTCTTCCTTTTTGTTAATGGATAATTCATATGTTGTCCAAACGCTCATTCTATTTATTCTTCCAATAAATTTCAATAGTTCTTTGTTATGGTCCATGAAGTTTCTAGATTCTTTTGATATTCAATTGTCAAAATCCTATATTGTTTCCTGTTCAAATTTCTTCAAGATTTAGCTTTGATATCTATGTTCATCCATTATACTCATAAATAATTATAGATGCTTCAATAATACTTTTCCCCGAAACAAAACAAGGAGAATATGATGTCTATCGTTTGCTTCATGCTTGGACATTTTACTTAGTATACACTTCTGTATTTCAAAAAAAAATTTTTTTTTCACAAAATGGCAAATGTTTAAAAATGTATATATGTAGTTAAAAATTAAATTATAGCATGCATCTGGTAGGAACAATAGAAAATTATATAAAAAAAGGTTCGTACTCAATTTGAAGTAAATCAATTAATTAGAACTTGATATATCATGTCAACCGTGTTGTAAAAAGTAGTTTCGAGAAAAATGCGTTTAAAAATTTCCTTATGGTAAGACCGACTTTGTTACCACCTCACTAAAATAGCTATAACTCCATAAGTAATTGAAATTTTGGATATTTCTTGGGAGGATATGTTTTTAAAAGCCTAAATTTTGAAACAATGCAAAAAAACAAAATCATTTTTTTCAAAATTCTAGAAAAAACACCCCCCAAAGTGTATGTAAGCAATAGCAGATGCAACTTGTTTTAAACAGTTGAATACTGTAATTTTTTTCCAAATTTCAGTTAGCGTTGATGATTAATTTTCTATTTTATCTAAAACAACATGATTTGTGCTCTTTTTAAATTTTAAAAAAAATCATTAAAAAAAACCGCATGACTTTGAATTCGCACAAAAAAGTATTGTTTTAATAAATCCAGATTGCAAAAAAAATCCTATTCCAACAATCCAGGATCTAGATCCAGTTTCACCCTGAATTTCTTGATCTGAAAAAATAAATATTTTGACTTTGATGAAGTTGGGCAGAGCCGCCTATGAGTTACTGGATTTGCAACAATATTTAAAATATAATTATAAATTATGTTAATTTTACTACTCATTCATAGATCCTTTCATACTTAAAATTCTCATTCAAATATATAATTATATTTGGAAGGAAATGGGAAACCACCACAAAAAAATCTCATATTTAAGATCATCTATATCCGATAACAAATATGAAACTTTAAGAAGAAGAGTTTAAAAAAATGAGAAATTCCTACACTAAGGTGCTCAATCGATTTTTGCCAATTTAATATAAAAATGATCTTTATTGAAATGATTTACTTTTCGATTCCTCTGATATAAATTAAATCATCGATCTGGTCAGTAAAATATTTTTATTCGTCGAAAATCATTAGCACATTATTGTCTTTAGAGGTTTAATTGATCTGTATTAAATTCTAATTATTCTATCATATCAAACTAATGGTATATTCTAAGAAATGGGGCGGTTATACTTATTTCAATACTAATAATTGAATTTACATTAAATTTAATTTTATCACGATGCAGTTTATATAAAACTAATAATTGCCTGACGTCTGACATGTTAATAGTAGTGTTCAAATATAATAGTACACGCGTATAATGGAAACCTTATCGTCGATGTTGTAAATTCAGTCGTGCCTGTTGATTCTGTAAATCTCCAAGATCTTTATCTCAGAGCGGCCTGATCATGCTGTAACAATATGTAAAAGAGTGAATATGAAAAAATGTTTTCCTACGCCAGATTTACTATCAAACAGGAGACAGCTTCCAGAATAGATAGGCGTTACAATTGCGTATGATTTAGCATCGAATAATAAAACTTCGATAAGCGAAATCTTGCCCAAATATGTCCAAATGAAAACCAAATACAATGTATCATTTATACTATTTACAAACAAAGAATGTGCAAATTTCTCAACGACCTTACAAATCTTATCAAATGACGTCTTGTGTAAAATGAGGCGTATGGAAACTAGCTGTTGAAATAATGAGGATGGTAATTTTGAAACCAACTCGGCGATAATGGAATGTCATTTCTCATAATTTCATCAAAATCATTGTAAAACCAAAACGAAGACTATGTAAGAATACAAAGCCCTATTAGAAATTTTAAAGTTGGATAGATCTTCTTTTTATAAAAATAATGTTATAGCTATTTTATAAATCTTTCCAATGTCGTTTCATCAATATTTAACGCATCAGCGTTTCAGCAAATTTAAGTACATAGATCATCGAATGCTGAAAGCAATAAGTCTGGTTCTTTGAATGCTAAAAGCCATCGGCAAATTGTCATGCAAATCGTGCAATAAATTATTCTTTCCTCGCTGCATTTAAAGAGTAAATATTGTTATAGATGCATCATAATATTTACCTATCTTAGATTGTTTATAATAAAATATTCCACTTACAATTATAAGATTGCTTGTATTATGAAACTTTTACATATTAAGAGCTACTTAAATAATAAATCATTTTTTTGACGAATAGGAATTTTATACTACAAATTTAGCATTCCGGTTTTAAACATCTTCATGTCCGTCTTCGAATTCAATACTAGGTCAATTTCACCACAATGCGGATGGACTTTTGCATAATTTTCCACAATCTAGATATTTTCCATTGACATCATTTAACATTAATTGTCTTTGTACTGTATATTTGTTGGAAATGATTATTCAAATGCTTGTTTTCAAAATGGAGCATGATTTGATTACCTAATTTCTAAATTTGCTCGAAACTACTACCTGCCCTTATGGCACACTTTGCACAGATCAATATTGTATTCCATTTGCAAATTAGCCATATATGTTTATATATGTACTATGAACATTTCGAATAATAGCTTTGAATATAAGCATATTGTTAAATAAATCGATAATCAATTAGCCCCACTGGAATATAATACAATGATTAGCCTACATTTAATAACTTTAATGTTTGTGTAATTCGTACGTAAAATTCAGCAAGTGTCCAATAATGTTCTTTGGTCGATCGTTTGGCATTGGCGTATCTTTTGATACTTTTTAAATGCATATTTGTTTATTCATTTTCATAATCTTTTCAAGCGATACGAGCAAATATCTATATACAGCTGTTACATGACCTAAGTAGGTCCCTGTTCTCTCATAGCTATTCACCGCTCCAAATTTAATAAAGAATGCATCTTAGCCAAACATAGCGTCTTTATTTGTTTACATCCAAAACCATAATTTTGTTCTTCTGCTTATCTATGAAATCATTCCTCAGCATGCTGTATATACAAAATGTTTTGCACATGGAACGACATTTTTTTTTTTTTTTTGGAATTAGAGGAATTTTTTGCTACATTTCACACTTAGACCCTATGTCCTAAGTTGGAGGGGTGTCGATATAGAATTTTCTTTCAACATTTTGAAAAAAATACCTAAAATTTCACCTTTAAATCGTTATAACATTTTAATATGTGTTTTGTATTTTGAAAAAAAATCTATTTAGACAACCCTGACACTTAGGATATAGGACACCTGACACTTAGATAAGAAACATAGTAAAATATCCTCCTAATCCCCAAAAAAAATTTGTTGGTCCATGTGCCAAACATTCTGTATAACTGATGGATATTTTCAAAATAGTTGATAATTCTAAGCTCTTTGCTTTGAATCTGAAATAAAAAGTTGTAATTTTGATTCGAAATTTAATGTATGCTTAACGTTTATGAGTTTCGTATGTGTATTTTTCCGTATTCAAGCAAATTTGATATAAGATTCAAGCTTTTAACACATAATAAGTGCACCGTTATCGGTGGTTTGACAGCTATAATAGAATAAAATGCATAACAATTGATCCTATATTTAAATGTATGTCTTTATTAATGTAAGCTCTAATATGTACGTTTATGAAATGCTAAAAAAAATATGATATACATCAAAGTCAAAATGTATTAATTTCTTAGATGCTTTATTATTGTATCGAGTCAAGGGTATGATATTTAATACCAATTATTTAAGGACATGATACAACAGTATTTGATTTAATTGCAAGATTTGAAATCATCCCTTCATAATATAGAATTAAATCAATACTACGACGACATGAGCAATCATCCTGATTTCGATAAAAAGAGTAAACGAAACGTTGCTTTAATAAGAAAAACACTCAACACCTTCGAGATATCTTATTATTTTTAGAGATTGAAGAGTAATACAAACATTTGTCCAACGACATCGTATACTAATAATTTAATTTTTAATCTTTTTCGAGCGTTTTTATTCGCCTTTGACGTACGTAGCATGATTTTTTTTATACACAAAAGATATTTTTGTTGATATACTTAATATAAAACATTAGCAAAAAAAACTATTTCATTTTCTCAGATTGCTTGTCCATTTTTGTAGAATTTTATTTATTGACTATCCTGGCTATAATAAAAGGGCAATTGAATCTTGTAAACGTGATAAACAGAATACACTTATCACCAACTATAATTAAATGCCATACAAAATACATCAAATTAAGACATACAATATTTCTGTCGACTTTCCAGACATTTATTTTATTAAAATCGTTTGGCAAAATGGATTTCAAATTCGAAAAATATCCAGAATATCACATATTTTACGCCTTATTTTTTAAATAAAGATATTGAATTAGCAAATGCAAGCAAATTAAATTTAAAATATCAAGATGTTTATTAATTCAAAAATGAGAAAATACATACTCAACGCTTTATTTACGCGGTTTTGATCTTATATAGCATATCAAAATAATATTACATTTAAAATATGTGTGTATTCAATTCGTACCAAGTAAGCATCTGTGCACGAGGGGGACACTTTTCCTTAGGGGTTGTTGTATAACGTTTTTTTGCAAACCAAATTGATTAAATACCCAAACCTGAAACGGAAACGTCCATATTAGATATCAAAATCGTGATATTTTTATCTCGGCCAAAATATGAGAGTAAATCGACTAATAATCGATTTGAATATCTAAGATACTTCCGAACGATTAAATCAGGACATTTAATCATAGTGAATCTAGATAAGATATAATTTCAAATATTGGTGATTAAAATAATTTACAGTGTGATCAGAATGATTGTTTGAGCAACACATTAAAATATTGAAAATCTATCCAGTTCTTCGTCGGATTGAATTTAGCGACGAAAATTGGCACGTTTGTGACAATTTTCAAACTCATTAAACGCAAAACCGGCTTAACCATAAAAAACGGCTCAACGGAATCCTAATAAAATCATCAAATTTGATCTGTGCAAAAAATGGTCCATATTACAACATGATAATCCACATTTCTATATCATTGAACGTCCAGGATTTAAATTATTCAATCACCTCTTCAATGCATTTCGTCTGATTTATCCTCTTCAGATTGTTATGTATTCTAAATTTAAGCGAAAGTTAGGAGATTAAACTAGTTTCTCATTTTTTTGGATTGCTGATCAAGTATGGTTTTCTTGTGGAAAACTTTTTTAATCTAAATGTATGGGGATGTGTTTATCTTTTAATTTCTGTCGACGATAAAAACCATTATGTGAACAGAAAACTATGTTTTTATGAATCTGAACGCATATTAAGGGCTTTGATGTTCTTTAACTATTGCCTGTAAATATTTGATATTATGGCAATTATTTTTGTATATAAGCGTTTACTTATAAAAACGTATAAATATAATATGAGGATTTGCATCAATTTATATCCTTGACATTGCGTTTAAAAAAAATTATTTCTTAGATAAAGATACACACTTTTTCTGACACAACATGCAATTTGAAATTTTTCCTCTTTACTAATAAGAAGATTTCTTAAACAATTTACTTTCAAATTCAAAAATCTCAATTTTATACTCGCTTTAAGAGAGATCGATTTCGTTATCTTCGAAAATTGGAACAGAGCGGTATCCCATGAGACATATTGATATTTGGTTCGACACGTTGGAAAGAAGATCTCCATGGGATAAGGGTCTGATTAGTTTTTTACCGGAAAAATATGACACCACCGGATTTCTATCCCTGAGGATATACCCTATTCCTTGGCTCACATGGTCTTCGGACCTGATACCACTAGATTTATTTGTCTGGAGACGTGCCCTATTCTGTGGCTCGCATGGTCTCCAGATCTGACACCACTGGATTTCTTTGCCTGGGGACGTGCCTTATTCCGTGGCTCGCACGATCTTCGGACCTGACACCATTGGATTTCCTTGTCTAAGGACGTGCAAAATAAATAAGCTCCGTCTTTGCAAAAACGAAAGAGGAAATGCTGCCTTAGACAACTACAGTTGAAATAAAGAGAAGATGTCGTACGTGCACACGAAGCAGATGTGGCCAATTTGAACAAATTTTGTAAATAAATTTAATAAAAACATCAAACGCATAAAAAATATTTTTTAATCCTGACCCTGACAAACTGGTACTTCTTCAAATTTAACGACTTATTTGTATTACATGTAGCATATCGTTGAAAAGGGTATAATCTAGAGAACTTTTTAAAATTAAAATAAGTTTAAAACAGTTGTTATTTTTTTATTTACAAAATTTAGAAGTTGGCATTTCTCATTCATTTGAACATTTTATATGATTTTGGAAGCTCAAAAGCAATTTACTTTAAACCAATTGCATAAAATAATAATTTATTTAAATGAAAATACATTTCAAAATTCAAATACAGTTATTTCGTGCTATTACGACTATAGATTAAAAGTTTATGGTGATTTAAAGGGTGAAATTTTGAGTATTTGTTCAAAATGTTGACAAAAATCCTTTTTCGACAACCCTGACACTTATATATGAAATGTATCAAAAGACCCCTCTTAACCCCTAAAAAAATTATCGGTTCATGTACAAAACACCCTGTATAGAATCAGTCGAGCGATCAAATTGACAGATATTGATAGAGTATAAAATGCATACATACATCATAGATTCCCAACGTGATTCTTATAGATCCCCAGGGGTCTAGGGGAGGGTCTGCGATAAATTCAATTTAATTTAGGGGTGCATGAACAACATCCAGAAGTTAATAATTTTGAAAATAATGCTTTTAATGAGGGATTATTTGCTCGATTTTGTTTGGAAAATAATGAAGATTATAGTCATTCACAATTTTATACAGTAATTTGTCAGTTATTTAAAAGTGCATATTTGGATCGATGATTTGGCATTGGAGTTCTTGGAAGTAAATACAATGATTTGCGACACAATTTAATTAATTCAAAAAATGACACAATATCAATATTTATGACTGACTTATTTGCACAAAATTTAATGAAGCCAATTTGAAGTTACAAAGTGATCAATTATATTTAATCAAAATTGCAAATCTATCAAAATTGCATAAACGGTATGAAGATTAGCTTAGTTGTTGTTAAAACTTAATTGAACATCAGCTAAAGATTTGAAGACATTCTTCATTTGGTTATCACAAATCAGATGAATTCATACGAATACAAAAGCAATTTATTGAATTATCTACAAATGAGGAGCTAAAACCGTTGTTTGAAGAAGAATTCCATAAATTCTGGTTACAAAAACAGATACCAATCTTATATCCTGTATTTTGAATCACTACACAAAAGCAGTCGATTGCTTCCTCGTATTCCTATTTAATAGAAAGCGGATCTAGTATAGTTCAGTGTTCATCCATCTCATTGGAAAAACAATGTTTTTTTGCATTTTTAAAAGAAAGGTTAAATTTGTGATGACAATTGAGTTATTTCACTTGTGGGTTCATACTTTGAGAAGGTATAATAAGTTTGGGAATCACTGGTATATATCCTATGATACGTTTAAATTAAAAACCTGAGAAGGACATATATTTAGGCATATATTTGTATAAATAATAAGTTTTTTTTTTATGTTTAATCCTTTCAATCGGTGCTATGAAGATATATGTATGATTTTTACCCAGTCTAAATAAGATTAAACAGACAGTTTTAATTGTTTTTTTTTAAATGTCAAATGTCAAAATTTGCTAAAATCTTCCACAAAATATGAATATATATTAAGACCGATATGTAGATCATGGTTCTATTAATTGAGCGCATAACGATAGTTGTTTTGTGACATTCGTCTAATGCAAGCAGTCACGTTTTTATGCAGACGTTCCATATTTGAATGAAATCACTGAAATCCCAAAAATATCCCAAGCGTTCTATTTCAGGGATTTGATTGAGCATCGATAAAAAAGCGGTTTCCTCCGGTTATCTTGTTTTATTGCCGAAGATGTTGACGATGGCATGTGGACGCAGAGATAGAGCACAAAAGTGGGTTCTTGGAGTATAAAAACGGACTGCTGGGCTAATTGAAGCCCACTTTTAAAAGAGCGGTGCCTTTGCGCCCCTCTTCGTTTGAAAACCGCACAAAACCTCAAGACTCCAGTTAGTGTTGTCTTTTGCATCACAATTACGTTGTTACTCCAAAAGAAGGTCGTCTTTCAATAGAAGTCGCACAAAAACTAGAAGACTGGTTGGGTGAGTTGTTCAGCTACTGCGATTTTTTCTCTTGATTGACACATTATATAATTCGAATCGAACTAATAAACTACACTTTGAAATTAATTTTTATTATATTAACCCAAGCAAATTCATCGATTGCATCCGGGTCTTGTGATTCATGTTCTAATACTATTGTGCGTGTATTTCGCAATTTTTAAAGCGGATTTAAATGCGGATTTTAGCGAAAATTGAACGATTCTAATGAAACATCAACGTCAAAAGGTGCATAGGTTAAATTTATTGTATTTTGTTAAAAAAAAGCCATCTAATGCTTTTTTAAATCTCTTCATTTAGTAAGACAATTAAATTGAACTTGAGATTTATCCATTTTTATTTTTCGAGCGTTTCTACGGAAGCACGAACGACATAAAACCCAAAAAATGCATAAAAGCTTTCATTGAAATAAATTAATATTTTTACCAGCTTAATTATAGATCTGTTATAATAGATCTCGTGTCTTGCGCAAAAATATTAGTTTATATTATTAAATTATTCGTATTTTAGAAGTTAGACATAGTTATTATATTACGACAATCCTTCAAATTACTTTTCAAATATTATTTCAATATCGATTAGAGTATCATTAAAATCAAAATTGAAAATTATGATACAATTGTATTGAGCATTACCACATCTTGATAGTACTAAAGAAATATTTTTTATCGTTTATATTTTTCCTTGATTTTATTAACATGTGAGACATTTTAGTAATATTTTTTTTATTCAATAATTTATGAATCAAATGATTCATAGTTTGGTAGCGATACATTGTTATGACCACATTCTTGCAAATTACTATTTAAATACCCGTTTAATATCAATTACGACGTCATTAAAAGTCGTCATTGAAAATTTGTAGACGATGTTACTAAGATGCTATTCTTCTCCATTTTATCTATTACTTTCTAATAGCTTTGTTATCGAAAATGCAAATTTTCAATAATAGTTTCATTAAAAGCCTCTCCATCTTATGAAAATCCTATCAATTTTAAATACAGAAGCAATGGCCTGATGTTTGTTCAGTGTAGTTTCTTTTTCCATATTAATGCAAAAAATTCGTTTATTGATCATTTTATTTAGAACAACTCATATAATGTCACTTCACTGAATTCGCAAGTCACAGTAAACAATTGCATTTTGTATCGTAAACCAGTTTTTATTGATCATCCTTCGGTAGCACAATGGAATATCTTACTTTTAGACTAGATACGTACTAACATAATCATTGATGCAAAGAAGATTAAAAAAAATAGGAGATAAACAGTTTTTCTATAAATACAAAATGTATAAAAATACCTTTAATAAAATCTCACAAGTAATTATTTTTATCCCACAAAAAAATCCAGACAAACAATAACTAAGGAAAAAATAATTATCCTAACAGGGCTTAAGTATGCTTTATACAAATACGTCTATAAATTATGGTGAATTGTTTGAATGCTATTTAAAACTATAATATACGATGAAGATTATATCATTCATGTGTCATATATCATTCTGTTTGATCAACATTTGCTTTATTATAGCTTTAAATATCTCAGAAATACTAGTTTCAGATCTTATCCAAATAGCATCTAAGAAGAAGGTGATCAATAAAATCGGGCAGGGTCGGCAATGAAAATGAAAAAAAGAAATGAGTTTCCTATTTTTTTCCAATACGCCCTATCTTTTTTATGCGGTTTTGAATTCAGCAATAGACTATTTTTTTAAATTAGATATTACATCTTTGAATAATATTTCGCAGCTCTTCGGAAAATCGCTTGTTAATATTTTTAGACTATAGTCATGAAAATGTTAAGTTTATGTTTCTCAGTAGCTCCATGACAAAATGAGTCGTTATCCATTAACAAATCATTTTATTAGAACATGCTAGTGAATTTAAAAAATCGCCTTCGTTTTGCGCGGCAAATAGATACACTCAAACCTCTTTTTGTGCGATTTCGAAGTTATGCGGTTTTTTTTAAGCATTTTTTTTAATTTCATAAAAAATACGTATCGAGATATATTGGATGAAATAGAATATAAGTCATCAAAACTAACCGATATTTGGAAAAAAAAATACAATTTTGGACTTTTTAAACCATATTGTAACTGCTGAATTACGACCACACACAAACTTTAGGGGGGTATTCGGTCTAGAATTTTGATAAAACCTTTTTTTTGCATTGTTTCAATGTTTAGATGTTTAAACATATATCCTCCAAATAAATTTTCAAAATTTCAACTGCTTACGGAGTTATAGCTATTTTAGTGACGAGACAATTAAACCAGAATTAAATCGTTAAAAACGTTTTTCTCGAAAATACTTTTTTGAACAGTCGTATTTTTATGAAAATATCTTACGTATTTACTAATTAAGATTTATGTGCTTAGAAAGAGAAAATCTTCACAGAACAATGATGAGATTAACACTGCGCATACCATTTTTTCCGAAGAAGAGAACGATTTTGAATCATTTCGAAAATCGCAACAAAATTATCATCCAACGATGATAATTTATAACTAAAATGATTATTATTTCTCTAATGCAGTGGTTCCTAACCTGGGGGGAATTACCCCCCGAGGGGTAAAACGGCTTTTCGGCGGGGGTAATGACAATATTAATTTTTAGTATGTAGATATAATAATAAAATGACATGAGCGTCATATGGCTTGCACTCTCTTCCAAGAAGTCTCTCACTGTGTTCTGATGCCTTTCTAGTAATCCTTCTCGCAAGGAGAGGGATGAAGAGACGAGAGACAGAGACGATACAGTTTCAATTTACTCGAGCACTGATTTTGCAGGTTTCGCATTTGTGACAGTATTTTAAGTGAAATGACTTCTGCTTCTGGAAAAAAGCGCTTGTATATAGAAGCATTTCCACAATGGGGTTTCACGAATATTGTTGACAGGAATATGGAAAAGCCTCAGTGTGTTATATGTAATAAAGTTCTTGGGACAAAGAGCATGAAATCAAGCAAACTTAAAGAACATTTCGAGAATGTTCAAGGAGTTGGCTGGTGAAATTTTTAAAGACGAAGATGTGTCAGCCAAAGTAGAATTTCTCAGACTACTCCAGAATAGCATTTTCAAAGAAGTGGAATTTCAAAACTATGACTTCTGTACATTTTGGTGAAAAGTAAGTGCTAAATATCCTATTATAGCTGATAGCTCTAAGAATGTGCGTTGGGTGAAACTAAACCTAACTAAGTAAAATAAAAAGTAATTTCCCATAGTTTTGTGCAATTTCACGATAAAAAAGGCTATTTGTATGTATTATATATGTTGTTTTTTTCAACAAAATTTTGAAGGGGGGTAAAATCAGTTTCCCTGATAGGTTATAGGGGTAACGAGACTAAAAAGGTTAGGAAACACTGCTCTAATGGATATCTGGCATTAGAGATGTCAGAAGCCAAACATCCTTAAAATGTTATCAATGATGCAAGATATCCTTAAAATATTACCAAAAATATAATTTTTGAATTGCCTTATTATTTTCCTGATTTTTTATCCTTGTTTTTTTTGTGCGGTTTTGGATACATTTTATATAGCTGTTTCAAAGTTATGCGGTTTTTAAAATCCATGGAACGTATCTTCACTTTTTCTGTGGAACGCATCTACTACACACAAAAAAAAACTAGAAATAACGATGAAAATCGACAAATTATAGATATTTTTAATTAAGTCTAATATTTCTCATACATTTTTCTCCTCAAAGGGTTGATTTTGAAAATATCATGATCTCCTAATTTTATTATTTTATTAGTGAACGCTTAATTGAACTGTAGTTTGTTAACGATCAGGCACTTTGGAGAAAGATTTTCTATATCAACGGTATTGAAAACAATATAAGATTATATTGATATCGTTGTATAATCTTCTTATTTAGTCTTTATTAATCTCTTAAATGCTTCCTTGATTGGAACGCGCGAAAAAAGAATGGAACGACGCCTCTAAGGCGAACGCACAATCCTCCCTCATCTACTATATGATCGTTACTAAACGTACATGATAAAAAATGTTAGATCTTGTTCTTTTGAATGCGTGTAATCTTATTCTTTTTGAAATTACTGTAATTTTAGTGTGCGCGTTTCTAATAAGGAAGTTTTCCTGCCGCACCCGTTTATGTGACATGCACAGATCGCTTGAAGTTTCATTTATCGTGACAATCAGCATTATTTTAAATGTTTAAGAATTTCAACACATTTTCACGCAATTATTTATCTAGGTGATCTCCATAGGAGATTTTCCCAGGAATAGAGCATTTTTATATGTTTTCTTTCCCATCCACATATGGTTAATTTAGAACAAGGGTTTTTAACTAGAAGTAATGTATGAGTGGATTTACGAGTAAATTTTGTAGGGACCCAATCGTTTATAATAACGGGAACGAATTAATTATCGATAAAGAATCGATTGCGGGATTTAAACGACAATAATTTTGCATTCCTCCTCAATGGCCTGCACATCCAAAGAGCAGAAAACTGCATTCTCTCATTTTATCACCCGAACGACAATTTCTTCGACGTTATTCCATAACGACTTACATTTACATTTGTCTTACAGACGTATTTGAGACGGCCTTCGGATATATTTTATTTGAATGGTATAACATTTTTCAATAGGCACCATTTACTCAGGCTATCATCATAACACAAATGCTGATGGATATTTTTAGTTTTTATCAACACGCAATTAACAAGGCCCGTGTCAAAACAAATATGACTACAGTTAATTTCCACGAGAGTCGACTTTTTCGTAGCATTCTGACGAATCATACAGCAAACAGTGGGATTTAGATGATTGACAGACGGAGAGTATACGCCACTGTTCAACTGACATATTTATTCACTTAATAGTGCATTTTATTGTGTGTGCATAAGCTTTAGAATCCCACTGCTCGCAATGCACTTGAGATGAACTCATGCAGTTTTTTCAATCTTTCGATGCACGTACGAATTTCATAGCAAATTGGCAGATATGTTTCCATTGCGTCAGAGCGTCTTTGGTAAATAGCGTTTATAAACGGATATTCGCTTCTGTAAACAATTTACAATTTTTTGAGAACAATTTTACGTTTCAATTCAAGGAATTGTTGTCGCAATTGCTTTATTGCCAACGTTAATGGACTAGTTGATATATGATAAAAATGCTAAAAAAGCTTATACACAATTACATGTGCGTCTTGTCCATGATGAGATGACTTTTCCACAACAAAAATAACTTTCGTGACTAAACGAAGACTTAAATTGAATTATTGTATGCGAGTTTGCATACATCCCAAGTGAATGTATTGCATGAAGCACAATGAAACGCAAAAAAAGAAAAGCACATAATGGAAGGTCGCACGTGCTTTTCCTTATCTTATCTATCTTACATAACGTAAAAAGCAAAATTTGAGTTAATGCACGATCCGTGATCTCAGCAAAAACCTCATGGAGCTTATGGAAATAGGCATGTCAAGGAGCTTCATAAATCGAACGGGTGTAATGTCCTATAACTTGGTGATGGTCAAGATTTGTAAAGTTCGGGGTTTCGGAAGACCGGTTTTCGATATAATCGAAGCCGATTTATCTACCAGATCGAGGTTTCTTCGATCACTTCCTTCCATGTGGCTGATTCAAGGCACTAACTAATACTACTTATTTCCGTAATCAACATTATTAGCCTGGGAAGTGCTAAATTGCTATCAAGGGTAACATCGGACAATGTCAACAGTGTGCGTACATTATAATCAATTTTGTAATGCTTTCCTTCAATCATGACCTTAATTTTCAAAGAAATCTTCACGTACAGAATTTCATAGTAATTGAGTTTTCAGATAGTATTCACTCAATAGGCCATGGTCGTCGGCTGATTCAGACAATTTGCATTTTTTAAGCATTCATTAGAGTTAATGATAAATTGCAAACATAGTACTAGAATCACCCAATTCCCGAATGCACGTCGCGAGCGATTCAACTAATTTTCTTTGCGAAAATTCAGTTTTTCTTCCAACGTGAAGAATTTAAAATCATCACCAAGCTATTGAATGTAAGTTCATAATATTATAAGCGCTTTTAAAATCAAATGAACCCTTAACACATTAACAGCGGGACACAAAAATTCTCACGTTGCATAAGCCGCGGAACAAACGCGGAAATTAATTCACAAAATTTACTCTTTTTTTTCACACACGACACACATCTTTTTCGTTCAGAAATTGAAAATTGGTTTAGTTTTACGTGAACCGTCGTGTTTTTCGTTTCGTTCATTTAAAATAACGATTCAAACTTTTATTTGTATTATAAGACAATTTTTAAGAATATATTAAGGCTTTTAAGAGCGTAATCTTTTTTTGTGGCTCTGTGGCGGACAAAATTATGCACCGCGCACGACTCATTTAAAATTCGCTATAACTTGAAAACTAAACAAATATGTTTGAACAAAAATTTGAATAAACAGTAATTGCCTAGTTCGATTGACGTAATATGAATTTCGCAAGAATCACGGTAAATTTGGTGTGATTTACGGACGCAATCTTTGGGGGAACTTTTTGTCACACTTTTTAAAAGTCTCATATTTTGTCCCAATAACGACGCTCGATGTAATACTTTTGATAGCAACTATCACTGAGATACTACTACATAAAATTATGACATATATTATTGCTTATTTCGCACTATAGTACTAGCCGTGAAAACATATAGATCTATATGCCCCGACAAAAGTGTGTTAAGAAAAACTGAAAATCCAAATTGTTTTTTTGAGTGTGAAATTTAAACCAATTCGTTTTTCACGAGCATCGTGAATTCTTCATGATTTATCGTAATGAATCGAAATGAATATCTTGTTCTCTTAGATCTTTTTTATATCTTCAGATAAGATCTCAATTGCTTAAATTTTAGAGTAAAATTTAAAAGTAAATATAAATCAATGAGATATCGCGATTGATAATTTAGATAATATTTTCTCTCCTAGAACAACAAAAATTACATGCAAATATTAGGTTGAGTCATAAATTCTTGCCGATTTTTTTTTCAAACATTTATTCTAGATGTTGAATGCATTTATCGGCATTAATTGTCTCATTTCGATTTAAAAGCGCAAAGTGGTGGACTATGCTTTTTCATCTCCAATAATTATTTTGTTTAAATATAGCTCATTTTTTCCATGAGAGGAGACTTGTGTTAATAGAGATGCGATTTTCTTTATTGCCTACACTAAGATTAAATATCTTCATCTCTTAGGGTCTCATCTTCTGAGCGAAATTTTAAAAATCAATTTCTTACTGTTCTTTCACTCATTGGTGCATCACCGTATATATTCTATGTGTTAAAGCCATATCACTGTTGCCTTGTTTAAATTTCCAATGCAATATATGACAAAAATGCTTAAATTACTTTCTGATTTTCCATTTTATGGGTAAAAATAATTACTATAACATAAGATGTGACACGGTTAACTGTTATCAAAAGACTGATAGGGCTCATACCTATATAATGATATACTCACTAATATTGATGACTCATCATGGGTAAAATTGAGTAATTATAACGACTTCTTTTCGCCGGCAACTATTTATGACTCAACCTGATAAAAATAACGATTGGCTCCTGGATAATTACAATATTTTCTTGTTATCTATAAAGAATCAAAAGCATCGCATAAGCTTTTCTTCGTCATCTCTACTAATTATTACTGATGGATGTTTTCTTATTGAACAAATATTTTCATTTTCGCAACATTCTTCAAAAGCATTTTAATCTTTATGCCATATTTTATGCAAAAAATTTAGTATTTTAGATTTTATATATTTGGCTAAGAGATTTTCACATGTTTTTATTATAAGGAGCTAAGCATTCGTGAAGTTTTTTCGTAAATTATGAGCTTCTATCAATGCAAAGATCTTTATTTGAAAAAAAACTCCAATTATTCAACCGCGCCTTTCTTCGTACTATTTATGCTTGAAATTTTTAATAATCTCATAATTTCCATCAGTAAAATTTTGTATAACTATTGGGCTTAAAACTAAAATTCGCCATTCATGATGTAGGAATGCTGTGTTATACGAAGCTAACTGATTTTATTAACAAGTATTCACGAGAAACGAAAATATGAATCCTTCCTATGATTTATATGGCCTGTATTGGTTATAAATTCCTTAATGATCAGAGTCATTACCTATCATTCCGGAACACGAGCAACAGATCATATCTAGGACCCTCTCAATCATAAGACGACCATTACAATGTTTGAGACAGGGGCAATCATATTTGATGTTTTCATTTGTCAAAAGCGCTCAACTAGAATTGAAGTATTCATATGCAAATGAATAATAGTCACCGACAATTTAATATAATTATTGATTAACATTGTTTAGGTCGGTGCATTTGAGAGTACGCTCTATTAAGTCAGGTGTATCCAAAGAGCTGCATTTGATATATTTCCGCCATAAAATGCATCCCGATCCATGTCGTTTTTATGGCATTTCATACACATATAAACACATTGCATATTTCAATAGTTCATGATATAATATTGGATAACATGTCGATGAAATTGTTTCAATGTCAAAGGTAAGCAGATGTGGCATTGATACAAATTTATCAATATCTGCATCGATAGTCGTTATTTTTTGCTATTTGTTTGTTACACTATGAAAATAATATGTATGCAGTCATATTGTGTAAAATGCATGCTGTTGTTGTATTTCAATTTCAATGTTGAAACACAAAACATGAGGCTAAATATTATTTTTTATGATACAGGGGCTCAATTTGTATGGAATGAAGACGAATTTCATCAATCTAATTTTACGAATTTATTCAAAATAGTCGTGTTTATTTTTCTTATCCAAATTATATAATAATCTAACAAACAGACTGATTATTTGATTTACGCATCTGAAAATGAACGACAATGCCACAAGAACAAATATTGAGTCAATATGGATTAATGCACCCATTAGATAATGCAATAAATCTAATATGGTCTATCAAATGCATTTAGTGAACTTTGTATTCTATTCTGAGCATCGACACTATCCATTGTATTATATTTGTAATATCGTCGCAGTATAAATAAATGTTAACGACCAATTAAAGACTTGGGGACGCTAAAGACCTATTTTAAATAGCTCGAGACATAATTATGAAACGCGGATATTTCTGCGAAATATCATAGCGATTCACATCAGATCGTGACTCAGTTTCTCGAATTTAAAATCGTACTTTAAACGTACAACAGGGAGATGTACGACAAAAATATAATCGGTTTCAACTGGTTTAAGTTGATACTAATTTTTTGAATGAAAATTAACATCTTCACACATAACAGTCGAAGGCTGTCGATTCAGGTTTCCTTAAACGGAAATTTGTAGCAATATTCAGCAGAAAAATCGTCGATTATCATCAACATTTGCTAACTGAAAAACAATACCTTCTCAGAATGCTTCGTTATAATATCAACACATCGACGTCAGGAATTAACATCTTTCTCCGGTCACACGTCGCATCAACCCCCGCTTTTGCGAATAACAACATCTCAGAACGATCTAGAAAAAATATCAACAACGAATGACTCAGAAAATGCTCTAATCACAATTTATGCTCGTAAATGTATGAACCAGATGAGAAATAATAGACTCGGATGCATTTAGAGAAGAATTGCACGCCGACAAGTTGATTATACTTTTGACATTGGCAAACCATCTTTAGCACAATGCGACCAATCTATACAACTAAAATGTTCAGAAAATGTATTCTATAATAATAGACGAATTTGATATCAAATCTCTAGTATTCGAAATGGATTTTGTAGGTTTTTCCTGTGTTTGTTGACAGTTTTATAATAACATAAGCTCTTTTATACGAATATCATAAATCAAAAATGTAAAAAAAAGGCATCAATGGCTTTGATTATAACAAGCAGAATGATCCACTTTGTGGTTAAAATCGATTATTTTATATTTCCGCATATACAAATATATATAGAGTATGCATGAATCCAAAGGAAGTGTTATTGACGATCACATTTTTAAAACATGAATACGCTATGAAAATCATTCCAAAGTGATTATCAATGATCCCATTAAATAGAATGCAAAAAATCGATTATTATTATATTGCATATATACAGGTGTTTTGCACATGAATCGACATTTTTTTTGTTAGAGGGGTTTTTAGTGCGTTGCACGAAATTTTTTTTTTTCAACATTTTTAAAAAATATCCAAAATTTCACCTTTAAATCCCTAAATTGCACGTCCTTAGACAAAGAAATACAGTGGTGTCAGGTCTGTAGATCGTGCGAGCCAAGGAAGAGGACGCGTCCCTAGACAAAGAAATCCAGTGGTGTCAGATCTGGAGACCGTACGAGGCACGGAATAGGGCCACCAAAAGAATTAATTTACACCACATAGGTGCAAAAAGGAAAGAGGAAATGCTACTTCAGACAACTACAGTTGAAATAAGGAAAAAGTATCATACGTGCATACGAAGCAGATGTGGCCAATTTAAAACAAAATTTGCAAATAAATTTAATAAAAACATCATAAGCATAAAAAGTATTGTCTTAACCTAGCAAAATGGTACTTTTCCAACGTTTAATGAATTATTAAATGATTTGTATGATAAGACTCTAACCCCCAAAAAAAATGTGTAAGTCCATGTACAAAATATCTTGTATATGAGGAGTAGATGCTATTTTTACGCGAGATATGGAATGATCGCGTAAATTGCAGCTTCCATCGTCTCCTACTTTTAATGGATTTTGCTTCTCTCAATAAGTATTTCGACTATAATGTTTCTCGTCGTTCAGATGCGTTGATTGCTAAAATACCAATCTGTAAAAAATAAAATATTCTTAATGCATTTTTCCCTCGTACGCATGTAAAAATAAATCCGCGGGAAAAACACAATTAAAAGTCAAACACGCCTCGAATATTTTAATCTTCCGCCGATTTATCGTCCGACCGAATAAATGCAAATAAACTTTCGCCATCGAATTACTCGTCCGTTATGCAAACGACCAATTTGGCAAATTTTTGAAGATGCGAGTACGATTTTCGCCCGAATGGAAAATGTGAAATTCCTCGGACTTCGCAGGTACGCATCTTCGTCGAAGGAAATGACACCTTCGAGTGCTAAACAGATCTACGCTGAAATCATCGATGTGTTGCAAAATATCTCGATGCAAAACATCTGCGATTGGTCAACATCGCAAGAGTGGGGGTGAACAATGACAGATCTAAAAATCGATACATAACAGCTAAATCGAATCATTAAGCGCTCGCGTTCCGTCTGTGGAGGACTGTTTTGATTTATCGAGCTTGACGTCTGTGTCCTCAGGATCTCTCCGATGAGCATCGAGAAAATCCGCTCATACTCAATTGTGATCTAAATATCGTGATTGGTGTGACTTTGTGTGATAAAAAAATCATTTTGATATTAATAAAAATAAAAACATAGATCTCAAAGTGAAAATTTGTTGTTGTATGGAGTTTAAACGGACGTATCTCAACAATAACTTATGACGATCGACATAATATCGCTGTCAATTTGCAATTTTAACTTATTTAATTTCACATAGAAAAGCAATAAAAAAGCATTGCAAAAAAGCGTTCTGAAGCAGATACGATAGCATCAAATTTATCGCCAAAAATTTGGTAAGTAATCTTACATAAATTGAATTTATTAGAGTTTTTTGACACCGCCGGCTTAATATACATAAAGTAGAAATTCGACGAAACAGGTTTCATTGTTTACCTTTCTCCATTTATTTATATTCATTCATCGATAACTGTTGATTTTTTATCGAAGAGTATGCAATATTAACATCCTTTTCATGCAAATCGTCCTTTAATATGGAGTTTATTTGTGCGATCTCATGTGATTCAACCAACATCGCGATTTAAAACAACGCGCATGTTTTCCCTTGAATTAACACAAAAGTGTCAAATAATCGACATAGTTGGCTTGCTAAATCACACGAAGGTCGTCATGAATTCACAAATAATTAAAATTAATGATAAATCTCACAATTTATCAATGACGATGTATTGTGTGCTTGGTCCATTTATCAGATTGCGGAGATTAAAAGTAGTGCTTCCTGGGATCCGAATAATTGTTAGGTCGTTGGGGTAATTTCATGTTTGGTTAGGTATTTATTTGGTTTTTTCGCATTGTCGAAAAGGACGATGCGATTGTTAAAGCCATTATGAAACCGGAAGACCGTTTGTTTGACTCCGATATTATAACGTCGGATCTTGCTCGTCTGTCTTTTATGTTTGACATTAATTATTCAATTATCAAATTAAAGTTTATTCGGCAATTGAGTTCATCAAGAGGGGTCACAAAGGGACTGTTTTCCTATAACGTTAGTTAATACAGACATATTGTTTTTTATTATATCATCAAAACAATGCACAAACCCCATAAATATACCCTCGGGGTGGATACTATAAAACGATGAACTTGATTTTTATTCATATGAAACAATTCAAAAGAAACTCACGAAAATCATTATATATAAGTTACTCTTGCTGGAAATCATTCCATTAGATAATTCGATTGACATTGTAATAAATTATTGTCATATAAATTCATAAGATGGGTTTTAAGTTATGAAGAAATAACATAAATTGGGGCATAATAAATGTATAAAAATGTAGAAAATTTGCTGCAATTTTGGCCAATGAAAATCGATCGATAAACGATAACATTGATTAAGTTTTAAATCATATTTGATACTTTTGTAATTCAATTTTGTAAAATTGTGCAAAACGATGATCCATTGTACCTCAAAATAAAATGTATCAAAAGTTGATATGATTATCACAAAACACAGATTTAAGTGTGAAACATCATAAACAACCATGTGCAGATCATGTGACGATACAAATGGATGAAACAGGAATTAAGAGTATAATATAAAATAATTAAATTAAGGGTCGTTTCTACTGTTTTTCCAAACTCACGGAATTGCTCCCACGCGCTTTATATGAGCAATCTTTATAAAATTTGGCAAACATGTATACAATAAACATCTTCATCATTTGACCTATAATTATCTAAAAATATTCAAATATCTTTATTTAATGAACAAAAAATGTCGGTGAAAATGCATACTTTTCTTCAACCACTCACTATTTTTTTATTTTCAAATATTTCTTCTTAATTATAGATCAAAATATGCACAATATTATACAAAGTAAAAATATGTTTAATATTTTTGCTGCAAATCATTTGTTCAGGACTTAGAACTTCCGTGATGAAAAATGTCATCGCTCGCACACCGACATACGTGGCTCATCCCACTCTCATTTCCATATTTTGTCAAACTTTAAAAAATATTTTTATATTCAATAAAGATCGCCTAGTCGACATACTAAATATCAATATTGTATATTTAATACTTTTCACATAAAAAAATGTTTAAAAAAATCGATCAACTTTAAGCCCAATATTTATACAATCACAAAATACTGAACATTTTATGCATTTATGTCAGCCTTCAATTAAATAAATTATTACTAGTTAGTATTTTATGTTAATAGTCGGCACAGATTTTTTATTGTATTTAAATCAATCTAAGATTAAATTAAACTTATATTAATACTTTCACATAAAATTGAATCCATGAGTATGGATTCTAATCCATATTCTTATCGTCATAATCCTATATTATTATTGTAAAGATTTGGGTCCTAATTCTGACTATGGAAAAAATATTATAATATCCTAAAATTTCCCTCAATTTATATTATCCTAGTTATGCAATATGTGTGGGGAAATTTAAATTTGAATCAAAATATAAATATTTATACGTACAAGGTCCATCATTCAATATAATAATATTGGATCTGCATATGCAAGATAGTTCTTAGGATATCCCATAGACTCTATCGTACATCTGTCTGAATATCACTTGGGGGCATTTACATAATCGTTTAACAATACGTATTTCACATGATTTTCACACAAATCAAAGTGCCTTTGAAAAAAGATATGTGGTCTACAAATTCATAATAAATGGATGACTAAGCGTTTGCCAATATAATTGCGATGAAAAATAGAGATTTAAGTTCAGCAATCAAATGTTGATTGCTGTTTACTGCAATTAAGTCTATTGAAATGATCGTAATGATGACCAAAAGTAATTCGTTTCAATCTCATAAAACACACAAACGAATTTATTATTGAACTGGATGATCAAAATATCCATTAAATATTATAGTTTGTTAACACTTTATTAAATCATTTAAGCGAACGATCCAAACGATGGATCTGAAAGCTCTGAATTAGATCTTCCCATTTTATTATTTTTATATTAAATGACCCAAGGACGTAAAATAGCGTTATTGCTCATAATAATTTGATCAATATCGATCGTTTTGATGATCCAAATTGCAATAAATTTGTTCAATTTTTTTGCACATGATTGATTTTAACTCAAGCAAACAAATTTTCAAAGAGAATTTAACACGTCTAGAAACAAAAGAGCTTCCTTCATACACCACGTGTTTATGATTTCAATATTGTGATTAAATTAGTAACGTGTGCGTCCGTGAGAACGCTCAAACGCCACATGGGTGACGCATGATAACTTTGCTTGGGGCAAAAATTAAAAAAATGTTATAATAAGTATTTATCTTTCGTGTTGTTCGGATGCAATTGCTTTCGATGCACGTCACGAAACCGGTTGGTTTCATTGTTTCGCGCGGCTGAAAAATTATATCGCATCATGTGACCGGTTAATTGGGCAACCAAACAGTTCACCACCCGAAATTTATTAAGAATGATTTACACATGTTGATTCGTAGACTTTGATTACCAAAGTGACTTCGTCATCTAGTCAAACCAGACGGATAAATATCGGAGTAAAGTCAAGAAAAGTCTCATACAGAACGCACGGTAAGAACCTTCACCTTGTTATGAACGGCCTCAATTATAACTCGACAACGGTCGTTTGTATTGATTTTTTTCTTCATTCGGAAAGCTTCGTTATTTTAATATCAATATATTGATGATCGGCGAGTGATGATCGTTATTTCATCGACGGTATTTGATAAATCGGCCGATGCCTTTTTGTTGCAATTTACTACGAATCCTTGGCTAAAAATTGAATTTTATAAACACCAAAAAATATTTTTTTTTATAAAGAAGTGGCTTCAAAAAGATAAGTTTTCAAAATGTAGGATTTTTATGGAATATAAATTGAATATAACATAATTGCCTTTCTCAGTCATAATAATAGATCTATTTCAACCTTAGTTCTGATACATATTTATTCCACTGTCTGTTTATTGCAAAAATTAAATCATTCGATTTTGAATTGCATTTTTGTAAAATTATAAATCAAACAACACAAACAAAAAATGCAACAATTAGTAAACTTTCATTAACATTGTTCATGATTCAATACAATAATGTTTTTCCAACATCATTCTGTACAGAATCATTTATTCATTGCACCAATGAATATATAACAATAATCATAGGCCAATTAATACCGTTTAACAATTAATATAAATTAAGATCGTTATCGCAAAAAAACTTAAGAAAATAAGCAATGCATTGTTCTGTTGGCTTCACGCAAACCTTGAAAATTAGTCCCCACATTTGCAATTCCTCATTATATTCCAATCGATCGACTTTTTCATCCCTATCGATCGATAGGGACCCAAACGACGATTGCATCATTCGGCATTCATGTCGAATTTTTAAAGTATCTGTTCCGCAATGACGAATTAAAACTATCGCAAAAAAACGATAAACTAGTTTGACGTCTCATTGGAATAGCATTGAAATTACAGCCTTTAAAAAACAAGGCTGTGTTGTCAAATGTTGACAAAAATGCGCAAAATTTCGCTCGTTATAAAAGCACCAAAACGCAATACACAATACCGGTTAAAAATGAATTTGCTTTGAGTGCATTCCATAGTTTAAGCAGATCTTGCACTTCTTCTCGGCATTGATTTATTGAGCATTTTTATAACATTTGTCGTTTTTTCTTTGTTCTGGCATATGTTAAATGAAGGTGGGCGATCGTTTGTATTACGCTGCGTTTGTTCGTGGAAACTCTAAATGAGGATGTCGTGCTGTTCCCTAAATACTGCCTTAGAACAATTTCAAATAAGACATCCTTCTTGTTCCATCAAATCCTTGTCCGTCGATTCTCAAGATATACATTGTCTTCAGATTTTTAATCGAGCAGTCTTAAAACCCAAAATTCAAACGTAACACCTTGAAAACTTTTGATCTATGAGCATTCAGTAAGAGCACGACTTGTACGACACCGATATTTTTATATGTAAATATAATTTAACACTCTACAAAAATCATGCCACAGGCAATCTATTTTTTTCAACGACACTTTGTCTAGACATTGACAAGGAATGTCTATTACGTATTTGCGTTTCAACAGCATTCTTCAGTTTTGATCGAACCATGAATTGTAGCATATTTTCAATATCGACCATTTTAATTGCATGCTTTTACATACTCGATTCAACAAGGTAGATCATCTAGTTTATGATTTAATTCAACAAGAAAAATGATACAATGATGATCATTAGTATAGCCTTTTCGTCACAACCTTGACGCTAATGATGTTGCTTTTTCAGAAAACACATATGGATCATTCCTGGTTCCATCAATCCTGGTTTGCGATGTCGTGTATTTCGGCCGTTAAAGCCGTATTGTAACATCGATTAATAAAAATTGACAAAATTCAACTCATGGGTCTGATGAATCCAATCTTCTGGATCGTCATATCCATCATACAATCGACAATTTGCCTTAATCGTTTTCAATTCAAAGGAGGACATCCGCCCTAATAAATGTAGCTTAGTGTGAATCATTAAACGCATCTAAATGTCTATCAAATAGAAAATGACAATTCTTGAAAGCTAAGGAATCTGTTCCTCCTCAATACATCCTTTCTTTCTTGGAGTTCCTTTATTGAATTGGATTTCGCTTATCCTCTTCTTGATAAACCATCACAATTATTTTTTTGATTTACAAGACGTCAGGACTATCATTTAACGTATAAAAGTACACTAGATTATTGCGATAGAAGTGAAACTCCTTAGCTTTAACAAAAAGTTGATTTTATGCTTTGCTTTTTTCCATTTGTTAACGGAAATTGTTAGCTAAAAGATGAAACTTTGTGTAATATATTATAAAATAGTCTTGCTATTGTTGTACGTATAGACACATACACACACACATTAAAGACAGCGCAGCGCATGCGCATATCATCTCTGTGATATATACGACGGAGATGGATAAAATACAAACGATTTTCCTTCTTTTTACAACCAACTATTGGTTGAAGTCTCACTTTTCGTAACGTTTAGGTCAATTTGCCATTCAGTCATTAAATATGAGCTCACTTTCACAACTATTGATATATTTAAAATTGATATATAAAAAAATCTATTGATATATTTAAAATCTTCAAAAAAGCTCCACAAAGACAGAAGATGATCAGAAAAAATGATAAAATAGCCGATCTGTCAAATATTTTTGCTTTCAATCAAAAAGAGACCTTAACTGCGAAATTTTCCGATAACGATGAGTCTCTTCTTCAAGTATGACGTCGTCTTCTCTCAGCCAAGGCTTTTGATTCAGCAAGCTTCATTCTTGCAGATGTCAGTTCTGAAAGACTGCTACTCAACAGGTTTTCTTTACCTAACAATAAGAAGAATCGCAATCACACAAGTCACGTCTACCATGAACATCTTTGGACGATAATATTTCAGATTGTAATCATTTCTGCCGCTAAAAACTTTGTTAGTGTGAAATAATTTGGTTTAAAGGATGCTAATGTTTGCTTCGATGATAAAAGATACAAATTTTCGCACCATGGTGCTTAATTCTGTTACAACACAGGCTTCATTCGGATTGTTTTCTTTGCATTTAAGACGAACATGAGTCGGGTTTCTATCAAACCGAGATCATGTAACAGTTCATTGAATGGTTATCATATATTAATATGTACCACGCGATGAACGAATTACCCTATTACATCATGTTGTCAATGCGTTTAGAGACTTTTGGCGCCTTAAACGCGTGAAGAATCAGATGTGATTGTGTGTTTTGCCACAACAGCAATTAATATGGCTCATTAGGTAGAATCATAAATTTGAATCGATTAAGGTTTCGCATGTCAACCCTGCACTCAGCATTAACAATCTATCGGATTGGATTAACGCAAGAGTAGCCTTGTCTGCTTGTTTTTCCTTCATTCTTCCCATCAAAGTCGGATCGATTAATTATTTCAATAATCCGGTAATGCAGAGTGAAGAAGCCTGATTCGTGATCAATGTGGTCCTACGAGGTCAAAGGGCCAAACAAAATTATAATTGAACATTCACCGTCAATATGGACTACAATATTGGTCAAGGCTCATTTATCTGTTATGATAAAGGCAAACATCTCTAACGTGCATTAGCTTGTGATACGAACTTAATCTATAATATGCATCTCGTGATTTATTCACATTCATTCTTGGACTCACTCATTTGCTCTTGTTTGTCTTTTAAAGCATGAATTAGGTAAATTTATTGTGTGGCTTAGGACTAAACAGACCTTCAGACTTACAGTCGATCAAGTGTTGAGATAACGCTATAGTTTCTGATTTCAATTATAAAATTAAGGGTTCAAAATGAGACTACAGAAAATGATTCACCCGTATATAAATTTGAGAATATATTCAAAATTTAATTCTGAAATAATTTATATTAAGAATGCATCAAAGACATAATAGCAATTATATTTTTACGCGTTTTTTACGCTTCGCGTGTAAAAATATTGCCGACATTGGATAAAATTAAAATTACGATCTGATTTTTTTTAACTGTGCAGTAACTTTAAATTCAATTTCTGTTAATACTATTGAGATAAAATATCGAATAAATCAATCTCTTCTATCATAAAAATACAATCTCTTTTATGATATCCAATCAGGCAAAAAAATAGAAGTTCAGCATTGATTCATCAATTTTATTTCTTAATTGATGTATTTTCAATGCAAATGTCTAATCAATTAAATCGTAAATTTATATTGCATGTCGAGAAGTATTATGTCTCTCATTTGTGTTTCCGTGAGAACGTTATGGAAGCATAATTCGTTCACCAGACCAGAATAAATTTTAATATCAATTTTTTTTCTTGATCAAGGACATGAGATCATTTCAATTGATTAATCTTCTCTAATATATATTAAATTTATCTGTCATAGATCAATCATAAATTCTAGATGATGTTAATGGAAATTGATAATAGATGCTAAACGGATTTGATATAAAAGCCGAGTATACCGAGAAAACTTCCTGTAGGCTTGCAACATATTTTATAACGCGGACGTCCTTTGTTACATATTGTAATTTAAAAATTGCAACACGAACGCGATTGCAAAACGCTGATGCAATTTTACAACGTTTGCAATTAACAATTATGACTAAATAAAATCATAATGCAAAATATACGTGTGATCCTTGTGGCTATCAAAAGTATTGTCATGTTTTATCAACGCAGATTTAGTATTATTTTTCGACATAACATAATGTGCATGTTCGATGAGAAATTAACAAGTTCGATAATAGGTGAAGATGTGAATCTAATGGTGAGGATATCTGACGATGCGTCATCTGGTCAAACAACTTGATCTCGCTACTGGACCAACCTGGCAAATAATTACACTAACCATTACCGATAGAGGTAACATTATCCAGTACCACGCACCAGCAAGTACCAAGTATTGACCAACAACTGTTTATGGATACCGAAAAAAGCCCATTTTCTAAAAACTCATTTAACATGTCGGAAAATCCGCAATGGCAAAAACGTAACTGTCGTAAGGTCTCAGGCATGTTGAGTCCTAATGGATTAATATTAGACGAACACACAATAGAAATATGCAAATACCAGGAGCATTCCAATATTTGTTTAATTTGTCTCTTTTATATCAACAAGCACTTAGCATACACTGTTAAAATGATTTCATCACGCATTAATACTAATCATTCGTATAAATATTATGTCTTTTTATTGAATTTTGAGGCTGAAATAGCTTAAAGTGTGTTTTAACAACCGAAATACATTGCCTGCTATATATATTTTCTAAAATGCACGTGTAATTTGGGCGATTTCCCATTTTCGCAATTGTCTACTTTCTCCGACATTAGCACTTTTCAACATGCCCATTAACACTTTAATGCAAGAAATTTGCACGGCTTAAAAGCCAAAAATTACAAGGATGTTTTCTATTATATCTATCGTATCCTGGATAATTTTTGAATCGTTTCATCATATAAATCTGTGCAAAATGGCAGTCTTACGATTGACAAAGAGATATGAAATGTCATTCGGCTTTCACCATGGCTCACATCTTGACCTGAGCAAGTACTCGATCATTCATAGCCATTTGTTGCTCGATATAATTGGTAAGATGCCCCTACGAAACCGATTTTAGTCTGTCTATTAATAACTTTTACATTACTGTAATAATCGTCTGATACAAAGGCTACAATTACTTTCCATATTTATAGTATTTTCGCCAATTTTATTCTTACTTTAACACTTTTATGGCCGATGATGCATATGTTGCATCATTACGACAAGGGAATCCAATCCCAAGCCAAAATTTCGATCCCGGGGTTTCGGGATTGCATTAGACCATTCTGGGATCAGTCCCGGGATCCCAGGATCGGGATTTTCAATAGTTAAGAAATTATATTGATAAATTTAATCAAAAAATACTAATAAGTCCATTTCTTTAATATAAAAAATAGCTCGTAATACAATTCAAAAATAGATAAATAAAACACTAAAAAATTCAAATATTATTTTGAAAATATGCCCGTATAACACCATCAATGTGACTGATAAAATTCACGGACACGGACTAAAACTCGCAAAATTCCCGATTTTCCGACAAATTATTTATTTCCATCGCTGCAGATGAATACTTATATACTATAATACTTTGGTGTGATTCGTAATTATATTACGGAGGAATACAAAAATTCTGAACCCCGTATCTGTTATATTTCATATCGATATTCCCAATAATAGAGTCGAGGTGTAGTAAATACATCACCGGTAGGGAAAGGTTAATATAACAATTTGAAAAACATATATTATGTACTCTATATATGTATACATAGATAAGACAGTTACTGCTCCTAGGCGTCGCCTAAGCTAGCCAATTAGTAGTTACGCAACTGTTTCCAAACGTCCTGATTTCGGCGAGAATGTCTCGATTTAGTAGCCTTCGTCGTGCTGGTGAGGTGTACGATTTCTGTTAGATAGAAAATTCAATCCCCAATTTTTCGGGACTACTTTTACTAGTCCCGGGATTCATGGGCACCTAAAACTATTCGGGATCTCGGGATTGGATTCCCTAATTACGACCATTAGTGGCCGCATGATACCACATATGCATCATGATCGCGCCGACCGTTCATATACATCAGTAATTAATGAATAAGGCTAATTAATTTTTATATCTGCAACTGCTGATGCTACATCTATTTGAAGTAATACGTTTAATGGTCTGATCCTTTGATGCGGCCATGATAGCGTTAAGCATCCATATCCGTTATCAAATGTAGACGATCTATGTGATTTTTCTGGAAATATTCGATTCCTAAATGATACTTTGATGACCATCACAAATTAATCACTCATAAACCTCGCCCAATTGTATTTATTGTCTCAATATATCTCAAAATTGTTGATAAAATCAGTTTATCTTACCGTAATCTGAATTTTCGCCCCAAATCTTCATAGAAAATTTACCATTAAAGATAAATCCACCCTTGAGCTTTTATAATATAATTGCCATCGATCAAGTAGTGCATTTGAATGGCGTTGGATCATAAATCAGACAATGTAAATGCATACAATCGACTACTCGATGCATTTAAATATCGTCATTTTAGTATGGTGCTATTCAAACGATACATAATGTAATATTTGATATGCAATATTGTAGATTTATTTTTTGCAGCGCTTGGGTGATAATAAAGACGGTACTTTGACCTTATTAAAATTCAATTATAGCGCTCGTATTGATCATGTTTATTTGCTTGGGTTTTGCATTAACAAATTAGCCGCTGAAAATTCCCCCAATTTTCCATGGAAATATCCCCTTATCTTAACGATGCTAATAAATCTGAGGAAATATTTGATAAATACGACCTTTTAAAAATACGACCACATGCACTCAAGAGGATAAATTTTGAAATAATTTTCAGGGTGATTTTCTTCTATTAATATGCAAAATCTAGATGGTGATAATTAAACGTTAATGAAGCACAAATCGTGCCAAGAACGAAGAGTTTCTATTTAAAATGTTTACCGGCAAATTATTGAATCAATTTGTCGTTTCGGTACAATAAAATGCATTTTTTCCGACAAAATTTGTGTTCTGATTTGTCAATATTGATTCAGATGCTTCGATCTTTGATTTGAATGTGGCTATTTTTCGACTATGAAAATGCGTTTATATCTTAATAATATCATTGTTATCATAATGTAATCAGGCGAAAGAACTGTAGAAATAAGGTCTCCTTCAATATCCATTTATTGTAAAGGATCACATCCGTATCATGTATATCATTTACCTCCTCGTGTGCTAAATATTGAAAATATGTTATGATATCCTCTGGGATTCAATTGTGATTAATCATCCTGAGTGAATATATCAAAAGTTAATATTTTGGATCTTTAAAAGTATTTTGGGTGATTATAAATACTAAACAGCCTCTATTATAAGGTGGTTAAAAACTACTTATGATGATCATCTGATTTTGGAGTACATGGGGAAGGCATACGTTATAAAAGCATCTCGCGTCGAAATAACTTACTAAATTGTTCTAGAACGATTGATGCATAGCATATATAATAAATACGCTATACTATATAAAAGTCACTTCACATTTTATGAGATCGTTAGGTAAAATTATACGATCTTGGATGAACTTGTGTTTTCTATAAATAAATGTTAATTGTATCATAATCCCATATAAGAGCACAAATGCATCTAACCTTATGGCGTTAAATATTTTCTTCAATAGTACTTGCATCAGTGTAAAATGACACCTTTATCAACTTAATTTTATGCTAATTTTTGTCATTTAAAAAGCATCCTCATAGCGTTCTTTTTACTCATTTGGATCAACGATTTATGTTCAGGTCCAAATAGAATTTAATGACATTTTCCGTATTGCTTTTGCGATATTGAATTAATTTGAACTTATTTAGTACTTTCTCATGACTATAACATTACAGTTCCTCTGGATATCTTCAAATCTTCCGCATTCCTTTAATCCTGTAAAATGTTTTAATAAACGACCCCGCAAATGCAAGCACAGACCTTGCCAACTCGTCTAAGACCACGCCTGTAGGCATCCACTTCTTTGTCAATCACTTCTTCTTCCTTCAAACGTTTATTGGCATGATATATTACGCAGATTCTCAACGTACGAAGACATTTTCCATTCAACTTTAAAATTTAAAAAAAAATAGCAGAAAGATCCAGATGTGTGATCAAAATTTAGCAACATTGTACAAATTAAAACGTACGTCTACGTCTATTACATTCATACATCGGAATCTGTTTCCAAAATTCGAAAATATGATGTGCTTTTATAAAGTTTGCATCATCAATTTGCAACATCAGTTAACACCAGTTAATAGAACGTCCTTATGTACAAATGTCGCATACGAATATATTGCAAAATAATTAGGCGAAACACTAAAATCATATACATAGTACCAAATATTTAATACCCTATAGAAAGCCTTATAAGGATTGGAATACACATATGCAAAAGTGTTGTACAAAGCATAACTATTCTTCTACGATCTCTTTTGCAATTAAAATATACTCGTTTACACGTGCCGTATGTATTTAACGGTTGAAATTACATTTGAAATGTATATGCGAAGTTTCATCATTGATTTATGAGGAATAATCATAATTGCCAGACCAATCCAGTTCGATCAATTGTATAAGAATTAATTTCATTCTAAAAGTTTCCCGACTCATCATTTGTTGATTAAAAAGCAAATTTATGTTTGTTTAAGTGGATATAAAAGAATCTGTTTCAATATAGGAATAGTTTTGATGTTAGATCTGTAGCTCAATCACCTTGGTTTCAAATCTGTCTATAATTTCTCATTGTGCTTTCGCTATACACATATCAACAACAAATTTGGAAACGCTTGATATTTCGTGGAAAATAGTGGTTTATTGATATTAAAAAATATATAAAAATATGCACATTATTAAAGAAACTCTCCTCGACATAATCACATAACATAAAAATTTAAATAATAGCAAAAATTTGTTTAAAAAAGCAACTTTATACGATGCATATTTTTGACAGTCTTGTAACAATTTAATTAAACAATCACTTGATAAACCTCTATTTTTCATGTAATTTATTCCAAAGCACATCGCCACAAATAAGCTCTTTGTGTATTTAAAAATTGGCACAGAGTTTTGAAGCGTATTCGGGGTCATTATCTTGCTGGAATGTAAAATTTCGTACTAATATTGGAAGAAACTGCATAGGGATTTCTTGAAGTATTTTCAAGAAATCCTCTTTATTTAATTTTCCGTCGATATTTATTGTATTGAGTCTTTTCTTCTCCAAAACAATCTTGCGGTTTTATCCATTTTTTTAATTTTTATGCCCAAAACAGTGTTTTGTATTTATTCAAATTGTTTAATTTTGGGGTTTTCTGCGCTAAACGTCTATAAAGTCCATATAAATGTAAGCAACTTTTCACTGTGAACTCCAGACACATTAGATGATCTGCTTTTATTCAATTTTGCCTAAAGGAAAGAGCTGTAGGATGACGATTTCTTTTGGACGGCCCGGTCTTTTCCTGTTCTTTAAAGTCCTAGTTACTTGATGTCTTTTAATCGTATAATACAACTCATTGATATAAATATTCATTTTTATAGCAATCATCCTGATTGAAAAGCCATAATTTCGTAGTGTAAAGATAGAGGCTACAAATTTTAATACATAATTGTTAAATAGAAGGGCTCTTTGACTTATTTTAGGAAGGTGAGCAACATACGCACAACAATTAGTTATATGAGTTCGATCATGAAAATTTATAAAGCACGCACTCTTGTCTCGTCCAGCACACGTGTTAAAAGATACCAGATGATCACATGTGTGACCTCAGATCGATTATTTCCTTCGTCGAAAATTCGAGGAAATGAAGAACGAGGCACCTGCGTCCATTGACACGTTAATTTTCCTACCCCACAAGCAGGAAAGATTTCTCATTTGTTGACAGTTTTCATTGGAGGTTCATCGGGTGTTCGTGACTGGCGTCACACTCGGCACACGATAACAAGTTTAACCTTAATTCTTCAATGTCCGTCTGCACGACGCATTAGTCATATTTTATTGCCTCTCCAACGGACCACTCGTATTTTGTAAATAACATTATGAGCTCGCATCAAGCACTCCCTGCGTCAATCTTCATATCCTAGCTGAGGAAACAATCGTTCCGCTGCGACAGGAGTAATTCCAACAACGATTCGAGAACAGTTGCATTAACCCCTTCAATTCCAGACATGATGGCTATGATTCTACATCTCCAAGAGCTATGATGCTAGATCCGCCATATTCTTGTCCATAATCCTAACCATTCATATTTCATCTACATTGTGACCTTCCATTGCATAAAATTTCCATGGATTTGCTTCCCAATACAGCATGATGACAACAAGACTTTGGGAGATCATGGTCTCTATGGCAGTGAACCAACTAGGCTTCTGGTCGCCCATGAGTCCATGGCCAAAAATTCATCCCATGGCCTCTCATCATTGATTATGCAGAACCTAAACGCAAAACATATAGAATTTGACTCATGAATCTATCCAAAATCATCAATCATTGAATATAGATAATACTACTGTATTCAATATTTATCGCATTTGTAAGCTTTTATCGGATTCCTCAAGTGTTTCGAGACTTATCCAGACATGCTAAATCCACTGATATTTGATCAATTGAAAACTGATTGACATGATAAGGATTTTAAATCAAAACTCATACAATATCAAATATATATCGTCGAATTTAAATAAGATTTATCGTCTAATTTAAACCCTATTGACATACATATATTCCATATCTATTCTCAGTGGGGTTTTCTTTAGATGATAGACTTGTGCAATAGCATTTCCAACGTTATTTTGCATGCATTGTTAATTAAATGTGAATGAATCCATGTTGTTCAGCTACATAATATTTGGAACACACTTAAGGGACGTTTCTGCCTTGTTAGTTAAAAATCGTGTATTGGAAAGAACCAATTCTTAAGAACACTATCAATAAATTTCAAATCGATATAAATGAAATTCGCAACGTTATAGGCCGACAAGGAAAACAAATTTTAAACGCATTTTTCTCGAAACAACTTTTTTCACGATCACGGAAGTGCTCCCACATGCCCTAGATAAGCATTCTTTATTAAATTTGGCAAACACGTGTATAATAAACGTTTTCATCGTTTGACTTATAATTATCTAAAAATATTCAAACATTTTTATTTGACGAACAAAAAACTACAACAAATGTTGATAAAAACACGCACCTTTCTTCGATCGCTCACTATTTTTTTTTATTTTTAAATATTTCCTTTTAATTATAGGTCAAACTATGCATAATATTATACAAAGTAAAAATATGTTTAATTTTTTTACTGCAAATCACCTATCTTGGACTTAGGACTTCCGGGGTGAAGAATGTCATCACTCGCGCATAGACATACGTGACTTATTCCACTCCCATTTTCCATACTTTGTCAAACTCTAAAAAATATTTTTATGTCGACATACTAAATATCGCCATTCTATATTTAATATTTTTAGTATAAAAAAATCCTAAATAACTTTTTATCATCTCCATAGAGCGGAAATATTTTGTGAAATTTATCTTGAGTTGCAGCAATTGCATTACTTTTTGCACTCAATTGATCTATTCTTAATTCAATTCATCGGTATTTCATATGATTAAAATTACTTTGAATCCTAATTTTTAGCATAAATGAATAATTTTACAATAGCCTCATATGACAGTGCATTGAAAATTTTCAACAATTGCAGAATTTCCGAGAAGAATATCAATCGTTTGAGTCTTCAACCATTTAAAGTGCATTTTATAAGCATCAAGTGTTTATATTTACGATTATCTCTTATTGTATGAATCATGACTCAATCCAGAAAGATTGATGACCCCAAAGAAGTCAGTGAATGTTGGCAATTAGCATGCCATTAAAATAGTCTCAATACGATTTAACCAGTACAATCAATAAAATAATTAGTACAATAGTAAAATACAAATATTTCTTAACTTCATCCGAAGTTATGCAAAGCCACTAACTTAGATCGCTTGGTAAAACAACCGCCTGCATTGTATAAGAAGCGAGTTTAACTTTCTGATAGTACGAGTACAGGTACATTGTCTCGTCTCGTTTAACACATTATCGTCGGACGGCTTTTAAAAGACTTAAAAATCTACGGTAAGTCTTTACTCTTTCGGTCGTTAAATAAGGCTAACTTGACGGAGTCCATGAACCTTATTTAATGCATAATTCAGTCGTAACTAGTGTAGATAATCAAATCGTGATGTGAAAATTGTCTAGGCTCTATTTGACAAGGTTTGATCTCGACACAAAAACGTCGAACTGTCAACATCAGTCAACGACCATTGGCTGATAGGTCAAATTGCGATTTCAAGGATTCGACATTAATGATACATTGAAAAAAATACATAAACATCGAATAACTGTAACGAATGTGCTTTTCGAGACCGATGCTTAAGTCTGCATTGCGACAAACAAGGGCATTTTAACACATCGATCGACTTTCACTTTCAGGCTAAATTTGAGAATCGTTTTTACCGTGTATTTTTGGTTCTGCACTTTGGCATCTAGTTCACTGCAAAAAATCCCCGAGGATAATAAAATGCTGCTTAAATTTTTATCGATTTTTTTTTGCTTTCGATCAGTAAAAAATATCTCCCGTTCATATTGTGTTCTCTACACAGTCGAAGCTTTACATCGATTCGCACGTACTTACAACCATTGGAAATGGTCGAAATGCGTATTCTTAAATCAGCTTTGAAAATGTAACAATAACAACATTGTAATTGGCATAATTTAGTAGTAATTAAACATGATTTGATGACGACTAAAATTACACATAGACGCATTGGACACAACTGAGTGCGCTACTGTCGATTTTATTTGATCATTTGCTTTCGATACATTTTATATTAAATTTGCATCTTTCGCTTGTTACAGCTCTCACAGCAGCCATCTTTATACTTACAAAATTTGTTGACAAGTCCTTAGGACAATTATTTTTATTTAAAGCGTTAACCGACGCACAATCCACCTAAACGTCTCTTACATAGAATGGTAGAAGCTGATCCCGATTCGAAGAATCAGAATAGTGAGTATACAGCTTCTTTCAAAATTGATCATCATCCAATGCTAAAGCAGATATGTAATATGTCTTTCATTTCATTTCAGATTGTGATGTAAAGAAAGACGATAGAAGAGCAAACGGGTCCAAGGACATTGAGCTCACAGGTATTTAAGTTCTTAAACATCCATTTAAATCCTTTTTTAAGTCCATTTTATGCAATCCCTATATTGACTTATTCAAAAGCTCGCTTTTGGGTGGGGGGAGGGGAGGATTATGCTCATTAAACTGTTTGTAAATCGGAATGCCACATGTTGTGAACGCAAACCCAACGGGTCACCTGGATGAACGCGTCGAAGGACTTTCTTTCACGGTCATTTATATACAGTCACGGTAGTTTATGTGATTTTTAAAAACTGACCAGCTTTCTTCGGAAGGCAATGAAAAACTTTTAAAGACGACCATGTTAATTTTGCTGGAAGTGCTTTGTGGAATATATGGATACTTCAATTAATCTTTCTTTGCATAATAACAAGGAAATGGCAAAGCAGACGCCCGCCACGGGCGCAACTGGGCTTGTGGCGCAAAACGCAGAATACCGACCCGGTCAAGAATTGCACATGGTTTTTATTTTACTCAGCCATTCTACTTTACATGAACCAACACTGATTGGCTCTGTCCGTTTTTATAATATATACTAAGTTGTCTAATCCCTCTTTTATTCGTTATCGTTATGTTATCCGAGATTTGGTACCCGATCGCTCATTCTTCATATCAGTGGTCCGAAAAGCGGACCGATTGAGCATACAAATCTTATGGCCACTCCGTCCTCTTTTAGGGCTTTTTGCGGATTTTTTTATGATCTGTACGATCACGGAAGCAACATAGCGTCTAGACACCTTCTATCATAGTATTTTTTTACAACAGTAACCAACATATATATTTTAGGTCGGGTACTTTTGGGACTATATTTGTATATTATTTTAAAACATACATTATAATAATATTTAATACATTGCATTTATAATAGCAATAGAATTGAAAGAGTTTATCATTTAAACAACATTTAAAGCAATTTCATGCTTGATTTTTATGCCATCTTTGTTTTATCTGATCTTGATCCATTTAATAGAAAAAAAATTCTCATAATTATACAATATCAACGAATAATTTTCCATCATTTAGTCATCATATAAAAGTGACTTGAAACGACTAATATTGTAAGCAGCGATCGAAATTTTGTACCCATTTCTACAAAGCTAACGTTGCAGACATTAATAAAAATTTGCAAAATCTGAATAATTCCATATACCGGCACTAAATTGAAATCTACAAAGCTGTTTTTTTGTCTACAAGTACTTTACGTCAATTATTATAAAATAAACATTGTCTACTTTCAATACAAGGTGGCTAGGTCTTTGATAAACGTGGCTAAATTTGTAGCGCGGGAACTTGATTGATGAATTACAACTTTTAAAATATTGCAACATCAAATTCATATAATATTTATTATAAGCAAATACAACATAATTTCATTTTTCATTTCATTTCACATCATGACCAGAGCAGATACTCGTTATTTCACAGTGACTCGTTGCTCCATATAATTTATTTGGTGAAAAAATGCTATTTTAGACATTTGACTGAAACTATAATATAATGGATCCAATATATATTTATATTAAAATGGCTACAGATGTAAATGGCGCTAAATTACCATAATGTGTAATGAACGCCTTCTTGTCCTAACGCGTAAAACATTCGATAAGTACGAATTAAACAATTACCAGCGTAAACTAGATAAAGAACTCGTTTTTCTTGCTGATTTTGCTATTGAATTAATATGTTCATAGAATCGAATAAATTTATGTGTATTCAAATTTTTGCAGGCGTTGTATCAACGTTCAAAGAGCCTGTCAAAGACCCAGAAAAGGGAGGCACCAGCGACAAGGCTGATTTCGAGAAGGCGATAGAATTAACAGGTATTTATTGCTTTTTCGTATGTGCAACGATTTTCTTGTGGATTTAAATTAACTGTATTTTCTTTGTTGATAGGTTATGGAAAATTTCATTATCTACTACTAACAGTATGTGGACTTGTAAGCACCTCGGAGGAGATGGACGTCATCTCGATGTCGTTCATCCTCCCATCAGCACAATGCGACCTCCATCTTAACACACATACAAAAGTATTAAAAATATATTATTAAAATGTATTGTGAGTTTGAAATAATATGTTTTTAATATGATTTATTGTATTTTTTATATAGGGATGGCTAAATTGTATCATCTTCATCGGCATGATGGTGGGAGCTTATGCTTGGGGTTCCGTAGCGGATACCTTGGGCAGGAAGAAAGTCCTGATTGCCATATCAATCATGAATGCAGTCTGCATCGTAGCTTCATCATTTTCACAAAACTATGAACTATTTATGTTTTTCCGGTTTCTTAATGGAGCAGCGTGAGTAGAAACTCAATATGTATCCCCCATTATAAGCTCTTGATCGTTCATACGTATTTATTTTATTTGTTCTATTTCAGATTGGGTGGTTCAGGTCCAGTAATTTGGTCGTATTTTGCTGAGTTTCAGCCCAAAAATAAAAGAGGCTCTATGTTAAGTTTTATGGCTGCGTTTTGGACTCTTGGAAATCTTTTCGTTGCAGGCCTTGCATGGCTCATCATACCTTCAGGTGAATACATTATAAAAATATTTCAATAGGTCTTAAATATACAAAAATATACAAATAAATAATATATTAATTATTTTTCTATTCTTTCAGATATTGGATACGAGACCGAAAATTTCCAATATAATTCGTGGCGGATATTCTTGCTAATTTGTGCATTACCATCGTTCCTCGTCGCTGGTCTTTTGCTCATGCTCCCTGAAAGTCCCAAATTCCTCTTGTCAAGGGGAAGGCAGGATGAAGCCATGGAAATCTTCAGAGGCATATACTATACGAATACGGGAAAACCAAGAGATACTTACCCTGTGAAGCAGCTCATCTTAGACGAAATTCGTCAAGACGATAGAGAACCGGTCAAAGGAAAATACAAAAATATGATGGTTGACATCGTGGACAATAGCAAGCAACTCTTCGTTTCGCCCATATTGAAATTTACCGTCATCTCTATCTCTATCAACTTCACCTTCCATATAGGGTAAGCTCAATTTTAAATCATCCATCATTTCATGACAATTCATCGTCCACAATACAGCAGAGATTCGAACTAAACATGTTTTCGTAATTAATTTTTACATAAAGCAATGTATTTAAATGATTGAATCGAACTAAATCCATTGTTATGTCGAAGCAGTAAAAAATCTGATGAACTTCCGCCTCGTTTATTGTTAAGCTTACAATATATCATGCATGATTTCATCTTTTAGATCATCTGATTTCAAGCAATAATTTAATACTCAATCAGTTTTGTGCAAAAAATACTATTTTATAACATACTAGTGATTATCCGGCATACTCTGCAATGCCACATCTCGCATAACAAACTGCTTATATAAACAATATTTTTACTATCTTTATGTTATTTCCGCAAGTGTAAACAATAAGTTGACAAAGTTTTATTGCAATCGGATAAACGGTATGGCAGCGCATTAAATACGGACAAACAAACATTGATTTTTATGTATTAGACTACGCCAATGTTACTCGCGCAATTCTTAACAATAAGTGAACGAAGTTTTATCATAATTTAATAAACGGTATGGCAACGCATTACATAGAAGTTTGGAAGTTCTAGTTTGGGATACATAACATTAGGAAGCAAATTTAAATCTTGGAATACCAGTCTGTGTACATAACAAATACAGAAGATAAGCTAAACAAAATACATAATAATGAAGTAACACATTATGTACGGGAACCATATTTTTATAAGTTGTACTGTCTTTTAGTACACATCCGATTAAATATTGTTACGCGATGTTTTTTTTAAAAGAAATAACTTTTTATATAAATGTACATTTTTACGGCGGTCGTTGAAAGATTTCCCGAATCAGGAAGCAAACGCATGCAAGGTTTCCCCGTAGATAATGTGTTAAAATTACAAACTGGAATTTGGTTATATTATCTATGCATTTATTGATAATCTTACAAACTTTTTGCAAGGCAGTGTCGGACTATCCAATTTGTCGGATTATAGAATACTGCCCACGACCCCTTGTAGTCTAGAACTTTTTGGATTTGTACCATTACCATAGCAGTCATCAAACGTACTTCTTGACGATTTTTGAAGCGTTTTAATTATTCCTTACTAGCTACAAAGTCTTTTTTTATCTCCTTTTAAAACAATTTTACTCTCATGGTCAATATGTACTCAGAAATAGGTGTATGGCTGTTTCTTTCCTGAAAAAAACATGTATACAAAGTTTCCGTCCTACGCCGTATTCACTTGTCAACCAACAAAAAGATTCATTACGATTTAGACGACCCAGAATTACACTTTTGCATTTTTGACGAAGCTTTACCATACATATTCACTATACTTGTATTGGGATGTCGGACTACAGGGGGCGCCGGATTAGATTGGGGACGGATCGGTTCAGTTCTAATTCGAAGCCCTGTTTAATTCTATTCAATGCCTTTTCTGTAGACAATTTAAAATTAAATAAACCGGCATATAACTGGTTTTAAAATAAATTTAATATGAAAATCAATATTGAATGGTTCGGGATAGAAATCAATGGTTTCATTGTGTTTATAAATTTGTTTTTTTGCAGATATTATGGCTTGATGATGTGGTTCCCAGAGATGTTCAACCGTTTCGATGAATATTCGCGTACTCATCCCAACACGGAAGCCTCAGTTTGTGAAGTCACCAAATATGTTGTGTCCCATGGATCGCACAGTAACATTTCAGTCTGTACAGATGAAATCCATAGTTCGGTGTTTATGGAATCTTTGATAACAGTGGCGGCTGCAATTCCCAGCAACATCTTCGCGGTGCTGGCCATTGATCGACTGGGAAGAAAATTCTTCTTAGGTATAAAATACAACATAAAATCGAATATGTATTTAAAGACCCGCCGTATTTGAGAGTTGGCGTACCAACTGAAGCAAGAAGTGCAAAGAAACCCCAAACAAATGCACGTTCGCGAGCGTCCATACAATTATTTGATTTATGACAAGATGAACAAACAATATTTTTCTTTGAATTGCAGTATTTTCAACGATGTCCGCTGGTATGTGTTCTGCTGCTATGTTCTTTGTCTATAACAAACACAACAATTTGATAGTGAGTGCCGTCTTCAGCTCTGTAATATCTTGCGGTAATGCTGCTTTGGATTGTCTGATCACAGAAGTTTTCCCCACAAATCTCAGGTATATTTTTTTAACAATATTTTCAAACATCAAAATATACCTACAATGATTTTTTAATAATTTATTTATTTTATCTCTATAGAGCCACAGGAGTTGCTATTTCTATGGTAGCTGCTAGACTTGGTGGTATAATTGGAAATGTGGTGATAGCTTCTCTTCTGGATACATATTGTCCAGCGCCAACGTTCATCGTCGCCTTCCTGCTGGCTGGCGGTGGACTTATGTGCCTCTTCCTACCGAACACAACGCGTGAACCTCTTCAATGATATATGATAGCCATTACCAAATAGTCATAAATTTTAATAGGATAAAACTAGAATACCGAGCCGTGCTAGTATTCCAATTATCAAAGAGATAAACTCAATCAAAATGAAGTGTTTATACTTTTTGACAATGTGTATATTGAACAAATAGTCGAGTTGATCTTCATGTATGAAGGAAAAGCCTTATCAGTAGTATTTTATTTATTATATTGATTAGAAAAAAAAATAATAAAAATCATAAATTTTATAAATTTAAAAGAGTGTCTTGATTTTAATTACTGCCCTTTTCATCAATGTATCATAAAAATGTATCTTCAATGCTTAAAAGAACAGTAATTAAAACTCCATACAGCTAAAAATTAATATAATATGGATAATATGAATTTGATATTTTAAAAAAAAACAATAAATATTAAATGTTTTCATATTTTACGAATGTTACAGAATGAGATTATTTATTAGCATCATCTTTAACTGATGGCATTTTTGAATTGTTCATAGACATCATACAAAAATCGTAAATGTATCTTTAAATTTATTTTATAGTATCAAGCCTCTTACTTGCCTCGTTCAATTGTAAAGTTAATTTTCTATTTAATTTACACGCAAATATGTTTATTATAGTATACCTTTGATATTCTTGACTTTAAACGATTGTATAACATCACATAATCATCGTTATCATTTACATGCTAATATAAGAATTCATGAATATACATGTAAAAATAAATATAAATGAAACCGAATTATAAACCAACTTTAAGTCTTGTTATTTATATTAAATTTAAGCTTGGCAAATATAATTGTATGTGTACCACCATATGAGAACCAGTTTATATAAATAAAATACAATCATGATTTAATTATTTTTATACCTCTTTACAATTATTAAAATGGATGCGACTATTTAATAAATGTCAATTTTAAAAAAGTATTTAATTATTTTATTGGCAAATTTCTGAAAAATATAGTATCATATATATAAAAATGTTTTTAAAATATTTATTATTTTTAAAACGTCTCCATAATTATATCGGCTAAAATTGAATAATTAATTTTAAATATAAATTAGGCTTTAAAAAATTCTTATTACGAATAATAGTATTAAAATATAAAATTTCGTTTAACAGCTGACAGTTGTCAAAAAATATTATTCATAAAAATATAGGACATATAATAACGTCTTAAGGCCTAAATGTACATAAAACGTTGCAATGACAGTTTGTGTTTAGACAGAAGGGTCAGATTTGCCGCTAGTACATTTATACGATGATACGTTGAAAAAATACGACCCTATTAGCGAGGGAATATAAAGATATTAATACATTAAATTTTATCAACTAAAAACAAATAAAATGGCATCAAACAATGACGAAAAGGTGATTATAATATGCGATACCTGTAATCAAAACATGGTGACACTTTTGTACTCTAAAACAATATGTTCGTCATTTAATCAGTTTAATTGAATAATTATGTTGTAAACCATTGGCCTTTTTTTCATTAACCAATGAACGCTCAATTATTTATGCATATTTTTACCATCGAAGATTTGCTTTATGTTTTCACACCATAGTTATTTATTTATCAAATGCACAGAACGCTCCGGAAGATGCAAACAGTCTCAAAGAAAAAGGAAATGACTGTGTGAAGAATGGAAACTACAAGGAGGCCGTACTTTTGTACACGCACGCCATTAAAATTGAACCCAAAAATCAAATACTTTACAGCAATCGTTCTTTGGCATACTTGAAATTACAACAATATCAGCTCGCTTTGGAAGATGCTAATAAAACCATCGATCTAGAACCGAAATGGGCAAAAGTAAATTTATCTTGCACTATTTTATTTTTATTAAAAAAATCCTTACAATCTAAAAAAAACGGCATTTATTTATTACAGGGCTATTTCAGAAAAGGGGAAGTTCATTTTGCATTAAATGCACTCGATGATGCATTTATGTCGTATAAACTAGCACTCATGCTTTTGCCGGAAGATGCAAGCATTAAAGACGCCCTAGACAGAGTTAATATTCTAAGAACGACAGAAGAATGCAGACAAAAAAGTGTACTGGAAGGTAGTAAAAAATAATTATAATTTGCTCTCATGATACTTTAAATTACAGTAGATAAATCCAAATATTTGTTATGATTTCAGCCAAAAAAAAACTCCCTTGGGTAGCAGCATGCATTGGATTGATAATAGGTGTTATTCTAACAATTTTAGATTTCACAATGACAGAAAAACCTACTCTTACTGTATGTCAAATCAGTCATATATATTATTTTGTGTTATTAGTCAAAAATAAACACAGTTCATAAATGCTCTTATATTTTCAGAATCCATTATTACAAGTGATTTTTGCTCAAGTAATAGCGGGTGCCTTTTGGCTGATGGCCTACGCTCTTATTTCTCTACAGTCTAGCAATGAAACATCGAGTTCCATTTCAGTAGAAGTAGAAGGTTAGACCATTATTATTGATATGCAAATTAGGTTTTTGAGATTTGCATGAGGCATGTTAATACATATGTATATATTTGGGCTAATATAATAATAAATAATAATATTATTTATAAGATCACTCAAGTGCACTCAACATGTTAATGGGTTAAGATTAAAGAGTCATATTTATATGATAAGTGTATAATAACTTATTTTATGACCATGAGCCCGACAAGAGGCTCGAAATATATATTATGGTACCCATAAGTAATCAATTATTTTGTCACCGTGTTGTTGACCCAACGACTGGAAAGATTGTGTGTTTGGTTGTATCTTATTAGGTAGACTCTAAACTTCATTTATTCATCAACCGATGAAAATAATCTCATTATTTATATCATGACAGAGACGCAATTGTCAGAAGAACATATTTGCCATCTTATGCTTTTCCACTTTAAAATGGGTTGTAACGCAACAAAGACAATTAAGAAGATTTGCAGTGTGCACGGTGAAACACTTAAGCTCTACAAATGTCAATGATGACTGAAAATTCTCAAATGGCAATTTTAGTCTAGTTGATGAGCACCGAAGTGGGAGACATACTGAATCCGATATAGAAATGCTGAAATCGCTAGTGGATTCAGATCCAAAATTAAGTGTGGCAGAAATAATGTCAAGACTCGGGGCTACTTGGTCAACAGTGCAAAGACACTCGCATGTGATTAGCAAAAGTTACAGAGAGTATTTGGATTCCGCACCATCTGTCATGATGGGATTGTGGTGGAATAATATACTTTAAGATTCTAAAACTAGGAAAAACTATCAATACACAAATTTATTGCTCACAATTAGACAGTAAATGCAAAGTTATTAGAAAAACGTGTGAATTTAATCTACCGAAAAGGCGTGATATTGCATCATGATAATGTCAGACCTCATGCAGCTAAAGTAACCCAGGAAAAAATTAGGGAACTGCTACCTCATTCGCCATATTTGCCAGATATTGCGCTGTCTGAGTATTATTTATTCGGATCTCTAGGCACTGTATTGAAAATAAGACGTTTTGAAATGTAAATGAAGTTGAAATTCTCCTAAATAACATTTTTCATACAAGTCAGCCTCTTTTTATAAAAGACTTTACCCGAAAGATGGCAAAGAGTTATAAATAATGATGGAATTTATATATTTAATTGAATAATTAAAACAAAATTGTAAGAAAAAATGTTAATTTCAATTCAAAATAATTGATTACTTATCGGGTACCCCTATATAAAAATTAATCACTCTTTGTCCGTATGTAATGCGCTGCCATACTGTTCATCAGATTGCGATAAAACTTCGTCCATTTCTTGCTAAGGATTACGCGAGTAACATAGGCAGAGTCTAATATATAAAAATCAATGTTTGTTTGTCCGTATTTAATGTGCTTCCATACCGTTCATAATTATCTTACTCTTCAAAAAGACATCATGATTTTTTACCATGATAAAAGGTTTCAGATTTATACCCACTAAATCCTCCCCCTCCCCATTTACTACTCCACACATTGCTTCGAGGGGGTAGCTGGTTTTATGCAGTTTAGTAATTTTCTTTCCTCATTTATTCCTGTCGTACTTGCCAGATATGCTTAAATTTCATCATTACCTGAATTATGTTATCTCTCGTTGATATTAATCCAGCGTTTTTGTGAAGCTCGCATTTCACATCTGCTCATATTCAAATAGTGTGTTTCGCAACATTTCTTTGAATTTTTCTTTCTTATTTTAAAAAGATAGTTGTAGATGTTGAAGATGATTAGTACTTTAATCACTTCATTCTTATTTAACAAAATAAAATGTTAAGTATGTATGGTTTTTTCTATTTATTCTTCAATTTTATTATGTGCTTTCCTATCAATTAAAAAGATAGTTTTTCAAAATGCATCATAATATTTATTACTTTTTACCTTTTTAGAAGAGACGAACATAGAAGAAAGCGTTCCAGAAAGAACTAGCAATAGATACACAAAAGCTCAAGCTCGTCATAGATACAAGAAAGGGAAAATGACCAGCTTTTTTAGTCGATATTCTACAAATCCCGTCACGTGATTCAACATTCTCTCTACTTAAATTTAACAATGTAAGGAACAGGTTGTTTATCTACGAATTTAATCAAGCTAAAGATTTTATATACTTATGTTATCTATTTATTCTAACTCTTCCGTTTTACATTTGTCTTTAAAGCTGCCAAAATACTTTAATGTTTATAAGTCTATTCCGTTAGTGTGTTCATATATACAACAAAATAGTTTCACATACATCTCAATATTATAAGAACATTCTCGTTTGTATAAATTAATTGATGGTCACTTCATAAACATGGATTATGTCAGAATGATTTGTTCATAACTTTGTATAAACATATTACAAATTTAACTGTTTGAGCTCATAAAGATTCTTCATGCTGCACATATCTTGTCATTAAAATATTTAAATTTGAATTAAGCAACTACAATAATTATTTAATAGGAATATAGTAAAATTTGAATATAAATTCAAAATATGTTACAATAAAACCATATTATTATAACTAAAAATAATAGTAATTCTATTAATTACATTTGAAATGTCTATAAATCTAGTTTTACTTTTAAAAATCTCAACTTGAAAAAATGTCCTAGTTACATCTATAATCCCAGGTATTTATTCATCATCATCCACATTTATAGCCAGTCTTTCTAACTTGAGATTTGTTCTCTAGTTTACAATGAATCTTAGCATCTCATGTATTGTTGAGTATTTTAATCCTCTTAACCCTATCAGACTGGAAATCATGAGACAGAAACGGGTGTCTTGCGTCTCATACACACTTGCACAGATCTTAAAATTCTCAATTTTTTTTTTTTTTATAGAAACTTGTAAATGTTCATACTTACTATTCAATTTTTTTTTTTAATTCTAAATAATCTTTTAACCGTCATAAAATTTAGGCATAATTAACTGAAATCGATATCGTCAGATAAGCTATTAAGCTCTTTCGACAAAGATAAGACGACTTTTGTTCATGTTGTCTTAGGAACAGGCGTTTGTTTTGATAATTAAGATACTCGCATCATTCTTATCGTTGAGCAATTTTGTTATTCCTGCTTGACTGTTCTGGAATGGCGTCATTAGCCAAGTATCACCACTCCTTTGCAAAAATTTACTCCTTCAGAAGTAAACTGGCAGGCTTGCACGGTAACCGTCCTTTATTTTCGCAACTAAAAATAGTTAAACAACAGAAAGCAAATGCCATACAAGTTGAACATTAAGAAATATTCCGAAGAAATGAACAGTGTTATGGTTCATTTATTGAGCTTGGTTCATTATCAAGCTTGTTACACGCTGCGGCAGAGCTGACATAAAAGTAGATTTGCATTAAAGTTCTCCAGTTTGAAAGGGTCAATATACTTCTTAATCAACAGCATTGAGGAATCCCTCTATATACAACTCGAATATAAGACATTTTAGAATGTCAATATATAATATGTAAATTTATGTACAAATCTCATTTTCAGTTCTCTATCATCTCATCTCATCTCTATTTTCAAAAACAATAAAAGGACCAACAATATCTACCATCTCGATATGGATAGGTTAAGCTAATCTACATACCATGTCATAATTTTATTGTTAGCGTAATTTGTCCATACGTATCGGGTTGGATTGTAAATAATAATTTAGTGATGATGTCTTTAAAATGTAATCCTTTATAAACACATTATATGTATTTTATTCAAGGTAATAAATGTTACAGAACGAGTCTGATATGAATCAAAATCTTGTCGTAAATAAGCTCATTCAGTTGTAATCCAATAAAATTATAATAAAGTATCTAATGGTGGAAATATTTCATTATTTAAAAAGCCAAAGGGTTTTATCCTGCCTAATTTTGTATCTTTGTAAATAGTAAAATTTTCTAACTGCCCACCGATTCCACAATAATTTAACAGCGACTAATATATGATTAACAGCGGTAAAGCCCGATTCTACAAAATAAGAGGGAAGGAAAGTTATTAATAAATTGACTACCATTTTCCACATATTCGGATATAATGATGTTTTTTTCTCGATCTCGACCTTGTTTTATCCCTTACCTCACAAGAACGTTGTTGGCCGCACCATTTTAAGATTGCTTCTTCAAATGAAATTTCACAAGCCAGTTTCATTCGTTTCCTGGGACTGCTGTTTTCGCCTACATCACACATTAATGCAAATTTATGTTTTTTTTATGTCCTAAACTGTTAGCTTTTTTTATCCCATATTGTTCACATATACGAGACGCAGACATTCCAGAATCCAACTTTTGTAAAATTTTTGATTGATTGATTTAAAAGCTAGGACTGCGAAAATTAAATTCATTTACTGGAGTACCAAATGCGTTCACTCACTTCGATTAAATAAGTTAAGCTGTTATAGAGTTGCATGAATCCCCAGCCAGCATGGCAAACACTACGCATTATTATTATGTCAGGGAATCCCCTAATATTCTATCGCTCTGTCTAGATGCAGTCTATGAGTAGAACGGCATTATGTCTCAAATTCTAGTGCTAGACGTATGACGTGATTATCATGGCCGTTAAAAATTGTTCACATGCAGCGACATTTGAATTTAAGCATGTATAATATTAATTTTTTAACTGGATTTTTGTCCGTTAATCTTTCCTTTATTATGGGGTATTTACTATACTAAGTAAAGTTGTAATAATGGGAATTTTTACAACGATATACTATCTGTATCAATATGAAATATAATAAATACGGGGCTTTAGAGTGTCATATGGTGTACTAAATACGTAGCGTCGTAAAAGAAAAGTTAAATATAGATCCGTTATATTGAGGTTTTACTGTACCTCTATTTATGTATTTTTGTGGACTATGAATTACAACCTTCAACCATATATTGAATGCATATATATTATTTTTATTTTCATATTGTATTATAAAATGTACCAATTTTTCTAACAAGTGTGACAATTATTAATTTGCATATCGAATTCCATAAAAATCACAATACATTTATTAATCAATATGTTTTAACGTTTTTAAATTGTGATCCCTTATCGTGTGCAAAATATACTCGAGCCATTTAAACGTCTTTGTTCGATTATAATGTAATACAATAAAAATTATAAAGGTAACTTCGTATTTTTTATTTATTTTTTTCAATGTACAATACCATATTTTCTCTGGAATATTTACAATACAAAATATATTGCTTCTAATGAATGTTGCAAATGATTCTGATGAAGAAACACCAATTTACAGAAGTGATTTCTATGAGACACGTTTAATACATCTCACGATCGCATGAATAAAATTAACACACAATTTAAAAACATCCATGAAATGGGGAGAAGAGTTTTAAATTTTAAACAGATATTATATTTATGAACACCGACTATGAAGCGGATTCTCTCCATCGATTGAGACATCCAAATTACTTTGTATAAAATCTTAACATTAAAATCTTTGATTTTACATTAACCCCGTTTTTTGTTATTTTAATGGCGAAAATGTAAAAAAAACATGACATATATATAATTAAATTCTTTTAAAAATGTGTACAAATTAAACAATTTGTATTATTCTAGGAAAGGCATTTTTATTCCTTCTCTTCTTATATACTGATATTAACAATTATCGTAATTAAATATTTTTAAGACAGCTGTGTTTTTTACAAAATATTTCCAAAGAGATAGGCGACAACAATGTTATTTGTCGTTATTAAGTACAGAAATTAAGAAAATAGCGACTCTTATAATTTTGGCAATACATGTACTTTTACATGTACTTAAATATTTTAACATAAACGAGTCTGAAATATTAACAGCTGATCACCTGATAAACATACATTATAGAATACTCAATTAACAATTAGTCTTTGCATTTACAATCTTATTTTATGTAATAAAGACAGTTGGATGATTCATTTCTGGTATGTTAAATTTAAAACAAAATATGTATGTACAATTTTTTTAATTTCAGAAACAACATAAAACAGAAAATATTTTACAAACCGATACATAATGCATACATTTAAATCAGATCAATAAGCAATATACTACATCAGAAACGTGAAATAATCCAATTGCGAGTTATAACATATCTTTTAACCAATTCAATTGTCCAGTGCTCAGTCTAAGCGCCTCATTGAATACTGTTTTCTAGAGATAAACTTTCGAGATTATTACTAAAAAATAATCCTTTGGTTTGAAATTAAACATTCAACCAATTTTAGATAAAAACTATTCAATAAAACAATCAATTTGGAAAAAAAGAACAGTGAAACTTCGATTTTAAAGTTTCCTTCTTAATGTTTCATCTTCAAATCACAATGCAAATCAATTTATTAGAAACAACTCTATCTGGTCCCGTTAAAAACATAAAATCTAGGTTTCACTGTGTGGTCCCAATTAACATTATGTAATTTTGCAAATATCAAGCATACACAAATTTAAAAAAAAAAATTAAAACTGTCCATATTTGTCAAAATACTCTGTTATTTACAAAATGTGAGCATTCATTTAATAAATTCGAACAACGCATCCATTGCCTAAAACTTAAAGTAATTGCGTATAAACAATTCCATAAACGTATTCACTAATAAAATATGCACAAATTCGCACGCGTATTGAATATTCTCATAAATCTGCATTTATCTACGGGTTCCCAAGACAACTGTAAACCATAGTCAAATTCACTTAAAAGCATACTCTAACATAAGCTAAACACTATAAAGACACTGAAACCTTCGTCTAAAATTGATTTACAAGGAATCGAATTTGATACAATCACAATTCTAAGATTCAGCAATGAATAAGTTTTTTAAGCGCGGGTAAGAACGGAAACAATTACACCAACTCCCCAATTACGTTTATGTAATCCTATTAAAACACTGAGTGTACTAAGACAATGCGAAACAATAAACTAAATAAACTATGAATGCATGCAACGTCATCGTATAAAATAATATAAACGCGCATATAAAACACCATTTGGGAGAATTTCGCTGACCTCGTAAAATCATAAACACTAAAATTTAGTTCTTACATATTTTCATTCTATATTTAAACTCTTGTTTGTTGAATCCAATTTTGAGACGTCGAGTTAATAGCGGATGGCCTGCTATACATTTGCACATTATTGAGGTTATCAAAATATGATAATCGTTATCGATACTTTTGTTTTTTGTTCGTGAAGTATTTTAGGGATAAATCAATCCGAGAAATTAAAAATGTCCCCAACATAAGACGCGATATGATAATTTGCTTGCATGTTGTTTGAGGTCAATTCTGTATTATGACCGATGAATATTAAACTAAATAGGAATGTGCTGGCAAAATAATATTATATACCGATTATTGCAGCGGTTAAACATGTATTTTAATATTTCAGAATTTATTTTCAACAGCAACTCTTTTGCTAAACGAAAATAAAATAGGCACTTTGTATGAGAGCGAATTTATAAAAAAAAGGCGAACAGACTAACACCAGACACTGATAACAATGTGAAATTTTAAATTATAGAATTCTAACATTCAAGCGCTGTAAATATTAAACTCAATAAAAACCTCACATAAATTATGTCATTTGATTATGTATGCTAAAATACATAAGAGATATGAAGAACACGCATGGAGGTGGTATAATATTTATTCTGTAAGAGTTTTAACATATTGCAAGGCAAACTATTTTGATTGAAAACCATCGAAAATGATTTCTATGCTGGGGTATGTATACGGACAACTTTTGTATTATTTTATTTTAGAAATTTAGCCGTTTACATCTACAATAATTGCACTTTCAATAAAACATTTCCGAATCTGAACAATTTAAAATACAATACATTAACAGCATATTGTACATCGTTAACCAATACACATCCCTAAAAAAAATCCGGTAACAAAAAATTGACAAGATGTTTTATAAACAATAACGTATCACATTAAATGTTAAGTAAAAACAATGAACATAACATTTACGTATATATGACACTCCACAAAGTAATAGTTGTTCAATGATGGTTCTATTCATATATATTTTTAAGTTCTTTGGTTTTGCAATAAACCAAAACAAGTTTCTCAACATTTGAAGTTAACAACAAATCCTATTTTTTTTCTTTCTTCAAAATTAATATGATGTAAATAGTTTTCAATATACATGTATTTATATATATATATATATATAAATATATATAGAGGTGCACTTTGGTGTTACAAATTATGAAGTAAAAAAAATACAGTATTAATCACTGTCCGATAATGCTTTCTTTCGGCGTTTTGCTTGTTTTGGTTTAACAATTTCTTCCTCCTGTAAAAAAAAATAGAAATAAATATTAGCACATTTTAATTTATTTTTTAACACTTTGACGTACACAGCCGCCAAATCCCGTCATGCATTAGCAAATAAAACTCACTTTTTGCACCAGATAAGTCTATGCATACCATCTTCGTGAACATTTCAATTCTTATCTCACATCGACGAAACTCATCATTCAAATAAAAACAAGCTTAAGCGGCTCAAACTTCTCTGAGTATTGAAATGAGGCAGATAACGCTACTGTACTCAATCAATGGCATTGATTCAAAACAATAATAATTGTGTGTTTTAGCGATGGTTTAACTCCAATTTTACGTTAATAAATTGCGAAAATCATCATTCCAGACATATGCATCAACCAGTTAAATGAACGCTGAAGTATTGTCATGAACAGGCTAGCAAAAATGTATTTGATAAAATCCTTATTATTAAATGCCAAGCAAAGATTATACAGGGATACGTTTCAATAATTTTCAGCATTAAAACGAGGTCATCTTAATATAACCGATCATAAATCAAGTGTGACATGCATGCATTAGTTCTGTAATGATATCAAATACACAGCGAGACTGCATGTGAATATCAAAGCAATAAAATTGTGTCAATACTGCGTACAATTTTTGGGAATACCAATACAGTGGAACCTCAGTTTACAAGTGTTTCTGGTTATGAGTTTTTCGGGTTACGAGTCGCATGAGCAACTTTCGTCAATTCGATAACAAGGTTACCAGGCCATAAAACGATGAAAGACCATCTCCAATACTCCTCTTTTGTGCAAATGCGAGTGACGACAAGAAGATAAAGCCTCTTCTTGTTTACTCGTCGGAGAACCTGCGAGCATTCAAGAGGTGCAAAGTGCGAAAGGATAGGCTGCCTGTTATGTGGAGGTCAAACAGCAGCGCATGGACTGACGAAGAGCTGTTTAAAAAAAATACTTGCTGGATAATGGTCTTCATTCTGAAAGCCATGCTAATTTATCGATAATGCTCCTGCCCACACTAAGAGAGTTCAGGATATTTTCCACCCAAAATAACTCCTATCCTGCAGCCCATGGATCAGCAAGTTATCTCTAACTTCTAAGAAATTGTATACAAAGCTTTTATAAAAAGTTTGTAAGGCTTTTCAAACTCTGCTTACCCTACGAGAGTTTTAGAAAAACCACTTCCAATATTGTAGGGTGCCTGAAACTCATTGATGCAACATGGCAGGGTGTCTCGAGAGAACACTGAATTCTGCATGGAGGAAGTTGAGGACTGAGGTGGTTTTAGAACGAGACTTCGAGGGGTTTGAGAGTGAAAAGGAGCCTGTCGAAGTAATTGTGTCCTTGGGCAAATCTCCAGGCCTAGAAGTAGACGAATTTGAAGAACTCATTGCAGAACATAGAGAAGACCTCACTGTTAACGAGTTGAAGAAGTTGCATGAACAACAACACCGTCAACTGAAGAAGGCTCTGTTGGGAGCGGAGGAAGAAGAGAGGGAGAAAAAGAAACTTTTGACAGTTCTCTAGGGATATGATTAAATGGATATTTTTCTTAGTAATATTTTTGGGGATCCGAAACGAATTAATTGCATTTTCATTATTTCTTATAGGAAAACTTATTTCAGATTACAAGTTTTTTGGCATTTTTAAAGAAGGATTTACATCTGGTGCCAAATTATTATTTGTTATTATAATAAAAATCATCATCATACTTTGTAAGCACATGTTTATCTAATAATATTTAGCATTTAAAATAAACATTTTTATGTTTGAAGAAAGAAAAAACTTAAATAAAATTTTCTACAAGAATCATATTAGAAGTTGATCCTGAGAAAAAAAATTAAATTGAAAAGTAGCTCCCGAGGGAAGAGGTTGGGCACCCTTGATCTAGGAGGTTCTTTATTATCAGCGTTACCTTTATACCATCTGTTAACAGGAAAAGGCAAAAAACACCCTTTCAAAATGTTAGAAACATCTCAAAATTATCAGGAAGCATTTGCAAGACTAGGCAATGTAATGACAATAGATACACAAACTAAATTGTTTTCGATATTGGAAAAGTTTGTCTGCCAGTTACATGGTGTTAAAAATATCATTGAAGTTGATAAAGCAAAATTTTAAATATTTTCAAACACCTACTGACCTAAAACCATGAATAGACCTTTCCAACTGAAATTAAAAAAATATGACACGTCGAGTCTACCACCTTGCCAAACTGAACTACATCAGCATTTACTACGGGCGCAGTATATTACCAGTGTGTGGAGAAATGCATATTTAAAAAACCCAACACCACTATACCCAGATGAATATGATTGGACAAATAATGATGGAAAATACGACCAAGATCACCAACCTTGGGTGAAATTGTACTACAGAAAGGTATCTATATCAACTTTGTTTAAATAATCAGTAATTACAGGTATGTTACGGATTAACAAGTTTTATTATTACAGAAGACGAAGGAGATAAGGAAAATATCACAAAAAGCGACGACAATTGACAATTACTGATGTAGATGACGACGAATGCAGTGATATCAGCGAATAAGTTCAATTAATAACTGATAAAATATTATTAATAAAACTTCCGACATCCATAAGAATATTTTATATTCCTAGCGACCTTTTGCTATGGTTGTGCCGCTTTAGTTGATTTTTTTATTAATTTGAAAGCGAAACAATATGCCAATCTGGCAACGCGTTAACAACATCTATTTGGTCTGACGTTTTTATAAATGTAGATTATTTATTATAAGGTATTTATTCCAACTTTAAAAAAATGACAATTTTCTGGTTGGCTCAAATTTGAACCAGTCTGGTACTATCTTAACGAGCAGTAAATAGTCTGGCAATACTTACAAATGATTGCTTATTTTACTAATGTATAGAAAATTAAATAAACTACTTTGACAGTATGACTTAATTATGTTAAATTTTCACTAGATTTCAAGTCCCTCCTTTCCCAAATCCAACAGCACTCCATCACCAGACTGTCATAATGATAGTCCAGAAGCACGCCAGAATACAATTCACTCACTCACTCAGTCTATACCACATAATGCTGAAACAGCATTTAGCGGGAGCATTACTGTATTTGTTTAATACGTATAAAAGTAATTCTATCAAATTTAGACTATTTCTAATGTTGAATGAATATTTTGAAAATATGAATACCTCACTATCATCGTTAGAAGAAGGATTGGATGGTGGAACACGCCTAGGAGGTGGAGGAGCAGCGCCTTTTCTTCCTCGTCTTGAAAGTGGCAATTCTTCTTCCAGGGCAAGAGAAAAGAGTGAACTATATTCCTTCTGTATGAGAAAAAATAACTGTATTAAAATCCATATAATGAAAGATCACCAGAATTTATTTTTGATGTTTCATACCTTTTGAGTGTCATTACTATTAGATTGAGCTTGCTGTAAAGCTTTCCTCATGGAATCCAGGTTGTAAAACGACATATCGTTCTGACGAAAACAGCAGACTCTCATTTGTTCCAAATGCCCTAATACCTACAAGAAAAACGAATTAATTAAAAATAATTTTCCAACGATATTCAAAATTTACTACCTATTTGTTAATTGAATCGAAAAATAGTAACATAACAAATATTTTTCCACTTCTTCGATTGCTTTTTTTTCAAGGACACTCGCCCAAACATATGAGCTCTATTATTAACACATTACATACGGAAAGCATATTAATATATTCTATGTCAACTGATATTTACGTACGGGATGTATATTTTTATGAATTATGCCACATTTTTTGTCAATACTTGTCTTGAGTATTTTTTAAATTGAATACCATGAATGGCAAACGTGTGCGAAACTTATTCTGAATTTATCCAAATTTCATTTAATAGCTATATAAAATTATTTTTTTAAAATTAAACATGAATATCACATATTTCATACTTCAAATGACTGTAAATATATTGATACGTGCTAAAAACCACCTGCGAGCTACTATGATATGTATTTAGTACACCATATGAAATTCTGAAAGATATTCCCATTATTAGTTGAGTTGTAGTAAATACATCACGGTAAATGAATGATTAACAATGATAAATAAAAAAAATGGAATAAAAATGTACATTGGTGTGTGCATCTTAACTCGGTCCCAAATGAGAATTTTGTTGTTACTGAAATTTAATTCATAAAAAGAAATCGACTAGCTGTCAAGGTTTTTTTTAAGCCACTTCCGATTATTATACTTACTTGATTAGCTGTAGGTTGGGAGTGTGGAGGATTTGAATGCCGGCCATGTCGTTTTCGCTTATTCGGACTTGTCCCAGGATAACGCGTACTTAATAACGTGGACACGAGATCGGCTAACTTTTCTTCATAATCTTGACACCAATACATTAGCGCAGACGTCACAAACGCATCGCTTTCACCTATTACCTCCCGACAAAACAGCTGTCGAACTACTTCAGCAGTGGGTCTCTCTTGCTTCAACATCAACAGTATAGACGTCAGAGCTTCCGCATGGCTACCAAACTCCAATTTGGGTAAAATAGGTAAAACGTCATCTATGGATATATTATGAGCAGTCAACAATTGCCATAAACAATACTGTTCGAATGTCTCCCACGATAGACTAGCTGTAAGTACTGCAACGATATCTTCTTGCTTAAACATTAATAAATTCCCCTGTAACGTCTGACATATTAAATCCTGCAGTTGTCTTGCATCAATAGCAGACACTATCACATGTAAAATCTGAATATGATTTTGAGTAACTTCTTTGAACTCTCGGAACACATCAGGTATTAGCCATAATAACATATTAACGTCACACTCTTGACACATTTTTAAATCGTTTGCCAAGGAAGCGTCTAATTTCACATCAATAAATTGACAATAGTCACGATATAAGTCATTCCTAAAGGGTACATTTTTCTTTTTTTCAGGATCAGATATTTTATCCATTTCGGAAACATATATGAATTTCAAATAGTATAACAAATAAAAACCGATACTTTGGAATGAATTCTGTATGTGAATTTCTTTTAAAAGTTCCAATACAAATTTCTTTTTATTTTCATCTTCTTTATTTCCAACAATAAAGAAAGAAAAGAGCGGAGTAAGCGGAGAAGGGGACGCTTTTGACAGAGCAGGAATATCAGGATGAGGAGGCAGAGGTGTCGCAGCCGCTTCCATCAATTGTATAGTCATCCATTCTGCCAAAGCAGCTATTCCTTCAGTGTTTAGAGACGCCGAACTAGCAGCCACTACTAACGATTTGATGCCTTTTTCCAATTCTTCTCTCAGTATTCCTTCTGTCATAATTCTATCGATGGCACTCCTCACTTCGACAGGCAACCCGGCAGTCATTTCTTCTTCGCTTCGACGTTCCTTTTTCCTAACTTTAGAAAGGGGAAGATCATCATCATCAGTATCTTCCTCTGTGTGTATAACTAGAGGAGGTTCTTCTTCCTCGTCTGAAAAAGCGGGATCATCAGGTACGCTGTGACCTATAATATGATCGAGACGGGTTGATCCCGCAGCATCGTTGATGCAAAATTCTTTAAACGTTTCGCGAACCGTAACTCTCAATTCTTTATCTAATTTCGGGGAATCGAATAGCGGATACAGGCTAGGCAAAACCTTCTTCTCTGTTATTTGTCTGAGAGAATTAAATATTCCAGATCTTACTTTTTCAGTCAATTGAGGATAAAAATTGGGTATAATTCGGCATAGAAAATCTAAGAGCGTGGCAGTAACGACTGGATGAGACCGCATTGAATGGTGCATAACAAGTATCGCAGGTTCAATATTCATAATGTTGTCTTTGTCCGGTTCATAAAACAACCAATCGTAAAACAGAGCCAATTTCGCATTCGACGCGGCAACGCTCGACGTGCAAGTGGTGAGAAGCCAACCGATTACAGCCCAACGGGGTATGATATCGGAACACAGTAGTTCGTTAGTCGGGTGGATGACGCCCACGATAAATCTGATCATGTCGCTTCTCAAAGACTGAGACTCAGGCGTGGCCAAATATTGCCTCTGGAACCACTCTTGATACCTTTTATGATTTCCAAATCTGACCGAAGCTGTGAGAAATACCAGTTTCCTCTCCATGTCCGGCGTCAATCTCGATTGTAAAAATCTTCGAGACGTCCTCGTCTGCAACAGCTGCAAAACGTTGTTGAATGATGGGCAAAGCGTTTTCGGATTCAGCAGTATGTCTTGCCACAGTGCATTGAATTCTGGAATACGAGCAACGTTTTGCAACAGACGCACCAGATCTCTACCTAAAGTGAGAACGTCCGAAAACCTTTCTCTTATTAATAATATAACAAAATTGACTTCTTTCTGCCTGAGGGGCAAGAGAGCAGGCACATTGTGATCTTCTATAAGTCGAAGGTACGTATAGACCACAGAACATATCAACATGGGGAATTTGTCCAACCATGCTTTGTTTTCGATGTAAATATCTAACAGGGATTCAATTAAATTTATATTTTTCGGAGTCGTATCGCCCCCGGAAGCATAGCGCATCAGATTCCAACATATGTTGTCGACGTTGCTGACTGCGTTCCGTATCATCTCCCGCACCAGCCATAGCAGTTGAGCCCTTGCGTTATCGTGGATGCGTAAAAACCGATCGAGAATCAGAGAGGAGAGATGCACCAGGACTGATGACAGACCGTCTCTCGATACCAGCGTCAGATCTCTATAGTACTTCGGAGCGTTAACAGGGTCAGTCAGGATTCCCATGAGAAGTCCCAGGGATGCATCTTCGTGATTTTTATCTTTACAAACTGCATTGTTGAGAGCGTCATGAGCCTCTTTTTCCCCCAATCCGGCAACGATGCCCTGGAGATAGATGAAAGCCCGTTCATATCTCTGCAAATAACAAAAAAATCGTCATTAAATTGAAATTTTGTTAAAATACTATAGCATTATATTTTATAGGATCTATTTCGGAGCGTAATAATCTAATATATAAAAAGTAATCTCTGTTTGTTCATATGTAATGCGCTGCCATACTGTTCATCAGATTGTGATAAAACTTAGTCCACTTATTGCTAAGGATTGTGCGAGTAACATAGGCATAGTCTAATATATAAAAATCATTTTTTGTTTGTCCGTATTTAATGCGCTGCCATACCTTTCATCGATGACTAAAAAATGTCTATAAAAGACATAATGCCAATTCAAAATGGTTATTCATCAATACTCATATTGCTTCTTGACGTAGTAAATAAAGATATTTTATCGCTCATAAGAAAACAAGTCTCTAAATACATTTGATTAGGAATGTTCAAACTATTTGTACAAAGAGTATGTGTCAAAAGAAAGACGATTTCTAATTAACACGCGATGTAGAGGGAATAAATATTTATTATAACATAATTATTAAAAGTAAATTAAAATTGCACTTCTATTACAATTCTATTCCTGATTCACTTAATGTTTTTGAGAAATTAACTATGGTGTACCTTGAAGAATAAATGTACACGTTTTCTTCATTGTTATTAAAATGTTGAATTAATTATTAATATACTAGTGATTACCCGGCATACGTTGCAATGCCACGTCTCGCATAACAAACTGCGTACACAAACAATAATTTTTATTATTATGCCTATGTTATTCCCACAAGTGTAAACAATAAGTTGACAAAGTTTTATTGCAATCGGATGAACAGTATAGTAGTACGTACAAACAAACATTGACTCTTATATATTAGTAGTAATTCACCTACTAAAAATATTGTTTATGTTTCCTTGAATTTTAAATGTTTTTCTAACTGGTTTTTATACAAAATTCATATGATATTTTTGACTTTTTAAACAAACATATATTGAATAAAAAACCCTGCAGGTTATGACAATTTTGTTATAAAATATATTTAATTAACGTATGACCGATGTTGTCATTGTTTGGAACTATTGTAAAATTAGTTAAATATATAAAAACATATAAATGTTTAATTATAATCTTTTGATTATTGGAATAATTTGAAGGAAATGTGTGACATATGGAAAAAAATTAGCAGTAGGTGTTTGATCTAATTGTAAGGTTGTGTTATAAATTTGGATACAAATACAATAAATCAAAACAAAGACATTCAATTGCAATTAATTCTTAAAAGCACAAAATTAATTCTATGTAATGACCTGTTTTGTGAGTGTTTTTAGTCTTATACTATGACAAGTAGAAGAACAAAGTGAGCCCACTATGAAATGAACTTATAGATGCAAAATAGAAACAATAAAATAAACGCGATGACGCTGATGTTTGTTCGTCATAAAATAAGAGTCCTTTGAATGTCATCGGAATGATGCGACGATGACCTTATCGGTTAAGGCGAGCAAGAAATGACAGTCTATCAAATGCATTTTGATTAAAACATCTTTCAATTGTCATGCTCGAGTATTGTAAACCAGAAGAAAGAATCGTCGCAACTGTCAAAATGATATCATCCCGTTTCGGAATCTGGGAATTGGCCAAAAGTCACAAACAACGTGAATATTTAAATAAGGGCGCGCGCCGCGTGTGCGTGCGGTGTGAGAGTGTGCGTGAACACACGGGCGAAGGGGGTCGTATGAGGGGCGGGTGTGGGCGAGAGGCGAGTGGGGGCCCAGGAGTCAGGGGGCAGCGCACCTCTTCGTGCTCGTCCTTGTTCTCGACAACGTTGGTCTGCAGCAGGCGCGCCGCGGGCCGCACCTCCATGTCTCGCCGCTGGCCGCAGCTACGAGGGCCGCGTGCCGCCCATGCCCATGCCCGCCACCGCCAGGCGGCCCGCGAACATATGTCGCCAGACCGCCCGACCGCTGGGGAAAGACGCCGGATTCGCGAACACCACCCAAACAACTCAATTATTTAAATATAAGTAATTGCTTTCACTTTTCGAATCAATCGCAAACCAAAAAATAGCATATCAAACAATCATAAAATTATATTCACTTTTAATACGCGCAAACATTTCGATTTACAAAAAATACACGCACAATTATATAAAAATTTAAACTTTATCTCTATTTGTAATTACAATGATATATTTTATGACAATAAACTCGTTAATCATTCGTTAAAATAAAAAATTGACATAAAGAGAATTAAACAATTAGATTCAAAATTTAATCATATTCTTATCTTGCTTTTTTTTAAACTAAATATTCAATAATATCGTGGGATAATATATTTTACAGTGACAAGCTACACTGAATGATAAAACAATTTAATCGTATAAAAGTTTATAGTTATCTTGAAAAATATTATTAAGATGCTGTCGATTAGTATTATTTTTTAAATTAACCATGTCAAAAACAAGAAGATTGAATGTAAAGGCATACTTACAATGCTTAATGCATGCAAAAAATGATTAGATTATTTTGAGATCAATCAAATATATTGAATTTATAACGGATTTACCTAATAATTTTTAAAAATTCAAATATCATATTGGGGTTGATTCAATTTAGCTTGAAATGTATATGGTTTTTTATGAGTGATTTAGTATTGTGAAAAATCCATTGAATAGATTTAAAATATATTTAATTTTTTTAAAGGTAACTACTTTCGAATAAAAAAAAGCGCTCGCGAATCCCGGGTTGCCGTTTCTGCAGGTTCACGAACGTCGTCGGCGTCGACCGCTGGCGGTCTCCTTCGATAGTCTTGAGTTATTCGGAGGAGTCCACTTTGGCCGCTAGTGCTCAGAATTGTGCCTTTTGGAATACGGAAGAAAGACCTCGGTTTGTTTCTATATAATCGTTGCGCAAAACAAAACTTTAGACGGGAGCGCTCGGTGAACGTCACTCCCGCCGAAAGTCGCCAGACCTGCTAACTTTGCCATTTCATAATCTTTCGTCGTGGCCGTCGTATCGCTTTGAAAATATTAAGTCGTTAGCAATTATTTTTCTCCCGATCTGAACTCTCCATTTCGATCTCGCCACAAAAGTCATCCTTCGGCTTCCGCACTCGGCCCAGCGGTACACTTGGACCGTCTCTCATGCGAAGTCTTTTTACAGACATGGACATTGACGCAGAACAGCACGAAAGGGACAAGAGCAAGAGGGGAGATAGGCCTTCTCGTTTTTCTGACGTCAAGCAGGAACGCTCCAGGGATAGAAAGACAAAAGAGAATAGAATATACGTTTCGAATGTTCCATACAACTACAAATGGAGCGACGTCAAAGGTCTCTTCAGAGAACACGTGAGTTCCACTCTGAACAATTCCTCTTGAACTCCCCCTCTTTGTTGCGCTCACGAACTTCATCATTTACAGGTGGGGGACGTCGCATTCGTTGAACTCTTCTATGATGAAAACGAGAAATCCCGTGGATGTGGAATCGTAGAGTTCTCTAATGCGGAATCTGTAAAAAAGGCTATGGAGGTCATGCACAGATTTGCAATTCAAGGGAGAAAACTTGTTATCAAAGAAGATTATGGTGCGCTCTTTGCCCGGTCATCTTTATAGCTATGTGGCTATTTTCGCCCTCTCATTATTTATTTCGATTTTTAGGAAATGATCGAGACAAATTTGGACATGTGATCAAAGGGAACAACAGGGAGGGTCACGATTCTAGGTTTGTTTCTATCCACTTTCTACTATGTAAACCGCTTTCTAACCAGCACAAAAATTGGTTTTTGTTTTAATGATCAGCCGCTTTATTGACAACGAAAAAGTTGACATTTCTGTAAATTAGGTTAAAATTTATTATTTCATTTGCCATAAATTATAATTGCCAAATTCTGAATCAAAATTGATTGTTTTGAAAAGTTCTCACGATCTTCATTATGATATAACTAATACTTCAACACTATTAGTTATTTAATCTTGAAAAAATTGGATGTGACGGCAATCAAATATTACAGGAAGAAATATGTCCAATTTAATATTTTGTGCCTTACGTGATACAATTTTGTGATGTGAAGACATTCAATATCATTAACTATAAATGATTTCTCCAGACCAAAATCTGCACCAAACTTTATTGGGATGTATTTGCTGCTGTTTTATCTCGTGTTGATTGGTATTATTCAAAATTCTACAATTTTGCTTGTTCACACATCCATTGGTCAAATTGGACCTCGTCGCAAAAGATCATGTATACAGTGATTTTAAGCATTTAAAAAAACATCACAAAACTCACTATCCTAATTGCACAAAAATATTGACCAATAAATTGAAAACATTTTAATAGTGGCATAAAATATGATTATAGAAGAAAAATTATCCATGTGCACTGATATGTTTTCTTTATTGACTGCCACTGAACAAATACAGCACATTAATACTGATAAAGGCTGGTTTCAATGCTTTCCCGTATAAAATAGTATTTTAATTCAGCAATAAATTTTCTAACATTCTGTTTAGTTACTTCCTTGGATATAAAAAAATATAATAATTCTTTTTGGTTTTACTGCAATTCGTTTAATAGTATTTTCCTGCGTCTTTACTTTTATAGTAACGGTTTTGTCATAGTAGCAACATTAGTCATTAACCCTATTGGACCGGAAATCGTGAGACAGATACGAATGTCTTGCGTCTCATATACTCTGCATCTCAATATGTTTTTTATTCTTTTTATAGAAACTCATAAATGTTCATACTTACTATTCAATATTTTTTTTAATTCTAAATAATCTTTTAACTGTCATAAAATTTAGGTATAATTAACTGAAATCGATATCGTCGGATAAGCTATTAAGCTCTTTCGACAAAGATAAGACGACTTTTGTTCGTGTTGTCTTAGGAACAGGCGTTTGTTTTGATAATTAAGATACTCGCATCATTCTTATCGTTGAGCAATTTTGTTATTCCCGCTTGACTGTTCTAGAGTGGCGTCATTAGTCGAGTATCACCACTCCTTTGCAAGAATTTACTCCTTCAGAAGTAAACTGGCAGGCTTGCACGGTAACCCTGTCCCTTTTGTAACACCTTAATAGGTAAAAATAGTTAAACAACAGAAAGCAGATGCCATACAAGTTGAACATTAAGAAATATTCCGAAGAAATGAACAGTGTTATGGTTCATTTATTGAGCTTGGTTCATTATCAAGTTTGTTACATGCTGCGGCAGAGCTGACATAAAAGTAGATTTACATTAGAGCGTAGCATGTCTGCTCTCCAGTTCGAAAGGGTTAAAAATTTATCAGCATTTTGGAAAGCTGTAATTTTGAAGCCATATTATTTTTTATACAGCTCACTAAAGGATGAAAAATAATATTTTTAAATAGTCGAGTTATAAGGTGCTTCCCATGGCTGCGTCGCGTCTATTCTGTCGGTTGATCCATTTGCCGTGTATAAGTAAAGCTCTGCGAGCCAACAACTACTTTCAATTCGTTTATCAGCACTACATGTGCTGAATTTCCTTCATTGAATAAGGCAACTGCTAAAAATGTCGCAACCTCAATTACTTTAAAGCCAGAATTAAAGTCGTAATATGTACTGAGCTTTTTCATCAAAGCGTCTGTCAATTTTCCCTTTCTGCCCAGATTTTTAGTCTTCTTGATGTTTCGAAGCCGAGTTTCCATTCTTTTCTGAACATAGCCTATGCATTCACTCTTGAAAACTGTAAGAATTTAAATTAACAACTGCTGTGAATGTTTTTGAATCTCCATCGCCGATATTATTCACACCATATAATTCCTACGATCTCAAGAACATAGTTTTTACAGATTCTACTTCCATGCTTCCCGCAGAGCCTTCGTGTGTTTTTGTGCAACTTGTTTCGTCATGATCCTCTTTCCATGCTAGATACTCTTCTGAATTTTGTGGTTTGTTCTTCCAAAATGTGCATGATTGGCAGTAACTACTCCGTACAACCAGATCGATGATTTTACCGGAGTAATATCCTATAAGACTTGTAACGCCAAATAGAGATTTGAATCCTTGTTTTTTCCAAGTTCACCAGATACTTTAAAATTCAGACTAAGTCTCGGATTTCTCGTTCTTTCTCTTTTCTTCTTCAATAGCTTTCTTACAGCAGAATTCATACACTTGTCCTTGTCTACCAACACCTAAGAGTCGCATGATAAACACAATCCTATGATTTATCTCAAATCCAGTGTTAATTAATGGAACTGAATTAATTTGTCTCGATCCACACTTGCAATTGACGAGCTTGAAACCAAGGCCATGTATTCCAGTTTCTTGAAATTTCACATCCTGCTTGCAATTTCGACAAATAGGAATGTCTGACAAATCTGTGAACATGGTGTTTATTGAAGCGAGATGACGAGAAATAGATGTGAAACTAACACCTAACTCACCAACAAGTTTTTGCACAAATCGATTCTTCTCTAAAAGCGCTGTTGATATTTTTACCTGCTTTTGTAGCTTTGTATCCCAATTTAAACTCATACAATGAAGCAAGCGGAAATCTTTTGTTGATGACATCCTGTTAAGTCATAGAAAACAATAAAAATAGCATTGATGATTTCGTATTTGAAGACAATTTCAAATAGTCGAACTTGTAAAATATTATTTTTCTCAATCACATTTGATCTTTAACCATGTGGTGTATAAGATGTAATATAAGAAAACCCTGCTTATTGTGATTAATTTAACATTCATATATGCTTTGGTTTTATAGCAATTTTTTTTAAATTCTAGGATAAACAGAGGACCTCCTCAAGGACCAGACATGGGTCCCGGTCCAGAACACTTCAATACTTTCGGCCTGAGCGCTCAATTTTTAGAATCAATTGGTGTCAATGGACCTCTTTTTAACAGAATATTCGTCGCTAATGTAAGTTATCAATAGTAAAGCAAAATGATAATATGAATTTATTATGTTTAAAATAAATTATTGTATTAACAAAAATATTAATTTTTAATCAAGTTGGACTATAAAGTTGATAAAGCAAAGCTGAAAGAAGTGTTTAAAATGGCAGGCAAAGTAAGGAATGTCGATTTGAGCATGGACAAGGAAGGAAATAGCAGAGGATTTGCCGTCATAGAATACGATCATCCCGTCGAGGCCGTCCAAGTAAAATTGATGCATTGTTTATGTTATCCATTTTTTAAAATTGTAAATTGCATTTAAAAGAATATGTATTTTTTCATAGGCCATATCTCTATTTGATCGCCAATTTCTATTTGACCGTAAACTCACAGTGAGAATGGATCGTGCTACTGCGGAAAAGTCTGAAGTGCGCCTTCCCGAAGGACTTAAAGGAATAGGTATTGGCCTGGGTCCGAATGGGGAACCTCTCCATGATGTGGCTAGAAACATACAACAAAATACATTGGGCGGCCTTGGTGGACAGGCCTCCGGAATTGGAGCTGGAATTTTAGGCGCAGTACCGTCTGCAGCTATGGCATTAAACAGCATCAATGCCGGTCTTGGTAATTCAGCTATCGGCGCAACCTCTTTGGGTAACAATTTGGGCCTTCAAGCGCTCGGATTATCAGGACTCGGATCCATACAAAATCAACTTTTGCAACAGGTAATTAAAAATTTTAATGTTAAGCTGATAATTTGTTTTAATTCCACACATAGTGTTTTTATTTGTAAATACATTATTCTTATATATTTTTTATAGGGATTAGGTAATAACAATCTCGGAGTGGGGAGCACAAGTGGTCTAACTGGATCTGGAATGAACAATAACATGCAAGATATGGGAAACCCTCCAAATGGTATAAATCCAATGATTTAAATATTTTTTATGACGTTTACGGAACATGAAAAATGTGATTTCCCATATAAATCCTATGAAAAAAATCTAGGTCTGGTCAAACCCATTTCATTGGCTTTAGGTGTATAAATAGAAATATCCGTTTTTCTCAAAACACAAGGATCCCAATTTTAATTTTTTTTTTTAAATTTTGTAAAACTTAAATTAATATATAGTCAGGGAGATTTGGTTTGATTTGGATTTTGCAGTTAAATTTATATTTTTTTTATGTAGGAATGATGGGAAATGGAAATATGGGTGGTGGCTATCGTTCAGGAATGTCGCAAAACTCATCAAACTATCCCAATCAACAATCCGGAATGAATCGACCAATGGGAGGTGGTGGAAACCACTATGGAAGCCAACCACTTATGGATATGGGACGCATTTCTCCACCAAATATGTATGGACAATGTGGTCGAGACAATGATATGCAAGGCAATAATAAGAAACCTATGGATGCAGTCCATGTTGGCAATGTAAATAAGTTTTTTTTTTTAATAATCTAAAAATGATTATAAAATTCATGCGTTTCACAAGATGTATTTTTAATTTTATGATAGCTTCCGATGAATATGTCTTGGCAGCAGATCCGTGATAAATTCAGCGAGGCAGGAGATATCAAATATGGCGATAAAATGAAAGGGGGTGCTATCTTGCGCTTCCAAAATGAATGGGGAGCAGATAGAGCTATAAGTATCCTTTGAAAATGTATTTAAATGTAATGTTTAGTAATGAGAAATTGCATGAAAGGCACAACAAGCAGCCTTGCGAAAATAGAAGGAAAGGATTGCCATGCAAGCATGTCAATTTTCCGATTTTCTTTCCATTTCATCTTCGTCATCATTCCATTTCAAACAATAGCTGCATTCATCATCTTTTTCACTAAAAGCTTGGAACCGTTGCTACACTAAGGTATTTGAATTCTTGCAATATTAGGCATTACAAAGCTTACCAGATACTCGCTTTATTTAAAAATACAATAATTATTAATGTGTGTATTTTTAACATAAATATGTGTAATGTGAAACGGCCTTCGGAAAAGTCCACCAAAGGCCGAACACTCGGCAAATGCATAACAAATCGACGGTTGTAGTGGTTTAATTAACTTATTAACCACCAGACCAATATGCGCTAACATAGTGCATATGTTAAACGTTTCACATAACAAATTGCATGTACAACAATATTTTTATTATGCCTATGTTATTTCCACAAGTGTAAACAATAAGTCGACAAAGTTTAATTGCAATCGGATGAACGGTATAGCAGCGCATTAAATACGAACAAAGATAATTAAAGACAATACAAAATAATTACTGGAAATATGCCCGATACTGCGCTATTATTAATTCATATGATCATAGTTGCTATTTTAAACCCATGTATTTCCTTACATCACATTTGACAGAATTATTCGATAGGACCAACGTCGACGGGAGAATCATCCAAGTGCGCTACTATTAATGGATTACGTACGCTGTATTGGAAGTGATTTCTTTAATTTGGTTATTTTTGTTTATTGATTAACATTAAAATAAGGCGAATATAAAGGTGTTTACTTTTATATTTTAATACGGTCACTCTTCATGGTGCATGTTTACTCTTGACTATTGGTCTAATGAAAAATGTGTTCTTAAAAATTATCACCTATGTAATAAGTAACTGAATTGACGTATTTTATTTTTTTTAGTTTTTTAATGTTAATGTAAATATTTTTACATTTTTATCATGTGGAAATTTTTAAAAATCTAAAAACGGACATTGAAATTAACGCATTCGTTTCGGAGAAGTTTTTTTTTTTTAGAATGATTTTGTTCTCATTTATAAATATATATTTTATTGTGCGTACGAGTTGTACCTTTTAAATTTTTGACGTGATATACATATCTTAAAATTAACGAATTTCGAATAGAACATTGATTTGTTGGTGTTTAAGTTTCGTGCCCCCTGTGTGATGTTATATTCAGATTTAGGTAAAATTTGTTAGGGTTCCTAAATTATAAAAGCGAATGTAAAAGCATGGTCTTCATATCAGGCTGTCTTTATTTTATTCGACCGTTTGACCGTGCTCAACGTTTGTATCTAGATTTAACCTGATTATAATAAAGCCTTCGGTTAGATTTTAATTGTAATGTGTCGGTCAATTGAGATTAAAAAATAAATCTATTACTGTATAGATCGGATGTAGCATCATAACAACATAATAGAATTAGTAACAAATTTCAATTAAATGTTTATTAATGGAATCATATTTTATAAAAAGAACTATAAACACATTGTTTGAATGCAAAGTTTTTACACAGTACATAACATATTTTTGGCATGTATGTTTCGTTCGGTGGAAAAATGTGCTATGAAGAGAAGATGATTTATATTTTAATACTAAACTGAAAAACTATAAATGTTTTTTGCTTTTTATGCGAATTGTGTTGGTTATGCAGGCATTCCTATTGTTATTTGAAAATTATTTTTTATGTCCATTTTCTAAATTATTTTAATGTCGAAATATTTGCTTGTATATCTCCTAAATTATGATGGATTATCATTTTGCAAAATTATAACTCCGACATCATCGGTCGGCATTGTCTGCATTATGATCATAATATTGCAGAAGTACAAAGGCGCTGAAGATTAATTGAAAGGAATTAATTAAAAAATTTATTAATTATTATTTTTTATCAATAAATTAATTGTAATCAAATATTAGTTTTTTTTTAGGTGAATTTATTTTATTATATATCTATGTCTGAGTGATGTGTGAAGTTTCATTTTAAATTCACAATAGTGGTGGAATATTATACATTTCTTGTATTTATACGAAATAAATTTAAAAAAATCTGTGCGAATACATACGCGTATGTATTCATAAATTTTGATATCAGAGTGTTTCTATTTGTGTAACATTAAATTTAATAGAAATGTCTGCAGTATTTTTCTATGATCAGAAGTGATATTTTAAGAATGAAAATCGTTGTTCTATTCTAGCTTGAAATTGAAGAATGATTTAGTATTATTAATAGAAATTTTATATAGAGATAAATCTTTACATTACGGTTGATTGTAATGTAACATTGTTTTTTTTATCATTTTTTTACATTGTTAATTATAATGGTTTTTTTATAACATAGCAATAATAAAAAACCACAGCAATATGTACATTATTTTGATTATGTATAGCTAAATTACATTAACAACATCTCAATTTTAATCTAGCTCACATTTTAAATGGTCCAAATTCTACTCTCAGTACAATCAATTACCTAACAGAATTATAGTCCCCCGCTATATAAATGTTTCATATTTAAAATGGTAGTACTCCATATGAATGTGGCAAAATATGCATTTGATTATGGATAACATAGATTTATTACTATTGAGTGTTAAGTTTCTCATATGATACATTTTTTTATCAATAAATGATTCCAACAATTTTATATTTCTTTCATTAAAAAAATATATATAGCAGAACCTCAGTAATCCGGCACCCGCTGTAGTCCGACATCCCAGGTATCCAACAAAGCATTAAAAAAAAATGCAACACGTATGAGATTCCAGAATTCCAAGAACAATGGAACGGATGCTTGCTCCCAAGTGTTTCTAGGTAATAGCAACAGCTGGGACCGATTGATTCATAGAAAATTTCAAAAGGAGTAAATGAAAGATCAATGTTTTGTAAATACAAAATCAGTTTGTCTCCTAACTTGGAACTAGTTCGTGCTGTTCTTGTGTCTGTTCTCTAACGGATTTTAATATTAAAATTTTCAGTAATCTCATTAAAAAAAAGGAGTATCGTTTTGTTATATATATTTTATCATTATTGTAGTCCATAATGGAAAAAAGTCAATCGGAAGTACGGAAACATTACACAAAAAAGGAGATAGCCCAATCCACCCACTGTTCAAAACAAATCACATGCAAAGGGTTAAACACAACTGGACTAGCGAGACATCTTGAAAGGGTACATCGGATTTTTTTAATAAAAACACCAAAGAAGACATCACCGATGCGGAATGTTCAAGCAGTGCGAAAAGGATTAAAATATTACAACCACCAATAATAAATTTTGTAAAGAGGAAAACGCTTTCAGAAATTGTTGCCCGGCTAGCTGTGCTGAATGGTTTTTCCGTAAGAGGGATTACGAATAATGATTCTATTTGTGAATGTGGATAAAAGGGTTTTCATTACAAAAAAATCAATCCGATATGAGATTGATCTCAAAATTTTACAAAGAAAAAATCAGTGAAGTAATTTCCAATATAAAAGGCTTAAAGAAGTGAATGCTCGCTTTAACCTGATAATGGATGAGTGGACGAGCATAAAAAATAGGAGATAATTTAATATTATAGTACATTCTGAAAACACTATATTTAATCTAGGATTTGTTTACATTTCTGGAAAATGTGATTCTTTTGAAATTTGTAAAATTGTTGAAGGTCGGTTGAGTAAATTTGGAATTGTTTTTGATGTGATGAAAAAGTTTGGACGTGAAAGTCTCGTCGTCAATGAACTTTGCATAAATCATGCTATACATTTAGTTGTAATTGAAACATTGTACCAGCTTAAACTTTTTATATTATTTTGAACAATCCGGATAATCGAGGTTCTACTGTATTTGAAAGTATATATTTATATTTTTGGACGGTAATTGGAACATTGGTTATGAAAAGCATTCGTATATAACTCTCTTTGATAAAATCAAAAGTGTTCACATTAAGTTCTCAAATTGAGAAACAGTTCATTGCCGATATAAAATGATAACCTCCGCCTAATTAAATAAATATCAACGACTGACATTACTTAGTTAAATCAATGTATAATATATTTCTTGCCTTTATGAATCAATTATCTTAAATTGGAATTAATCTATCATGGATTATTAATTGTGAATTTTAAATTCAATACAAATATTTGCATAAAATACTGGATGTATGAAAAAAAATTGTAGTACAAACGATAGATTGAACGATTTACTTGTCAAATAAATAATTATTTTTGTAGCGCGATTTAAATAATTTATTTGGCAGTTGACATTTCATCCAATTATTGAATGGACTTGGTTATCGATCAAACAAATTAAATAACAACCGCAGTAAGAAATAAAAAAATATACAAAATGAAATTCCAAATTTCTTTTAAAAAATATTTTATTATGCTAAAATAATTACAAAATAAATTTATTATTGTGTTAAAATTATTTTTATTTGGAGCAAATCATAACCGATTATGCGCATATTACTTTTTTCGCAATGGCAACAGTTCCCGGCGAATGCCTGGTTTGCATTGTATGTTTTTGCAGATAACATTTACAACGCAGTCTTCCTGAGTGTTCTTATATTGCATTCGGTCCGTTCGCATCACCGGAGGTATTTATTGATAGTATTTTGAATTGTAAATGTGGGTTTTGGATTAACTTAAATCGCTTGATGTCCATCATACGCTATGCGAAATACTCAACGAATTTATATCTACAATCTTGCATGACTAATTTAATCTGATTTGCAAAATCTCCATTTAATAATCGTTGTTGATATTGTAATTATCTATGTTGGTATTATCGGATTCAACATATACACGCTTTATGGTTAAGATGTCTTGTTTTCGTGGTGTTTCAGAGTTACTGCTTCAAATGGACACTAGCAATGAACAGCGTGAACGAGATAAAAGTCGAAGAGGCGATAGGCCCTCTCGATTTTCGGATGGTATCAAAGATCGATCCAGAGAAAGAAGAGTTAGAGAAAATCGTATTTACATTACTAACATTCCATATGAGTATAGATGGACTGACGTCAAGGATTTATTTAAAAAACATGTAAGTTATTTTTAATATCAGCCGCTTTTATGTATTGATAATATAAAAAAAGAAAAAAATTGTAATGCAACGCTTATTATGACAGTAGCAGTTTTTGCATGGTTAATCCTTTGAAGCGTAGATTAACCGTATAATTTGTGTTGAACTGTTTTGTGCCTACTTAGTATGTCATTGGGAGTAATTTATGTTTTGCATGCTGCACACATTATGCTTCCCTGATATGTTAAGAATCTATAAAATGTATTCTAATTTCCATTTAATTTCTAAGCCATATGGAAATATACATTTAAATAATTGTGCTAAAATTGAGGATGGGTTATCTTTGTATAAAAAGTTGCAACAAACTTTCATATAATGTGATTTTTATAAAATCGTTACGAGTTTTTTACTACTAAAAATTACTTTTCTGGTCAAGCTTCTGTGTAAAAAGTGAAGAAAACGGGAATTAGATCTGCAATGGATTCTATTTTTACATATACAATAAGACAGTGGTTCTTAAACTTATGTAGTCCGCGGACCCCCTCTTGAATAAAATTTCCTTTGCGAACACCTTGAATAAAATTTTCTTTGCTGACCCGATATGCACAGTTTCCTATTGTTCAATTTAGTTGCATTCAAGCGTATATCCCGTATAATATGTATTTGTATTACATGACGTTTTTGTGGAACCATATAACTGTTATACGAGGGCGAGGTGAATATCAATGATAAATTAACCCTATTGGACCGGAAATTGTGAGATAGACGCGTGTCTTGCGTCTCATCATACATTTGTGCATCGATGGTGAAGTCATGCCATAAAGGTACCCTTACACGTTTAAATATTTTCAATGAATTTTTAATTATTTAGCCTTAGAGAAAAATACATACCCGATGTCTACGTACGAAGCTATTGCGTGGAGGGCTAACACTCGGCGGATGCCAATTAAATGATATAAATTGTTTAATGTAACAATAGAGATTGGAATGCGGCTGTGGCCAATTCATGGAACCAGGATACCTGGAGGGTTGATGGGCCTAGCACCGTAACGTCTGAGGGATATGGAGTTAAAAGGACGTCCGTCCCAGGATGAGCACTTTCATGCCAGATCTCGTGGGTGTATATCGACATTTATTTTGGATTGGTGACTTTGAACTCATTTATTTTACCAGTAAACTTTTTAGTCAGTTAAACATGTCTGGTGAAAGTGAAATAAAAAGAATTTCACTTTGAATATGAAATTCTTCATCTTCGATGTCACTGATACCGCCTATCACCAATTCCTGCTCTGAATTGTAAATATCACATTCGGAAATAATAACATAATCCTTATCGTTATTAATGCTGAAAACTTCCATGTGATCTTCACCCATCTCTTTTATTAAGCCTTCTAAGATATTCTTCCCTAGACCTACTTATTGACAAGAGAAAAAAGTGTTTGGACAAAGTAGTTCGGAGTAAAGGATCACATCAATTAAGAAAATGATATTCAAAGAGATTAATATTTTAGCTATTTCTAAGGGTATTGAAGGTGTTGCTGTAGATGTTGTTAAAACTTTGCTTAAAATTGCTGATATTGTTAGAAGAAAATGACGAAGATTATCTATATTTAGCCACAACTTTTACGTAATTACACAAGTGATTAATTAATATTTCCTCTGATTAATGATGATCGAAATGTGCTTCAAATGATTTTATAAGTTTAGGCAATAATCACGCATCAATTAAATATATATTAATCCTCGCTTTAAACAGAATTAATTTCATAGAATATGAATAGACTGCTGAGGAAAATTGACCGGTTTGCTTACATATGAAATATGTGAAGAAATAACATCACATGATATTTCTCAATTATTTGCACAGCATTTAGCATTTCAATGTGTACATGTTTTTATAAAGATGTCATTATAGTCCCTAATTAAAAAAAAAATCACAAAATGGCGACTGTTCAAAAAAAGTCATTTTTTGGCCTTATTTTGTCACAGTTTTAATTTTTTTTTTAATATTAAAAAAATTAATTTTAACATAAATGTAGTAGGGATAATAGAGGGTTATATAGAAAAGATTCGTACCCAGTTTGAATCAAGTTAATTAAAATTTGAGATATGATGTCAACTGTGTTGAAAAAGTAGTTTAAAAGTCGAAACATTGGAAAAATGCCAAAAAAACGAAATAAATTTTTTCAAAAATCTTTTCAGTTAGTGTTGATGATTTATTTCTTATTTTATCAAAAATATCTTGATACATTATTTTTATGAAATTAAAAAAAAAGCAAAAATTGTTTAAAAAAAAAAATCGCATAACTTCGAAATTGCACAAAAAAAGTCGCACAAAAAGAGGTTTGAGTGTACTTAACTGGTACTGTAGATGAAAAACTGCCGATTAAAGATATAAGAAATGATAGAATTAAATGATTTGTTTAAAACGATACCTATTTTGGATATTTGAATATCTATTGCTTATTATCAGATTTTAGTCTCGTTGATCAATATCCCTTTGCAATTCAAAATCTTTATCGAATCTATCTTAAATTTATTTTTAACATTATGCTCTTTCTTATTAAATGATTTCCAATGTATTTCTATAGCTTTTGTAGCAAGCAATGTATTTTTGACCTTTTAAGGCCAAGGTTGTGACAAGTAAAATACTTGTCACTCTTGATAAAATCTAAAAAAAATACAAATTATTTTAATTTCCATAAATTTATGAATATTTTAATCCAAACTCGAGTTGCTGCTATTGAACATTATGGAATGACATTTGTTGAATGAAACTATTTGTTGAGTTTTATCAATTCATAATCAGTCAGGCGTGTTTTTTTTAATATGCATCATAATGTGTTTTGTGCTTGTTATAAAATTTTGCGTGCAAACGGCATACTCAGGAAATATCAGAAGTGGACACTTTTTTTTAATGGAAATAATTGAATACAGTAGAACCTTTATTATCCAGACCAATTGGAGATGAAAGTAATCCATTTGTATCATAGTTTAACCACTAGGTTACATCTTCGTCGTATACAGCACATTTTGAAATCTGTGCTATTGCTTCGGCATTGTCTCCTATATCAGGTTCTACTGCATTACAGGAACTTATTAAAGGTCTTTTCAAAATTTTGTTTCATGATTTTTTCAAAGTTGACACATCTAAAGAATTCCAATTATCTGCTTGGAATCCTTTACATTTATTTTCTCGTGGAAGCTGATAACTATTTCTTCATTATTTTCGTCTGCTAGCAATAATCATCTATCAATTAGCAATCATCGAAACGCAGACACTGACTGACCAGGTATATCCTGAAGTGTAGGAAAAAATGGAAATCACTGGGAGTAAAGTCTGAGCTGCAAAAGTGTTAATGCTGACTCCATAAGCTTTGTTTTTTGTTGTGATGTCAGTTGTTTTACCATCCACCTGACACACAATTTTCTGAACAATAGGTGCTCTGTGATAATTTTGTGCGATAAAGAGATGAAAATGACTGCTGAGTTCTGTAATTGTGAAGTTACAATCGTTCATATTGCATTCCTGCACTCCACAGGTGATAATCAATCCTATTGCGCTTATCATCTACACTTTGTCGATCGGCTGATAATTGTCTGCCATCATCTGCTGTCTCATGACTTTAGACCCATAAACCCAAAATGTTTAGTCACCTTGTGCAATATAAAGTTTGCTAGCTGTGGGATGAGTGGGAATCTTACTGCCGGACGTGCTGCGTATATTAAAAAAAAACTGCTATTTTGGGAGATCTAAATATCAGTCTTATCCATCTCCTAAAAATAAGAGAGGCATAGTTGGTAGATGCAGATCTCACTGTAATGTTATCAGATGAGAAGACGCAGCATTTCAGAACAACCGTACTTTTACGAATTAGCACTTCAAGTTAGGGTATGTGCCTATACAGGAATATGGAGAAAATATTGCAGCTCCTGGATAGCTCTATAACAGCAGTTATTAAACTTATGTAGTTCGTGGACCCCGTCTTGAGCAAAATTTCTTTCGCAGACCCCCTTTTGAGCAATTTTTTTTTGTGAACCCCATTCCAACCCTTGTGACTTAATGTGATCAATTTCTTGGTGAAAATAGATCTTTTTATAATTTTTTTTGTAAATAATTCCACGAAAATATCTTGTTCAAGTATAGATAAATGTTTTTTATATCTTCGCGGATTCCCGGTAATGAGCAGTGGTTCTTAAACACGGGACCCCTGTTTAAGAACTGCTGCTCTATCATGATTGTTATATTGCACCCGAAGTTGTTGCATGCAGCTCTGATGGAAGTGTTTCATTGACCTTAAAATTATAATTTTAAAATGTTTTGAGAATATGAAAGCTTTCTTGTATTTTCTTTCATTCCAATTTCTTGATTTTTTTAAGATGTTAGTGCATTATTATGTAACATTTTTTTACATTATGATTAGTAAGAGTAGATTATTTAAATATTGGTATTATTTTAATTTGTAGGTTGGCGACGTTGGTTTTGTTGAACTTTTTAATGATGAAAATGGCAGGCCACGCGGGTGTGGGATAGTGGAGTTTTCAAATCCAGAATCTGTTAAAAAAGCAATGGAAGTTATGCACAGACACTCCCTCGGTGGTAGAAAACTAATCATAAAAGAAGATTTTGGTAATTATTTTAGTGTTTTATTTTCCTATAATTTGTATTACTATTTATGTTATTGTTACGTACGGGGGCCAGAGTTATTAAATGCTTATGTTTCAAAATAGACGAGTACTAAGAGTTCCATTCCATATCAAGTCTTTCTCATAAACTTCTAGATGTCAACTGTTGATCATATCTTTCGATGCATCTACCCTTGTTTGCTCCCAAGACCCTTTTTTTATACTATAGCTTAGTTTATTGATCTAAGATAAACGACAGCAGACGATCTGCCAAGTTGTATATTCTTGGAGGCCGAAATCCTGTGTTATTAAATTTTTTGTTGCACTTCTAGGAAACGAGCGTGACAAATTGGGATATGTTATTAAAGGCAACAGGGATGACATAGACCGTCCTAATAATGCAAGGTAGCTTTTATACGTCAATATTTTTAAGTTGATAATAGATGTTTCTAAAACAATAAAAATATATTTATTGAATTTTTAGAAATAATAGAGGAGAAAATTGGGGAGGAACCAGTAACAATCCTCTCGGTGTTGGAATCAATAACGGTGACCGTTTCAACACTTATGGTCTTAGCACTCAATTTTTGGACTCTATAGGTATCCAAGGCCCACTTCTGAACAAAGTCTTCGTTGCAAATGTAAATATGAAATCACAAGAATTATTACTATTACTGAAACAAAATTAACATGATAAATATTACAAAAATGTATTTATATGTTTAGCTGGATTACAAAGTGGACAAGGCGAAGCTCAAAGAAGTTTTTAAAATGGCCGGCAAAGTTAAATTCATCGATTTAAGCACTGACAAAGAGGGAAACAGCAGAGGTTTTGCTGTAATTGAATATGATCATCCAGTAGAGGCTGTTCAGGTATGAGATTATATAAATGAAGAATATATAATAGTTATAAATAAGTTCGATAGTAAAAAACATTTTTTATTTTAGGCTATATCAATGTTCGATAAACAAATTTTATTTGAGCGAACTTTGACTGTAAGAATGGACCGCGTTTCATCGGATAAAGCAGAAATCCGTCTTCCCGAAGGGCTTAAATCGATTGGATTGGGTTTGGGCTTACACGGAGAACCGCTCTATGATGTTACTCGACATTTGACGCAGAATACACTCGGAGGAATTGGATTAGGAATATCTGGACAATCAGGAATCGGAGCCGGTATCTTAGGTGCTGTACCATCTGCTGGTCTCGGTATCGGAAATATAAATGGGTCAGGAATTGGTTACTCTGCCACGGGATCATCTTTAGGGGGTAACATAGGGCTTCAAGACCTCGGGCTTAGTAATTTGAATTCTTACCAATCTCAAATTTTGCAACAGGTTCTTTTATATACTTTATTATAAATTATATATAAAGGCAATTAAATATTTAATTTAATAAGAATATTTTTAGGGAATGATGACAAATGATATTGGTCTCGGGAATACTAGCAGACATGGTGGATCGAATTTAGGTATTCCTGGTGGAATGCAAGGCTTAGATTCTACATCCCGAATTCAAAATGGTTTGATTTAATACAATTTTCAGTGTTATTTAATATTAATAAAACGTTACTAATTAATGGATGAAAGCAAAAAAAATTAATCTTGTTTATGTTTTCTATTTTATTTATTTAGGCCTTGGCAATGGAAATATGGGAGGATTTGGAAGATCAGATGGGATGTCCCAGAATTTGTCAAATTTTCCATCACAACTGAATTTATCAAGACCACCAAATAACAATAATCTATTCAGTGGTCAACAAGGAATGAATTCTATGATGCCTTCACCACATAATAATATGTTCGGGAATAATCATCCCAATGATGAATTGCAAGGCAATAACCAGGAAAAAATTTCAGACACTGTTCAAATCAACAATGTAAGCATATTTTTTAAAAAACATCTTTATTTGCTGCAGTAATATCATATGCATTTTGGCTTGCCAAATAATAATATGACTTTCAAAAATAGATTGTTTTTCAAATTGAAAATATTCTCTTGCTTTTTTAATAATATCTACAAAACATGTTACATTTTTTAAAATATTTAATGTATGGTCTTATTTAATGACGATGAAAAATATCCAAATATGCATTTTTATATAAATATGACTAAAATATATTTCAGTTACCATCTTCCATAACATGGCAATTGCTTCGTGAAAAGTTTGGCGAAGCTGGAGAAGTTAAGTTTGCCGATAAAACTGGAAAAAATACAGGACTCATTCGTTTCCAAAATGAATGGAGTGCATCGAGAGCTATTGGTATCCTTTGAAAATATGGTCAATTAAACATAATACAATATGTTTTTGTTTTGATGAACCCAATTGCTTGTTTAACCCTTTGCGGGGACGTATTAAATTTGGACGTGGGTGTCGTAGTCGTCGGAATTAATTTCCATTGAAATAGCAGTGATACATGTTATATGCAAGATTATATCCCATTAAGCCTTTCATCTTTATCTGAGGCCGATGGTCTTCCTGGTTTTGAAGACGCTCCTTCACGAAAATCACCTACAAGTTGTTTGAACAATTTTTGAACAAATATAAAATGTGACATAGGCGTCCTTTTTTATTTTCTAGCTGTCATCTTATATAAGATGTAGCTATTTATTGCACAGATCTCTAATTCCCAGAAAAAAATCTTTCTCCACTATTTGCAAGATTTTCTCATTAAACAATATGAATTTGCTAATTGATCAGCTTTGTTGACGCCTCCCATATTCATATTGTAATTTATAATAACATTCGTTTTGCTAATGTTGATGGTGCCATCTTGTTTCACCCTTCTTTCTATAATTGTTGTGCCTGAGGTATCGTAACTGCTTAGTATGGTGTTTACTCATAACATCGGAAAAAATCGTAATTTTGTTGTGAAACTTTGAAAACATATTCTTGAATAGTTCTACTATTTATATAATAAAAAAAAAGATTTTTCGAATTGTTTAAACTGGTTTCCCCCTTTAATAGAGTTATGATTCGTATGGTTCCTTGTTGTGGTGGCTGAGAGTAGACAAACGACCGCAAAGGGTTAAAAGACTTGTATGAAATTTTTTTTTTATGAAGATTTTAGTTTTAAAATATAATATATTCCTTACATTGCATTAACAGAAATGTTTGACAGAACCCGCATTGATGGAAGGACAATTGACGTTATGTTTTACTAATTTCACAAGGAAGGATCATAAATGAGTTCTTCGCTTTTTTACGTATGTATAACAAATAGAGTACAATCAATGAGTAAAAAGCGAAACACCATTATAATATAATTAATTCATAGGGAATAAGGTTTTAGTTGAGTTTTTACATCGTTGTGCATTTATCCACTTTTGTAAGTCACTAAGTTGCTTAGGAGATTCTGTGTCTACGTATTAGCTAATAATTTTTTTCTGGTCAACATGAATGTTGTGTTTGTCTTACTCAAAGACCAATCTTTACTCTTGGAATTTGTTGTTTTATTAGTTGTATATTGTGTTATTAGATTGTGCTATTTTTCCTCATTACAGGGGATGGATTCCAAAAGCATTATTGACTTTAAAATTAAACTAAGATTTACGTCGTATAGTTATTGATATTCAAAAATTTGATTTTTTTTTAAATTATGACTAGAAAGTTGGTGACTCGTGATGAGATAAAAATATACTTCGTAAAATTGAAATGATTTTGAGTAATACTTAAAATATTTTGCGTTTGTAAAGGAATAACCATCATTGTTCACGTCTAACAATCCTTAATAATAAACAGTTCTCATGTAACATTGGGTTTTATTTTGTCTTGAAAAAGGCACAAATTCAAATTGTCTTTCCCGCTTTTCTCAATCCAACCGTATTCAAGTTGTTTGGAAATGTATCGACATTATGAAAACTTCTTCCGAAGAATGCAGCTTATGGACATCATTTGAAGTCTGCCTTTAATTCGATCTGGCTATATATTGCTTTGTTCTTGGTAAAATTTGTATATTTCGTTTATTGAATCATGAAATTCAGTAGCCATAATATTGCCATATTTTTGTGGTTTGTGGTAGAATTAAATTGATTTCCATTGACTTTCATTTTTGAAGCAATCAGAGAATACTGCAATAGAATGAAGAAAATTAGCCAAAAATGTTATTTTGTGAAGCGCCCGAAGATTGTAGTATTATACTTGGTTTGTCATCTGTTTCTATTGTTGGGTCATAAGATAATGCAACTTTTAGAAGTATATACCTGCTTGTCGTGTATATCATAATTCATCTAGATTGCAAAAGGAACACGAGGCTTTTACGATGAGCATTTTTACATAAGTCGACCAAGAAAATTCATGGATCAACACAACGAAAGCAAGTGGCTGATTAAACGGAAGCCATGCCAACATTAGTAGATTGGATTTTTATGAAAATTTCTTAATCACACTTAAAAAAATAAACTCAGTAGGTTTATTTAGATTCAACATGTATCGAATCTACTTGCTTGAAGAATATCTTGTCCTCTAAGAAATACATCATTGATATTTTTACTTTGGGTACTAAGATTCAGTTGCAGCGTGTTTTATTGATGTTTTCTTGAGATGCAGCATGTCGATTGGGACTCCAATGAGCGTCGTTAGTGTGTTTCATGATTTCTTTATCTGAAGTGTTGTAGCTTGTCTGAGGAATCACTAGATACCTGGTCTGTTTGAGTTCTGCAATCAACTTAATATTTGTTGCTGGTAAGTGTTTCCTTCAATTTGCTTTTGTGGAGATTTCTTGTTAGTTCGATATTAGGTTCAGAATATTGGAGAAAATAAGGAAATTCTGATAGCTTAAAAATGGTGTCATCTTGTTTAGTTTTGGATGTATTCATATTTAATTTAAAAAGCATACGAGGTGTGCTCAAAATGTTCAGTGACTAATTCAATATCGTCTTCAGATTCAAATTTACAATCACATTAAGTCCTAAAAAATCATTCTTCCTCAGTTGAGTTGTTACCATGGATTTGACATTTTCTGAATTAATTCAACATTCTGCGATAATTTTCTCTAAATTCCATTTTTAGTATAACATATTTTTAAATTAAGGGACATTTCTACCTTGTTACTGCAATTAAATTTTCTCTATAAAAATGCCGGAACGACAACAGGCTTCAACCTAATGCAACATTTTCCCGTTGGTATATTAATTTTCAAAATTAATGTCGTAAATGATTTGTTATCAAGAATTCAACTTCATTTTCCAATGTTATACTTTTTTTATTTCAAATATGTGTTGTGTCATGTAAGTGCCGTTAAAGCTAATAGATTGACATGATTATGATTGACATATTTAGAGGAATATAAAATAAATGAAGCCAAACGAAGAATGGAGCTGAGGAATTATGCATTCAGAATGTCAAATTGTATGCAGACTGTTAGGTACATGGATACCGTTTGTATTTTTTAAATTGATTTTTATTGAGTCGTATAACAAATATAAATAAAGCAATTAATTTCAAGTCGATGGTAACAATCCTATTGCACAAAAAAATAATTGTAGACTAAAAACAGTACCTTCCTAGAGTGCATACATACACAAGTCTCCATGTTCATCTTCCAGACGATTGTTACTATATTTACATGAAACGCAATTACTTTTATTTTTAATTCCTTGGAAAGAATTTAAATAGGGCTACTCATTTTTATGGAGAATTTCAACGATCTGCATCCTTTTTTGCACTCTTCTGCTTTATAATTCAAGCCTACAAATGCTTATTTGGGTTAATGTTAGGGATTGTTTCCAGAAAACCATTTTCGAGATGTTGTGTATTTTATAAATACACATTGATGATTCATACTAAATCATGAAGGTTTGGCATGATAATAAAATTTATACACTCACGGAATGCACTCTGTAGTAAGAAAAATTATACTGGGAAAAATAATTCGAAATTCTACGGAATAACCATAAACATATTGGGAATGTGCTCAATTTTGAAAAATAGTTTCAATCAAGCGGGCGTTAACCAAAAGACAGTATAATTAATAACAATATGCTTACTGTACATAAGCATCTGCCGATAAATAATATATTATTAAGCTTCCCGTACGTAATGTGTTAATTGTAAGACATCAAATCCTCTAGTTTACATTTCAATTGTTGTTGCTTATTGTTGACAGTAAGGTCGTGATTGTTTCTTTGAAATATATGCTGACTACCAACTACACTCAAATTTAACATTTTTTCCTTTTGAAATTGGATGCAGGTTTGATTTTGCTTTAATATTTGCACCGATAAGTTCCAAGATAGCGATCAATTTACCGTGCAGTAGGAATGTTATCCTTTCAAGTTCTTGTGATGGTTATATGATTCCTTCATATTTCGCTATTTTTGATTTCATTACCTTTATCTAAAATGAAGGCTGATTAATCATCGGATACGGTAGCACATTTGGAAACCATATTTACACTCATTTTGAGTGAGAAACAAAATAATTTTTACTTCTGCACAATAAGCATAGAAAATTTATATGACAACAAAGAAAGAGTTTATTCTACGTGTTATCAGTGTTGACGTATTAAGGCGATGAAATTTATGCCTAAATTTATTAAATACCAAGAAACATTTGAAATTTGTAATATTAAATATTGCAGTAAACAAGCCATATGCTAAGGTGGTTGTCGTGTAATGATACCAAGAGACGTATAGCAATCAAGATGAAGATTTATTTCATAGACGTTACATTAGTTTGACGTAAAAATTAATAGAGTTTAAAAAGAATATTCGAATTATACTGGCATCAATAATAAATATATTATTCTTAGCACGATTTTACTATCTACAATGACTATAAAGGCGTTTATTATTTTTGTAGATACCCAGTGATACTGTGTAATTGAATCATAGATTGACCATCACCATTTTCCTACATTTATATTAATCTGATGATTGCCACGCCTTCAAAGTAATATTTTAATTCGCATCAATCGCTTACATTTACCGAGATGTGTTTATTTGGATCTCAATGTGATTTTAAATTTTAGGTTCGTCTTGGATAACACGAACTGCATGATGCATCAAACAATAGTTCAAGACAACATTTATGTTATGCTCAATTTTTCAGGCAAAGACGAAATTAAAAATGTTTAATATCTAAGCAATCTTTCTGGAAATGGTTTATTTTTTTACAATTTGTAAATAAAATCTGTATTTTATAAACTCGTTTTATTTATGATTCACAAGATAAGAAAAATGATGATATGAAAAATTGAAATAATTTGAAAACATGTTTATAACAAAAAAATATTGAATATGAGAGATCACGGCCAAAATTGTAAGATATTCAAAGAGATAAACGGGAACTTATTATTAACCCTTATAACTCCTATGGTCACACTTTGTAGCTATTGGTTGGTCAACCTCCTAATTAATGAGAAGAAGAGCAAGGACTACTCTCTACCAATCTTACTTAAGACTAAGTAGTGGAGGAAATTATTTTTTTGAGGTTTTGAAACATCGATTGTAAACTCTTATATTTTATACAAGGAATGTGAAATCAAAGAAAATAGAAAGCCAATAAATCATAAAAAAATTCATTGACGCAACTTATTGGTAACTTTAGCGCTCTTACCAAGTCCAAATTGGGACGATTATCGTCAACTGATCACGATCAACGGTTAGATGGAAATCCTCATTTTATTTATAGTAGATCAGAAATCTTGGAGCTTAAAGAGGATTTTAAACGGAACATTCACAAAGTTATGTCTCATATATGGATAAAGAACCTTTTATATCCAAAGTTATTGAATATCATAGTTTGCTTCAAATATTTTTTCCCCTGATCAATAATATATAAGGAATAATACTGTCTTTGAGTTTTAATACATTTTTCTTTTTAAAAAACAATATCTGTTATCAGATGTAGGCAATTTCCACAGGAGATTTATAAGGAATAAAGGATTTTCCATTGCCTTTGTGTATGATTAAATAAGATTATTTAAATGGATATTGAAGAGGCCTATAGTTCTGCAGTGGACTCGCTATAGCTGCACTATGATGATGATGATGACCACGTTACGAAATTAATTTATTCATTTCGTAACGTTGGGGAAAATTATGGAAAAAAAGGTGATGATATTTGGCTAATGGCTCACTCCAGAACGGTTTACCGATCAAGACTAAAACGAAATTCGTCAGCAATAAGGGTGATGCGCATTTCTTAATCCGTCATATGTACACAAACTCGATTTCATCGCATCTGATAAATATTCAGTTTTAATGTTAAAACCACTTTGATTTATTATAATTAAATCTATATTTAAAATATAGACATAATGTGTTGGTCTTAAGGTTCATTTGATTTAAGCCACAGCATAATTTTTTAACGACATCAATGTATTCCTTAAGATTCTTTGAAATATATTCTATCTTCAATCAAACGACAGTCAGTGAGGAGTTAGCTTTTGTTCAGAACAGCAGTCTTAGTTTAACTTAAGTTTGTTAAAGTTAAATCTTCGAGTTTAAGTCGTCATGTTAAGTCTTAATTTTACGTTTCCATTTTAAGCTTAATAATTATCTGTCTTGAAAGCCGTTAACATCTTATAACAGCAGTCAATTTAAAGTGAATCAAATAAATATGTTCTAAGAAGATCTTGTCTTTCAAATCCATTCACCATTCTCCACCACTGCGTTCTGAGTTCTTATCGCCGACGTTACAAGTGTGATGTGGTAGTCGTGGGTCATCGAAAGTTCGTGCTGAGGATACCGTCGCCAACAGAGGGGTTGCTGCTGAAAGGAAAGTGCAGCCCCGGCGACGAAGATAACTGGGCTCCAATATTCGGCTAGGGGTTGCTAACCATGTTACAATTAATAATTTATTTAGAAGTTTAAAAACAGCTTTAGCCATATTACATGAAATAAAATTTTTAAAGATAAAATACATAATAAAAATAAACAAATAAAAGGTAGCAAAGAACAATTGAATGTTTAGGGGGGGGGTCTAAATATAAGTTCGATTCATCTCTTGAATACCGATAGAGGTAAGGTCGGTCGAGGTTGCTCTAACCAGGGTGTTTCCTGACGAGAAGACGCGGCACTTCATAGCAGCTGCAGCTCTACGAAGTAACACCTCGAGTCGGGGAATGTGTCCGTATAGGAACATTCCCGATGTATTGCAACTCCTTGGCAGCTATCTATAACATGCGTTATATTGCACCTGGAACTGTTGCATGCCACTCTGCCAGAAATGTGTCCAAAGCTCTTCCGTATATAGGAACGAACACATAATCTCAACAATCAACATGCGAGAATACTCTTTCTGTATCATTCAAATCCATTTGCAGTTTATGCATGATTTAAATCCTCATCAACGGGTTAAATTTCAGAAATAAAGGGTCCATTCTATTAAAAAGTAACAGTATGCACTTGAGGCAGAAATATATATCTATATTCATTTTTACTTGGATCAATTTACATAGGTACTGAATATGTTAACCCTATAGGGAGGAAGAAAAAATAAAAATGCAATAATTTATTTATTTTTCACATGTATTTCAAAATAATTATTGACAAAGAGATATGCATATCACAACTGTTTTTCATACAATATGTTTCTGCTCTGTGATAACATTTCTCATTATGACTAACAGAATATTCTGATGATTTCACCAATGTGACAATATTACCGTTATTAGTCCATCATATATCACAAACTTATTATCTAAATCCATGCAAATATCTATTTGAAATAAATTTTAACATAGTAACATTAATATAGAAGAGTTTAACTACCACTATTTTATAGTAACTGTGATTCAATTCAAAATCATATAAAATAAATACCTTTGCAATGGACACAGAATAATTGCAGCTCGCACACTTTTTTAAATATTAAAAAAAACCTGCAAAATCAATAACTTGTAAATGAGCTATTCATTAATTAGCAGTATATTTTCCATATTTCATATGAAAATTTAATAAATTCACTTATCTATATATAATTCACTAAAAATATTACAAAACAACGTGACTATATAATGATTGAAATTACATTAAAATTTGATGAATGGACGTATCATATAAGCATACTTTTTGTAATGCGTCACACAGATATTTCTGCAACTCGGCTAAAAATACTGAGCAGATAAAATGACTTCAATGAAAATATTACAATTTGAAATGATTAAAAATACATAAAACAAAACTATGATTCAAGCCTATTATGAAATTTATCAATTTCATATAAATCAAATAGATCAAAATTAAAGTCCTATGGTTATAAAATTCTAGCAAGCATTAACACCGGAACATTTCAAATTTATCTGAATGGATTTAATTTATGACTACCGATAATTTAAAATGTAGAGCTATTATAGCAATCCAAGTTATACCGCTTGAATAAATCTAATGACTTATACACAGTTTAGACCATATTACCATATTTTTATCGTGGTGTAGTACTCGTTTGGGTAATCCTAGAGTTCTGCTCTAACTACTTTATCTTCATCATTGAATTGAATATAATTATTTATTTTGATACTATCGCATTATTGTATTTTACGTCTTATTATAAGAACTTATTTTGATTGTGATTATACAAGATGTTCGTATTAATTTAAACTACTTGTTATAAGCATTTTTAATTAAATTTATCTCCAGATGTTACCAGATAAATGCAAAAATATCAATTCATTGGCAAAATTACGTTATGGATTGCTATGGTGATGCCTAGGTATTGAATTAAAAATATTTATATCGTTTCCAAAACAGTGTATATTTTGGTAAACGTTCGTGGTGTATATAAGCAAAGAAAACATATATTTTTGGTAAAAAAATTATGTAATATGCTATTTCGTATTATGATAAACGCGAATGACAATTTAAAAAAATAAAATATACATGAAATATAATGCAATACACCAACATATTATTTTGTAAGTGATTTAGAAATAATCAATAGGATTCAACTAAGTAGTCGGCAAATCTTAATATTATCCAAGAATAACACGAGTTGGAAAATTACGTATTTTTCTCTTCGTTCTACTGATAAAATAAAACCTAATTAATGCATTGTTTTTAACGCAATTGAGTATTTTATGCTGATTTGAAAAATAACTAGAAATTAGTTTATTTTTATTTATTTAAATCATTTTGTGTACAAGAATTACATCAATAGACTTTAAAGCATTTTTAATAGATTTATTAATCGATAAACATTCAGAAAATATACCATTCTATGTATTATTAACACATGAAATATTAACTTCTTAACATGTTACCTATGAATTTTTATTTTATTTTTTTAGTTTTATATAGATTATTCACAAAATTTCATACATATAATATAAATATACAAGATTAAACAGTATGTATATGTAATTCTATTTTGCAAAATAACAATATAAAATTCTTGTCATGGTATATCCATGTGTTCATATTTAATTTACTAAATTAGCTACCTTTATATTGATAGAATATTCAAATTCTAAGAATTGAATTGTTAAAAATCTATTATACTCCAGTAGTTGTGTGAATTCTTTGAAAAATCAAAATAAGGCAGTGAAAGGGATTTTTCTATAGAAATCATATAAAATAACATGACTACTAAATATGATAAAACTTAAAAACTTTAAATACATTTGGTAGTGATGAAAAAGGTAGGATATCGATTAGTTTCTCCTATTCATCTGAGGACTACGCAGCATTTCCATATTTAAAATATAAAGCGCATTTATTGCATTGCATTTGTTAAGATCATTATGAATAAATAATGGATCATGACTTATCCTCCTAAAACCTAGACGGATAAATATTTTTTCGTACATTAAAAGTTTTAGTTTCAATGCGTGATTATCGTGTGATATAAACTAACAGGCACAACATTTTTGTATCGTAGCCTATAACATTTAACAGCATGCGCAGCTATACATTTTAATGTTTTATATTTAAGTGGATTAACAATATCACACACGAGTTGCCCGCTCTCAGCAATTATGTCTTCAAATGTCTCCCCATAGTAATTCACCATGTCAATGTGAGCTCCTCCTTCTAAGAGTACTTTAACTACTTCTATTTGCCGAGGAGTATTCTAAAAATAAGGAAATTAACATCTTAAGCAATTTTGATAAACTTAAAAATAATATTAGCAATCTTAACCTTTCCCTTACGATGCTACATATTTAGTACGCCATATGACATTCTAAAATCTTGTATATCGAGATTCAATGTAGTAATGTTGTAAAAATACCCATTATTACAAATTTACTACAACTCGACTCAGTGTAGTAAATACACCATAGTAAAGGAGAGGTTAATTACCTTTGCAGCAACATGTAACGAGGAATTGCCACTAGCATCTCTTAAATTAGGATCAGCACCGACTTCTAACAATAATTTAACTAATCCCGATAAATCTCCAGGACTGCCGGAAATTCGAGGACCTTCAATTCCATTTCCATTACATGCTAAATGAAGTGCACTTTGACCATTTCGCACCTGCAAATATCGATCGGTAAATGTATAAAACATGTCGTAATCATTTTTTGAAGTCATATTATTACTTAATTAATTTAAAAAAAATACCTTGATGTCCATTTTAACAAGCGAATAAACTGATTGCTTAATGGCATGATCGATACCCTTCGGTAGATCAGGTTCATCCAAAAGACGAGCCATAAGACTAGCAAGATGTAAGCATACTAACAGAACTCGTTCTACTGCACCGAGCGTCTGATCACGTTCGCTCGCAGGTCTTGCATTTAAGAGAACTAAACCTCGACCTAACTCATCGATGGCTTTTTCAAGAACCGGATTCAAATCGTCAAAAGTAACAGGTGGAACAACGCGTCCTAAAATGAAAACAAGCAGAAACATTTTAAAATTTGATCGAGTTGCAGACTTTGATGAGAATATATTTGTTATATTTACCCCTTGATGGTGGACGAGACCTTTCATGAACCATGAATGAAAAAAGTTCAGCAAAACTATGAAGGGAAGATTGAGTCATCGGAGAAACAGGTCCTAACATAGCCCTTTGCATATCGAGAGCGCGATGCCATAAAGAACGACAACGGCCAAATCGACCTGCATCGGCATATACAGCTCCACGATAACGTACATAATATGATGTATCTGGATGAGCAGGACCTAAAAAAAAACCAATTCTCAATATAGCAAAACAAAATATATAATTTATTTTGTTAATAAATATATTAAAGCTTTAAATTACCTAAGATTCTTTCTCTTATTACAAGAGCCTGCATTCTCATTTCATCGGGATCAGCTAATAAATCATCGAGCTTGGATGGATCAGTGACTTCTTCGACAAAGTCATATGCTTCCACACGAGGTGCACCTGTTGGTTTCGGTAAAGGAGAGCCTTCAGCCGGAAATCTATAGAAATAATTGTATTAGTCATTGTGTCTATTTATATATTAGGGCGACCCATAAGTAATCAATCATTTCAAATTAAAACGAAAAAAAATTGTTACGATTTTAATTATTCAATCAATTATATAATTTCCATTATTATTTACAACTCTTTTCCATCTTCAGGCAAAGTTTCAATCTCACTTAAAAGTGAGATTGAAACAATTGAAACTCACTTAAAAGTGAGTACAGTCGGTTGATCAATTGAAAGCCACTGCTTAGTTCTTTTAACATTGTCGTATAATATCCATTTTTCATCATAAGTTATAATCCGATGTAGAAATTGCTCGTTTAGGTGTCTAGTTATAAGTGATATGCAGCAACTTCGTCGTTGATCCCTGTTTGTGTTGGACAATTGATGAGGAATCCAAACGCCCTCTCTATAACTTTTGCCAATCGCGTGCAAGTATCTTTGCACTGTTAACCAAGTAGCCACGAGTCTTGACGTTATTTCTGTCACACTTAATTTTGGATCTGAGTCCACTGGCGATTTCAGCAGCTCGATATCGAATTCAGTAGGTCTCCCACTTCGGTGGTCATCAACTAGGCTAAAATTGCCACTTGAGAATCTTCGAAACCATCATTGATACTTGTTGACTTTAAGAATTTTGCCGTAAACACCACAAATTTTCTTAGATGTCTGTGTTGCGTCACAACTCATTTTAAAGTGGAAGAGCATAAGATGACGAATTTGTTCTTCTGACGGCTGTGTGTCTGACATGGTGTAAATAATGAGTTTTCTTTTATCTGTTGGTGAATAAATGAAGTTTAGAGTCTACTCAATAAGACACAACCTTTCTAGTCGACGTGTCAGCGATAACTGACATGTAACGACACGCTCTCAAAATAATTGATTACTTATGGGAAGCCCTGATACTAATTTATAAAATAAAAAAATAGATTGTAATAGATAAAACTATGTTAACAAGAAAATATACCTATCGTCCATTGCCCGCTTCCAAAGTTGCACAGCACCGACCATATCACGTTTCTTATCAACATATGTCGCACCAAGAAGTTCCAAAGCATCTACGCGTTGTTGTCTTGATACACGCTGTCCACCATCAAGACCGATTAGATGTTCAACAATGTGATGATGGCCCGTTACAGAAGCGGCTAATAACGGTGTCATGCCTGAAGAAAAAATTATGTTTATTCAGAAAATAAATACGCATGTCAATCAGTTATTATATAAATATAGTTTATGCGTCTATCGTCTGTGTGTTCATGAGTATAGTTCTGAAAATAACATTTTATCACCATTGATTGTCTCAATGGACTCTATAATTGTCTTTGTATAATAGTGTCCCGTTAGGAATGCCGTTTTTAAACGAAAGAATTAAATTCAAACAAAAACATTATTCATTAATTTCATCAATACAATGTATTCTCCTTTAGTAGATACAACCTTTTCCCATCTATTTCATATTTTTTTTAATTCCGGAAGAATAAAATTCAACGAGTTTTGATATAAATTATTATTCAAATCCTCATCTCATCTCATCTATATTTATGGCTTTTTTCTCTCATCTTCTTTTTTCATCTCATCTATATTTGGTATTTGAATACTTTTCCGGAAGTATCCAAGCTTGTCTGTTAATTCTAGTTAGTTAGATTTGATTCAATTTCAGCATGCGGGATATCGTCATCCACTTTAACCTTTCTCTCACTTCGGACCGTATTTTCCAAACTAAATTATTACTTTTAAATTGTTTAAACTATCTCTGGTATTAACAAACAGTTAAAGATTCTCTGAGCATAACACAAATATTTTTAGTTGCAGTTGTTGCATTCTTTTTTTGAATATATTCGTACAGTGTAAAATTTTGCGTAAATTGTTTGGTCAAAAAGTAAGTATGAAAAAACCTGTATTCCTAACGGTACGATCTAATATTTTATCTTGATTATTACCATATGAATCGACATCCATTGTAGCACCATGATCTAATAAAAGTTTGAGTATATCTAGTGAGCCACTTTCAGCGCAGTCATGAAGAGCAGTATTGCCTTTGACACTCTTCCTATTTACATCTGCTTTGAGAGCTAATAAATATTTCGCAATCCTAATATGACCCTTGTAACAAGCTATCATTAGACATGTATGACCATGTCGATTTGCGACCTCTATATCTGAAAAATGAAAAAGAACATAAAACAGACTATTAAAACAAATCTCATTTTGTATTGAGAATTGAATAGATCAACAATAATATGAAATTTACCTGCACCACTATTAACCAAATATTTCACTATGTCGTAATGTCCATCAAAACAAGCAGCTCTGAGCGGTGTAGAATTTGTTCTAGTAGTTGAATTTACGAGTGCGCCTCTCCCCACTAATAATTTTACAAGAGGTAAATGTCCCGCTGCAGCAGCGCACCATAATGGAGGCGCACCTTCTATTGTTTCACCATCGAACATCACTGAAAACGCATAAAATAAATAATATTAAATTGCCCGAGGTGAAAATCATACTTTATTGAAACATCAATAGTGACTCACCAGAACCAGCTTGTTCAATATCAGCGTGGCATCGTTCTATGAGATATTCAGCGACATCATAATGTCCATTCCTACAAGCAATGACTAGTGGTGTAGCTCCACCTGTCTTTGCACAAACCAACATGCTAAGTTCGTCCTTTCCTCGACCACCATGTAAATAAACCTGAAAATATAAATAAGATACATATGAATATTGAGATTTCAAAGCAGTTCATACTTAAATAATTAAAGCTTATATTTAAATGCTATAGATATAGTTTGATTATTAAGGACCAAATAAGGACTGCTTTAATATATATTAGTTATATATACGTACGGAGACGGAAGGTCTGTATTAAAAATTAACTTCGAGAGTCAATAAATTTAATTTGTACATTTGGATTATTTGGTCGTTTATGTAAAAAATGCATCAGTATGCAATCCTTAAACGGGTTCTTCAGGATGGAATTTGGCTTCATTCTAAGAAGAAATATATCAATTTGGATCCAAGTGCTGTGTATGAACACAGAATATAAATTTGTTGTGTACGTTTTTATGTTATTTAAATTTTAATTGTAATAAGAAAAATATTTTGAGAAAATTTTTGTAATATTGAAAATTACACAAAAATTGATTGAATGATACTAGATATTAAGAATTCGATATAATAAGGGGCCAAAGGTATTAAAAGCTAAATTGGAATATAGAGTTGTATAATTTGTTTTAAAATGGTAAAATGAGTGAAAATCAAACTGTGGCTCGCGTACGAGTAAAACAATAGAAATGTGCAAGCTCGCTTACATCTCAAAGACCAGCATTTCACCAGACCAATATGCGCCAACATGGTGCATCCATACAATATTTTTACTGTGCCTATGTTATTTCCACAAGTGTAAACAGTAAGTTGACAACGTTTTAACGCAAACGGATGAACGGTATGGAAACGTATTAAATACGGACAAACAAACATTGATTTTTATATATCAGACTCTGTCTATGTTACTCGCGCAATCTTTAGCAATAAGTGGACAAAGTTTTATTGCAATCTGATGAACGGTATGGCAGCGCATTACATACGAACAAACAGAGATTCTTTTTTATATATTAGAAGATTAACAATATAAATGACCAAATATGGTTTTCGTTAAGAGGAAGGTTTTTTGTTTTACAAATTTATGATTTGCCATCAGTGAATATTCATTTTCAATGATAAAAGATACATTTACAACAGCAAATGCATTTATATTATATGATTCAAGACACTGACTGTAAATTACCATACTTTTTTTACTTGTGTACTTTTGACCGATTGTAATGAATGAATCTACTTAAACTGAAGATATTTTCGTGGAATTATTTACAGAAAACATTATAAGACGATCTATTTTAACCAATATTTGAACAAGAAATGTTTGTTTGTTTTAAAAATTAAGTCTCAAGAACGACGTAAAATGTTGGGTTGGGGCCCCCAACAAAAAAAATTATTCAAGAGGGGGTCCGCAGGCAACATAAGTTTAAGAACCGCTAGAACTAGAAAAAAATTAATCGTTTTAATAATATTTTAGTTGAATATAATATTGGTGACATAGATTTTCACTAAATATGAGCGAGTAAAAATAAAGTTTAACATAGTTTTTTTGTGTATTAAGTTGAAGTAATGAAACGCACAGATCTGTGTGCACGGAATTTATAGGGTTGATATCTCAAAAATCATTTCTTGGTCTAATACTTTGGAGTTTAGACCAGTGGTTTAGATTAAAATGATATAAATACATATAATTGTGCCAAACATCAAAATCATTAATAAAAATTAAGGTAATTTAGAATGCTTCACTGACGAACTGCTATTTTTTTAAAAAATTATATAGATCAATTGGAGTCACATTAAGTTCTAGGACAATGCGTCATCAATTGTGAAGAATTGCATGCATATAATCAACATCACTGTAAATTCCATATGACACGTCATGATGAAGATTCAATGCAAAGCAGTCATCAATTCAGAGTCTAATTTATTATGTTCTTTGATTGATTTGGAAGTTCTTTTTGTAAGCCAGTTCTTCGTTATAGGATAATGCGATTTTTACCATCACCTCGTGTATGTATCTGTTTGCTTTCAAACTAGTTTTGTTTCATCTACGTTTCTCTTTCTGCATTGGGGACTAAGAGCATAGTCAAAATTGTACATCGGTTTATTGCCGCGAGAGAAAGTAGAACGACCAACCCAAATTTCAAAATGTCCATCTAGGCGGAGAGCAAATTTAAGCAAATTTAAATTTATAATAAGAAAGTAGGTTGCGCTTCCTAGATGAAGAAGCGCTCGAGTAGATTATACGTTCTTCGATCCATAGATTTTAATAAGAGAATTAAAGCACGCAGACCGGTAGACTTTAAAGTTTTTGAGTCGTTAAAGTCTACAAACTGTTGGTTCGGAGTCATCAGACGTTACAGTTGAATTCCAGCAAGACATTAATGTATGTTACATAGAGCAAATGGGCAATATCGTGCATTCATTTTTCTTCCTGCAAAACCACTTGGCTTTCTGAAAAGCGACTCTGGTTCGGATTATGCATCACGTAACGTTGCAGCAATAGGATAATGCATTACGTGAATGCAGTTAGGCGTTTCCAATGCTTTTGCTGGTCAGACAAGGAAATATTTCGACCTGAACATTATGCAATGAAAGTAAGGAGAATGTCGTTCTGTTAATGTTACGATGCTTTCGTTTCCTAGAAAGGAAGAAAATAAGTATATTTATGTGATCATATTGGTAATTGTCAAAATTGAAAGCCCAAAACAGCTTTACACATAGAAGAATCATATGATCTTCGACAAAATCGAATAAAAAATGATCACTGAAAGATGAGAATCATTTCAGATGAGATCGTTCTTAATCTTCCATTTAAAAAAAATCATTAGTATGATACGTGTGTGAATAATAGTATGTTATTAATAAATGTCAAAAATGTATCGTTTTTGCATTGTTTATGTTCCGTGGGAACGCTCAAAAAACAGACATCAAAGATCAGTCAGTTCTAAAATAAAAATGGATACACATAAAAAATAGAGGGCGTGTTTTATAAAGCTAAATATGACTGCAAGAAAAAATATTATTAATAATGAATGTTCAAAATCACATGATAATGGCGAAATAATTACATTACTATTTAAAAAAATTGATTCTAGTAAAAGATAAAAATATGTTTCTATTAACATTCCCGTCGGGTTATGCATATATTTGTTTGTGTGGACATATTTGCGATAATCGCGTTAGATCTTTTATTAAACCCCTTAAAGAGGTAAGACATAATGTTGTGTCCGAATTGATCTCGGAGACAGACAGAGACGGAGATAGTCTTGCACGTTGAGTTTGGAGAGAAACAGAGACGGAGAGATAAAACACTATTATTTTTTACCAAAGTTGTATATTTGATTAATATATTATACAGAGGCATTATATTTTATAGATTATAATAAGATAATGTCTCTCAAAACATTGGCCTAAATGGAGACCAGGATATTTTAAAATTGTAATATTCGTTAGTTTCGGACAAAAATATTATGAATATGATAAGTATGATATAGTAAGTATGATCGGAGATGTTCACGAAAGCGTTTGTTAAGAATCACTGCCTGTGTTTAGGATTTCCTTTCCTTTGCATCTCTAGCAGATAAGCGAAAGACTATGAAAAATCATAAAAACCAATATTCCTTTCCAAATACTGTCCTAAAGACGATACGCAAAATAAAATCATGTGATTTTAAATCTGAATGGGGAAAAAATGCAGAAACAAAATGTCGAGCCAGACTCGACATTTTGCAGGCGCGTCTTCTGCGTCACCGATATTACACGAAAGACGCGTATAGACATAACCCGACGGGAATACAGTCTCGCACTACAAATTAAATATTGACGGTTGAGGTACAATTACAGCGTCGTCACCAACACGTCCAGTTATTTATCTGTCATCAACACTAATTGGTAAAACTCGAACTAGGATCGCTGTTTGTTGTTTCCGTTTGATTCGCGAGCAGGAAGATGTTTATAATTTTTATACTGATAGACGCACCGGGATTTCATTAATGCTTCTGTTTATATTGCATATGACTATATTTTAGATCAAAAGGTAACATTTTTTTAAATAAAAATATATTAAAATGAATGCTCATTCGATAAACAAATTATAAATACATTTCAGAATAGAAATCGGAAGAATTTCAATATCCATGTCATATGAAATATTTATCTATTTAGAGAGTTTCATTAAATTTTAATATAAAATTCAGGACACGCACAGAAGATGGTAAAGAAAACGAAGATGAAGCATCAAAAAAAAAAAAAAAACATTAAGCTTGCAACTATGCGGTTTAATGTTGCATTATTGGCGCTAATGCAACCCTAAACTTTGCGTCATGCAGTTGGGGTTGAGTTAATTACACCGATTTGTTTATACGCACAAAGAAACAGTAATTAGTTCAAATGATTGCTATTAGACAGTTTGCGGTAGAGATTATAACGACAGTGATGATGACAGCCATTATTCTGACAAACGAGATTGGCTGGCATGTATTTTTAACACACAAGAACCAATGTTGAATATGATGTTAATTGATTATAACACCTGGAATTCTTTTTATTATATTGAGGAGATCCTAAACAAAGAGCACTGCTTGAGCAATCACGTTTCATGCAAACAATCAATGGAATAAACTCCACTTCATTCAACGTGACTGGATTGAACAAAAAGTACGATCTTCCATGAAGAATTCTTTGAAAAATATGCATTATCGCCGATTTGAATGTGTTTAAACGCAAACGTGCAAATGGACTTTGAATAAAATAATATTTTGTCGACCCAAACCTTCCAGTTCGGATTTGGGCGTCCAAACGCTCCGCTATATTGCCGAAATCTGAAGAATCATTTTGTAAGCAGAATTATATGTATGCAGCGACGACAATAAAATTACACTTACGCTGACGATCAACAATAGGTTTAACGACAATCAACAAAAGATGAACAAGGTCGAGGATGATTCAACGACGACACATTGTTTCATTGCGAATCATTACGAGGCCGCTTCGTACTTTCGCAATTTTCCATTTAACGCGTTACAAAATAATAGTATCAAATACAATAAGTAATATGAGAGACAATAGCAATCGGAGCAGATCCGAATGCAACAAGAACCAACATTAACAACCAAATCCACATAATAAAATCAATTTTGCAGAATCACACTGCAACACGATGTTAAAACAGGATCCATAATTGATATCTTAAGTCTTTAAAAGCCATTAACTAATAATTTGATATTGATTAACATGTACCCTAATGTCTATTTTAATGTAGAAAAAATTAAATGTTGAAAATGAGTGACATTTGAACGCGATTTATTTATCAAAGTACATTTAAATAAATGTTATGCTACGGTTATTGTTGTGTTAATTAAGATAAAGTTCCTCCCATCCCAATTTCATAAAGTTCATACATCCACCTCAACATACCTTCAATATTGCAGGTTGATTGTGTAATAGTATTAAAAGGATTTAATACTCCTAAAGATATTTTTCATTTTTTTAACACATTATCGGCGGGCTATTTGCGCGGACCGCATATGCTCTAGCGCGGGCGATTTTTTGCAATACTGCCATTTTTTTAAAATTATTACTAAAATACGTTTGACTTTCGAAGTTTTAAACATATCTTAACTCTTTGCGGTCCTATGTCGAGTCTGACTCGACATTTTGTTTCTACATTTTTTCTCCACTCAGATTTAAAATCATGTGATTATATTTTGCGTATCGTGTTTAGGAATGTATTTGGAAAGGAATATTGGTTTTTATGATCTTTCATAGTGTTTCGCCTATCTGCTAGAAATACAAAGGAAATGCTGTTTTCCGGATAAAATCCTAAAACACAGGCAGTGACTCTTAACGCGCGCTTTCGTGAACATCTCTGATCATACTTACAATATTTTTACGTAATCATATAATAATATTTTTGTCCGAAACTAACGAATATTACAAATTTAAAATATCCTGGTCTCCATTTAGGCCAATGTTTATTATGAGGGACTTCAAAGGGTTAATAATTTTTTTAAATTTGTATTCACCAATATCTGCAGATTACACCCATAGGCACCAGAATACAAAAAGGTACACTCTTAAAACACTTTAAATTATGTTCTTAAAATTGTCTTATAATACAAATGAAAGTTTAATTACTTTAAATGACTGAAATGAAAGACACGATGGTTCATGTAAAACTAAACCAATATTCCATTTTAGAACGAAAAAGATGTGTGTCGAGTACATTAGGTAGACAGCCACACTCTGATCAGATCCGATAAACAGGAAGAAGATGGTCAGGTGATGATGAAAAGTCGCTTGTTTTGCTCAAGCTTTTTATTTTCCTTGGAGAGAGATCTCAGCTGCGAGACCGCTCGGGAACCGGCGAGAAGAGAACGTCTTCTCACGGCTAAGGCTTTCGGTCGACACTATTTTCTTTCTTCTCATCGCATCTGCATTCTCAACTCGCGCGCGTATGCGAAAACTAATAATGGTTTCGCGATGAATATTTTATACTCTACACTACAAACATAAATGCGTTGACTGTCCATTTTCTGTTTATCATATGTCCGAGGAAAATCTTGAAACGACAGAAACAAGAAATAAATTTAAAGCTCAAAGGGTGAAAATACATAGATAAAGTCTATAAAAAGTCAAATAGTTTTGTATTTAAGTACTATAAAAAGACGCAAATGTCGCAATTTAAACATCATTTGTCAGCCAACAAAGAGAATGGAATCCATAGCTTCTGATCGGCGGTTCCGGATAACAATACGCGTTAATTCGTATACTTCACCGATCTAAAAAAACATTATCTCAATAACCGGCATTTAAAATGACAGTTACGCAAGTCGATATATTATTTAAGAGTGTATTGATCTTTGAAGCCGAGAGAAAGTGCTATCTCAATACGAGGAAATGAACGCGCAAGAACAACGACAGGTAATCGAGCAATAGATGGTCCATTGTTTCGAGATAATTTGTCGAAACTCGCAGAGTCGACCCAACAAATTTGCAGAAATTCAGTAGCTTCTTACTGAACCGGGCTGGGATTTGATTCGCTCGAAAGAGAGCGACGAAATTTCGCTGCGAGGACGCCGGACGTTAAATTGAGGTCGACGGAACTAAATTCGGTGCGATTAAAAGTAAGGTCAAAATTTCAGTGATTCAATTCTGAAAGAAATTGCACTTGAACTCCAATAACCACCGCTCATTGTCCGCGAGGAATCAACGTGATGATATCATTTGATGATTGGAACCTTTTGGAATCATGAATAACCATTATGCATTGCTTTAATTTTAAATTGCGTTTCGAGACAGCCTTGAATCGGAACATGGTCGTTCCCATCGGATTAAGTCATGGGCTTCGAAGCGCAACCCCAAAAATAAGATATGAGAAAAATGTTAAATATAAAAAGGATGACAAAAACCATTAGAGTGCTAATATTCGACATATCGTCAATTTTGAAACGTTATTGGCTCATTGATGACTTCAATGAAAATAGCAAACAAACCTCTATTTATCAATATACACCGTAGCAGTTAAATGGTTTATACAATCAATACTAAAAAAATATATAAGAACTGGAAATGTTATAGATGAACTGAGTTGACTAAACAAATTCGCTCTTATATTAGATGAAAAGGATTATGAACATCATAGGTATTCTTTCCATTTTTATTCTTCTTAAAGTACAATAAAAGACGCATGCTAACTCCATAAGAGTATTTTCCAGCGATATAAAAACGTGGTTTTTTCCCATGTCTACATATATTTGAATTAGGATCAAACGATTTGGATAGTAATTTTAAGCAGGAGAGGATTTATGAGTGATTGGATTTACTGTTAATTAACCTGTTAAGTGGGCGGGACGTATATATACGTCCAACGTAAACTGCATCGAAATTGGTTATGACGTATATATACGTCAAACGTAAACTGCATCGAAATTGGTTAGGACGTCCTTGAAATATATGTTGAGTCTTAAAGCAGGCGGGACTTATAGTTTTAAAATGGAATGAAGGGAAATAATCTATATACTGGTTTCCAGATTGTGAGGGAGCACTACATATCAATAAAATATATCACACAGAAGTTGAGTTTTGAATTTATATATGGATATAATTATTTTTTTGAACTCCATTTTCCATATTTTTGTGTGCTTTTGTTTATTGTTTTGCATTTGTTAACTTCTCTAAATGTTTATGTATCTAAATAAATATATGTTTCATTGATTTTTTTATAAATTTTAAGCATTGTTAAAAAAAAAATAATACGAACTCACGCCAGGTGGGCGGGACGTATATACGTCCTAACAAAAATGTGCGCGCTCACTGTATATTGCGTCATTGAAAAGGAACTTCCCCGCTTAACAGGTTAATGCGGTATGCTTATAAAACGTTCATATGGAAACACAAACAATTCTTTTAAAATAGAAGGATATATGGGTCGCAATAAATAAGGAAAACTCATCTTTAGGGGGTACTTTTGCGAACATAGTTTCGAAAAAAATATGATAAATTCCTAGTGTTGCGCGAAAAAGACGCGAGTATTCCCACAATAAGTGCAAGCTTTGATTAAACTAGCCCCGCATAAGATGTGTCAATATGTATGCGCTGATGAAACAATGGCAAGGACTTAAATGGGAATATTGGTATTTTAATCTCATTTTTAGACTATGTAATAAAAATTGTGATAACTTGTAATTTCAAGTGCAACTTTTTTCCAAAAGCCGTTTTAACAGCGAAACTAATTATACATATTTAACACAACAGCCGGCGGTGATTGAACAAAATAAAACCCGTTTGCACTATGCTGTAAATATTGTTCGACTTTTGGTCAATTATCGAGTTTTCTTCATCCTTATTTGCAAGCAATATTGATTAGACGTTATTACTAGCCGGAATAAGTACACAAACAGTTTTATTATGACAAGCCGACGCTAAGAAACGTGTTTAGTGGCATTTGATTTTTCGATGAAAATATTTTTTCCGACGGACGAAAGGTTCGATAAAAATGAGCGTGAATTCCATTTTGATAGGCAAAAAAAAAATGCTGTTAGCTCGTTTTTTAGCACGGTCATGTATTTGGAAAAAAATGACTGGTATCCAACTGTACATGACGAATTGTTAATTAAACACGATTCGACTTCGGGGCATCGAGTTATGGCTCATTACGACGATGAGTCGGAAGTGCATCGTCGAGGTCGCAACAACAGCAGTTCTGTTGCCACACAGCCCGCATAATAGGAGTAACGGCGATAACTCCGCAAGTACTGCGGGATTCTATCCTAAAACATTACAAGTCAACGATAATATGAAACCTTTCTCAGTTTTCTGATGAGGCTGCGGTGTCTTCGCAGAAGACTCTTGCCGCAGTAGCGCAGTGACTTTCCACAGTAGCGAAGAGTCCTCAGCCACCCACCGGGCGGCCCCAGGGGTAGCATTTCCGAATATGGCGAGACCAGTTGCCACATATCCGACCACAAATATCCGCCTTCCATGCTCATATCAGCCTCACTGGTGGTGCAAGACCATCGCACGACCACCGGCAGTCTTCGCCTTCAATCGAACTGGCATCCGAGAGCACTGACACTGTACTAGAATATTTTGAGTACTACGTGTAACACTTTCCTTGCTCGCCGAATTGCATAATGTGTTAAAATATACGAGCGTTATATCATCGTTATGGAACTGCAAAAAGGAAATTAACGGCATGTGGTGATTTTCATACAAAGCTTGTTCGCCGCCGAAAGATCGGATGAATTTGGGCGATTCAGAAGACGTTCGAGATCTCACATCGACTATTTCAAATGCGAAATTGCGTTGTTCATTTAATAATTCATGACATGTAAATATTTACACATTTCAATTGGAGAACATACCAGCTAGACCAGACCGTTCGACTGGTTTCTGTATACGTATGATCGGACTAAGAGTAAAACTTGCACTGTAATCGAGCGTCGACTGACAGAAATCCAAAGAATCGATATTACACAACATTTCAAGAGAGAAAAACGAAAGTTGCTCCGTGATCTTCTCTTCTTGATCACTGACCAAGCAAATTCTATCCGAACAATCCGCTTCGAGCAAGAAACTTTTATCCTCGAATAAAAATCCAATCCAAACAATGAGCATTTTAGCGTATTTGTTTGGCTCGGAGGATCATGTCAAAAGTGTCAAGGCTAACCGACGAATAAATTTGACGTATGCAGAATATAATTATTTTGGATATTATTACCGGGAATATCGAAAATATCAGTAGTCAGAAAATAAACGTGCAATTAAAATGTGTTAACAATTAAAAAATCATTACCAATATACATTAAAAAATCTTTTTGTGCGACTTTCTTTTGTGGAATTTTGAAGTTATGCGGTTTTTTTAAAAGCAATTTTTGATTTTTTTCTGTTTAAAAAAAAGGTTAAAACTGACAATTTGATTTTTTTTAAGCAGCCGCAATTTTGTGATTTATTTTTTTTGAGCAAGGGACTATAGTGACATCTTTATTAATTATATTGTTGGAACGAGAAAATCTACGCAGAACAATGATGACATTGACACTGGGTATACTATTTCTTACGAAGAAGAGAGCGATTCTGAGTCATATCGAAAATCGCAATTAAAATTATCAAACAGCGATGGTAACTTGTAATTAAAATAATTAGTATTTCCCTAGTGGATGTCTGGCATTTGAGATGTCAGATGCTAGACATTCTTTAAATTTTACTAATGATGCAAGACGTCCTTTAAATGTTACCAAAAATGTTACTTTTTAATTGCATTTTTGTTTTCCTGTTTTTTTTTATTAATTATTTTTATGCGATTATGGATATATTTTATATAGCTGTTTCAAAGTTATGCGGTTTTTAAAATCCATGAAATTTTCTATGGAACATATCTACTGCACAAAAAAGGTTTAAGTGTATAAAGAAAGGTAACAGACATTCATAAAAATGAATAAAAATTGAACAATACGACTTTATGGCTAAATAATAATGTATTTGAGATTCTCTCCGAAAAATAATCTAATTTATAATAGATCTGCTTAACACATTAACTACTGGGGCCTTTCGTTAGCAAATCGCAAAAACACGTTTTTTATTTATAAAATTTGTCATAATTCTTAAAGTAGCCGCAATTTCAACCAGAAAATTGATTGATTCATGAAAAAAAAGCATTAATCCGAAAAACAATCTTTATTTTGATATGTTTATGTCCGTCAGTCTAAAGGCGGTTTAAATCTAATTTCGTACATATATATTTTTAACGATCTTCATAAATATGTAAATTTTGATTATTGAGAAACACTGTCACAGCTTTACATGAGACTCACATTGGCTCAAACATGAAACAGCTTTATTTAGCGCCGTTATTTGAAAAAAAAGACCTTGACAATCACCATAATTGTCATCTGTAAAAGTATTAAAAATAAATTTTCTATGAGTATATGAAGGCGACCTATTTACGATGATGAGGATTCCACATCCCCCGAAATCAATGTGTTAATGAGGATAAACGGATTTAACGCTTTTGTGCATACGCCAACGTAAGCACATTAACATATTCATATCTATAACCGTTTATATGCAATTCAAATTTGAATTAATCATTGAAAAAAAAAAGCTTTATCAGTATTAAATCGTCATAAATGGCAAAAAATGTATCTACAGTCAGATTTCTCATAACTCAACAATCCAATCAGACAATGTACATAAGCAATGCAAGTCTTTGATGTGTTAAAAAGTAAAAGATAGCGACATTTTAATTTGTAAGAGCTTATACGGCGATAGAAAGCATTGCGGATGGGTTGACAGTGATAAATCATTATTTTGTAAAGCAATTCATTACTGCAAGAAACGGCTACGAGAAATTATTCAAATCGAACATACACGAGCATTAATAACAAAGAGGTAATAGCAGCTTCGACTAGCACATTTATCAAATTCTTCCTATGAGTGAAAGTTAAATTTACCACAAGACCATATTTTTTCCAGACATTATTGAATGCACGATATGTTCATGATTCAGATAAAATAGATTTAATAAATCATTAAAAATATTGTCAACGTGGTAAGCAGGAATATAGGTTTGATTCTTTTTATGGGGGATTCGCTGAGATGTTTTGCGAAACTCGATTCACCATAAATGCATATAGCACAATATAGCAATATTTTATCATTAAATCGATTTGTTCGTTGATAGTAAGGACTGTCATGGTGTATTTATAAATGAGACTCAAGGACGCAATCACATCCAAATGCAGTGGAAAACCATTCAAACCGCGTCATTTAGTTGCAACTTGTCCATACGTGGAAAACGTTATGTCGGTTGAAATCAGAACTGTGATTAACTTGAATTCGATGGAATTTTATGATGCTCGTGTAAAATTATATAGAATTTATGACATGTGAGATGTATTTAGTTAATCTGCAATGATAAACGTCAGAGATTTTTCATTACACTACATATTACATCCAACTTCAACAACATGCAGACATATTCAGAGATCATGGATCAGAATAAATAATATATACAATCAAGGGAAATGCTCTGATTTCTACCGTTACCCGCATCAACTAATCGCTCCGCGTGCATATTTGCCTTTTTTTTTTAAATATTTAACTCATGTGTGCACTAAAAATACTTCTTTTCATGTTCTAATTATCAGAAAATCCACGGTGGCCACCGTGTAAAAACATATAAAAATTATATAAGATCAGTCCAAAAGTTCGTGCGCATTTTTTTTTGAAAATTTTAAATAGTGTAAATAAAACACGATTTAACATTATATTTCGAACTTATCGAAATTTGTCGTCGCTTGACTATCCAAATCCAATTGCCAGCAACGAAAAAACATCTCTACTTCCCTTTTATCGCACAAGACAGTCATTTTTAGAGTGTTTGGTAACAGGTGACGAAAAATGGATTATTTATCATAACGTCACAAAAAAAAGACAGTGGACAGATAAAGACAAGTAGCCAATTCCAACAGGAAAGGTGTTTTTTCATCGTAAAAAGAATCTTAACTGTTTGCGGTGCTATGTCGAGTGTTACTCGACATTTTGTTTCTAAATTTTTTTCGCCACTCAGATTTATAATCATGCGATTTTATTTTGCGTATCGTGTTTAGGACATTATTTGGAAAGGAATATTTGTTTTTATGACCCTTCATAGTGTTTCGCCTACCAGCTAGAGATACAAAGAAAAGGGGCTGTTTCCTGGATAAAATCCTAAAACACCGGCAGTGACTCTTAACGCGCGCTTTCGTGAACATTTAGGGACCGCAAAGGGTTGTGTTTGGTGGGATATGTATGGTGTGATTTATTATGAACTGTTAGAACCAAATCAAATTATTAATGGAGATGTTTAGTTTTTTTTTTTGCACGAAAACCGGTGTCTTTCTACAGCAATGGAATTTAAAAAGCTACCTATATGATGGCGAGAAATCGAAGATAGTAAAGGAAAATATATCATTGATTAAAATGTTAAATTGTGTATTATTAACACTATTTAAAAAAATCCCAAAAATGCGCACGAAATTTTGGACTGACCTGATAGATTGCTTAACTCTTAGATTAGTATGACCGTACATGTACGGTCGCACTCTACTGATCATTTATTTTCCATGCCATGGTCTTGATTCTATATAAAATATTACTATTTATTCAAATTAGGATGAGAGACATTCAATTGATATGACATCATCGAAGGGATAGATTAATCTTGACCTTTCTTTTGCATCAATTATTATTATACTATTCGCTGTTTCTCATTAGATTTTTAATTTTTTAAGTCGCACTCCATCAACTATAGTTTGATTGAAGGGCGCTTGATACAATGTTGTATTGTCAGGGGTAATGCGATATTGGGTATAAATATTATTTTTTGTTCTTGAGAAATAAAGTGGGTTGTTTTTAATGCTGTTCGGGATTTGCATCCCGCGGGATGTTGTACATAAACGGTAGGGTTAGAAACTGGGGGTTGCAGGACGTGCCTCTCAGTCTATTAATTAACAATGTTTTGATTGTTTCCCTCTCTTTTAGCGCCCTTCTATTTTGACGTTTGTAAGATGAGTGGATAAAGATAAATAACCGCGTCCCTTTTTCGGAGACAAGGTGGTCCGTCTTATATTGGGAGAGCGTATCGAGGGCGAAGCCCTTAGCCACTGAGGGGGCGGATGCCACTGTTTTTCTTCTCGTTCCGCAGGACTACGATAAGAGGCGGGTGGGCACGTCTGGCCTTTGGAGTGGTTTTTCGAGTCGAAACGTGCTCGCAATAGGTTGCATGAGGCATTCGCGACAAAGAAAGTAGGCTCCACCGAGACAATTGGGGGCTTCAATACTTCAATAATATCACAATATAAGATAAAAGACATCACCATATATTCGCATGTATCTAGCCTACATCATTTAAATAGAAAATTATCACATCGACAATAGAATTTGCACTAGCAGTGATTGGGTCGCCTTCCAAAAGATCCATGAGCAAGGTAAATAAGCGAGTTAAATCGCGGATCGATGTATGCGAAACCAGTTGCTGCACTGAAGGTCGTCCAAATATACCAAATTGAACGAAGAATGACAATAATGCCACAAAACGAAGATCAGACCATCTGTCGAAGAAGTAAACAATGCCGATTATTTATATAAAGTATGGCACGGCGTTTAAGTATGACGAAGGACATTTAGTGGGACAAGGCAAAGCGCAAATACATCACGGGTCGCAGTGCTGTGACAAGACGATACATTTCAAAATTCAACTCAAACATGTTCGATATAATGCATCGATCGGATTAGATCTTAGTGAGAGGAAAAACGACCTTTTTACATAAAAAAAAAAGTCATCGACATTGAAGCCCTTCGACTTGCGACATCAAGGGCCGAACCTTGACGTTGATGCATATCATCGATCAAATTATCGGTGAAAACAGACTTACGTAAAAATATTCCGCGCTATAATCTCGATCGGCTCTGCTCAGCACAGATACTTTCTAAAAACAGTCCATTAACGATTTTTTAGTCGGAAGTAAAATTTGGGACTAGCAACCATTAAATAAATTGGCTTTGAGACTTGTGAATTAAATCCAATTATATATCGAACCCGGAAGATATTCCGCGATGAAAAAGCTAAATATCTTGTTTATTATCAAATTCAATATGCACACAGTGGAATGATTTAATGGCGCGAGAAGTAAAAGGCGTGTCCCTCAAAATATGCTTTATATAATCACTGCATAGTCTGACAAGTCTAGGATGTGGCATATTTGCTCAGGATTTAAAGCATCGAGGTCGATAGATACAGCTTAGAGAATTTAACAATACAGAAATGATTTAGAAATCGATAAGATACGGGGTTGATCGATGAATAATCATAAATAGAAAGCGACCATCGGATCGACGATGGGAGATCTAGCGGGTCCGGACGTAGATGATGAGAAAGTGGAAGAAACTCCATTTTATAGGCCACGCATCGATCAAGATCCACAGCATTCGAAGTACAATAAGCCAATGGCTTTCCATAGCAATGGATCGTTATCTAAAATCATAAGCAAAACAAACAGACCATTGTATAAATAGCGGATGTTCATATTTGCATATTAAATTTATAACAGCGTGTTTACGGAGCAAATGCGCATGAGATAAGGGTTAAAATCATCGGCGAATTAAGCGAACCATAATTCGGAAACCTCTTGGGTTCATATCTATGGGATATTTAATTAGCGACCACATTCTAAAAAACGCCATGTCAACGTGGTCGGCAATGATCCTAGATAAAAAGTAATTTTACCAAGCTTCAATTACAAATAAAATAAATGCATCGAGATTTTTAATAACTAATATAACTTACTTAACGCACATCGAGAAATCCGCAATTAACGTTTCAATGCGATCTTAGATAATGAAATGAATATCATATTTATACGTGATGCTTTTCGATTCAAAAACACGTAGAATGCACCTTATAATACCCCGACCCATGCTTTTTGATTTGGGGTTTTCGAACAAACACATTGTTGAATTCATTCAAGTAGATCAAAATTAAGAATGCAATTCTTGGCCATTTTTATGCTGCATTTGCATAATGATTGTTAAAAATGCAAGCGTTCTCTTTGGATTAGCTCGTTAATTCGTTTAATAGACCGGGTCGATTGCATTCGCTAGAATCGAATTCGACACAAACATTATTTGCATAGACCGACAAATTTCTATTCGAAGCATTCAGTCGAAATTCAAAAAAATAACTATAAAACGGTGTGTTTACTACAATTCATCCTGATCTGATGGATTGTTCAAAAGCATTATTGTGATATTAACACATTATATGCGGGACGGGGATTTTTACCATTTACAATATGGTGCCATCGGAAAACATATCATTATATACGATATATTTTTGATGAAATTTAAATTTTACGAGCAAAATTACAAAATTATTGATTACTAGTATTTTATGCTGATTATTATTAATAAAAAAAACGAATATATACTCAAATTTGTCCTTCGCAATTATACCTAACTTTATTAATACTTGTCGACGCTTAAACAAAATAAACCGGTTTTATTAATGAATTACAAATAACAAATATAAAATTAATACTTCATTCCAATGATCTAACAAACTATGTATTAATAAGCTGCCTCGAGTTTGCTCTGGTACAAGTTCCAAACACAACGAGATCAAACTATGTTAAAGCGAAGATCAAATTGAGATTCCCGAATCTGAAAGTACATTTTTGAGAGAAATATTTTCAGTGAAAGTATATTTTTATCCAAGAAATGGGATTCGCCTTTTTTCCAAATGCAATGCCAAGGAGATAATTAAATGAGAAAATTCTTAGATTCATACGCTTTCATAAGAAAACACAACCATCTTTCAACGTTTATGTACAAATAAGTTTGTCCTATTGTCCTAATATTAACATTCGATGTTGTTGTCTTACGTATATATTAGGACGACCCGAAAATGTTCGAAAATTTTTCGTCCAGGACACAATGTCGAAAACATCTTTATAAGTTTTTTTTATGTAGAACTATTGTTAATATGTTTTATTGTTAAGGGTAAAATTTCCAGATCCGAAACTAACGAAGTTCGCATGCGAAACTGTATGTTGCTTGTTATTTGGGTCGGAATGCCATAAAAACCAGTAAATCGAGAACCATTGAAGCGAGAACCAAAGATCTATAATAAATATATCCATTGCAAACAATCGAGGAGTTATTCCAAAGATAGGGATCTCCATGGACCAGTGTGCAAACACATTTAAAACTCATTGGAAAAACAAATAGTATGAGTGCTATGGGGTAGGATGGTTGTGAAATACGTTGTGTATAAATTTTCGAATGCTTTCGAGTCATCCTAATATGCAAATTTTTATTGTAAGTCACTTGCTAATCTAGTCTATCTTCCTACTAAAGCTTTATAAATTCAGTTGAAATCGTTTTTTTTATAAATATCATCATATTTCGTGTATTTATGGATTTAAGTGACAACCAAATAGATGCTATAATTAAATATATTTTAATTTTTAAGATATCACGTGTTTTAGTAAATGAAATGGTGGTTTCCCCGACAGAAATGTGTTAATGCAGTCTGAAAATATTTTATATACAATATCATAGTCGATATGAGATAGAAATGTCTTTTGTATGAAAAACAGCACACGATAGCAAAAATTGTATGTATATTGTAAGAGCGTACACTTTTGTAATTGAGTTCAGTATCACAAGCTAACTGTTAACGGGCACGTTCACAAATGACACTTTCATACCTATGGGTAGGTTCCACACACGTTGTGAGCTGATGCTTTAAAATATGAAGTTAATAAACGTCCCGATATATTCAGAAAAATCACTGTCACAAGTTGGAGAGCGGAAGAGAGATCGCGTCCGAGTGCTTCTGTTGCCAGAGTGCGAGTAAGTGCGCTCGATCTACCAGCTCGGCTACGTTCGCCGTTCGTCTGATGAATCTGAGGATGCACAACAAACCACTATTACATGACCAACCATTTTAGCAACGACAGCCGACGTTATGAATGACCAAAGAGGCGACAATCGCTTACCGATGTCCTCTTATCGTCACAAACGTGCTACAAGTCAAAAGGCGATGGATGCCCCAGCATCGTATGATCCATATAACAGACATGACTCAATCAATCAACAGAGAAAAAAAAACATCATCACGCCACATCCCGCCTATGTTCATTTATTATTGTTTTGCTGCGGCTCATCAATCTGAATATTCCACACGACAACAAAACATAGCCCACATCCAATTTGCAAAACAACTCGTCCCAAGACGTCAAATCGCCAGTAATGGCCGAAACCATTGAAGAAATGTTAGGAAATCCTCGTTAAAATTACTAAACACCTTGAAAACAGGCTCAGCATACAATAGGAGCATGATGAAAAAAGAGTAACCAAAATCATAGACCAGAGGAATCGGAAGTCCAAAAGTAGAACGCAAAGTCGAGGTTACTATTAAGGGTCCCAATCGAATAACATTCGTTTTTTATTAAGTTTAAATAAGATGGAACTCAATAAGCATGATATTAAAAAAATCTTTTACTCTCTGAATCAGTCTACAAATCATCATAGGATTTAAAATCGGAAATTATTACTGACGAAGAAATATATTTTTTAGGATTGCTCGATGTTCATCTGCCAAACGTAATTGCAACAAATAAATGCATAAAATAAAAAAAAGTGCTAACAATGCTACACTGATAACTATAGAAGGTGTTTACTAATTTTTATTTAAAAAACTTGAAAAAATAATATTGATTTAAGTAAAACTTAGGTTACTGTTAATCGCAAAGTGAATACTGTACACTTAAACCTTTTTTTGTGCGGTAGATGCTTTCCGCGGAAAATCGCATAAAAAAAGCTATGACTTATATAGAAAAAGTGAAGATGCGTTCCATGGATTTTAAAAACCGCATAACTTTGAAACAGCTATATAAAAAATATCCAAAATCGCATAAAAAAAGTTAATAAAAAAACAGGAAAACAGTACGATAATTAAAAAATAGCATTTTTGGTAACATTCAAAGGACGTCTTGCATCATTGGTAAACTTGAAACGAAAAAGGTTTGAATTGAATTGAAAAACGTTTGACTTGAAATGAAAAATATTTAAAATGGCTGAAAAATACTGTATTCAAAAATTTCGATCACGCCAAATAAGAATATGATATTTTAAATATTCTTTACGATTCTCTACTTATTACTACTAATTCTCAATTGAGATGGATTTTTCGACAGCAGGCTCTATAAACTAAATTATGGTCAAGTTTAAAAGTAAAGACGTTCAATGCACTTTTATTTTTAAATTTGTATTTTGAAATGTAAATAAAATTCTGATTTTTTGACTTTGCTTGTTTGAAACCAAAATCATCAAAATTTCACTTTATTGTACATCTTCGTTTATGAAAAAATTAATAATTACGGGTTGCGCAACAGAGAATGCAACTTCTCACCCTTTTTCTTCAGTGACGGGATCAAGAAAATTTCTATCCGATGGAATAAATGTATAAATATAAAGAAATACAATATGTAGAAAAATAAGATGTAAGATTTGTATTTTTAAATATCACTAATAAATTTGTACAGCAAAATTCCGGTTTATATTTGAATCACCCTCGTACATATCTAAAATATTCGAATATTATAGCAATTTTATATTCGTAAAAGTGCCTACGACGATATATCGTCGTGTACAAACAATGACAAAACGATAATTCCTTTTGTTTGCAAATAAGCTTAAAAAATAAAATAGATTTTTCCATTTTTTATAATGATTTTCAATTAATATTACTTTATTTATTTTCTTTTTATTTCGTAAGATGTTCCTTTTTTAATATTATAAATCTCCTAAATTACATTAAATTGACTTAGCATTCTTCCAGAAATCTTGATATTTTAACTAAAAGTCCCACACAAATAACGAAAAACAAAATTCTTAAGCATGGATTTGACTACCAACGCACGTCAATCACGGATCAAATGAGGACAATGCGAATGGTACGTGTAAAGATCCAAAGAAAGATAATTAATTATCGAGAAACGCCTTCAAATGAGCTCGACAATGTTGAACTTGAGGATATATTTCGGTCAAAAGAGAATGCCTCCAGTGCCATCGAGGAAGGAAAATCGATGCTGCACAGAAGATAAACAGGGCTTATAGATATTCCGGGTATAAGATACGATAAGGAAAATTCGAACGAAATATCAAGATTTTAAATATACCATATTAACTCTCGAAATGGATGAATATCAACAGTGTACGAGACAGCCGACAAATTGTGCTCCATTTACGACTACCCGTTTTTTAAAACTTACTAATCATCTTCCTTATAATCAGGTATTTCTTCGCGATTTCGCAAATTTAACACGAGGCGATTCTTATGGCAAATAATATAGAGCTCGTGCTATATCCGTCAAATCAAACGTAGGTGATCTTCATAGGGGACTATTCTAGGGATATTTTTCATGTGGTGGTTTCCAATTACCATATACTTGTGGCCAAGCTAAATTGGGTTTATTTCAATAGATATTTTAGATAGGAGTGGATGTATGAGTGAGCAGCAAAATTATTATTAATTCTAAATGATATTTTAATTATTGTCGCCAAAGCAATACGACCTTATAGGCGGCCCTGGCCGACTTCATTAATCGTCTCTGTATTTATCTTTTTAGCGTCAAAAAACAGACTAAGCCTGGACTGAGACGAACGATCGGGAACATTAATACTTGCGATATTTCCACAATATGCATTTGAATCCGAATCTTTATAATAAAAGTTCATTTTATAAAACCGCACAAAAACTTTTAGGATATGCCTCGTACTTAAATGCCTTAAATATTTTTATATTATCTAATTTATCTCCAAAGTCTCTCCGTCTCCCTCGCATACATCACAGACACGCTGTGCGCATGTACCGTGTCGCATGTACTTGTGTGTATCTATATACGTAGCATAAAGCAACCACTAGACCAGTAGCAAGCCTATTTTATCATATATTACACAAAAACACATATTCATCTTTTAATTAACGATTTTCGTTAGTAAATGGGAAGAAGAGCAAAATATAAAATGAACTTTTCCTAGGAGCCAAGAATCGTATGAGTATCTCAAGAATTTAATTTTTTCTATAGTTTTATCAACACCATTTCAAAGAAATGATTAATCGATAGATAGCATGAGAAGCCCTCCTCAAAAAAATTGATGATAAAGGTGAAAATCAATTGGATACAAGTATTTTTATAAAAAACAGTAATTTGCACACAAATTGCGGTAAAATCAATATTAATAATATATTGTAAAAAAAAATATTTGCGTCAATAAAGAACATTTTTCAAATTATGTTAAAGTAGAAAACTTAATGTGCGTATAGATTTTTATTAATCCCATTAAATAAATAAATAAACATACGCATCGTTTTATGCCATAAATAAACCACGTATTAAAATGTTTTAAATGGCCAACAAAATTTTGGACATGGATCTAAGAGTTCAAAGAGTATTATTTGAAGTCGTAATTATCAATGTTTACATGTGTTATCAGAGAGCACTGACAAGCTGCAGTTTTTTATTTGGTTTATTTTTGATTTTGCGAATTAGGTTTTAGTTTGCGATAGTAACATATCAACATCTACGTCATCTTTCAAATGCGAATTATTTTGCGTACATATGAAATAAATATTTAAAGAGAATTTTTCTTTAATTAAAGATGTATTTCTTTAATTAAAGATGTATCGTAAATAATAATAAATTATTTTAATTACATTCGAGATCATAAACGACAACAAAAATAGTAATGCTGCGCGTAAACGTGTAATAGTACAAAGATAATAAAACATCGTACGATGTTTACAAGCATGGCGAATTTAGTTATCGCAACAAAATACGAAAAAAGTTCAAGATGAATCATTTGGTTTTTTGTTTGTGTTTATCTGCCGATGTGTGTATTATTTTGATAGCTTATAGTAATAAATTGATGAACATATTCAAATCGCCAAGTATTCTTAATTCAAAATCATTTGGTTGATATCCGATTTGGACAGATTAGAATTACGCGGATTTGCACATTCGTCATCTAATATTTGCATGCTATAAATCAATTTATATCCCAATATGTAAGAAAGCAATGATCAGGTTGATATAAATTTATGGATCTAATTTGATATGTTACATCTGTTATAAACACTATTCTTAATGCGGTTGTATTAGGGGGAACGAAAAGTAATCAATTTTTTTTGCTGGTGAAAAATATTCATCTTAAATAATTATCAACAACATAATCATTTGTAATCACCTTTTGCTAGCATAAAGGTAATTTTTCAATTCCTTTTCTGTAAAAGTACTTTGATTTTCCACTGAAAAACTTTTCAAAGTGCGTTTTTACTTCTTCAACTTTGTTATTTTTTTATATCTTAATGTATGCTTTAACGATCTGAAAAGGTTGTAATCTGAGGGCACAAGATCTATTGAATAGATTGGATGATATAGAATTTCCAATTTAAATTCCCTTATATTTTCCCGAGCTATTTCTGTAGTATGCGGTCTCCCGTTATCGCAAAGAATCCTTTTTTAGCTATTGACCAAAATAAATCGTTTTTAGCTATTGACCAAAATAAATTGTTTTTATATGAGCTCTTGTTTCATTCGTTCGAATTGTTCACAATAAACGATCACTGTAACGATTTGACCGGGTTTGAGCAATTAATAAGAAATAATTTCAGAAAAATACCACCACACAAAAAGAAGGATCTTCTTTATTGTTAGGGGTCGGAACTGGTATTAGCCGGGAAGAAAGGCTTTATTTATTCATACAGGATTATTGTATAGCATTCAATTCTCGTATTCAGTCACAATTCGTCAAAAACGAATCTTCTTCATATCGAGACAGAAGAGATGCACAGATTGTACGCTGTAGATTGAGTGTCATCTGTGATAATTCATGGAAAAACCAAATTCTTTGTTTGTAAAACATTTCTTTGATCCCTAAATGTCGGGTGGGTGTTGGACTCCACGATGCCCACCCATAAAACCCCAGGAGGGGAGCCAACCTTACGCACGTGGGCAACGGTTGAACCTCTGGGGTAACGGTGTGGAGTAGAAGTGTGCAAAAGTAGCCTCTTCGGTTTGCTCATCAAACGCTGCTGAGGTAGCCCAGCTAACACGAGTTGGGTGCGCAGGTCACCCTGTGCTGCGTACCCATAAAGGGGTGTGTGGAACAGCCGATTACAGTAGTTGGTGGAGACTGTGTCAAAGGCCACCACTATCCTAAACAGCCTAGGCTGTTCGAACGGCGACTCATCTCCATGGCTACATACTAAAAATGACCGAATCGATACGAGTACCATGGGGAAGAGGTAGCCTCTACAGTTCGTCATCTGCTGCATCCTCTTAAAACCGAGGTTGGACTCTTGGTGGCCAGTGAGCCCGCGGTATATCCCTTGAATTTAGCTAATCCCTAGTCCTTCTTCCTCGTCTGAAGGTGGTCTTTCCCGCGGAAACCTCGCCTCCTCTAGAGGGCGTGGAGAAAAAAAGGGTGGGCACCTGGACGCTCCGTGCGCAGTGTTTCTTGTGGGACTAAAGGATCAGTGGAAGACACCCTTTGTGTGACTAGTCCGGGGTAACCCGGAACAGACAATACGGCAGCGCAGAAAATGGGTTCGATTAATAATGAACCCCCAATTCAGTCAGTCGCTGTCTGATGTCTGTCAAAGGTAATTTCTCAAATATTTGACGAAGATCTGATTTCAGCATCGATTTCAGGATATCATCATCTAATTTTTGGGGGCGTCCTTTTCGAGCAATGTTCTTGAGATCCCTATTTCTATTTTTAAACTGTATAATAAAACTTGTTTAGTTTTAGAGTATTCTACAGATAAAATAAAATGTACAGTCATAGGTTCAACGTCATAACAAAATTTATGTGTTTACTGGACCGTGTCTCAACACAAATTAACTCTGAAAGGGCTTATCGATTTTTTTTGATTACTTTTCGGTCTCCATAATAATTATTAAAGATACTCATTTTAAAAAGGCTTGTTTGGAGCAAATATAAGCTATAACCATTATTTCCAAAAGAGGTAAATATATTATAAATTTTAATTTTACTGTAAGCAACTCAAAAGTAAGAATTGATTGATTTTGATAGACGGGCAAATGAAAATGCACCGGTATAGATTTCAGAATAAATTTTCAGTTGGATTTCATGTCACAAAAGATTGCCGTAATGGGATAGAACTATGTACTTGCAACTTTTTCTTAGAGAAACCAATATTGGTTTCAGCCCTTTAACCCTGGGGGGGGGGGAAAACTATTGGAGATGCAATTCAAATAATAGACGCAACGAAATCCATGATGATTTGATTTGGCGAACAATCATAAATCGATATAGATTCGGCTCGATTTACGCGATTTTGAGATTTTCACGATCACGATCGTTGTTACTACAACTTCCATATTTATCATTCCACCGCTGATGTCATCATTTGATTGCAGCAAGTCAATTTACGCCATTCTATTTTTACGAGCATGAACAATCGTTACGAGAAAAAACATTTATTTATTGACTAAACAAAGCTCAAGAAAGTCACGACAAGTGCAAAATGCACGTGATTGCGCAAGCGTTGCACGTTCACCACATAGTTGATTAAAAAGTTTGTCAGTCGCTAGATTTAGAAACGTTAAAGCGAAAATAATAATTCATGTGGAATTTTTGCACATCAAATGAATAAAACTCGAGCGTCTCAAATGCGTGACGATTGATGTATTCAAGCGGCAGCGAAGTGGTTAAGCTGCATGCTGTTTGAATGAAAAATAACGTATTTATCTTTTCATAACGAGCATAAAAGTAACGGAGGAACATAATAAAAAAAACCAAATCAAAATTTTGAATGCCTCAACCCACTTTTCAGGGAAGGCAAATGTATTTAACAGGCTCGAAGACTAAATGACAAATGGAAATCTAATTGCAAAGAAACGTTCAAACCGGTCATTAAACATGCTCTCACCACGTCTTGGCAAGAAGATTGATTTGCCGAGCGATAAAACTTTCAGGTCGCAAAGCTTTGCCACCTCTTTGTTTTGAAAATCATAAATTCACACGCAATCGTTGCGCAATGCAATCGTTGCAAATGCAAAAGGCCTATAAAAATAAAATTCACACCGTATTTTTACAATATTTCCATTCACCGGCAAAAAATGAGCTGGATACAAAACGCACCAAAGTGCAGCGTATGCAAAAAAATGTGTAATGACATGCAATACTATTAGCAGTTATATGTTAATCTTTCAATGGTCCTTCTATTGTACGAGTCGATTGCCCAACACCAAAATTTCATTTGCGAGTAAAAACTCGTAAATTTAAATACAGAAATTGTGATGCATATATTCGAGAGTTCGATAAACCGAGCAAGGGCAACTGGTGATGTTTGATTTCATTAAATGCCCGATGTAAACACTCGCAAACTGGTATATTGCCTAATATAGTTAGATCCCATTCATTCCAGATCCGGCATTTTAAATCGACATTTGTAAAATTTCAAAGATTTATCGACTGTCGACATTTCGCCAATAATATTTAAGCGCAAAAAAATCCGTCTTTGGAGTGTCATATATTTTTTTCGGTCGTGGACGATTTTCTCGGGATTATAGGAATTTCATTTGGTGGGTTTTTACAATTTTGCATTTTCAGTTCCAGAAAATCAGACTAAAAATGGATTGAAACGATTCCCAAATGTGTTGGTACGATATAATTATTTTCTACGATCTGGGTTCTACTACACACTTCATCAAAAAAAGCACTAGACCTGTTTAAATAATAAATGCTTGTTATAAATTTCCGACAATAGTCGAATGATTAAAATGCAAAAATTGATATCGATCGGTAGTTTTGTTTTGTAACGTATAATTCTGTAATCAATCACTTGATCCCAATAATCATGTAATAATCCAAAGTCAAATCAATCATAAATACATTAAAAATATTCGCCACTTTAATACATAAACTATGATTTTAAATAGGATTTTAATGATTTATTAAATATATTAATATTCATTGTGATGATTTGCGAGGAAAGTGGACGTGGGAGACATGACGTCAATTGACGCCCTCGGTTCGTAGAGTATAAATATCGTATCTGCGCAAATTGCCGCTATTAAATGGAATTTCGAAATTCGGCCCACTTTTTAAAAATCTATTTACAATTTAAAAAAACCTCTCCAATGTGCAAAAAATATATAAGTCATCGGTTAACATTGCCAAATTTCAATTTCCATATTAACCACAAAGATGAGATGTTTATCAAACTATCTACAGTGAGATGAATACGAGAATAATCTCTTTTAATTTCAACTTTGAAAGCTTTTTTTTTATAGAATGGTATATACGAAAAATATGAAAGCTTACTATTATAGGCACTTGCATGATAAGTTTTTGCCTCGGACGCCAAATGTTAATTCATATTATATTTATATTTAGAGACGAGCGTGATCATATGGTAACGAAAAAGGTTTTTTTTAGAGATATTCAAGGTAGAGTTGACTGTGGCTAATATATATATATACACTTAAACCTCTTTTTGTGCGATTTCGAAGTTATGCGGTTTTTTTTAAAGAAATTTTTTCTTTTTTTAAAATTTCATAAAGAGTATGTATTGAGATACTTTGGATACAATAGAAAATAAATCATCAACACTAACTGAAATTTGGAAAAAAAATTATAATTTGGGGCTGTCTAAATCATATTGCATCTGCTATCGCTGAATTACGACCACGCCCTTTATTCTTCTGGTTTGGATTTTTGAAAAAAATGATATCGTTATTTGCATTTTTCCAATATTTCGACTTTTAAAAATACATTATCCAAGGGAATTTCCAAAATTCCAACTACTTACGGAGTTATAACTAATTTAGTGACACAGTAACTTGGCCGGTGAAATCTTTTAACCCGTTTTTCTCGAAACTACTTTTTTCAACACGGTTGATATCATATCTCAAGTTTTAATTAATTCAAACTGGGAACGAATCTTTTCTATATAACCTACCACATTTATGTCAAAATTTATTTTGTTAACTAATTAAAAACAGTCGCCATTTTATGATCATTATTTTATTGAGTTAAGGACTATAGTGACATTTTTACTAATTATGAATTATATTGTTGGAAAGATCTACACAGAAGAGAAAATCTACACAGAACAATAATGACATTGACACTGTATATACTATTTCTTCTTAAATGTTACCAAAAATATTATTTTTTAATTGCCTTATTGTTTTCCTGTTTTTTGATAAACTTTTTTTATGCGATTTCGAATATATTTTATATAGCCGTTTCAAAGTTATGCGGTTTTTAAAATCCACGGAACGCATTTTCACTTTTATCTATGCTAGTCATAGCTTTTGTTGTGGGATTTTCCGCGGAACGCATCCACCGCACAAAAAAGTACCAACGACGATATATCGTTGAGTAAGGGATGGCGCTTTAATATTTGTATCGCGAGAAAATCTGTATCAAAAGGACACTATAGAAGGTGGCCTGAATGAATGGGCATTTGACTTATTTTTTTCAAATTATTAGATTGACTAATATCAAATTTGCTTGGGTTTCTTCGCTTAGGTATATTTTTTTCAGTCGATACTAAAAGGGTTAAGAGTTTCAACTTCAGCCTCGGGCTGTTATTTGAATGATGTCATTGATTTATATTTTTTAAAAAATCATGGATGTGTGAATGATTTTATTACGTGTGGTATTTCCGTAATGGAGTAGAAAATAAACTACGATTTTCGAAGATTGATCTAAAGTGTCAGAATTCACAACGAGGAAGACAATATTGAAAATGCGCCTCAACCTTGGATGCAGAATGATGGAATCATCTCGTTTGATTATAGAGGATTGATTCAAAGGATTCGTCTTGGATCTTTTTTAGTTGGCTTTCGATCGTACTTGAGATTCGTTCCAAAGCAATGTCTGCATAACGCGAAGAATGGCAATCTTTTGTGCTCACTTCGGTAGAAGCAAATTGAGTATCGTGTCTCAACACTCAAATCACGGCGAAGAGAGAAATTCACGTTTTGTCAGAGTTTACTTTTTAAGACGTATGAGAAGAGAAATCGTGGTTCAAGATGGTATTTAGGCTCGACAATTGTTAAGCATATGCCGTTAATATCTTTGGAGGCAATTAGGTCGATCAATCAAATCTTTTTTATGTTCCTTTCTCATGCATGTTAAAGTTATTTCCATTGCATGATTGTTTAAAATAAATGTATGTAATTGAATTTCTAAGAAATTCTCAATGGATATTCAGATTCAAAAATATTATGCTATTTTCGAGTCCTTATGAAATTTGTGTTTCGCCATGCGAATGTTGCGAGTTCTCTGTTCGTCGAGCTTTCTCCACTTTGGATCGAAGTATTCAATAATAAGAAAAGCATTCACTTGGCATATATTTCATATAAAAAAATCAATTAAATCCGCAATTTATTCTCGACATGTTAGTAAAAATTACAATAAAATATATACCTCAATTTCCCAAAAACTTAATTACAACCTGACACGATGTTTTTTTTGAAGCGATTATTAATTATGGAATGGATTATCAACCACCAGCGCCATGGAATGAAACGATTACATTGCCCAATGATGTTAGTCAAATGATGATGGATGAAGATGCTGGATCCATCCTTCCCTCGAGCCCTCTTAGTAGTAATCGGTGCGTGTTAAAAATGCAAGACAACTTACTTTACGGCTGGCAGTGTAAAGGCGGAAGAACTAAGGTACGAACGAATAATGTCCATCGTCAGGTCTGCAGCTTACCTCGCGCTGCCAACAAACGAGATAAATCCATAATGATAGGTTCTTATAATGATCAATGATAAATGGAATTAAGCACTAAGATATACTAGCATGGCGATTTTGGCCAAACGGATTCTTAACACTTAAAATTAACATCAAGAAGCGAAGGCCGAAATATTCTTAAAACCTAGATGAAAATCGAATCATACAGAATGGACTATTATACTTCAAATCAACCTTAATTTGATCACATAAGCATCAATCAGATACGCTTTCAAATCAAACGAACGTGGCTTCAGGCATCTTGTCGGATTATTTGGATCATTGAAAGCAATGACGAGTCATTTTTCTTAACCCAACAAATGCCGTGCGCACAGATCTGTGCGTTTAATTACTCCAACTATACACTATATTTTTACTCAAATGTACCATGTCATATGTATAATATACAAATGTCACCAATATTATATTAAACTAAAATATTACTTAAACAATAATTATAAAGTAATTCTAATGGATCATAACTTATATAAAAAAATACCGTTTGCGAGTTAGGATAAAGGTTTAAAATTTGTAAACACATTTTTTTCAAACAAATAATTATTGTGCATATAAATGTTATCTTACCTGAGACAGCTCTTTTTTTAGAGGGACATTTTTATTATTCGTCATTCAAATTTCTTGCCATCAATCGACTTTGGCATACACAATTATAATTTCTTAAGGTCGTCTAAGATTTTGCCGCAGAATTTTGTTGTTTACAGTCTGTCTTAAGTAAACAACAAAAAATAAGATAATTTATATTTAGGGTTTCGAATCATATACACTCGGGTTTCGTACAAGACGGTTCTATATAACACGTTTGTATAAATTGTGACATGTTTTTTACAACACGCTTTATATAACACGGAATCTGGCAAGAATTTTATTCCAGAATTCGCAGAAATTGTAAAAAAAACAAGGACTACACACCAAATCAGATATTTAAAAAAATAAAACAATCCTCTTTGAATTCTTGGTGAAAAACTGTGGTCAGAAGTAAGCTCTGGAGAAAATGTTTTATCGTCAATACAAAATGAATACCAAAGGACTATAAACATTCGTCGTGATGTTGGTGGAGAAGGCTTTGATGACATGGATATTCATGACATCCAAGAAACATGACATCCAGAGTTCTCTGACGATGGAAACTCACAAAAGATCTCAAAAGAGAATAAAACATATAGAATTATAAGTGATAGCGACGATGAATGAATGTGTTTATTTAGAAAATAAAGTACATACTTATATAAACAAACTTCGATATTTTTTTGATTCGATAACTTCAAACTTTGTATAACACGAAGTTTTTGTGGAACCATATAATCGTGTTATATGAGGTCAGAGTGTAATATGAATGCATTTGCTATTATAAATGTATCATTGTTATTGAAAATGAATGTTCATTGGCGGAAAAGCATAAGTTTTCATAACTAAAAACTTTTTAACTTTTATTGAAAACAATATTTTAATGATAATTTGTGTGCATTCTGTTCATCTAGAAATAGTTTATTTTTATTGGCACGCGAGCCACAGTTTGATTTTCATGAATTATACCATTAGAGAGATATTTTAGAAAACTCTTTTGTCCAAATTCTATAATTCTTATCGCTATTTATTGGATTTAAATTATATAAATATACGAGTATATTGAGAATACAATTGAAATGAAAGCCTACAATTGCTTTATATTACAATCATCGGTCGTATTTAATGATGGTTTTAAGTGAGAAAATACTGCGTAAATCAGATCTGAACTTTTTTTACACGGTTTTGAAATGTGGAACGCGTTCCAAAAAAAAGCATAGCATTTTTTTAAACACAGATTGCCATGTTTTAACACGGTTAACGTGCGGAAAAAACTTTGATGAACTGTGTGAAAATGCTGTTGTTATATTATCTGCAATTTCAACAAGCTTTTTGCACGACAAATTTCATGTTTGCATTATTAAAACAGGGCATTAAATCGGAATACCAGTAAAACAGCTATTTTTGCCGGAACGAAAACCGAAAAAAAATAACGGTTCGAAGCCCTGTATAATAACATGTTTGTCGCCTAAAATATTGATCAAGTGTTCAATGAAAATACTGAATTAAAATGTAATTAAAAACAATTATTTTAAATAATGAACATTAAACAAATTACGAAAATACATTGTATATATAAAATTACTCTAACATTCTATAATAATTGTTAGAAAAATAATTTAATCAGTAGTACATGAATTACGAACTAAGGTCGTTTTTAATCATTCACAGTCCCATTTGTAACAGTGACTAGTCCATTAGTATATTTCAGATTAATCTCTCCCCTAGATGGATAATCCAAGGCAATCAAATTAAACTGCAGATATTATACAGGTTGAAATATCTGGACATTATTCAATTTACTTTGGACATTATTCAAAGACTTAGGGAGTACCTTTCATTTGGAACAAGAACGGCTTAAATTTTTTTGTTGAATTATAGCGTTACCAAGATTGCGTGTCTGATTCTTCCAAGTGACAGATCGTTCGTCCAAGATAAATGCTCGAATACCGTTTCTCAAAAACGAAATTTAAATGGCTACCATCCTGTAACAGATCAACTTGTGTGACGACAGAAGGATGATGATAAGGATGTGAAAACTTCTTTGGAATGAAAAATGTTGTTGAACAGATAATACATCATTCGTCAATGCCATACGAAAAAAGCTTAAGCGGTCAAGGAGACTTGTCACTAATAGTTAAATGGCATAAATTGAACTGCATTAAGTCAAATAAATGATGGATTGTCAAATGGTATTTGCGAATCACATATTCAATGTCATAAGTACTATAAAATGGGTCAATTGCTCAATCTGTATGTTCTAATTCGCACAGGACAATTTCGCATAATGGGACTCATATTGGACTGATGGATTTGTGACTACCAGAGTCACTGAATTGCCACCACGCAAGCTTCAATTATATAATATAAAATATTAATAGAGTTAACAGCTCTTTTTTTAAACAAGGGATGCTATTGTATATAATGGACAGTCTTGGAGTGGGTCATGGAATATGAAAATTAGCACATCGACAACTAAAGTGTAAATATGAACCAATTTGCAAAGAGAAAGATAGTATTAAAAAAAACCGGTTCTTCAGGACCAGTATTCTTTTTTTAGGTCGTCTTTGGGTTGAATATTCGAGCGAATTTCGTTTTAGCAACGTTCAAATGCAAGAGCCTGCAATCTAGTCGGAAACTTTCAAATCTGCACATATCGGATGACACAGTTTCTACTTCTGGTCCTCTATCTGATATTTTTGCAATACGACCAAACGGAGATAGAACGAAACCTACACGTCGTTACTTTGATGCGAAATGCGAAAAATTGCCAATGGATTGATAATAATGTTTGATCGGACAACAAGTCCATTGTAAGCTTACGTTGCCAAAAAACCGCCGCAGTGAAAGTAAAAGTTATATGATTATTTAATGCAAATCTGACAATTCATCGTATGTATCATACAATTTTAATGTAACTGTCCATCATTATTATAAAAAATCACCGTTACAAATTACAATTTATAATACATTCACTGTTGGGCATTACACGTATGCTTTCGCAGATAATATTAATAGATTTTCTCGATACACGTGAATAAATGCATGTATGATGTTCGGAAAATCGTGAAAAATCTACATAATTATTAATATTCATGGGTGGTTGGGAAAAAAAAACAATGCATTTTAGCATCGCTATTTGAAGCTACAAAAAACTGCAATATGAATCAAGAAACTTCTTTAAATGCCATTAGTTTCGCCCGATCGAAGCTGTCAAACCACCGTTGATAACGCAATCAGTTTACAAGGCGGATGATTCGTTCTGTTCACACTAAATGGAAAAAAATTATGTTGTTCATACGTAATTATGTAATCAATAGACGACCACGATAAAAATATTTTAAGTGTCGTATCATTAATAATCTTAATGTCTCTCTTAATGATGATGAGATCCATTTGCTGCATATTGAAAAATAAGCTCCTAACGACGTGCAAGATCTCACATCATAATAAAATACGCCTCCTTGGCTGATACAGCGATTTGTTAACAAATAAACAATTTGGAACAGCGCCCAGTCATGAAAATGCACGAACCCACTCAGGTCATCATTTGGAACGTGTTGATTGTTGAAATTCGAACGCGAGTTTTTATATACAGACTTCCGCAGATTCTGCATTTATGTTTGACTAAAATAATATCTCAATTTTCTAAAGTTATAATTTCAAGGATAAACGGGATTATACAAATTAAAATCTCTATGAAACATGCAGATAATTGATCTAAGCACAAATTAAACGCCACGCGATAATTTTATGCAAATTAAACGTTCTGCTGCAATCAATCACATGGATTCTATTCCGTCAAGTTTTTAAACGATCAATCATAATATAGGTCAGTTAATCGTGAACAAATTAAATGCAATGCGAATGAATCTAAACGGCGACAACAAAATGATATGTAATGTGATACTATGTATGTACATTGAGTGATAGCATTGCCGAAGACCTCGATAATGGCTGTAAAAATTAGTCTTCGACAGCCTTGGATGATTAAATAGAATTACATTAAAAATAGGAGTATAATTTTTATTATCGAAAGAATTACGATATCAATTGGAGCAAGGATTCCCAATCGGTTGATCGCGATCGACCGGTCGATCTTATAGCAAGATTTGGCCGATCCCGAAAACTTCTTGAAAAAAAAATATATATTAGGTTGGGGAATAAGTTCGTAGCGTTTTTATCAAAAACTTTTATTTAAACAAAAATCAATAAGCTTAACCATAAATAAATTAATTATGTATTCGCCATTGCTGTTTACTACCTTCTCCCACCTCTTGACCAATTTGTCGATGCCGTCCTGCCAAAAATCGCCCGGTCTGGTATCGAAGAATTTGTTGAGCCAAATTTTTAGGTCGTCTTCATTATTGAAGGTAACGCCTCTCATATGGTTCAACAGGGAGCAGAACAGATAGTAATCCGTCGATGCAAGGTCTGGGAAATACGGCGGATGCTGAAGAACCTCCCATTCTAGTGCTTGGAGTTTGACTTTGACGATTTGTGCAACATGGAGCCTGGCGTTGTTGTGAAAGAGTATGATTTGGCCTTGCCGATGGGATCTTTTCAGTTGAATAGCCTCTTTCACGCTTTATAAAGCTCCTTGTTGACCGTGACATTCCTTTTGAGCATTTCCCAATGCACCGTCCCAGTCCCATCAAACGTAGATCATGGCCTTCTTTGGATGGAGATCCAGCTTGATTTTCGGCTTTGGCGTATCTCCTGGAGCCACCCATTTCTTTATTTGCTTCATGTTTATGTATAGGCACCATTTCTCATCTCCCGTGACGATTCGATACAAAGAGCACTGTTTTTGATGTTGAGAAGCAATTTGAAGGTTCTTTGTTATTTTCGTTAAGATCCTGAGGCACCCAAACTCCCAATTTTTCGGCAAATTCCATTGAATGAAGATGATTGAGAACCGTTTTATGATCGCAATTCATTTTTTCGGCCAATTCACGACTTGTTTGGCGACGGTCCTCCTTCAAAAGTGCTTTAAGATGTTCTTCGTCGAATTCAGAAGGTCTTCCGCTACAGGGCGTTTACCTATGACACCTTCTCCGCATACATTGCAAATGTCCCGGGCTGCTTCAGCAGCTTTTTGACCTCGATAAAGAAGAAGAAGAGTAGGTGTCGAAAATGTTGCTTTTTACCTCCTGGATATTCCATTTTTAAGACTCAAAGGTAAAAAAATAAATTATTCAAAAAGACGATGAACACAGATTTGTAGAACAGAAAGAGCTCTATCGAATGAATAGTATACACTTTGTCAAAAAGCAAAAAAATGTTGGAAAACAAAATATATATATAAAAACGCTACGAACTTATTCCCCAACCTAATAAAAATGAATTAATGTAATGAAAAATATATATATAAATGAATGAATATGTGTCAGCGTGCGGGCAGTTTGCAAGTTCTGGATACATTCCTATGGCGAAACTTTGGTGAGTTATTGGGCGTGTATCTAAGAAGGTTTTTACATTAGCACAAGCATTATTTGTCTGCGGGATTTGTTTTGAGAGACGTTTTACGGATGCACCATGTTGGCGCATATTGGTCTGATGAAGTTAAGTGGGGCCGCGGGGCGGGAAAAGGGAGAAAGGTGCGTTCAAAATGCAGCGAAAAGTAAAAAACACGTCGGGTAGTCGCTAGTTTTACATAAATATATTTACAGCAGACGATGAAAAATAAAATTCCAGCGATCGAACTATTCAGTTCAACTTGATTTATGCTTATCTACTAATACGCTGCGGTTATTAAACTTATGTAGTCCGCAGAACCCCTCTTGATCATTTTTATTGTCGGACCCCATTCCTTTTCGGAAAATTTGCAATTGAAAAGTAGCTCCTAAGACAAAAATGGTTGGACACTCCTGGATTAGAACATCTAGCGGCGAAAGTTCTAAGGATAATCGATATAATTGTATTTTAAATAAATAATATATTTTTCAAATAAATATATTCTTTAATTTTGTAGTACTCTATAAAATAAAATAATTTTGAAAATTTCCATCTTCAAGCGCCATCTATATATTAATTTTAAAACATAAAAATATTATCAATGATTCAAACCTATTTTGAATATTAAAGAGCCAGTGGCGTACAGTTTCTATAGTCGATTAACAGATGTAGCTTATTTAAACAATAAATATGTATCCTAATATAAAAACAATATAAATTATCGTGATGAAATAAGTATTGTCATTTTTCACACAAAACAATCACATGATATTATAAGATTAGGATTGAATGCATACCAAAATAATGATAAGATTGAAATGTGACAGAATGGGTGTTTAATTTGTCGAATGAAATCAAAAAATGAAAGCAAATTGTTCAATATAATATAACGAGTTAAGGTGGTTTCAAAATTTTGTATTAATTGCTTGCCTTTTTCGCAAGTCGCAACTGGTTTGGGAGAGGCATAATTTAAATAATTGGATACAGGAATCACGGCGCATACATTAAAATCCACCAAGGATGACAACCACGTTTATTATGAGATTTCGTAGTAAGACTGCCATGGTACAAGGCAAAACTGCCGCATTATTTGTGACGATGTCATCGACCCATTTGGGAAGTTATGCAGAAGTGGTGTCGCATCTTCTCTCAGTTAAATCTGTAAAAGAAAGCAGCTGACTGCAGGGACTTGCGAAATACAATGAAAAGTGAGTTACAGCATGCAGCAACTCACATAAACAATGCAATAGTTGGGTAAACACACACACGAGCTAGAAACGATCTACCAAGTCGAAGCAGCGAGCTTCGTGAACGTAGGTGTAAGTAAGCACATTATCTATTCTTGCTCCACCGCGATCCGAAGCAGTGTTGCAACCGGCATCTCGGCAACGGCTGCTGCTCTGCTTCAACATTATACACTCCAAAAATGCATTCAACTAAAATTCGGTGTTTTGGATGCCAACAGGAAAACATTTGATGGTTGAATGCCCGAGCGAGATGGTACAAATACTTCATGTTTATTTCCAAGTGAATTTTACATTTAAGACTGAAAGACATGCATATTAAATGTAGCACTTCTCAGACAATTATCATGAACTTGACTTTTAAACTGATGGACGCATGTGTACAGAAGATAACATAGATGAGTCGAAGACACCAAGAGCAAACTGAAGTAAAGTGTAAGAATCTTTTTTGAATTGCAGTAACTCAGAAAGAGCATTCTTGCACATTGAGCTCGGCGACAGAGACAAAGAGTATCTTGCACTTTGAGTTTGGAGAGAAACAGAGATGGAGAGCGTATCTTGCAGGTCGGAGATTGTGAATGGGAGACAGATAGTATCTTGTGTACATCGTACGATGTACTGTTTATGTTTACGCGAAGAAATTAACGAATATTGAGTACTATCGACAGTGTTTATTTATTTAAATACAAACTTCAAACACGTTGCAGCGGTCCTGACAAACAAGTGGATTTGTACGATGATAAGTGGCAAAAAAGCAAATATGGCATCTATGAATATGATGATTTCAAATTAGCTCACTACTAAAAGGGTTAAGTATTTCGGGGCATTTTGGAATGAATAAACGTTGTTCAAAATGTACAAGTACAATTTGACGTTTTTTGTGAGACAATTTGTGTTATCATCCAAATGTTTTATTATGTTAACATGAACATTTGCGAACTTATTCAATAGCGATTAATTAACAAAAAAAAAAACATTTTTTATTGGGACGATATATTTAAGTACATGAGTCTAAATGCGATTAATTTCGTACATATATATCATCATCATCATCATAGTGTAGCCACCAACAGTCCACTGCAGAACTATGGGCCTATTCAAAATCCATTCACAGAAAGGGGTTATATCCATCTAATCTGTATCATACATTCACCTCCTCATTTGCTTTCCTATTTCAGGTTGACCCTCTCAGTTCGGGATATCAAAATGATATAGAAGTCAACTGAAGACAATGCTGTTAACGTTGCAAAGTGAAGTTTTTCATATGACTCTCCTCATGGCCTTCTATTTGGTGTTTTTCTTGTCCTTGTTCTGTTCCTAAAGCTTCTTGGCTTCGAACCGGTAAGGTTCATAATGCTCTATATTGTTGGGTAGGTTCGACTAACATATATAAATTTATGATCTTGATAAAGATGTAAATTTAAAAAAACATATCAAGAAACACTGTCGCTATATTTGTTTGTGTTGTGTATCGTGTAACGACGTAATATTTTGTTATATTCGAAAATCTTCGAGGAACGATGTGGGATCATAAATCATCTAGAAAATAAACAGCTCTATTTCACGTACGAGCAACGTTATTAGAAGAAAAGTCCTTGACAATCATCATAATTTGCCGAAGAAATGTATGTAAAGCGACGCACCACCGAGAACGCGGAATCCACGTCCCACATCGCAACTCTGGGTAAATCCCCGTAGCTAATGTGTTAAAAAGGATTTGTTTAACAAATGACGATACACATATTTTAAATATCAATAAATGATGAGTTTTGTTAAATATGTTCGCACTAAGCGTTAATACGAAATCATACATGATGTGATGCATTTCTTAAGACTATTTTCTTCTAAAAGTAAATAAATGATGTACTCGGAGGAGAATTATGCTCAAATATCACATTTGACACAAATGTAACAAATATAGCCTGAAAGTTGACAATCGGAGAAATCAATCATTTCTTTTAAAAACAATAAAGGAGTGAACGGATGAAGACTTAATTTAGCTCGAGGAACAATGAATACAGAGAAAAGTGACTAATTGAAGTAAACGAGCATGAAGAATCACACAAAGCATTTGGTCTTTTTTCAGCTAGACTAAAAAACCGATAGATTTCTGGCTTTAAATTTTTGCCATGAAAGAATTAAATGTCCAAATAAAATATGAGATGTTCAAAGAAATCTATTCATTTTTTGTATAAGCTTTCTTTTTGCATATACATTTATTTTCTTCTTACGACTATTTCGACATGAGATTGAAGAAGAACAAAGACACGTAGATTTGAATAGTTAAACGATTTGCATTCGCAATTTCACTTTGCAGGATTGAGCGTTTGGGTCCAATCTAGTCAAGCATAAAAATGTCTGCAATGTTTGACATTCATGTTCGTTGATGAGTTGTCTACGTCATTAGGTTATTTGCTATGCTACAGATTCAATCAATAAAAATAAAATTTAGAGTGCTCATAGACGGAATTTTAAATGCAAAACTACCCATAACTTTCATCGCTTGGCTATTTGTTACAAAGAAAAATTTTCAATAAATAAATCTGCCATGAATGAGCTATCAAACAATTTTGATACTGAAACAATGAAAACATTTTACAATTATATCAAAAATATGTAAACGACAGAAGGCATTCTTTGATTTTCAATCTGTGAACATTGTTTGCCAATTCAAGGCAAATCTGGTATATCTGCAGATTGTTGAACCCCAATCAAAAAAGCAAAAGAAAGGTCAACAAAATCAGCAACCTTCAGATAACCCAAATCGGAATGACCATAACCCAGAGTGTGACCATGAGGGATGTCTTCGTATCGTCTATTTAGATTATATGTTAAAAAGTATACTTTTAATGCCATAGATTAATATAATTCTATGGATACATCGCCAGTTCGTCTCATTTAATGCATCGATTGGTAAAATAAAAAATACATTTGTACTTTGAAGTGAATTTGTGAGTTCATTTATGATTTGATATTAAATTAATATTAATATTATGGAATTCTCAGCAACTTATTAGAGATTGTTTGGTTCAAAGCTTGAAAAGGTCGATTTTCTAGTTCTTTAAATATTTTCCATTTATTTCCCATTCTTCGTCATTTTCATCCACACTACAGGAAAAATAATATTTTTAATCAAAGACTGTAATAAAATCCAGGAACTTGAATATTAAGTTTGGAATTATTGCAACTATGCGATTATGTAATTGGCACACATTTGACTGTAAAAAAAGCTCTACAACTTTCATTCAATCGATTGGCAAAAAGGAAAGAGTCAAGCACCATTGTTTTTTCTCGCATGCAAATAAGACAAATGGACAATACAGTCGAGAGCTTAACATTAGCAATGTTTCAAAACGTACTCTAACAAGCATCATTAGCATTTAATTAAAGCAATTTCTCGGTCGTATTATTCATTGCATCACTCTGATTCTTGTGCTGAAAATTTTTGCAAGTCATTGGGACAGCTCATTTTTTCCACGCATAATTATAAACGACAGTTCTTGACAAACAGCAAAAAGAAAACAAACTCAATCGCAAAAATAAGATCCGGTCGATAGTTCAGTACAAATACGTCGACTCAACGCAACGCGCCTCACCTGCCGTCAATTCTAGGTTTTTGAGCTTTTTGCACATATGCAATTTAGCAATTGTGGCGGCAATCAAAAGACAAAGCACGTGGACAAAGACGCACCCCGAAAAAATGCATTTGGAAGAGAATTAGCATAAAATCGGTTCTTAAATAGTGAAAAAATCCCATAAAAATACACGAACAGCAGCTGAACCATGCGTTTGTCTAAGGTATGCCAACTTTCATAAAACTATAAATAAACCCTCATAATGATGGGAAATAATTTATATTGACTTTCATGGATATTCTTAACACCCCGATTCATTGTTATCGTTGAACATGTGATCTACTATATATATGTATTTCTAAGCAAATTACACGATGATGACTAGTATTATACATAAATAAAAGTAGTATGATTTTATTGATCATTTACAAACATAAATTATTTTAATCTGATTGGATAAAAACGATATTTGAATTGATTAGTCGATGAACTTTAAGAATATATTATGATTGACAAGCTTCTCTATTAAATTAAATTAGAATTTTAAAAAAGATCTACCAAGGACAGTGCCTTTTAAACTGTCAGGTCAATCCAGAAGTTCATGCGCATTTTTTGGGATTTTTTAAATAATGTATATAAAACATAATTTAACATTTTAACACATATATCCACTATCTACAGTTTCTTGCTATCTTACGGGTAGCTTTTTAATTCTGTTTTTAATTGCTGTAAAGGCACTGATTTTGATGGAAAAAAAACTTGAAAGTCTATTTTGTACACCCTGTTTAGAATTTAACTTTTTCCATAGTAAAAAAATTGCAAGGTACGAAATAAATGAAAATAATTTGGGACAATGTCCAGGGAGTAAGCAGGATGCGGTTAAAGCTCCCAATTAAATTCACTATTTTTTGCAGTGTTGTTCGAGTCGATTTTTAACCAATCCATCCATGTCTACAAATGGTTTTTTTTCTTCAGTCAATGTTTATACAATACAAATCAGGAATGTTATAGTCTATAATGTTTTTCACGGTGCGGACATTCATTTCAATATCTTCTGCATTTATATTATCCAAGCGTGTTTCATTAAGTAGGACAAATATGTTGAATGGCTTAGAATATTTTCAATTAAAATGAGAGCTTTCAGTTTAAGTTTTTTAAAAATTCGCAGTAGCGTTTAACAATGTTCGGTAAACCAATTATAGAACATTTTCAAAAGTGGTTCAAAATCCTAATACTACCGCGTAATACTGAAATAGCGATAATCGGGTCTTACTGTACTAATGTTGATATTGAACGTCTTTTGAACTAATTTCGATTGTACGATTTGTATTTTTTTTTCTTACCAGGTAGCGTTCATTCCGAATTGTCTTTCAAGCGAATAACTTGAATTTATGTCAAATGCATTTTTTCCATGACTTACCTGAAACAAAGAGAGAAAATTATTGTTGAAAATTAATAACAGTTGCGACACAAAGCACATACATCATAACGGAATAAATTGTTTTAATTGTCACCATAACTGTAATAAAGCATTGTGAGAAACTGCAACACGCAATAGCGATAATCATACAATGATATATCTTCCGGAGGATAAATGGCAAGTGTTACAGATATGATTTTAATTTAAAGTCAACGATTTAATTAATCTTTAGAGTGGATTCATTTCGCTCTAAGATCTTCCATCGAATGCGACAAAGGGCAATAAGAGCTGAACAAAGAAACGTTGGATTACGAGCTCGGACATCCATGCGTTAATAGAACCTGATCCTTTGGTATTACCAAGTAGAGGCAAAAGGCCAAGTCAATGTCGCCGTGGACGCACACGACCGCCGACGGAGGTGAGGTTCAATTACAAGGCAAGAACTATAACTTTTGCAACATTTCAGGAAGTCGAACTCGTATAAATTAATTGCTATCTGTTTCATTCGTGTGCTTCATCGGTGTGAAGAGACCTTGCCCTCGGCCATACGAAAATATTCAGATTCAGTGAGACATGTGAAAATTATTTTCTGTTCAAGACAAGCCACGCAATCTTGCCTAATGGTATTTCGATATCGTTACTTTAATCATCTTGTATTTATTTGTCGAAGGACGAGGACATAGGAAAGCATTCCGGTTGTTGATCTGCTGAGACCGCTCGAGGGTTTATACGGAAATTTGTAATAACCCTAAAAATGTACATGGAAGGGGTAATAATACGAAACAAAAATTAGACGTTATATATATGTACATATCTGATATATTTAATTCCGGTTAAATGGTTATAAAAATTGCTTGGAAGTATTACACATGTAGAAAATTGATGATGAAGATTTTCCGACGAACCGATACAAATTAATGATGTTGAAAAATAATAAGCTTTCATTTTACATACAAATATAATTATGTTTCACAGTAGACTTTCGATTATTCGGGATGTTGGGGAAGAAGGGCACAGATAACTGGAAAAAATGGATAATCCAAATTATTAAAATTTATACTTGGTTTCGAATATAATATCACATTTGCAATACAATTTTGTTTCATGATTTTAATACTAATTATTTTTTTAAATAAGAACGCTCATATTTAAGGGGTCATCTCATTTTATCACGTCAAAAATTCGTTTTTTTTAAAGTCTCATTTTTTGAAAGGACATGTCTCTAAGAAAGTCGTCCATAATTTTGGTGAATTTTTTTAAACTCTATTTTGTTTCTTTAATATTGACCTGTGTGTATAACCTCTTAATATTTTTTAGGCACGGATAATCCGCACGCAGATAATCGAGAGTACATTATATATCTAGCTTTGCATGATGGATGGAGGTGGACTGAAGTTCTGGTTGCCTGTTTGAAATTCGTCCATAGAATATGCTATAAAAGAATTAAAAAATACAAGACTTAACATTATCTTATTGTTAATTATTATTTGATGTCCCAGAGGATTAATTAACGGATTTGTAACAAGTTCGAAAATCAAACGAATAGCCGATGCCGACTTGTTTATGTACTATATCAAAGCTTAATATATTTTACAACTAAAAATTGATCATGGTATTGTTTAAAAAAAGTCCTGGATGAAAGCCAGATCTGCTTTTAAATTATCACGCGAAAAAGTTGTTTATTGTCTATCCATCCAGCGATATTATTTTAGTTTGAAATACAATATGAGAACATTTGTATTTGCGATTGTAAAAGATAAGATGGGATATTCCAAGTCGCAGATTATTTAAAAAAAATTCAATTAAGCGTTTCGCATATGAACGTAAGAGCGTTATATAAGGAACGAAGTACTATAGGCATAATACGAGCTTTATTATAAACGTATTTAATTAAACATTGAGAGATTTTCCCCAAACTCTTTTTCAGCAAAATTTAGCATATACACAGTTTTTTTTAAATTTGAGACCAAAATTATTTCAAGATTGAAATATCTTTATGTTATTTTTTATATAAATGCTCTGGGCGACCCCATAATGGATGAGGAAATTAAAATACAACAGAAAAGCCGAGATTACTTTAAAACCATATTAGACAAAATAAGGCAGAACAAGGCCGTCTTTGTGAAAAATAAATTTATGATTACATATAAGGAACAGATCCATATAAAGCGCAATGATGATTGAACTTTGTTGAAGGACAAAATGTTTGCACGTCTATTATGGCTTGATTGACTTTGTACGAGCACTATATAAACATTTGAAAGTTATAATATTAGCACGCCTGGCAAATAAACATCGAACGGAAACCATTGATTTAAAATCAATTTTCTTAAATATAATCGATAGAAATTAAATGCATAAACAGTGTTGTGCTGTCGACTATGTTGCTACACTTCCCTGAAGTGCTAATCGTTTTTTTTTTTTTGCAAACTGTCTATTGCAATAGGATGTTAAAAATATGAATTAATATTAATATTTTTTTACAATAAATATGCGTGCATTTTCAATTTAAAAGAGTTATTTTCCATCGCTATCCACACATGGTAGGTATAAGACAAGATAATATGAAAGGGAACTTTTAAGAAATAAAAGCTCTATGAGTCTCTAAAACAGATATTCATAAGCGGCCCTGCCTAGCTTTTGACTCCAATTTTCCAAATTTGTTATAATAAAAGTCCAGAACTATCAAATATTTTCAAGCTTCTAATGGACCGGACACACTAATAGATTAACGTAAACATTTAAGTAAACATTTGGAGAGCGCTTGGCGTCGTGCCTATAAATAAGCGGGATATCTTGGAAGTGAATATATTGATTAAGTGAATTTTCCCAAGGATTAATATACATTATAATTTATATCAAGATATATTGTTTTTTCGTAACGTTAATAATATAATATTGATAAGAATAGACATACTAATATCCTTGAGCTTTTTTAAAAATCAATTTAACCCCTACGGTTCGATATCGAAATTATTAGCTATTTACGAAGAACTATTACGTCAAATTCTCTATACAAAAATACAATGATTTTTTAAATTATGTGGCTATTTTGGCGTTGTGCTAATAATGAATCGAGTTACTTTCGGAAACTATTCTCTATATTAAATCGTTTCTTACCAATACGAATTTGGAGACTGCGGAAGAAGTAATAATTGGACGGTGCCAGGTTAGAATAATATGATTGATGGGTCGTAATTTTCCATTTAGGCTGTCTTAGTTTTTGGCGATGGGAAGTCTGTTTTCGTAATGAAAAATTACATTATTTCTACTGGTCAGTGTTGGTTTTAACTTCTTCCCCAATTTACATAAAGCTGTCCTGATTTCATTTTACAGTAAAGGTACTGAAACACGACGCTTGTTAAATAATTAATACAACATTCTGTTTGGTTGATTTAAAATATTTGGAGCAACGAGACACTATCAGAAAGCAGGGACTTGTTTAGGTCGTTTTTTATTTGGAATATTTTAGAGGGTCAAATGTGGGCGAGTCTCATTTTCTTTAATTACGTGAAACTCATTTTAACAGTTTGTGACACTTTCATGATTAGATTCAACGCCATCGACTGGGTTAGATGCTAGAATTTTTTAAATTAAAATATTGAATACTAACGAATTTATGCTTACATCTTAAAAACTGTCGAACAATATGCAGATTAGAATGTACCATTAAAAGTGTTGTTAACACTTATATTGCTATATTAAGATTTAGCTCAATTATCATTCGTAAAACATATTATAGAGGACATTCCGACATTGACTCAACTTTAAGGCTTATGAGTTCTCAGAACGAAAGCGTTTAAATCATTTCTGTTCTTGAGTTATAAATATAGCATCTGAACCATAAATCTTGCATAGTTTACATACTGTTGCTTTGTTGTTCGGATGAAATATCCAGCGCAAAATAAACGCCATAGTAAAGTTAGCTTAACACTTTATTTGCGGTGTTGGTTTGGCTCGGTCATATATTGATAAACGTATATTATCTCTTACAAAAGCTTAGTTAAAGATAATTTACATTAAATACACATATGTTTGAATTATATATATATTGAAATGGCGTTTGGAATATATTAAAGAGTTGCTTTTTCCACTGTTCGATTACACTTATCACAAGTCACCAAAAAGACACAAACAACTAAATTTTCCTCAAACGAAAGTATTTCGAACGGATGGTGACTATTTGGTTGTATACAAATTCAAATGGAATTTCATAAATAAAATTTGTATAACAAGGAAAGTCACTTCATTTAAATATTGTTCAAAAGCATTTGTTGAGCTTAGCGTTTGAAAATTTATTTCATCCTTGTCTTGCTTAAATTATGTATAACTTGCTTTGCTACATTTGAATTATTATGTCTGGATGTTATTTCTGTTATAAAAATAAAAATTAATAGGCAAATATCGTCCTCTATCTGATTGTATACTTCACATTCACAATAAAAACAAGAAATGCATACAGCTTATCACATTTATGATTTTTTTTCCATAAACAAGTCCTTGTTATCATTTTTTTTGCTTGTATCTTAACAAATTCACTTCTGGAAACCTGTTTGAATTAAGTCTGCAATCTTGAAGTTAAGTCTATAAGGTTTAAGCATATAATGCTATTTAAAGTGGGTCATTTAAACAAAAATGCAATAAAAGATATTTTTATTATTTAGTCTATTAAATCTGAACTGATGGCATTAACTATTTTCAGTCTAAAAGTTTAAGATTGATACTTTTGAGGTTGACGAATCTTGTAAAAATTGATTGCCGAGGTGAAAGGCTCACATTTTGAATGTCTAATTTTGACTTTCCTTAGTTTACTATAACGTGAAATCTTATATTCTTAAACAATGTTTAAATTTGTCCTTTCATATTTTCTTTCATGGAAATTAACGAAGTTTTCATAAAACGATCCTTACAATCACATTTTGATGGCGTAACTCAATCGATTCAATGAAAAATATACGCTTTATACACAAAAGCTTTCCTGCTTTTACAAATAAGCTTTCGCTTTAGTATCAACGTGCGCTATCAGCTATTATATAAAGTTTTGAAATATGAACATCCAGTGCTGATATTATTAGAGAGCTAAAACCCACATAAAAGAGCAATGTAAACTTGGAATGAACCCAAAAAATAACGACGAAAGAGGATTACAGGAACGAAAATCCATGTGATATTTGTCCAAGTTCTGAAGAACGAGAAGAAGAAAAAACTATAGCGAGGTCTCCATCCAGCAATGGCTGGCGATTGCCAGAATGGTAACATTGATGATATAATTGCAACATTGTTTTCCGTCTGAGATATTCGTGGGAATCGTGTACAAATACAATCTAGTGCGATTAATGATAAAACACAACAAATTATAATGAGCACCTTGAAAATATATGTATACAGTAAGCTTCGTTGAGTCGTGCAAACTGACCTACTATGTAAACAAACAATAACGGCATGTCTGTCAGAAAGCAATTTTACAGCATTAATTTATTGGCATTTCAAACGAGGTAAATCATATCGCAATGTTGGCGCCATTTATTCAGGATGTTACCGTGCCGAGAAATGTCAAAATATATATTGCAAATTCAAAATAGTTGCGGAGCTTCGTGAGCCCTAGTTATCTCCGAGGGTCATAAAAATGCTCGTAGCAAATCGATCGTTATTTTATTATGCTTTATGATTCAGTAGTCATCAATCAAACCACTTTAAGGCCACTTACTACGCACGACGCTGTTAAACGCCGCTTGATGGCATTTGTACATAGACAATTTTTATTTAACAACCCACCAAGATTAACCCTTTGCAGCCCGGTATCCAAGCGTATTGGACTTCATACTTTTACTGGCATCCAATGTCCATAACATGTAGACATTTTTTTGCAGATGTTTTTAACTCTTTGACGTGCAATCAGATTTTGATTTTCTCGTCTCATAAAACCGATTGTCGACACAATTCATGAATATTTAAAAATATTCTGTGACTATTTTAGTATTTTTTTAAGCTGTGGAATGAAGCAAGTGTTCTAGAAAAAATAGTTTGACATTGACATTTGAAATTTAATATTCACGCAGTCCACCACGAGGGGTGTCTTAAGTCGGGGGGTGCTCCGGAGGCCAGACGTGTCCGTGCGCCTCTCATCTTAGCCGGAAGGACCTCGATGAGAAGCGACGGGGCTCTGTCCTTCACCACCGATGGGGCTCCGCAGCCCCGAGACGAACTCGCATCATATGCGACGGAAATCCGTATTTTACAATCTGCAGAGGGGGCGATTTTTTATCTCCGACCGCTCATTCGACGACACCGAAAAGGAGGAACCCTCAAAAAGAAAGGGAAAAATTAAAACATGGTGAACTTTTAATATTCAAATTTATTTACCATTTTGTGATACGGGGACGATCACGAGGCAGAGGCTTCTAGATGATGTGAACGTAGTGCGAAATTAATACGACCAATCCGCAAGGTTCTCCAGGAAGAATATGCAGTCTGTTCGTCCTGCAACCCTTAGGATCGGGTACAAGATCCGAACAGCATAAAAAATGATCCGCTTAATTACCAAAAATCGATAATTAACGCTACAAATTTAAACTTTTATTTGTATTATAAGACGTTTTCTAAGAATGTTTAAGTAATTATGTATTTTAAGAGTGTAAATATATTTTTTTTGTATTCTGGTGCCTATAGATATTGGTGAGTACAAATCAAAAAAATAAAATATTAAGATATGTTTAAAACTTCGAATGTTATGCATATTTTAGTGAGAATTAAAAAAAAAGCAGTATTGCGAAAAATCGCCCGCCGTAATTGTGTTAAAAAATACAACACTTTAATTTAATTAAAAATTTTAGGAATTATTTTTTGTAAATTAGTATTAAATATATCACTAAACATCATTCCTACTAAATACATATTTTTATGTATTTATTTTACCATATTTCCTTCATTTTTCCCCATAAACTAATTTTTTAATAAATTCACTGAAATTGGTGGAACAATTTTGAAAAAATCCCCAGACTGCAAAAGGTTAATCATATGTGACAATATTTCAATATTACATGTTTTTATGATAATTAAAATTTAAAAAATGGCATGTTATGGTAGATCTGGTGTGGATGCATCACAAATAGTGGATATAGCACATTGGTGCAAGAAGTCATTTTTCAAAGCCGCACCCATAAACAGGTGTTGGTAGGCAGAAGGTTACAATATTAAACAGAATTCCTCAATATCTGCTTCTTTCTTGATCAATCTGGATATTTTAATAAACACTTGTGGTGTACATATTTGACAATTCTATTCAGCACTGACTGTTTTCAGATATAATCACATGCGCCGATGTGGCAACAACAACTGAACTTATTCGATTGGCGGAGGTTGATGCCTCAAACATTGCCATTAAATTTGTGAAAATAAAAATAATAAATTAGAGCCATATTCAAAAATAAGATTTATTAACACATTCCCGTCGGGTTACCCACTTGTGCATCTTTAGCCATCATACATTTAAACATTACATTCTACGATAAGAAATTAATCCCATTTCGTAACGATAACAAGATCAAATCTCCAAAAAGAAACTTCTAATTCCCGAATTCACTAATACGAGGTAGAGGATATACGAACTTACCATTTATTTTCACACAGAGACATAATCGTCCCTTGAAAAATTTAGTGGGATGTTAGCAGCATAAAGAAGGATGAACGATGATCAATTAAGACTCAATTACAAACGTGGAAGAGCCATTCATTTCATAATAATTTATAACATGTTTTCCATCAGAATTGATTGGCTCTATGACGACTTAACGATCGCCACTCTCTATATATGATTACCTGCGTAACACGAACATAAAATGTATTTATGAAATAAATCGAAGCTAAAATCTTGAATAATAAGAGACCAAACTATTATCATCATCATTATGCACCGACAATCCGTTGCTTTTTGCTTTGAAAAAAAAAACACTAAATCTATAAAATTTTGCAAACAGTTGAATCATCATCGACAGCGAATTATCTTCCCCGTGGGGTCAATTCAAAGTACCGTATTAGCCCGAATGTAATGCTTTTTATCTGAGATATGTAAAAAGCATTCGCGTTATATTCGAGTCTAAGTATGTTTTGGAGGCAGTCATTAATAAACCATTTGAAGGCAATTTACGAAATTAGTAGAGCAATTAATTGGCTTTTAGCTGGAAATCGTCAATAGAAACCGTATGAAAAGGGAGTAAAGTTAAAGGGTGGTAGATTATGATCGCTCGGCAGAAAATTACTATTTTGTCCATTGAGGATAAGAAATATTGTTATAATAAAATATTGCTAAATTACGACGTCATGATCAGTTGCGCTTATGCATCTTTTATGAATGATCAAAAAATATGGAATGATGACGTTGTATGATCGGAAATTGATGTTAATTGACCAAGTCACATGCTTATATGTAATTGAAAATAAGTAGCATTTTTATTTTTTCCCCAACTAACTAGCGGTTCTAATCGATCAATTTTTTGAGCGTTTTGTTTGTATCAGAATTGTCGAGAAGATATTCTTCGAATATTGCATTCGTGACTGCGAATAGGCGAGATTAGTAGCAGAGCTCTTCCTTATTGCAGCCTTGAAAGCGTTGCATTCAAATTTAAAAGGCCATCGATCCACAGAATGAATTCGATCGTTCAGCAGCAATGCATCATCTGGTTCGATAGTGGCTTAGGAAATAGTTAGCGTAATGGAGTCTGCCGCTCGAACCATTATTATATCATTATAAATGTATCTGTGGCATAACATCGAGGCGTAGAAAGCATTCGACGAAAGTAAAAATCGACGTTGTTTCATAATGTCGATTTAATATCGTGCAACAATGAACGATTCGACGAAATTCGCACTGAAGTCAAGTTGCCTCGTTTTCGGTTAGCTAACTACAAAAGAAATCGCGATTGGAAATTCGGCTCAATATACAGTAACACCACTGAAAATAAACAACGAACAGCAAACACGTTATGGCGATGATTATCAAAATAAAATGGCATAATATGGAAATATACATTTTTCTTCTTAAATATATTATTTCTCTTATCCAGCACACATTATTACCAATTTCAATGAAGGCTATTGTTAAAGTTTTCACAATTTGTTCTCAGAATTCTATTGTTATTGAAAATTAAAATAACATATGCCGTTGTGGTTTCTTATTGTGTCATGTTTAATACTCACATTTAAGAAAATTCTTAACACCTGGCCAACCGGGCGGTTCACGGCCATGCATATAATGCAGGCGAAATAAAAAAGTATTTTTAAGGCGACTGATGAATGACGAAAATGTTTAGGAGATAAAAGCTTCCTGAAAAAACCGACAACAAAAGTCCGATACAAAATCTAAATAAGATTTTATACAAACAGCAGAAGAAAAAAAATAAACTTCAGAAGCGAGATCAGCACAATAGATATTGTATAAGTAATCGACAGAATTATAAAGAGGACAATGGAATATGAAAAGAGAATAAAATACAAATTTGCATTTTTATTTCATCTATTAACATCGATATAAAATAATTGATGCAAGCTGAAAAAAATGCATAATGATCAAGCAAATAACATTTTTTATCAAAGGGATTTTTTTAATCAACAACATGGAAATTATTTTAAGAGTAATTTATATCAGTTTCTTGTTGCATGTTATAACCGAGTTCTGCACTTATCGCAAATACGCATCGATTGATTATTGTGACAGAAATAAAAGTAAAAGTATACTATTTTTTAACTATACACAATACTTATTATTAGAACAATTGGTGAACGATTATTTTGGTTCAATATTCTATATTTTAATTAAACTTGAAAAAAATAATTTCTATGAATTGAAATGTCATAAAGATCATGGCAAAATTTGCGTAATTTATGGGCCACATATAAGGAATCCAATCCCGGGATTCCGGACAGTTTTAGGTGCTCATGAATCCCGGGATTAGTAAACGCAATACCGAAAAATTCGGGATTGAAAATTTTATCTAACAGGAATCGTACACCTCACCAGCACGTTGAAAGCTACTAAATCGAGTCATTCTGGATTTGAAATCTGGACGCATGGAAACAGTGGCGCAACTATCTAATCTATGTGTGCATATATACAATACATATGTTTTTCAAATTGGTATATTAACCTTTCCCCACCGGTGATGTATTTACTACACCTCGACTCTAATAATGGGAATATCGATATGAAATATAATAGATACGGGGTTCAAAATTTTTGTATTCCTCCGTAATATAATTGCGTATCATATCAAAATATTATAGTATAAAAGTATTCATCTGCAGCGACGGAAATAAATAATTTGTCGGGTAATCGGGAATTTTGCAAGTTTTAGTCCGTGTCTCAGCCAGAAAGGAATTTTATCAGTCACATTGATGGTGTTATACGAAAATGGGGGCTCACGCGGTCATCAACTCGAACTAATATGCGATGACGATACCTTCAACAAGTGTGGAGGCTGAGCGTGCATTTTCAGCAGCAAGTTGCCTGGCTTCCAAAATCAGATCCAGACTAAATGAGGAAACACTCAATGCTTTAATGTTTCTTTGGGCATATTTTCCAAAATAATATTTGAATTTTTTAGTGTTTTATTTATCTATTTTTGAATTGTATTTTTATCTTTTCTTAAATAAATATAATTCTTTCGCCTTCAAGCTATTTTTTATATCTAACAAATGGAATGGCTTCATACACGCTACGAGAGTCCTGCCAGATAAGTGGATTTGTATGACGATAAGTGGCGGACAAGCAAATATAGCACCTAAGATTTTGATGATTTTAAATTAATTCACTACTCAAAGGGATAACAACGAGCTTCGTAAGAATATAACATTATTGAACGGGACGATTATAACAATAACAAATAAGCTAAGAAGGATGCACTATCAACGAAGTTTATTATTATCGTGTTCATAAGATAGAAGGAAATAAGAGTGAATCATATCTTTAATAAAAAAGGACGGTACCACGACGTTCCGGAATGATGAGTGTTAAAAATCGACACCATTTTATGCTAGTTTTGCGTTTGGGTTGATCATTATCAATTTAAACATAAATCTAATATTTATGTGGTTTAGCTGCTTACTAATGGCAGATTTACAAAAGCCACAAGACGGGAAAATTTGTCGCCACATGTGGTATAAACACGACAAAAGCTTCAATTGGCAATGATTGCTGGAGAGGAATTTGGAATGATTGCAACGTCAAAGGACTCGATTTGTTCTTCCGGTTGCGATAGCCGGAAGATAGATTACGATTGTGGAGGCAACGAGGCGTTCAGACCAAGGAACTCATTGAAATGCAATTGAACGACGTTGAGAAACTTCTGCAGCAGCACGTGGTCGAATTATTAGAAGCTGGCCTTAAAAACGCATCTCAAGCATAGATGGCCAAGAATCGATTGATTGATCACATCGACTTATTGAGAGAGAGACAAGATGCATCGATTGCAATGAGACGAAGCAACAACCTCGCAGCGATCCTATGCGATCATTGGTTGATTAGATCAAGAAACCATAATAAAATATTCGAAAAAAAAATCCGCCACATTTAAATATAGAAAACTATATCGAGAAAGCTTTTTTGAAAGCAATCCATTGTTTTTCTCAACGGGATGAAAATAAATTGACCAACGGCGAGAGTAATCTCATAAATATGTTGGTGAGATTTTTGGATGCTAATTATAATGTCATTAAAATAAGAATGGTGCGCAAATCGCGTCTTTTTTCCTTGGAAATTTGCACGAACGCGTAGCAATAAACGTGAAGAAGAGACAGCATAAAAATCTAAGTCATAAATATATGACGGAAAATCATACGTGCATGTTGCGATGATTTAATGAATTTTTAATACCCGTACATAATGGTTCACTTTCCATCGACAATTTATGGATTAGAGCAGAAGAATTTGTTGTGCGAAATGTATGATAAAAATGGAAACAATCATAATAGTGCATGCATACGCTAAAAAAAAGTCGAATTTGATAGTAATATATAAAAATATAAATGGAGTATATTATTTTTCTACATAGAGCCCTTCATTAAAAATGCATTTATTTCATCGGATAAGAATTTTTTTCTTCCCGTCACTGAAGAAAGAAGGCGAGAAGTAGCATTTTCTGTTGCGCAACGCGTTTTCTCGTAAACAAATATGTGAAATCAAGTGAAATTTTTAGGACTTTGGTTTTAAGAAAATGCTTGTTTGAAACCAAACAAACAAAATAAAAAATATCAGAAGTTTATTTACATTTTGCATTGAACGTTTTTAATTTTAAACTTAATTGTAATTTCGTTTCTAGCCCCTTGAACTCAAAGACGGAGAGAGTATTTTGTGTACATCGTACGATTGTATAGATTGTTAATCCAAATGTATCGACTGAGAATATGTAAATGATATAATGAATCGATTTTAAGTGTATTGTTTATGATTACCTGAAGAAAAGACCGAATATTATGTGCTATTGACAGTTTTTATTTTTTTAAATACAAGCTTCATATACGCTGCAGTGGTCCTGATGGATAAGTTGGTTTGTACAACGATATGTGGCGGATAAGCAAATATAGCACCTAAGTCTATGATAATTTTAAATTGGTTTACTACTTAGGTTTAATACAGTATTGCCATAAAATTAAACAATCGATATTTTATACTGATATTGATTAATTTATAAAAATATCATATAATTGTTTAGCAAAAATCGAAGAAATAATGTATAAACAGGTGAGAAATCGTTCGATTCTTAGCACAGATGGTTTTTTCCACATCAAAGTTCTTTCCTCGTTGCGGATATTCGATTCAAAGCAATCTGCAAATCGCAAAACACATAGCAACGTAGAGTATAAGACCTTTACGCGGTGTTATTCTAAGTAAAAATTATTGTGAATCATTTTTACGAGTTACAACACGCAAAATGATGAGAAATTCCATATAATACTTTGTAGGTTGAATCTATATATTGTAGACACAAGTCTACGCCATAATTCGTAGAGCATTAACCCGGATGGCATATTGAATTAGAAGTTTATTAGAAGTATGAGAAAATAAATAAATTAAGCAAAATTAATTAACCCAATTAAGTCGGGATTTTACACAAGTCGGTTTATATACATATCACGCGGCCTTGCCGACCATAAAATGGCACATAGCATGCCAAAAAAGGCATCGAAACAAACATCCAATTCGAATTGCATGTAAAATAAATTCCGTATTATCAAAACATCCGTTAATAATTCGGGGCGAAATTCGTCGCTTAATTGGGACAGTGTTTGACGATATTCGAAGATAAACGCGCATAAAAAGCATTTGATATTATTAGATGGGATCATCCAAGATTTTCTTGCTAAAATACAGCAAGACTTCGTTTAGCGCTTCCTCGATTAACGATGATTCGATATAACGCGGTTTGCTCGAAGCATAAGTAGGATATTGAGGAGTCACTGCAGGTTTTTGGTGAGTCTTACCAATGATGACCTTCAAGAACTGACAGTAAAAGCTCATGTAGAAATAATGATTTAGAAGATGAAATAATGATTTTGGTCGCAAATTTCTCGCAAATGACCTCATATAACGCTGTTTTATTTAGCGCTTTGTCGTCTATGAACACATCATCAGTGCTAAACGAGGTTTTGCTCTACTGTAAAATAAAGCAATGGACAATAACGATTTTGCAAGTCAAAGAAGTATGTATCCCATTTATAGTGTGACCAACTGTAGATACAATTTAACTTAAATATACTCCCACATTGTTCGTTTTAAAAGTGAAATATAAAAATTGCCATCAATCAGGGTGGGTGTATAATTTAACCAACGTTTTGACGTGTCTCAATTAATCGGAATCCATTAGCATTTAAATTGAAGAACGATTGAGCAATTTGATAACTAAAATGACACAATCGTACATTATAAAATAAGATTCATCCATAATAAATTTACATCATCAGACATAAAATGATAACATTGAATATATTCAAACATATCAATAAAATCACATAATCGACATTTTGCATTGAATTTTTACATGCTTTTTTAAAAACGATTTTCTAAAAACTATAAACGTGAAAATATAGCAAGAAACGTTTATACCTTATACGATGAAAAAAATCTGGAACGTGGTAAAGCCGCGTGACCTCTTATGTAAGCCAGGGTCGTATAAGTCAAGGCAGACGGAAGACTGGGTGGTTAAGGCAACCTAGAGCTTTTTCAAAGGGGATGATAATTCCAACAATCTAAATCCATTCTAAGCCCCATCCTTCCATCTAATCGACAATTAAATACCTCCCGATTTAGCCGTCCAGCATGAGGATTATTCAAAGGAAATTGCAAACATCCCATAAACAACACAATGCAAATGACCGAACTGGAAAACACATCAAAAATATTTCTAAAAATAACATTAAAAAAATGGAATTTGTCATCATAAAAAACCGGCCTTCGGCAATGATATATTCATGGTCACGCCATGTTAACTTTTCAGGTGATGATAATTTTAGAATTACTTCACCGTGTTTACTTCCCAATTGTATGAAATAAAAAAAATATATATCGGCACACCGTATTTATTTGGCAGACGTTTTCTAAATCACAGCCGACGGTGTTAATTTCTTGTACAACGAAAAAAAAACGAAGAAAAATGAGAAGACATTTGCTAACACTGACATGAAAATGGGTAATACACTCGAATATCCCAATTCGTGGCTGCTGATAAATATATCCACATGCCGGAGATATGTACAAGAAAATGAATGTCAAAACATGTTTATCAATATTTTTGGATTTAAGTAGACCCATTACAGAAATATGTTCGTTGCTTCCGGGATGTGTTTACGTGTGTAACACACATATTAATGCCCAGTGCACACGAGAACACTTTTCAAGGAGCAGTAGAGCAAGCTAATGCCAACAAATCAGCTATTCAGTAAATCTAGCTTTTTATAAACATAATTTGTTTCGTTTTTAACCCCTTAAAGAGGTAAGACATATAGTTGTGTCCGAATTCCTGTGATGCAGAAATAGCGTTCTTACACGTTGAACTCAGAGACAAACAGAGACGGAGAAAGTTTTTTTGTACATCGTATGATTATATAGATTTTTAACCCAAGTTTATCGACTAATAATATGTGATTGATATAATTAATTGATATTAAGTATATTATTTATGTTTACTTGAAGAAATTACCGAATATTGTGCGTTATCGACAGTGTTTATTTATTTATGTACAAGCTTCATACACGTTGCGACGGTCCTGGCAGATAAGTGATTCTGTACGTATAATTGGCGGATATACAAATCCTTGTTTATGATAATTTAAAATTAGCTCATTACTCAAATGATTGAGTTAATTTTTAGCTCAAAAACAGAGCCTATCAACTTATCAGCATTTACTTGCTTGAAAACTTGCCTCGTGTAAACCGAGCATAAGCGTGTTAACATTAACACAATGTATGATGTAAAAAGGATGATTTTTCCATTTTTTTTTCTTATGATCGTTTCTAAACAACATTTTGAATGATTAACACGTGTATGCACCAATATCTTAGAGAAAATAAATATTTCGAGACGTACTCTTAACAGTTTGTTAGTATCGAGACACAATTCAGGAAGCACGTATTTTTTGTAACCATTAAAAAGTGATAGTTGTGAATTTATTGTTTTTGTTTTCAATTTTTTTCATCGTTTATTTATAAACAATGTCAAGGCCAACAATCGATTTGTAACATTTGCTTGCATGCCGAATTAACTCAACTAGATAATGATAACTAAGCTTGATTGTTCATGATAAAAAATACAGTAGTTTGTCGTATAGGTTAAATAAATGAATCATGGCATTGGGTTTTCTATGTATCTCATTATCGCTAATCGTGCGAATACAGCAAAGAGCAATCTGTTAATCTCACCGACCTCTCCGTAGAGTTGCTAATTTTTACTGAGACAATTCGGTGACATATATTCATTTACCCATTCACATGCTACCTAATTTGTGCGATCAAGGAAAAATATTTTTGAAGTGAAACTTCTGTAGGCGTGGTAGGATAAATCGGCATGAACGTCACGAAAAATGAAACCCCAAGCGGGAGTTGGTCCGAAAGACAATGATAATCGTTTGTAGTCTTTCCGTCTCCATCACAAATATCATAAACATGCTACGCGCATACGCTGTGTAGCCTCTACTACGTGTGTGTTTATACATAATACAAAGTATCCACTAGAGCAGTAGTAAGCCTATTTTATTATATAACTAGCGAATACCCGGCATGCGTTGCAATGCCACACTTAAAGATATAAAGTGTATGTATTTTAATTCAGTTTATTGGAATGAATTTAGATATTTTTAATTACACTGAAAAACGGGTATACGATGGCGCTTAGTAATTATTTAAAAGGTACATTAAGATTTCAAATATATATCATTCCGATACTTCGAGTCTCCTGACGGACTCGTGGATGCGGAATAGTTGCCGGCGCCTTGATAATGCTCCTTGTGAGTATCCTCCGGCCAGTGCTATATTTGGGCTATGCATTGCCGTCGCTTTGTGGTAGATTGTTTGCACTTTCAGATGTTTTTGCTTGGTGTTTGATGCCTTAATTTTCGATAAAACTGGTAGCCAAGTTCTGGGTATGCTAGTGTCGTCGTCTCGTCCATTGAATGTGGAGTTTTTTCGTTTTTCGATTTCCATCACTCTCTCGCAATTCATTGCTATGGTTTTGTTACCATCAAAATTGATCGTTCTTCATACCATATTTGTGTACTGCGGATTTGTAATTCAATTCAAAGACTGTGTTCTGATGCACTGTCATCCCGTGGGTGATGTATCTATGGGTTTGTTCAATGTACAATATGATGCAGGCTGAGCATTCGATCTCGTAAGCTCCATGAATTTCGTTTTTCACTTTGTTCTTTTTATTGAACAGAAGACTTCCTATATTTTCTCCCGTCCCGAAGATTCAGAAAAATCCAGACAGAGGCGAATGCCTCAAACGCCCTCTGTGATCTTCGTCGTCGTGTCTAGAAAGCGGCTTTATTTAGATGGCAGGAGAGGTGGTCTGCGTCGGTCGTCGGCCGCCACCTCTTACTTTCTTCCTCTCGGTTAGGCAACGCCTGAGATGTCGCTGGGTCGTCCCAGATCACTGGACGTCTCAGTTCCTCACAGGACACGGGTAATTTAGGGCCTCGTTGGTTAGGTTTGGGCTTTCAACAACTTCGGAGTGTCCATGCGGAGATCCGTTCATGAACGCCGACTATGTTCTGTGGAAATTTTCGGACATGGCATCCGATCGCGAGGCGTTCCTTCGTTGTGTCAGTGGTCCGAAATTCAGTCCGGTTGGACACCCAAAATTTGTGGTCTTTCCCTCTAATTTTAGGAAATTTAGGGATTTTGTAAAAGTTTTGAGGGGAAACGCATCCCTGGGGCTTTTTACGATTTCCATCGAGCCCTTCCTTGCGACCAGTAGCGATTAGTGGGTTCGCACCCTTTTTTTTCGGGGCCGCAAGTGAGACTCAAAACTCTTCCCTACCCTATACAACATATATCGTTTCTTCTTTAAAAATATATACGTTTCTTCTTTTTTAATCAGAAGTCAGTAGTTTTTATATTTACGTTATTTTTTAATCGAATACTAAATTATTATCAACATTTTGTCCGAAAAATCAATGCAACATAGGGTTAAATTATGCGTTAAATATTATACGCCACTGGGATAGATTGTTAAGTAAATATCGGACCGCATTTATTAAAACTTATTTTAAGAATTTTATCTTTCTAAAAAAAATATTTTGTAAAAAAGGTTGGCAATCACTGTCTAGAAAAAACCTCTATTCCCAGATTTACAATTATACACAATATAGAGACGATGGTGATTATTTGAGAATTTTATCTCCGTCTTAAAGTTGGTTATGTGAAAAAAAGGTTTGCAAATTCTGTCCAGAAAAATTCCATATTTCGAGGTTTACAACCGTACATAGCCCAAAGGCTATGGGAATATTTTGAGAATTTAATAATTCTCTAAAAGTTAGATTTTCTTAACTTTTCCTTTTTCAAATGTAAAAAATGTGACAACTCCTGTCCAAAAACAGCGAATGAATTATTTAAGGTTCTAAAAATCAATAGGAACCTAAATTCTAATTTTTATTCAAGTCGGTTAAAAGGTTCAAATGTTATGCTAAATTTACGAAATTTATTGTTTCAATCAAATCTTTCAAAAAACATGCGGTTTCATGCGAAATCGTGCGGTCGGTAAAGTGTTAATATATTTTTGAGGCAATGATCGCACCTCATATCGTGTTGAATCCTGGAGTTTATTTCGCAATTGAGTTTATGCCGGGCATTACTTTGCTTCGCTTTTAAAAAACATGAACGATTGAAATGTTTAATGATTGATTTGGAGAGGCATATTTTGTATGTGGTTGCTTAGCCACACGCGCTTAGAACAGTGACACACGGCCGCGCTTCACTTCACCAGAACAAACTTGACTAAATGCTCCATATCGGGCATGCTATTTCTGCCTGTCGGCATAGTTTAACTAAAGACTAAAGGCTTATTTTACCTTACCTAATCGGGCATGTCTTAACCGCCTTGCGGCCGCGCCTCACTTCACCAGAACAAACTTGACTAAATGCTCCATATCAGGCACGCTATTACTGTCTGTCGGCATAGTTGACTAAAGGCTTATTTTACCTTACCAAACCGGGCATGCCATTACCGCCTCTCGGCATTGTTTACGCAAGCGGATTGGACGCGAGACATTCGAACGCCGCTGGACGCCGGACGCGAGACATTGATTTTTATATATATAGATACACAATCATAGGTTAGTTTTTTAGCTAACAATTTCCGTTAATAAATGGAAAAAAAGCAACACATAAAATAAACTTGTTTTGTTAAAACTAAATAAATGTTTGAAAAAAAATCGGCAATTATTTATGACTCAACCTGATAGTAGGGGAACAGACATTCTACAGATGGGCATGAAGTCATGTGCAATAAAAATAGCTATTATGAAGTGTAGATGATAATGACCTTTCTCTGAAATTCCAAGGCAATTTGACTTTTCATCGGGATTCTGTGGGCAGAACTTTAACTGAAAAAAAAAACACCTAACCCTCCCCTTCTCTTAGAAATAGGTGCTGTACAATATTCCTGAGTGAAAAAGAGACAAAAAAATTCTTTGGCAGATACTTGTTCCAATTTTGTTTGGGCATGGTGTGATTTTACCGGAGTAATTAATTTGCTAGTAATAAATTGCTAGAACTTGCTTAAAAAATAACTTTAATAGTATATTGACAACAAGTATGCCCGGTGCACACGAGGCTAGTTTTTAAGCTAGAACAGTAAGCTAGCAACTCCAGCTTTGTGTAAATGGAATTAGCTAGCTTACCGGCAGTTGTCTACTATCCCAGCTCGAAAAGTGACTTCATGTGCAACGGGCATTAAAGCGAACGAAAGAAGAGCTTATAAGTACGATTAGTTTTAATTAATAATACACAAATAATACTTCAACAAAACACTGTTAGATCTTATTCTGCAAAATTTACACAAGAAAAACATATAGAGCTAGGTTTAGAACTTTATCCCATGCAATATTCCTGAATTCTATACGTTTAGGTCTTTGTATAGATAGAAAAATTGACCGAATGAAGGCTGAATAGAATTGAATTACATATTACTATAAATTATTGTCCGATACCTTTAAAGTTGTCAAGTCGAGGATACGTCATTGCGCCAAACAATAATTATACAAACCTTGTCCTAGACCCCATGAAGGTTAAAATATGGTTCAAAATAGAGGTCAGAGTACGTTGATGGTAAATGTCACACTTGTACATGGAAAGCTGTCCCGGTGTGAAAACTTTGGCTTGGATCCGAGTTCCGTCTCATAGATATGAAAATCCATCGTCTAAAAAACTCCACCAGCTATTGGAATCGCTCCAAAATTTACACTTCATCAAGGTAAATATTCTGTCTGATTGGAGTGCTCTACGTATTCTGGATGCTTCAATAAGACGTAACAGGAGACGCACACAAGTAATCAATTAATCAAAACGACGTAAATGGAAACGTACGCCCCATGTGCAGCGTTTCGCTCAGCATTTCACTTTCCACGTCATACTTCCGATTTCATAATAGCATATTTATAAAATAATATAATAGGATATTTTATAGCGTCGTGCGATATTTAATATCAGAACATAGCAGAACAAAATATGACTCTTTGAATTTAAATGGCAAAACTTTGACACGGAAGCACGCTCAATAATCAAAGAACACCACAGTCAAAGAACTCTATGGGCATTACAAGTCATGGTTGTGATTTTCTTTAATTCTAACGGCGCACCAAAAAGGTTCAACGCAGGCCGCTTTTAAGGCAAATTGCTGATCAAAAAATGGAAAGTTCAATCAGCAAATATGTAGCGTTTAATACACCATTACGAAGCGATGCCAACGAGACATCAGTGCCAATTTTTTTACGTTCATTTTGCAAATCAATATATGTTACACGTTAAATAATATGTTGAACATCGCGACAGCGACTGTGACATAAGTATTTCAATAAATTTGACGATCCACCAAAAAATATTCAAAGCTGACTCAATAATTACAAGAAAAAATTGCTCCAGCAAGAGTATCACCAACAATGAAGTTGCATAGAGAGATTTACAGATTTAAATCACATGATACGAGAGAAAAATCAGACAAACCAAGCAAAACACATTCATAGCGTAATAATTACGTAAAGCCCGAGGAGAATCCGTAATTATGCTGAATAGAACGTATTATGCGTGGGAGAAATGTGCCGTAAATATTATACAACGTGATATGCGTAAATTTTACGCGAAAACTAGGAAAAACTACAGAATTTAACAAGCAAAGATCATATAAATAATAGTTAATTAAGTGAATTATTTGATGAATAATTCATGGACAAACGAAAAACCACGGTGAATGATATTATATATATATATATTATGTGAGCATGACAAAAATATGTCTTTTATAGCATTATTTTAAGGGCGACTGTAAGATTAGGACATCCTCAATATCCACACAAAAAAGGATTACATCCATATCAACAGTATTAAATATTTACCTCCATGTGTGTTCGATAATAAAGGTAGAATGATATCTGAGTACTCCAACGGGCCATCCAGGCGAATATATTGAAAAGACCTTCTCAAATGTGAATAGAAAATACTTTGATGTAAAAATCGTCTGACATAAGTTTTTATGTAAATCGTTTAATATATTAAAAACTAGAAATTATTTACTTGTTGTTCCACGTGTTCGTTGTGACGAAACCGGTTTAGTTCATTTGCAATTGGACATTCATTATCAGACTTCAATTATTGGCAATATGATTTATACTATTCTAAACACATTAATATTGTACTATTAAAATTCCAGCTCTCAAATAAAATTTACATAAGTATACCAATCGAATTTCATTTGGAGCTGTGTCCATTTCAATAGTCGTTTTATAAGCGTCTAATCTAATGAAACCCTTGTAGGATATTTTTATAGCGAATTAGTATTAGTCCCAATTCAAACAGCCTCACATTGTCCCTGTGTATATTTATCCACTAATCTATATGGCTCGTATTCATCCAGATTAAATCTAATATCTGTATCATCATTATCATAGTGCAGTCACAAACAGTCCACTGCAGGACTAGAGCCTCTTCAATATCTATTCACAGGAAGGGGTTACATACAATTCGTCTGTATTATACATTCACATCCTCGTTCACTCGATATTGAAGGTAGTGTAGCGTGGGCGATTTATCATCCCCACGTAGTAGCGCTGTTAACAGCGACATCTTCCATCTCTTTTCAGATGCAATGTGTTATTTTAACAGCGCCATCTCTTGTGGCCCTGCGGAGACATTGCACCTGCATACCGACCGATCGCTTCTTGCGCGAGCACACGCGAGAAACATCCTAGCACTTTTCGCTAGGATGTTGCCTGGCTAGGGTGAAGACATACGTGACGCTTAAGTGCATCTCGGATAGATATATACTTCTTTATATCTATAAATCTAAAGCCTTCATAATCCACTTTACTTGATATTTTCTATAAATCATTCTAAGTAATACAATAATATGAGATAATGATTGATACATCCACAATATACAAACAACACACCGTTGCAATTCGAGTCGTTGGTCAATAATTATGTATATAAATAATTCCACCAATACAAAAACTGTTTCTATTGTAGTTCATTTATGCATACAAAATAATATTTAGTGATATTTTTAAAACATCAGATACTTATTAAAATATTCATACAGTCAACACTGCATTGTTACATTGCGCAAAGCATACATTTATTTGCAAATTAGTCCTCGCAAAAAAATCAATTTCGCTTTTGGTCGCCGAATAATGACTTATAAAATAGTTGGAAACGTTTCTAATTGCACAACAAAAAAAGATCAATAAACAGCGCTTTAAGAATCATGAACGAGTATAACTTTGGCCAATTTTTTGTTCGTCTTGCGTCCAATTTTCTCCTGGAAACGCCATGATCAAATAAACGAGTTGACCTTAAACCGGTGACCCGTTTCAGCTTAACATAGGTCGACAAGATTGAAAAAAGTAACGCATATATAAATTCAGAGAATTGTAAAATAATAATTGAGCGAGCCTCGACCGCAAATCGAAGCATTTATCGAACGTCTCACGTCGACCGTTTTTTGACCGCGTGCGGAGTTTTTATAGTTGGCGCATTGCGCGCGACGCTAATTTTTTAGTGGAGCAACCCCCACACGCCAGACACAACCGGACGTCCGCAAAACGGTCTCCGATCGGGCGGAAACGCGGAAAATATCATATTTTTGCACGCGGCTTCATTGGATTTCCTCAATAATCTCATTTACCTCAATCAATTAAGCGACTCGAGAAACGTGAGAGAAACGCAGAATAAATGTGCTTTTTCTTGCCGAGCGAAGAAATTCGCTGAATGTTATGTTCGCGATTTAAATCACGTTTTGGTCCCTGCCGCCATCATTTGTGGACGTAACGGCGGCATTGTGTATTCTTAATTGAAACATCAAGCCACTAACGTCCCAATACGTTGAATCACCTCAGCATTGACGTAATGCAGACTCGATCGATCCCCTTTGAGGATAATTTTTATGCGCTCATACGTTGGATATAAATTATGTCATATAAAAAACTGGGTAATCTCATCGAGCGTCGGTCCCAAATAGCATTTTTCTGGATGAATCCTGTTTGACTCGCATAGGAAACGTCTGTTCTCGTGGCCAAATAACGTTGGAGTTGGCTTCTCTACGGAGACATCACAACATTGGGTTATTTTTATCGGACTGAACGCAATCTGTGACGCAAGCACTGCGTAAAACGAGAAAAACGGAAGTCGAATTGGCGAAAATCGATTTTTCACCTTACATTGCCGAACTATTTTGCAAATGAGAATAATTGCATAACGAAAGCCCGTTGCAAATAGAGTGAATTGATATCAGATTGGTCGAAAAGTTCAATGTCAACAATAAAAAAATCTTAACAAAATATGAATCCCAATGATTTTTGACTGTATTATTAAACGCTTTAATTATTTTTATCTTTTAATTAATGCTCTAAATGCCGGATTAGGTAGTAATCAGAAGGTGCGAAATCTGACACACATGGAAGATGCGGCAGGACTTCACAGTTTAGTTGTTTAAGTTTGGCTTTTTGTGAGCGTGCGTTATCATGCTGAAATATAACTCCTCTTCGATTAACCCCTTAAAGAGGTAAGACACAATGTTGCGTCCGAATTTCAGTGACTCAGAAAAAGCATTCTTACACGTTGAGCTCGGAAATAGACAGATATGGAGAGTATCTTGCACGTTGAGTTTGGAGAGAGAAAAAGACGGAGAGTGTATCATGCAGGTCGGAGATTGTAAATGTGAGACAGAGACGGAGAGAATATGGTAAGTACATCGAACGATTGCACAGATCGTTAGCCCAATTTTATCGACTAATAATGATACGTGAATTATATATTGAATCTATTTCTGGTGTATTTTCAGTTTATATCTATATAAGTGTGCTATCGACAGTGTTTATTAATTTATATACAAGCCTCATACACGCTGCAGCGGTCATGAGAGATAAGTGGATTTGTACGACGATAAGTGGCGGACTATCTAAATTTTTGATTATTTTAAATTAGCTCACTACGTATAGAATTAAAACCCCGGTTGTTTTTCTTACATTTTTTCTTTAAGCGTATCTAATTGTCGACAATAAATTTCCGCAGTTATCGGTTCATCAAGTTTAAGACGTTCATAGTAAATATTAACCCCTAAAGGAGTACTGTCCCAGGCCCTGGGATCCCCCCTCCACTTTTTAGAAAGAGCACTCCTGTACATTGAGCTCGGAGACAGACAGAGACAGAGAGAGAACGTAGCGCAGTTCTGGAGACAGGGTCGGAGATCTTTCCCGCGTACATCGCACGATTGTATAGATCGTTAACCCAAATTTATTGACTAATAATGATTTCGAATTCAAATTTGTTATTTGTTTACGCAATGAAATAACGTGGTCTCTCGAATTGAAGATTGTCTCACGCTGATAGGAGCTGACAGAAAGTAATCGGTGTAAAGCGATTATGGCATCAACGACTTCATCGATTTTAAATTTGCCCACTCCTCAAAAGGTTAATAGCTAGTCTTATTCCATCCTACTACGATTTTGTGTGCTAAAGCACCTTCCAAGGTGTCAATTCTGGCTTGGCAGTTGGAACTGGGGCTTGTTTCTTAGAAAATCATTGTTTGTATTTTTTTGCATTATCGTCACGATTCTCGTGAAATGATAATTTGCGGAATAAAAGGTTACTTTCTTTGTCTTGACTACATTGATGCACATGTGTTACGTCGCTGTACTGATAATGAGTACTGATGATCAGGAAAGAGCTTCGAATACAAATATTTTGAACGAGCTTTTAAAATTCTAACTTAAGCTGAAGAATTGTATATGTGAACATCGCGAACTGCATATAAAAATAGAAAAACCATCATCGGAAAGTTTAATGACTGATTACATTGTCAGAGGGCAAAGACGAGGATAATTCTGGTCGTGAAGTTAGCAGACAGATTTGGTGAGTTGACTATCTCTTCTAGCCATCAAAGTAATTTCATACCAACGAGAAAATACAGTCAAACTACGTCACACAGCGACGAACATTTTCATTCGCTTATTTTAAGTTTTATATCAACGTCAAACAGATCTTCTTGAGTTTTTGTGTTTTTTTTTTTAATAATTTACTTTAAATTTATGCAGCTTTAGAAAATAATATAGCACATTCCTAATCTTTAAACGTAGAATATGTCTTTTTTGTGTGATGTTTTTAAGCAAGGTTTTCTGCTGATCGTTTCCACGATATAAAAAGAGATTCGACAGCTATAAGATGCTTTGTCTACTTATTGTTTAAGTTAAATTCAGTTCATACACATAGGAATTTAATAAAATTATCAACTCTGCTAATGGACGTGTCAAAATTTCATTAAAGGCATACTTAACTTTAATAGTTTCGACAATATAATAAAGCAACACCAACACTGAATAAGCTTTGTGAAATTTATGGTTCAGATATTGTTAGTGTAAATAAAGGTCAAAAATATTTTCAGACTAAAAACTATAAAAAAAAATCAGGATATTGATGATGCTCTATCAAAAACGATAATACACCAGTGAAACATTTATCAGAATAACTCCAGCCAATACATTCCATTGGTCCATCGGAATCTGCAATTTACTGGTACAGTTTTGAAGCTAGGTCAATGAGTGCCTCATGAATTGACGGAGGTCAATTCGGAATTAACATTTCTAAATCGAAATGCTATTGTTGAATTGAATCGAGCATATATTGGGTTAATTGCAACTAGGTATCAATTCGACAGCCGAAGATATTACCCGTGGATGATTCACCTATTGGTTTCGTAGGACATGGATGGATTATCCGTTACTAATGGAAATCAGCTGTTTAAATCATCATGGAAGAAATATATATTGTGAACAACTGTTCAGACCAAAATAATCAATTGAAGAAAAGGGTCAGAACTGACCAGCTGAAATGGTGTCAATTTTCATGACCTCGTTCGGAAAAATTAGCGCTCCAAAAGCTGGGGCATTCTAAATGAGAACCTATGACACGTTATATTATCATCATTACAATCTTTTCTTAAGTAGAGACTGATTTCAATTCTTTATATTTTTGTCGTCAGCACAAAATTCAATGACTTTTAATTCCATGGAATAGAACATTTAATATTGACACGTTACGATCGGGACACACGTTTTTGTTTGAATAATACAATCAATATTTATATTAAAAATGTATGACTCCAAAAACATAATCGTTACGAATATTGAACAGGTAATTTGTTCATAGTTTTTCAACACAAATTTTTCATATCTTTCGTAATAACGTGCCAAAGAAACAATGACGCACGACTGATAATTTATTTTAGCAAATAATATAAAAACTGTATTTTAAATATATTCGCATTGTCACTGGTCATTTCGATATCTTTTGGTATAGGGTTGTATCTAATAAACATTACTTATAGGATTATCAAAAACATATTTAAATATTAAAATATGGAGATGCTGTATAAAAAAAAAAACTATTTGTACGTCCAATTATAATAAACTAATAACTATAACAAGGATGGACAACTTTCGGCCCACTGCTTTTTTTAGCTGGCTTGTTTATACAGAATTTTATTAAGTGGCAAGTCCGTAAATTTGGGTAAAAATAACCTTTTTTGGTTCGGCCCCTGATTCAAAGACAAAGATAATTTAATTGAAGGACTAAGAAAGGTTGATTACCTTTAAAATATTTTTTTCTTCAACTTTAAACCTTTTTTGCAACCAGTATGTGCGTCTGATATTTACGAAAATTGGTGACAAACTGACTAATACATTAGTCAAGTGACGACAAATTTCGACAGGTTCGAAATCTAATGTATTTACACTAATAAAACACAATTTAATAACTCCTAAAAATGCGCACGAACTTTTGGACTGACCCGATATATTTACAAAAATTGACATTCATTTTGGGAAATACATTTTCCAGTATAATACTAATATTCTAATATGAGTGTAATATATATTTAAACATAAAAAATATATGTATTTGTAAGTGTTAGACGTAGATTAAAATCAGTGTAAATACTTAAATACGATAATGATTTTTAAATTAGTGACATTTTATCTTAACGTTCATTTTTTCATGCGCGACATTGTGAAATATTGCTTGCGTCAGGGGGCAGACACGCGTGAAGCTCTTCCCGCAGTTAATGTGTTAGGAAGATGGAGAAAATGTGGTAAACGAAGAACACTGAGGAAAAACTTGAAGGTTGTTGATCTTGCTAAGACTTGCTAAACGGCGAATCACCTGATGTTATAATAATAATTTGCATAAATACAAGCTCAACTATGAAATAAAAAAATATATAACGATCTTAAAACTGATAAAATTCAATGTCAATGCCAATCGATTTACTAAGCTTTAGTATGAATTATAGCGTGTCATTATATCTCACCTTCAGAGATATGTATATAAAGTATTGTGACCAGACACTGGAATGGCACTGTACTTTAGCAGCAAATTAGCAATTATTTCTCAGATTATGATTTAGTTAACAAAGCGTGCAACGGATAAGAAAGAAGCATGACCGAGACAAATAAATTAAGAAGCGCACAACGAAACAAGGAAGGAACCGTCATACATTAAGTCGACCCCGATGACTAAAGATCTTTATGGAATTCACGAAGAAATAATTTAGCAATCAACGTTCTCTTCTGATCTTTTGACGAAGCGAATTTCACACAAAACGACAAGTTTACGATCTTACATCTCTAATTCGCAGATAGAAGTAAGAGCAATATGGGTCACGGTCATGCGCTACCTCAATGCGCACCCAATTTTGCGTCCTACAAAAATTAGAACGGCAAGACGAAGAAAAATAATCGAAGCGATCAAAGGAATGCCAAGACGAAGCTCGGGTTTCAGCTATTTTAGCGGAAGTCTTCGAGCACCTAGTCGTCCTTAACTATCTATACGAAGAGGTCGTTGGGGATAGCGACGGCAATGAGATGCGTGAACTTGCAAACAAGGAAAAATCACGAAACTTGAATCTCATATGCAAACTGAATCATTATTCGCTAAATAAAATAATGACACTCCCAACAGGCTCACATTGACCAACTTCGTATCAAATGTGCTTCGAAAATCTCAACATCACAAAGAGCGTGAATCACATCTTCCATCAGATGCTGCAGTCTTCGACAAAGCACACATTTTTGGCAATAATTCAAACAATACTTCCGTCCGCTGCCGAACATTCAAAAAACAGAAGGAAAAAACAACGATTCAAATCCACATCCAAGAAATCTAAGAAATCGCGTCATTTACCGAGCGGATAAGTAACCCGATGAAAAGCGCAAATTTCGAAAGCGTTCACTCACATGTTCACAGAAAGAAACAAATCGACGCCAGATATACAAGGATACATAAAACAGATAATCATATCGTAAAAAATATGGCATAATACTCTACAAAACAGGTTGACTTAAATGTCAGAAAAAGCGAAAAAAAGCATACACGATATGTAGCCTAAAACGCCATTTTTTCTAACGTAGGATCACGCCACTTATTCAAGGTAGGTCATGGAGGAAGCACAAAAAGCCGATGTATGAAAAAATAGCATAAGTATTATATTGCAGAAGAAGAACTAGAAGACCTCGGCCATCAACACCCCTAAAAGTCAAACGTGTCTTTTTAAGCCACCGAAATGAACTAATCAAACGCTTGAGATCAGACACCGAATGCCTGACTCCGAAGATTCGCAACAGTACGTAGTCCCAAATAGGGAATCCAATCCTGGGATCCCGGACAGTTTTAGGTGCTCATGAATCCCGGGATTAGTAAACGTAATACCGAAAAAATCGGGATTGAAATTTTTATCTAACAGAGATCGTACACCTCACCAGCACGATGAAGGCTACTAAATAAAAACATTTCAGCCGAAATCTGGACACTTGAAAACAGTGGCGTAACTACTAATTGGTGAGCTTAGGCGACGCCTAGGGACAGTAACTGTCTAATCTATGTATGTATATATACAGTACATACATGTTTATCAAATTTTTATATATTAACCTTTCCCCACCGGTGGTGTATTTACTACACCTCGACTCTAATAATGGGAATATCGATAAGAAATATAATAGATGCGGGGTTCAAATTTTTTGTATTCCTTCGTAATTTAATTACGAATCCCATCAAAGTGTTATAGTATAAAAGTGTTCATCTGCAGCGACACAAATAAATAATTTGTCGGGAAATCAGGAATTTTGCGAGTTTTAGTTCGTGTCTCAGCAGAAAGGAATTTTATCAGTTACATTAATGGTGTTATATGAAAATGGGGACTCACGCGGTCCTCAACTCGAACTAGCATTTAAATATCTGATGACGATACTTCCAACGAGTGAGGAGGCTGAGCGTGCATTTTCAGCAGCAAGTTGCCTGGCTTCAGAAATCAGATCTAGACTAAATGACGAAACACTCAATGCTTTAATGTTACTTCGGGCATATTTTCAAAATAATATTTGAATTTTTTAGTGTTTTATTTATCTATTTTTTAATTGTATTTTTATCTTTTCTTAAATAAATATAATTTTTTCGCTTTCAAGCTATTGAAAATCCCGATCCCGGGATCCCGGGACTGGTCTCGGAATGGTCTAATACAATCCTGAAATCCCGGGATTGAAATTTTGGCTCGGGATTGAATTTCTTAGTCCCAAAACAAGAAATCATTTGTCTCAAGCATGAGTATTCAATTACATATTTCCGTGCTTCAATATGATCCTTTTTGGTATGAAGAGAGTATATTATACTAACATATCTTCATATAAATCAAACAATTTCATTTGAAATCACTGGATGGGTGCTTTCAAGATATCTGGATATCAGCTTATAGTTAAAAGCGTCCGGAAAAGTCAATTGAAAAAATGCGTTTTATTTTACTATGAAAAGATTTAATTCATTTTGCTTTGTTATGATATGAAGAAGCATTGTCTCTGCAAATTTGTCATACTGTAATTATGTAGATCAAAATAGCAACAATATCAAGCAATAAAAGACAAGATAAAAGGTTAAACGGTTGTTGGGTAGGAAACAAGTTGGCTTTTACGAGAAAAGATCTTAGATAAACAACATTGTCAATAATAATTAATCAGTCGATTAATTGGTATCCATTAACGTTGTTTCTTTGATTACATATAGGCATTGTACTGTAAATCCAAAGCTTCTTTATTGCAATAAATAAACTATAATATTGTACGTGTTTGAAGTTCCATTGTGTTTAAAAAAAATGAATTATTTCTAGAAAGTACAGAACACAAAATCAAAAATAATGTATATGATAATTGAGAACAGGGGTTCTGCCAACTTCATTTTCAGATGCTCTATCGGTCACTAAGATAGAAGATAGTTTTAAAAAAATACAAAGACTATCTCATATTGTAATTCCATAAATATATATTTTCACTGCCCATTTTGCAAGTGTATTTTTGCGCGATATTTTTCTGCCCCTGTGTGCAAGAATAAAATATCAATGACGTTAGCATCGCCTATTTTTAATAATGCTGCACTAAATGTTGTGAATCAAGAATATTCTCGAAGAACGGGAATATTTTCTGCAGTTCATAATTCTAAAATCACATTTGGAATCGCAATGAAGGATGTTTGATTGGGTATTCCAGAAAGGTTACAAAAAGTTTTAATATGCCGGAGAAGATACAAAAAAGACAACAAAACAGAGAATTTAGAATCAATAAGTTTATTCGAATTTAATTAAGAGTATTGCAATGAATTTTACAATACTAATTTCATGTGAATTAGTTCCTGAGCTCTTTTTATAAAGGTTTCAGTTAAAATTCAGATCTTACCAATACATTTGGAGTATTTGAAGTATTAACATTTTCGATTCAAGATAACCCTGACTTTCTGCGTTTGAAAAAGTAAATATATAAAATTAGGCAGAGTTGCCCAAAGACGATGAAATGATAATAACGCCACTCACTTATAGATCTTATCCTATCTAAAAATTCCTATTCAAATAATCTTATTACAATTCAACCACAAATGGAAGGGAATATCCAATTTAGAATACATTAAGCGTCTGAAAAGTTCTAAATTTATTAAAATATGTATTAAACCTGAATTGATCGACAATAACATTAAATATGTAACAGAAGATTACGGATTTTCTTATGAAAGCATATGAGAAATTTCATCAGAAAATAGCAAACGATATTAATAGTTAAAACGTCGTATTTCAATATATATTACACATTAAACGAATGCATTTGTATACATTAGCATAAATCACCATAAAACCACTGATTATCCGTGAAAAACTCCATAATATCCCCATAAAAATAACGACACATCGTTGAATACAACTGAGTATTAAATTCATAATAATCTGCTATAACCTACAACGAAATTGACAGTGTAAATCTATTTACATAATATTATTGAAAACACAACAATGAAATCATCAATACAAATTGGCATATCAATTACGATTTTATACGATATGAATTGTTGTTGTTATAATGGTAATTTTGAAAACATTAAAACAATAAAAATATACTTTATAATGAACATTTTCGTTACCGTTTGCTTAAATAAGAATACAGTAGATAAATATATCGATGGTTTTATTCGACTGCTATTCGACGTTCATCTCGCTACATCACCTGCCTAATATTATTGGAAAAGCTTCATTATCTTAACCTTTAGCGAACGAATACAACTTACTAACTTTAGCAAACATATTCGCAACAAGAAAAATAATAGTTTTGATTCATTAGAATTGATCATATATAACTCTTTAATCCTTTGAGTGGTAATTTTAAATATTATAAACTTAGATGCTATATTTGTGTGTCCGCCACTTATCATTCGTACAAATCCACTTATCTGTCAGGACACTCGCAGCGTGTATGAAGCTTGTACATAAATAAATAAGCACTGTCGATAGCACACAATATACGATCATCTCTTCAAGTAAACATAAACAATACACTTGAAATCGATTCATTATATAATTCACATATCATTATTGGTTGATAAATTTGGGTTAACCATCTATACAATCGTACGATGTACGCAAGATACTCTCTCCGTTTCTGTTTCTCTCCAAACTCAACATGCAAGACACTTTCCGTCTCTGATATTGTAAAAGGTCATGCATTAATCATTGAACATCATTTTATTTTATTTTTCAAGTTCTATTACTTCGATTTCAAACCATTCTGTTGAATATTACATGCATGACAAAGAAATTCACAAGTGACTAATAAGTGTCCAAAAACTGCTCAAATGCCATTGTTTTCATCTAATCGTTGTTCCACAATAAGAAGGTGACTAACTGTCATATCAAATTCAGCTGAGATGCCACAAAATTGCATAAAAGTCATCCAAAGAACATTTTACTGCTTCAATTGAGCCCAACCATATTTTTCTATTATTAAACACATAAGTAAACAATTACTCTTATCATAACTCTGCATGGCATGAATTATATAAACGAACAGAGATAACACAATTCAAATTTATTCTCCTATCTTTCAGGTCAGGAATTTAGAACGAACCGGATCGAAAGAAAATAGTTCTTGAATAAAATCGAATTAGCCCCTTTTTTTAAATATACGTCCAATATTGCATGATGATACACGGATATCGATGAACTATTCAATTACTACGACCTAAAGTCGATATTATCTAATCGAAGATATCACGTGTTCTTTAAGGCAGAGATAATGAACACTTAGAAATTACCACATTAAAAAGTTGATTGCATTTAATAGTCACTAATGTTTAATTTTCAATCAGACTTTTCCGATTTCTTCTTCTTGACACATTAACTGCGGAAACAGAGAATCATCACCATTCGCTACCACTTACAGAATGTAAATACATACTATTAGTTAAAAGCGAAAGATAAAATTTACATTAATACGATTATATTTATATTCCAACTTATAGCCATCTGTATGTGATATATATCTAATATATAAAAATGAATCTATTTTTGTTCGTATATGATGTGCTGCCATACCGTTCATCAGATTGCGATAAAACTTCGTCCACTTATTGCTAAGGATTGCGCAAGTAACATAGGCACAGTCTAATATATAAAAATCAATATTTGTTTGTCCGTATTTAATGCGCTTCCATAACGTTCGTTCGATTGCAATAAAACGTTGTCAACTTACTGTTTACACTTGTGGAAATAACATAGGCATAGTAAAAATATTGTATGGATGCACCATGTTGGCGCATATTGATCTGATAAAATGAAGTTTGGGCTGCCGGAACGGGGAGAGAAAGGATGCGGGCGCAATACGGTGGTTAAGTCGGTCTTCGAGACGAGTGTGGATAAGCTTTTGGATTTCAGCTTTTCGGCTCGCGGTACACGTGACCTGAAGCAATAAACCACGTACTGCGTTTCTTTTCAAATAATTATTAAGTGCATATGGTATTACAACATGCCGGGAATTTGCTAGTAATTTATAATATTTTCAAGAGGATTTCATAAAATTCTTAACATGTCAATAAACAGTGATTTTTACCATTATAAGTATTTAAAATATATATTTGAGTTTTTTAGATTTACGCGAGTCATATTTAAGATTTAATTCAGAAAAAATCGGGTATTCGATCGCGTTGAGCTATTTTTTATTCTGATATTTCGGACCACCCATCGGGTCCATTTTCAAGGAATAACTGCCGTTGTTGTTGTTTTGGTTACGCTCCTGGTAACCAAAACAACAACACTCATAGATAGAGCATTCAGATTAACAGACAGCAATCACGTGGAGGAAGAAATTAAGGAAGTAAGCCAAGCTCTTGCGAAAAATGGATATTCTCTGAGGCAAATTAAGAAAACTATCAAAAACATCAATAAAAAACCTCGAGATCCACCCACCGATACGGAAAAACACATCGTTCTTCCTTACATAAAAGGCACGACCGATACCATCAGCCGTATACTCCAAAAACACAACATTAACACTATCTTTGAGACAGGAAAGAAGATAGGAAGTCTCTTGCCTGATAAAAAAGATAGAATAAAAAACGAAAATCAGGGAGTATACGAGATCCCATGCGCAGACTGTGAAATGTCATATATTGGACAAACCAATAGACAAGTCGCTCACAGAATCAAAGAACATCAAAAAGCAGTCTCGCAACTGGACTACAAATCGGCACTAACAGAACACATGATGAAGAACGATCACCACATCGATTTTGCTGGGACAAAAACCTTAGCGACTATCGAAAACTTCGGGAATAGAATTGTGAGAGAGGCGATAGAAATAGAAAAGCGAAAAAACTCCGCAATCAACCGAAGAGATGACGGTACTAGCGTGCCCAGAGCTTGGCTTTCTATATTATCAAAGCTAAAAACAGCACGAACCATGCCAAAAAATTCGACAGTACAACCAACCTTTAGACAAGCGACGGCGCAAAGTGGCCCCACATCGCTCTCTGGCAGCACTGGACGGAGGATGGTTACCAGGAGCGTAACCAAAACAACAACAACGGCAGTTATTCCTTGAAAATGGACCCGATGGGTGGTCCGAAATATCTGAATAAAAAATAGCTCAACGCGATCGAATACCCGATTTTTTCTGAATTAAATCTTTTATATATATATATATATGCACAAACAATGTATTTTTATTAATTCAGCTGAATCAAGTTCAACGAATTTTTTATACTGTGTCAAAATATTTTTGTAAAAAACTAAATGTGTTGCACGATTATGCAAAATGTGGTCGGTACGTGGCGTAAGCGTTGTGCGATTTCACACCGTCGATGAAGTGTTAATAAAAAATAAATTGTCATATTACCAGACAACACTGTCATAATATTATATATCATTTTAAGACTATGACTGTGACATCCGATCAACAAATTCGCCAAAAACTACGTAAAAAAGACAGTGCAAACATAATCTGGTTAACCGTCACGTGTGAAAAACGAACTATCCCTACAGATCATATTTTGAATATGGTTTTAAAAAAATATTTACAATCAATAGGAAAAGTTTATATTATTCACAATTGATGGGTTTTTGATGGCATTTCAATAGCATTTTTTTCAATTCATTATTTAGCGAGCACGAAATAAAATTACATAAATTATAAAGCGTCAAAACGATCTGAAGGGGTAGGTTCTCGGCCGCGTCTATAGACGCTTATGGCACTCACATTGTTACTAACAGCGTTTCCCAATCGATTTTTACGATCGCCGATTCATGGGCATTTCATACATAAATATGATGGTTGATTAAATGGCGATTTTCAATTGGGATGTTTGATTTAAAAGACGTATCGCCGAAATGCTTTGAAAAAATGCAATAAGCAAGATTTTGTCAAGCTATTTGAAGATGAAAAAATGACGCAGATGCTGGTCTAAATAGCAGATATTTTTCATGAATGAGCTGAATAAGATACGGCAAGGTCGTGCAGTTGTTGACTTCGAGTGATAAGATTCTCGGGTTTGAAAGAAGACTGAATTTTTGAATAAATTATGCTGTGAAGGGGAATCTTGATTTGTTTCGGTCTTAAGAGCGAAGAAAAATATCAGCAAATTTGAAGTCTTATTGTAACCCACCCCTGAAAGAATTATTGATCAAAGTCGAATATTATCTTCCATCGCTTACAGATTCATACTCTGAAATTTTACTTACATGCATTTCTACTAGAAAACCTTCTGACAGAAACGCCTTATAATTTAAAGATGATATGAGGCTGTATTCATCTAAAGTTCAACCCCCAATTAAACATGTATGTATCAAAACGACAAGCTTGGGTTTCGCATTAATATTTTTTTGATAGACTACCTTAAACATGAGGGATCTGTAAGGGCAAAAAAGGTGAGAATCGCTGCTCTATACAATCATTTTTGAATTATAATTTATCAATTTCGTTTACTATTTTGTGAGACTATTTTATTCCTTGTCATTATGAATAGATTAAGATCTATATATCAATGATGATAAGTTACGAACTGTCTACAATGAAGATCTTATTAACGCATTCTTATCAGCTGTGTTAACGCGATGTCCTAGCCATTTTTATTGATTTTAAAATATCATATATGATAATGATATTCTGCCAAGTTGGGAATTATGTACATGTTATGTTACACCATGTTCAAAGTATTGCAATTTGACAGAGGTCTTTCTTTGGGAGTTTTGCTATTGCAAAGCCGTATATGTAACAATTTTCGGTCATATTCATCGATTTATCAACTGATATTAATTGATGTTGTGTCTAGAGATTTAGAATCTTTAAGACAGTCAATATAGTGAGACTAAAATCAAGCGAATGAATATCGTTAATTGAAGAATGCGATAAATAGATGCGTCGTGCATCGAAAGGATTAATATTCTGCGACAAATCTTCGCTTTTCGGAACGAATATTTCTAGCAAAAAAGATTTCTCTTTCTGTCTTTCTTTTAGGTGAATTTCTTTAAAAATCAACATTATAGTAGGTCACGGTCTATCCATTTTTTAAGCATTATGCGCTACTGGCCTCGGCTCGAACTAAACGGAAACTCGAACAAGATAGACTCGGACTATCGATTCGTCCACGAATTTTAAAAGAACCGAAAAAGTAGAAGAAAAACCGGAAAATTATCTAATACTACGTCCAATCCAACGAAAGAATCCGAATTTCATGCACTGTGAATATTACGGTTGCATTTCGAACGCAAGCGAACTATGGTTTTGGTTGTAATTACATCACGGCATTGGGGAATGGTGTCAAATGGTTATAACGATTGCATTGCGCAAAAATACGTTTCCATCAACTTCGTCTAGGTCAAACACAATTTTAGTATGCTAGAGACAAATTTAACAAATAAATCCTCATGCGCAAGAAGAGCCTCGACGATCCAAGATTGTATAACAACGTTTTCAAAGAAATTGGTCAAAAGCTCAAATACCAGAGAGAAATGAGACGTGTCCTGTCCATTCATCATGCAGGCAATAAATCGTTTTACTTAATTTTGCCGGCAGAACGCCAATATTTTTTTTGAAATCATGGATACGTTCATAAAAATATTCAAGTGCTCTTGTGTATATGAGTTTACAGATCGTTTGTATAATTTCGAGCCACGAATAAAACAATCATTTCTAAGCCGACATCATAATCAATTGAATATTATCAGCGGAGCACAACTCAAATATCAAATATTATCTAATGACATACTTACGCAATATTTCAACAGAAGAATTGATCACATCATATTCATAGCGACACTGCGACGAAACGCTAAGATTAATCATTGCAATTTACCTGCAGATATAATTATAAATCCGAGTATCCATAACAAACGATTTCTTAGAAATTACAATACGCTATAGAGAAATTCAGAGAATTGAGTCCGAAGAACTTTCAGAATAATCAGTGAGCGAATTCGGACGAGGTCATCACATCTGACCCTGATCATTTTGCATACATAAGACGATTTATTCCCAATGTTTTCGATTAGCAGTTCGGTTATAGCCAAAAGCGTACATTAAAAATGATCAATAAGGTCGTTCGTGTATCTTGCTATTTTTTTTCCAACTAAAATCGCTCTCGGGATATTTGCACGAAACTGATAATAAAAGTCATGGTTGTAGAGTTTATAATGGTCGTGGAAAATAATTTTGTTTCACTCGTCCTTACGATATTTGACCGGCCTTCACCACGTGAAACCTTCGCCCAAGAATGTCAAGTGACGTGCATATATGCATACGGCGTTTGGCTCGTGATTTGATGATATGAATATGAATGAAATGTTTAAAAATCTCATACAAAAATACCTATGATTCGAATGATCGCTATGAGGAAATCTATTAAAATACACAAGGTTTGGAAGAAAACTGACAAATACATCGACCGATACTAATTAAAGCTGTGGATCATTAAACACAATCGAAGCTATCTTATAGATATATAAAAATCAATGTTTGTTCATATTTTATGCGCCGCCATAACGCTCATCCGATTGCGATGAATCTTTGGGGAGTTGTTGTTCGTGAACACATTCGTGAACGTTACAGAATTAATACAAGTATTGATTGTGTACGCATTTTTTTAAGCGAGACGTTTAGCGGATGCACCATGTTGGCGCATATTGGCCTGGTGAAATGAAGCTTGGGATGGGGGGACGGGGAGAGGAAGGATGCGCGCGCAATGCAGTCGGTCTTAGAGGCGAGAGCGAGTGTGCGCATGCTTTTGGATCCTAGCCCTTCGGCCCGCGCTACACGTGGTATGATGCAATAAACCGTGCACTGCGTTCCACGTACTTCGAATAATTATAAAGCGCGTGCGGCATTGTAGCGTATGATAAAAATTATTCTCTCATGAGTATGCTTTAATTAGCACAGTATTAAATCCCTTCTTTTTCGTCGTTTCTTCGTGACTGAGGATCGTGACTATGACTGTGTAGGCGTCTTGTTTGTCTGTTTGCGAACCACGTCCTTTCATCCATCCCTGTCTTCCGCCGTCCGCAAGGCTATAATGAGGGTTGAGTCGATCAACTTCTTCATTTGGTTACTCCATCTTCGTGGTGATCGTCCTCTCCCTCACTTTCTTGACACACTGCCCACCACCATTAGTTTTTCTGAATTTTCTCAATCCCGGTGAGCAAAGTGTCCGAAAAACTTTAGTATTCGCTTCAGGCAGGCGGAGGAGAGCCTATTTATGATTTTTAATTTGGTTAGGATGGATCGGTTGGTTCTTTTGGCTGTCCACGGAATCCTCAATCCAATCAGCATGCAACGTAGACACCACATTTCGAATGCATCAATTTTTTCTCTTTCCTTTTTGAGTAGCATTCATGTTTCTACTCTGTACAAAAACACGGAGAATACGAGTGTTTGGACTAGGCGGAGTTTGGTAATTCTTGAAATTTCGCGATACCTCCAGATAGGACTGAGTTTGGTCATGGCCTGTTTTGTCATTTGGCCACGTCTTATTATTTCCTTGCTACATCCCTCATCTTCACATATTTTTGACCCAAGTTTGTGAAGATCCTGTTCTATTAATTTTCATTATTTTAGTTTTCATCTTATTTATGAATAACCCGCAAGCTTTACTTTCCACTTCGAGACGATGCAGTAAATTAGAAGCGTTAAGAGGCGGCAAATATTAATATAAATTATTAACAGGATGCGGACAAGAGCAAAGATTACAATATTATTAACAAATTTTACATAAGAATAGTGAAGGTCGCATTTTATACCAACACAAAAATTAACTAAACTCTATTTCGCGCAAGAATTTGCGCGTATCGAACCGAAAAAACCGATATTTTTGAACCGATTCAGTTCCAGTTTATGTTGCGAGGAAAATAACGGTTTTACGGGGCCAAATCCTCGACTATAAATCATATTACAAATAATTATTCAAAATCTTTTACGTTTAATCAAGATATATTTTTATCCAGATACATGTAACGTTTGCCGGATGTACGAGTAGGATAAGACCGCATTTCGTTGATAAGATTGAATTCATTTTTATAGATAGATATACAACGGAAAAATAATCTTTCGATCGACAATTTGAATCTCTAAAATAATAAATAGTTAGAGGATTTATGGATTTCCGTCTTCAGATCGTTGGTCACATAAATACCATCATCGACAAACCAGAGGTCTTTTATTACAAGACGATCCTTTCGCGCTGTAAATACCAATGAATGTTTGTTAATCTAGTTTTTTTTTCTTTCAATTATCCCCGGGAGAAGCGACCTCCATGAATGTAAATAGCGCCATAAATGAACGGGTCTCAGACAAGGTTGAATGAAATACGAACATCTAGCGGTTATCATAAGGATCGCTATTTTAATGTTATCATATCCAATTGTACATGGATTTCCAAGGATAAGTGTATTAGAACGAATATAATCACAATTGCATACGACGACAACAAATCGATGATCATTCCATTAAAAGATACGCATATTTTAAATTGAAAAATGTACGACAATATGAGTTAGACGAGTCTTTGTTCTTTGTTTGTCGAGGCAGGTCAAGAAAAATTTTGAACTTCGACCAAATCCTTAAAGAGTCGATCCCCCGAGCACTTATCCCGCCTTCGTGTTCTCCATCTAATCGTCTTTCAGCATCCATTTAATCAAACTTGTGTCCGACAACTTCGCCTGAGATAAACAGGCTTCAAATGCATATTTGATGATCATTTATAAAATTGTTTCTTACGCCTAATTGGTAATGTTAATGAGGACTTCTGATTCCTTGTCAACACTCATCAGTAGCCGATTATTTTGAGATCATTGAGAGACAATTTCGTGTATTTAGAGCAATGGATACGAACGATATGAATTCTTAATTAAATAATTATCACAACTAATCGATGATAAATACGATTTATTATTTAATTAATCCCACGGAAACACAATTGATATAATATTTCTTATAATGCTTGAATAAGGAGGATAATTTCCATTTAATTAAGCAAAGCATCTTCGATTGCAACACAATAAGGACCGCCACATATATTGCGATAAAGACATGCACGATTGAGCTAATAGTTTTAAATTTTGCACAATCTGTATACTTGGTAACTATGATTTTATAAACGCCACTTACATAACGATTTTTGCTCAATAATATCAAAATAAATGTATTCCTTCAACCATGATAAGCATTCATGAAATAAGGACATAGTTAGTGAGTTTGTATATCGTTTGAATGACTCGGAAATTCAATTTTATCCACGTTTTTCCCAAATCTATTTATTTCCATATCTGATTGATTTGGTACATTCTTAATCAGACACATGAGATGCTAAGAATGCGGCTTTTATTTTTGTTCATCAAGTGATATCGATTCGTGTTTAGTCTAGAGATTTGTTTATAGGACAATAAGGAGTTGGGCAATTGCGGCTACTTCTAAAAAATGTTTCGTTTTGTATGTTAAAAACTATATAGAGAAAAAAAATGAAGAAAAAATATCCAGACGTATTGCCAATAAGCAAGAAAATTTAACGAAATTATCAATTTTGCTGTTCAAAAGACGGGCGAAGGTCATAGAAAACTAATAAAATCAAATAAAACGAACTCTCTCTCTCTCTCTCTCTCTCTAAGCTGGATGAAACATTGTAATGAATTGTCACAGCAAAAAAAATATTTAAGCTTAAACGTAAATGACCTTTTTTCTATTCGCAGAAATAACACATGAAGAATGTGCAATGTACAATATGTGGGAGAAAAATAAAAATGTATTTTTGGAAAATGACTTTGAAACGACCTTATAGAAAATAAGATATGAAAGCTTTTTTGAATAAGATATGAAACCCCGTGCGTAGGAGCCTAATATTTTTGGTCGTGTAACTGGCGCAAAGACATAGAGATCGATTGTTTTAATCCAATAATTCTAAAATAGATCAAATGCCCGCATGATTTTTTTTGGGGGGTGGGGGACAAAAAAATTATCAAAAAATTGAGATCCACCCTTTTACAGTTTGTATCAAGTTTCTATCGAGCCACGGTTCTAATGATTAGAAAGTGAAAATTGTGTATTTATTGTTTCAGTTATAAATTATTATTAACCGTTATTTATAAACAATGTCAAGGTCAACAATCGACGAAGAACATTTGTATTAATACATGCTAATTTATTCGACAAGGGATTGAAGGCAAACAAAGTAACGGAAAAATCACAGATGCGTACGGAAATTTCATAGGTGGGTGAAGTCGAAAAGACGTTAGGAATCGGAGACGTTTCCAGAACAGGAAGGCCTCATAAATTGGATGATGATGTGTTGACGCCATCAATGGAATCAAATCTTCAACGACCAGGGAATTGTCAAACTAAGCTTGGTTGTCCCATAATTTAGGAGCATCTTCAACACATAGATAAATTAAACAGATAAGGAATTGGTGTTCTCCATGAATTTTCGCTAGTCGTTAATCGCATTAAGGCAACGACGAACAATATGTCCATCTCTCATGTACAGGCGTGGAGCCGATCTATTTTTGTGGCGAATATAATCATAAGCAAAAAATAATAACCTATTTCGAGTCGGGCACCTGTTTTTACTCCTAAACCATAATTTACAATATAAAGGTCTTTTTTGTGTATATTGGGATACCGCCAGAGTAGCGATTTCGAATTATTTGAATCTGATTAGAAAATCATAACATTTGGAACAATTAGATAACAATACTACAACAATATAACGCAAGCGCAAATGATAGTTACTTTCTTAAAGAGGAGGAGGGAAAGTCAATTCAAATTTGGCGCCAATCTCAATGAACATTGTCGTCCTATACCCAGATGACAAGCCAAACAGCGCATCTCCGCCTAAGTAAAGATACATTATCTACAGTTTTTCCAACTAAATTTAGCAGCAAAGTAAGAAAAAAAATTGGCTATCGACGATGTTTATAAATACCTTCAAAGGTTAAAGAACAAGGACAGGTGAACGGATACGAAGCGTCCGCAACCAGTTACATACATTGTCCGATACGTTTTTCGACAAAATTAAGGAAAACAAACGTCCGACGCGTATATAATTTATGAAAAAAAAGATTACGGTCACTATTATATATATACATGCGAGATAAAAATAATCTTCAGCCGTTCGCCTGGTAATAATGTAAGATGTTATAAATGTAACAAAGAAAACGAACGTACGTACGCGTCGAGGAGCTTTCCGGATAGTCGAACGATCGAAGCGTTTACAAACGGATCTAAATTTGTTCAGCTGCATTTTTGTTTGTTTTTATTGCAAAAATTCTGGCAACGAGACTATTCGAATCGCGGAATCGAGAGATCGACGTTTGACGATCTTCGTACTTAGAAGTCGATTAGAACTGCGGACTGTAATTAGAGCAGTTACCCATGAACCGTTACAGTGACCGGATTTATTCCTCGTCGAAACGCGCTTCGATATTTATAGAATAAATCATAACGAACAAAACAAATGCGAACCTTAATTCAAATATTTGTCTATCATCATCGTTTTAAATTTAAAGATGATCACAATTTGTAAAACAAACGAATATTTGAGGTTATGACAATAAAAATAAAAATTAAACGAAAAAATCCTCCGCAGTCGCGATCGTTTTTTATTTTGGTCACGGTCCATATTGTTTTAAATTTATTGAATGAATTTTTCACGAACGCGATTGGATTAGCGATTCGATATTGTCGATGAATCGACGGAGAGCAAAACAGCTGTTCGATTGATTCAAATTCATTCATAAATAACCGCCAATTTTCTTCTTCTTCTCGTTCTGAAATTTTCGCAGATCTGTTTGAATTCCGTTAACTAAATATCCGAAACCGTTCGAGAGCGTACGTCGACAAATATTGCCGAAAGCGTTTTTAATTATATTCGATATTCGTACACTACGGGTTGAATTCGCATTTTCGAAATTCAACCGGAGGGGAATGATTCAAAATAAGGCGACATGGCCAATTTACATCGACGTTAGGATCGCACATATTCAGAACGAAAACAAAGGGGGCACATAAAAATTGTCCGAGAATACAAATTTGCACAATCAAATAGGAATCCACGAGCACAGATCTGGTCGACGCATCGAAACCGACGTCTCCATTCGGGCGAGGGACGTTCTTCCCGATCGTCCTGGTCGAAACCATTTTGACATTTCCGAATGCCTCGATTTAGATTTTGTTCGGAAACGAGCCACAAACGCCGATCTTGGAAGAGTCCCACCGTTTCGTATGAAAAATATGGAGTTGAATTGATCCGCGCCGCAGACGACGGACGGTACGAGAATGACAGTCCGGGAATGACAGGTGCACATATGCGGACGAACGGTTCCTTACTTTGAGACGGGTGAGGTTGCCGTCCCTCGCAGCGTTGTACACGACACTCTTGTAATCCATTCTGACGGCACTTTTCACTCGCGAGATGCGACCGCAGTCTCGAGGCCGCGCACACGACCCGCGCCAGAGCGCACCCGACGATGCACTACCGCACTCCACACTCGCCACTCGACACTCGCCACTCGACACTCGATCGACTCACCGCCGGCGGCCGATCGACACTCCTCACCTTTCTTCTTTTTCTACACGACTAGGCATGCACGAGCTCCTGCGCCGCTTGGCCACAAACGTCAAATTTTATTTGACGTTCGAATATAAACGAGGATTTGTAATAAAATTAACAACAAAATAACGATTCACTGTATTTAAATTTCGATAAACAATCCAAAAGATGCGCTTGAAAAATATTTTGTGCTTAAACGCAATTTAAATTTAAATTTCGATATATATTCAATTTTTAATTGAAATTTGTATAGAATACTGCTTAAATTTTATTATACATTTTTAATAGTGTATAAATATCACAACAATTAAAAAATATAGACCCTATGATTTTTTTTAACAATATAAATAAATTTAAAATTGTTGAAATTTTAATTAATAATATTTTGATTCTATATTTAAAAAGCATATATTTTAAATGAATGAAAAGTATATCCAATTTAGAATATTGAGCTTAGAAATTATTATGTATTAAAGAATTATTTTTGATTTTTATTATAATAACTTCAAATTCAAAATTCAAATTAAGATTGACAACAATAACATTAGTTTTACTGTAATTAATCACATCATATTTTTATTAATGCTAAAAAAAAATCTGTCGTGGGAATGAGACGAATTATATTTTGATCGTCGGTATCAGACGTCGGCCTCGTTTCGCGGCGCATGGTCGCTTGGACTGAGTCGCGGGCCGGCGTTGTTGTGGTGGTTCGGTGGCGCGTGCGGCGTGAGGCGGACGGCGGACGCGGACGCTGGACGTCGGACGCCGGTCGTCGGGCGCCGTTTGTCGTTTGCCATGTACCCGAGCCCCGCCAGACACCCCGCCGCTGCGGTGAGACAGCCTTCGAACCCTGCGTCCTTTTACTTTTCGAGACCGGCTCGCGGCCCGAGTCTCGTCCCGGATCGGGCGCGAGTCTCCCGTCACACTTAACCCCTCCTGTCACTCGTTCGCGTTTCGCTCCTTCCGGCCGGATCCGTCCTTCGCCAGGAATCCGTCGGCCGAATCGTCCTCCGGTAGATTTGAGCTTCGACGGGAAGGTCGACCTCGACTTTTAAAACGACGCTAGAAGCTTTCGACAGTTCTCGACGGACGGCGGACGATCCGATCTCCGACGCGTTCCCGCAGTTTATAATTTTCCGTTAGTTTAATCCACATTCGGCGCGAGTGAACATTTGAAATCCGCCAATTTCGTCTCGAGTTATAACAGTGATTGTTTCAAAATTTCGTGCAACAAATTTAATTAGTACTAATTAAAGTGCGTCCAAGTTGTCAAACAACAAAGTATTTTGAATTCGACCAATCAAATCGCTGCTATTTAGATCCAACCAATCAGATCAAAATCATTTAAATTCAAAAATTTCAAACATATATTTATAAAAACAAGTGAGATTCAAAGTTTTAACAATGAATTTATCTCCATTTCAATGTGATGTTTTTAAAACATGAACCGAATACACATCACTTTCTTATATGTAACAAATTAGAATCAAACACTTTAATGTAGTGAATTTATTCTATACAAAATAGTTTATTCTAAAATATATTCAATCAGTATACATTCAAAATGAAATTCCAGATGAATTATACATTTTCATATTTTATAACAACGGCACATCTCTAAAACGGTCGTCTAAAACATCAAATTGGCCTAATGATATTGATGAATTTAGCGCTGTGCATACAATATAATGTTTTATACACTTGCATACACTTGTAAATCAAATTTAATACATAATAAATTATATATAATTGAAATATGGCCCAGGTATAAAATAATTATACCGTCAGACACGTTTCAATTGTACGGTTTTTGTTCAATACTTGATCAAATGTTAAATATTTTGACGCTCAATGGATTTGAATGATCATAAGGGATTTTATTTCAGCGTTGTTGAAGTCATTCAATAAGTAGACATTTGCATGATTTATAATTTAAACGTTGCATATTTTCCACCCGTTGCATCATATTTTTATTATATATTTATGTATTGAGGGTCTTGAGTATATTTTTAATTTGTTTTTAATGTTATTGGATAAAATGTATTCTATGTATGTCTTTTCAATTGATCAGTCTAGATGTGTTATTTATTGGGGTGAACGCTTAAACGGATTAAAAACATTTCTGTCGGGGAATGATTGATCATTTGTTAATTCGACTTGCGTCATAGTTTGCCTTACGTCCTCGCAACACAATCGAGTCGTAGCACATTTATATACGTCTCAGTTTGATTAAGTTTTGTGAGAGTATTCTTTAAATAACTTTTGATTGTCGAAAGTTGGGCAATTAAAATGTGGTTTTGCAGTGAAGGAGGCTTCGAATGGCTAAGGATGATTTTCTTACATAATCGTATTTAGGTGGTTCCATTGTTAACAGCATTTATAGTCCATGTATACATTCTTGCTATTATCCAAAATAGTAACCCCATGCACTTTCGACATTTATATTTTTGGATAGAAACTTTTATAGGCGCGGTATAGAAAATTGACCTGATCGTTACAAAAAGTGAAACTCGAACAATGATAATCGCTTGTAGTGTATCCGTCGCATACATTATAGAGACACAACGTAGCATAAAGTAACCACTACACCAGTAGCGAGCCTATTTTATTATTTTTTACACAAACACTGTTTTGCATTTTAGGTAACAATTAAAATTAGTATAGATCTCACGCTTTTTATTTGTTTCAACTATTCGATGTGGTGATTTTGATTCCACATGTAAATATATTGAAGGGGTGTTATTTTATGTATTGTTTGAACTAAAAAAAAAAATAATGGAGTGATGTATAATATTACGTCTGAATCATTGCATTCGAACAAAAGTCTTCAAAAACGGATGCCACATTGCGAAACGTATAAAGCGAAGGCATTTATTACCATTATCACCCTCGCATGTAGCCCTCCCAAAAAAAAAAGAGGAAGAAAAAAGAAATTCATGCGGATTTACGAAGCCGGCGGCATATACAAATTTATGTATTACGAGATGAAAGTAACAAAAAATTGAAACGTGTGATGGGCACGGAGCGGCTGTTCGGTTGCCCCCCTTGTCTGTCTGGCGAGCGGGGGCGACCCCCGAGTGCCCCCCGATTGCCCCCCGAGTGCCCCCGCTAACCCCCACGAGCCCCCCGCTGTCGCCCTCCGACCTGCCACCCTGCTAATGTATTTGTCGAATGGCACTCGTAAGAAAACAATCACATTGTTTCGCTAACCTCTTGGAAAACATAAACGATCCATATAAGAATCACCGTATTTTTTGGCTACTTCAAATAATACCTCCATCTCGTTTGGACTCGCAGACGAATCCTCGAAGGACTTCAGTTGCAGTCCATGAACTCATCTTTCATCTCGCATCATTTTTTATTCATCAGTCTTGTCCTTTTCCATCTGAATTTGCAGAGATATGTTTCTCAATGATTTTTATATATTCTGTTTATTTCATCGAATTTTATTTTCTGATTTATATGTATATCTTATCTTTATTTTCTATCTGCTGCAAACGGAAATAAACGTTTATTGTCACGTCGCAAAGTATCTATTAAAAATATTCCAACTCTTTTTGCCACCCTTCTAGATTTTTCAATTTCATTTTTAAAAATATTTTAGTTTTTATAACCACATGGATTGGGTAGAGATTTTAAAAAAGGCTTAATTAAAAATGTTTTTGGGGAAATGCCGTTGTTAAAAAAAAGTATCATGCACTCCCATTTTTTTAAAACATACTTTATCACTTCTTTGGTATGTTTTAAATATTTTTTTCTCACAAATAATAGCTGAAATTTTTGCCATTCTTCCCTTAGTTTTTAAAATATTAATATTGTGTTTTTGTTGAATTTAAGGGCTACGTCATATTGTCCTTTGGTACGTTCCACAAGTGTTCAATGAGGCTTAACACCCAAGGATTGAGATGGCGATTCCAACAGATGCATCTCCCTTCTTTTAAAATAATTATGTGCATTCCGGGAATTTATGACTGGAAAAAATCTGAAAAGTGTTAATTCTTAAATAATTTAGACACACATATTTATTGCTGTCGATGCGGTCTTTGCATTTGTCTTCCATCTTTTAATGACATGCAGATGCATATAATTTTGTTTTACCATCTTTCTCGCACTGTAGAAATAGGGAATCCAATCCCGAGCCAAAATTTCGATCACGGGATTTCGGAATTGTATTAGACCATCCCGGAATCAGTCCCGGGATTCCGGGACCGCAAAATTCCCGATTTCCTGACAAATTATTTATTTCCGTCGCTGCAGATGAAGATATACTATAATACTATGATGTGATTCGTAATTATATTTCCCATTATTAGAGTCGAGGTGTAGTAAATACATCACCGATGGGGAAAGGTCAATATAACAATTTGAAAAACATGTATGTACTGTATATATGTATACATATATTAGACAGTTACTGCCCCTAGTCGTCGCCTAAGCTCACCAATTAGTAGTTACGCCACTGTTTCCAAGCGTCCAGATTTCGGCGGAAATGTGTCGATTTAGTAGCCTTAATCGTGTTGGCGAGGTGTACGATTTCTGTTAGATAAAAATTTCAATCCCGAATTTTTCGGGATTACGTTTACTAATCCCGGGATCCATGAGTACCTAAAACCGTCCGGGATCCCGGGATTGGATTCCCTACCTACGATTCTATGTATTTAGTACGCCATTCTATATTCTATCATATCTTTCCAAACTCAACGTGCAAGATACGTGTAAAAATGCTCCGTGTAAACACTTTGCGTGTAAAAATGCTCTTTCTGAATCACTGGAATTCGGACACAACTATGTCTACCTCTTTAAGTCATCATTTTATTTTTTAGGTTTTATTAGTTTGACTTTTACATGTATGACAAATAAATCCACAAGTGACTAATACGTGACCAAAAATTTCTGAATCACAGGAATTTGGACACAACTCTGTGTCTTACCTCTTTAATGGGTTAAAGGTGAAAATTAAAGCATGAGTGTTTGACGTTTACGATCAACCGATCACAATCTTTTTTGTCTTGCCTTTCTCGTCGAGTCGTAAAAGTGTTAAAATGTCATCTGATTTAATAGGTGTTGCAATTATACAGAAGATAAGTGCTTTAATTATCTTCCCCCGAAAGCGTCTGGCCACTTGTTAATATTATTTTCCATTGTGAAGAGCCATAATTTCGATTTGTTATAATCTCGAATCTGGTTTGTAATTTCAAACTCTGGTAAAGCGACAATTATTACCATCTTACGATCGACGAGACGTGACTCGATTTGACAATCGAGCACACCATAAGAACGTATTGAATTCCGATCGTCGCTTTGAAATCCTCGATAAGGACAGATTTTATTCATAGATGTTCGTATTAAAGCCACACAATCGCGGCGAAGCCCTTTTTTTCATAAAATCCATACGAGTATTTAATATATTTATTCGAGTGTTGCTTTCAGGGAATTGATAAGATGCGGTGTTAAAATAAGGAATCGAATACTCGCTTCGACTTATTGGAATACAATACGAGACGATTCATGATGCGAAATGATCTATATGTGATATCTTGATTGATTAAATACAACCCCTTTTAATTTCAAGACATTCGATGTGTGTCCTCTTCAGGTGTATTGTTTAGTATTACACTCGGACCTCGTATGACACGGTTATATGATTCCGCATAAACGTCGTCGTGTTATAGAAGGTTTGAAGTTTATACAAAATTAGGGTTTGCGTTAAAAAAAAATCGAAGATGGTTTATATAACTATGCACTTTATATAATTATACATTTATGAAATTAATTAAAAAATTAACTATCACTAATAATTCTATATGTTTTATTCTTTTTCGAGATCTGTTGTGTGTTTCCATCATCAAAGAACTCTGGGGTATTTCTGGTTTTAACCTTCAAAAATCCGGTAATAAGCGATTGTATGTATTTCATTGTAAGGTTCCAAAATCTGTTGTAATTCTCATTTGGATCTTAAACTTTTTTCTATTATGTTTTTTTTTCTAAGTCATTCATTTAATATTTCGATTAATTCGTCTTTGTTCAACGTACGATCCTCCAATATTTCTCGGATGTCATGAATATCCATGTCATCAAAACCTTCTCCACCAATATCACGACAAATGCTTTATATCCTTTGGTATTCATGTTATATTGTAAAATATTATCTCCAGAGACTACTTCTGGCCACAGTTTTTTCCAGCAAGATTTTAAAATGAATTGTTTTATTTTTTCAACGAATGCAGAAACAACATCGACATAATTTCAAATAGATTTTTTTTCCAGGCTTGTAGAAGTGATAAACTTTCATCTTGATCGTTGTATCCTAATATTTTTCAAATTTTCGACGAACATAATATGCTTTAAATATTGAAATTATACCTTGGTCTAAGGGTTGGATTATATACGTAGGTTTGGCGGTTATAAAAATTCGGTTTCTGCAGAATAAAAAAGATATGTTTAAAACATCGAGAGTTACGCGTATTTTAGTGAGAATTTAAAAAAATGGCTTGCCGAAATCATGTTAAACAATTCCCTTTATGCTTCACCAAACACAAAAAAATAATAACATTGTATGATCGATTTAGATTATTGAGGTGATTAAAAGGTTTTCATTGGGTATAAATACATGTTTTGTTGAATCTTTTGTCGTTGGATATTAATTATTCACTTTCATTACTAATTAATGCAAAAATACATATATCATATTTTTGTCTTGCAGAACTTGTTGAAATACGACCCATTACATTGACAATCAACAATCGGCGAAGAATCTGAATGTCATATTTTGATGATGCAAATTTTCTCCAAAGCTGATTGATACATTTTCAGAGGATCCATCTCTAAAAATTCTCATGGAAATATATTTTATGCATATGCAGTTTGCAAATTGTCTTATGAAGCTTCTATTTATTATACCATTCTTGTGCTTAAATCCGAAGTTGTTACTCTTTGAATCGTTTGAATATGCACTCTAAACTCTTTTTGTGCGATTTCGAAGTTATGCGATTTTTTAAATTTATTTTTAATTTCAAAAGAGTACGTATTAAGATATTTTGGATAAAATAGGAAATAAATTATCAACACTAACCGGACCGTGTAAATCATATTGCATCTGCTATCACTGATTTACGACCACGCCCTTTATTCTTGTTTAGATTTTTGAAAAAATTGATTTCGTTTTTTTTATTACATTTTTTCGTTGTTTCGACTTTTAAAAATACATTCTCCAAAGGAATTTCCAAAATTCCAACTACTTACAGAGTTATAACTATTTTGGTAACGCGGCAACTTGGCCAATCTTACCATAATGAAATCTTTTAACGCGTTTTTCTCGAAAAAATGATATCTTTTAATTGCCTTATTGTTTTCCTGTTTTTTTATGCGATTTTGGATATATTTTACATAGCTGTTTCAAAGTTATGCGGTTTTTAAAACCCATGAAACGCATCTTCACTTTTTCTATGTAAGTCATAGCTTTTTTTGTGCGATTTTCCGCGTAATGCATCTACCGCACAAAAAAAAATGTTTAAGTGTATTTTGTCATCCTACGAACTTATTGAGTGATGTATTACGTATAATTGAGGCTTTTATCATAATAGCATAATCGTTTAGATCTGTTCTGCGAGTTATTTGTTAACATATTTACGACTGGAGGATCCCAAATTATGATCCTACATTTTTGCGATCCTATGCATTGTCTGATCGAATTTCCAGGAATTCAATGAACACATACGGGACGCTTATTGATCGTCAAGTCGAATGATGATGTCGAATATCATATTACCACAATGGAGTCAGAAATCATTGTGTGCGTAAGGGGTCGGCGTTTGGTAAAGATGGGGGTCATTTTATCAATACGAAGCAATCGTGTCGATATAGAAGGGGGCCGGGGATAATCGACGACTTATTTGTTATTTCCATTTCGTGTTATAACGCTATTTTTTCGGGTCGAAATGCCCAAATAAATATGTTTAATAAAACGGATATAAATTGGGGGCGCGTGTCGAGGGTACGTACGGATTCTGCGGAGTTAATAATAATCGCAACCCCTCCGAGTTTGCTTGTTTTGTCGGACGGAAGCAACCCTGTTGTGAAGGCTTTAAATGTGTCAAGGTGGATGCTATTTCTTGTTCTCGAATTTCTTAATGTGATTACAAAAATATTTCAATTCAATACGGAGGTTCGCCGAAACGGTTCGCGGGAGGGATCGATGCCATCATGATGAATACCCATGCCAATTTTGTCGTTTTTTTTTATCACTTCTCTCGTACGTACGTGCAATTTAATTGGTATCAGATTTCGAAACGTCGAAATTGTTTTATCATTCGGTAGACATTGTAGTTTTGTATGCGATGCGACTATGCGCCATTGCATCATAAAACACATTGTCATGGTATTTTTATTATACTCCCATACGTTTTATGTAACACAATATTAAACTCTGCATGGTTGTGTACATTTCTTCCGAAAAGGCAATCGGTGAAATTGGCCGCTTTAATTATTATTCAAAACCGAGTATTGCCTCGTTCGACTGTAATGGTTTTTTTGTTGTCTGTGTTTACTGTACTACTGTACAACGTCCAATTATTCGTATTCCAAGACGATGTCTTTGTTATGTAAGACCCGTGCTCGTTCTGCAGTTCGAGTTTGCACTTTGTGAACATATCGAAGATGTCGGTTCCATTTTATAAATTAATTATGAGCACGATTCTCACGATTCTTATTCTTATTGGACGGTTATAGATCAAAAGTTTGATCTGGATTGTTTCTGTATTGAAGTCTGAATTATCATCCAAAATGCCAACGCTGGTGAAAGTAAATTGCGTCATATTTACGAATTAAATTCTAATAATGTTGCTCGAGCTTTGATCTGGATTCACGAACAATGTGTTTCAATAAATGTTTTTATTCCATCCGCAAATCCTTAGCATCTTCCAACTGGATTGATATTGAAGCCTTTGAATTATCTACAGGTATTCGGTCTTTATAAGAACGAATGGGGACATCTCTGATATACATTTTTATTGCAAAGAAAGAGAAAGCCACTTTTTTTATGCACCCTTGTCTAAAATAAGGATTGTCTCAACTCACCGCCGAGGATACACGAAGGTAGAAATGATACGACGGGGAGAGGTCATACCCCCCCACTTGAGGTATAGAATCGTTAATTATTATCGCCATGATATACATTGGTATTCTGTTTCTTGTTTGGCTTCTGAAATTTTGAGGACCTGTAGAAAATATTCTGTTTTTTCCCACAATAATATCACGGTTTTTACACAAATTATTATGTGATCGTATGATCACGCTCGTCTGTATAAGGTATGTCATTATATACATCCTCACTGGGATTCGCTCGCAAATATGCGATCATCCTACTATACAGGTTAATAATGAGCGTTTTTCTTAATAAATAACGAGTATTAAAATTATGAAATAAAATTTTGTATTGTAAATATGATATTATAATCGAAATCAAGTAGAAATTTGATGACTTGGATTATCCGTGTTTTCCAGTTATACGCGTATGTCCTCCTCGGCAGGTCCCCGGATAATCGAGAGTCTACTGTATATATATATATATATTTATAGAAACTTGTAAATGTTCATACTTACTATTCAACGAAAGATCGTATTCTAAAGAATCTAAGACGACTTTCGTTCGTGTTGTCTTAAGAGCAGGCGTTTGTTTTGATAATTAAGATACTCGCATCATTTTTATCGTTGACCAATTTTTTTATCCACCCTAGATTGTACTGGAGTGGCGTCATTAGCCGAGTATCACTACTCTTTTGCAAAATCTACTCCTTCAGAAGTAAACTGGCAGGCTTGCACGATAAGGGTTATCGTCTGAGTCTGGTTCATTATCAAGCTTATTACACGCTGCGGCGCAGCTGACAGAAAAGTGAATTTAAATTAAAGCTTAGCGTGTATGTTCTCCTGTGTGAGGGTTAAACTCCATAAATACTTTTTTTTAAAATTTGCATAGTATGAATAATGCGAGTCTTTGATGGCAATGAATGTGAATTCCAGAGAGCCATGTCCATCAACGCCATCGTTCTGGTCAAATACAGCTCTATCGTATAACGATATAAATGTTATAGAAGTGAATTGGAACTAGTTATCGGCCGTATAATATTTGTCTTGGTGTATCGTGTAAGGATTGCGTCGTTGGGGTGCCATAAATCATGTTCACGAAAATAATCGTTATAAATGGGAGATGTTGCAAAAGACGGGCGCGTTGTGTCGCGCCGGAGGTTTCAGCATTCATATAGGGTCGTATCCATTTTTATTTACTTTTGATACTCGGTTATGCCCGATAGAAAAGAGGGAAGGTGGGAGGGTGGCTTAAGCCGTGGTATGTTATGTAAAAAGGGAGGGCAAAGCGCGGCCCTCCTAATCATTCCATATAACCTGCTCCATGAATGTGACCTCAATTAGGTTTCAAAACTCGCATATCTGGAGAAGCAACCTCGTTGCATTTGTATCATATATTGTGCTCATGTTTTATTATTATTTTATTTTATTTTATGACAATCGGATGACGGAGGAGAACTTCGTTCTTTGCCTCATTTGTGATCGAAATGATGCTTAAATTGTTTTTTGAGTTTCGTGGCGCGTTTGATTGCTCGGCGGTCGTATTAATTTCGGCTATGATAAGGAGTGTAAGCGCGCTCGTTAATTAGCGGTTGCGCTTCCCGAAGAGGAGGTGTTAATTTGTGGCATTATATGTAACGTTCGCCAGCATATTTTGATAGTTGTGAAATAATTGATAAGTGTAAAGTGAGCAATCAACCTGTCGTCTGTATTGATCCGACCCCGCCCGCACTACTTGTCCTGGGGACACTTTACGATATAAGAAACACAAAAGGAGCCATTTATTTGTTTGTTCGACTACATTTCTGATAAAACCGAGAAAGCTCTTATTTATTTCGCCCCATTCGAGCTTTGCTTTTTACCCGCAACATTCATCCCCGGGAACGCTATTTCGACATCGGGTTTAATTATTTTTTCTTCTGTCCAATTGGACCGAGAACACCTTTGTCGTTCTGTTTGTTCACACATTTTATAAAGCGCAGTGATTTGCACGCCGGGCGCTATGGCACCCTGGGGTGCCACGACTTGATTTTTTCCACATATATTATTTATGTACGGCCATAACCTCGGCGCGCTTCGGATTTAGGAATCGAGGAGAGAAATTCGTTTATATTTTGATTTGAGCCATTTTTAAAAAAATAATATGTATTCTGATCCTATCTCATCCATTGTACCTAATATATTTGTTTGATTTTGTTCTTAGAGAAAACATACTAGTTTTTTTTTATATAGTTAGCGTTATTTTTATACACGTTCCACAGAAAACCGCGCATAAAAAAATCGCACAAAGGAGATAAAAGTCACGCTAAAAAATTAGGGATACCATAACCATACCGTCACCATTGTGTTTGATGCTAAATGGTACGAAATTATTTTAATGCATCAAATTTGCTTGCTAACTTCTTCATAAACATAATTATTTTTAACTTAATTATTTGATAATATAATTAATTATTTAATTTTGCAATAAATCTATTTTTTAAAAAGATTAAACTGCTTATATATTAGGTTATCCCAGATGAAATCCATTATTCTTTATTTTTCAACTTATTGGTATTTGTAAAAGGAATCTTACATGGGAGAATATCATCATTATCACTCTCGATTTTAACCTTTCCTTACGTTTAGGGAATTCAATTCCGAGCCAAAATTTCGATCCCGGGATTTCGGAATTGTATTAGACCATCCCGGAATCAGTCCCGGGATTCCGGGACCGCAAAATTCCCGATTTCCTGACAAATTATTTATTTCCGTCGCTGCAGATGAAGATCTACTATAATACTTTGATGTGATTCGTAATTATATTTCCCATTATTAGAGTCGAGGTGTAGTAAATACATCACCGGTGGGGAAAGGTTAATATAACAATTTGAAAAACATGTATGTACTGTACATATGTGTATATATAGATTAGACAGTTACTGCCCCTAGGCGTCGCCTAAGCTCACCAATTAGTAGTTACGCCACTGTTTCCAAGCGTCCAGATTTCGGCGGTAATGTTTCGATTTAGTAGCCTTCATCGTGCGGGTGAGGTGTACGATTTCTGTTAGATAAAAATTTCAATCCCGAATTTTTCGGGATTATGTTTATTAATCTCGGGATTCATGAGTACCTAAAACGGTCCGGGATCCCGGGATTGGATTCTCTACCTACGATGCTATGTATTTAGTACGCCATTCTATATTCTATCATTTAGTATGACATTTCCTTTATTACAACTTTACTATATCTCGACTTAGTGTAGTAAATACACCATAGTAATTCATCATTTTTTTGACATGATAAATGACTTACACCCGATAAGTGCTAAAAACTAACTCCTACCTCTCCTATAAGTTTTCTATCATGTAAAATGTCAAACGGGTGGAATTTTCCAGTTGATTTTTTTATTTTTTTCACATTTATTCATTCGTATTCAACCAAACATAAAATAATCTTGCGAAGTCAATCCTGGATTGTTTCTTAGAAAACTATTTTTTTAACATTATCATATACTATATATTTCTTGTATCGAGTGATTATTTTGTGCGAAAAAGGGTATGATTGATGTAGAAGATAATTTTATGATATTTTTTCCATTGATTGACGAGGATCTTATTCAATTAAAGATCGCAGCATCATCAAAATTTGAGGATCGTCCTGATTTAGGGACATCCTATAATTTTATGTAGCGGATTTGATTTCATTGATGGTATTTGTAACCTTGATCACGTTCAAGTCCTGATAAAGAAAATCCAGAATACAATGTAGAATATGTTCTTTGTTGGTTTTTGAGCTTTGGCATGTTTACCCTTAATAATAAAATAAGATTTATGACACAAAAAATATAGCCGATGAACCAAACAACAGGGAAAAAAATGTACAGAGATGTTTCTTTCATTATGCTTGAACACAAACGAGATCGTGCGACAATAATAGATTTCTTTCGGAAGGACCTAATATATGGTTCTTTATTATATATGATGGATGTTCGATCATTTTATCGATTGCCTTGACTTTAGTAAGATATTTAGGGGAATGTTATGCCAAATATTTGTTTCTTCGCAGTGATTGTAAAATAAATAGTCTAATATACTTGACTGTCTATTGAGCTATACGCCAGATTTTTGTTCGACGTTTATGGGTATTCGTTTCCTATTGAATTATACATTGCATAATTTAATCATGGGTTTCTTTGTCCATCTTATCAATAAGTTTCTGAGATGTGCGTCGATAATAATTGATGATTCCCTAATCCATTGGACGGATTAATGAAACTCGCGTAAATTTAGCGCATTTATTTAATCAGAGTAGCGTTTAATTGGGGTCTCAAGGTAATCTCGAGTGCATAAAGTCGTCTGGATTATTTCCTCGCTATAATACGAAAATAGGTCGCAAGAATATAATTCTGCAGGCAATCTCCATAAAGCATGCCCTCATTATCTAAAGGAGTTTTATTTTTTACGGGCAGGGGTAACCAAAGCGACGCAGCAGTCTTGGAAAGTTGAAGCAATGCGAACATTTACTATTCTGTTGGCTTGTTTCCGTTGGATGTTTTGCAGACGTAACTGTTCCTCATTGATATTCTACCGTGAGACAAAGTTGAGTGATTAAATTGTCAGATGCGCTAGTTCGCATTCACGGCATGCTATTTATTTTTCCCGAATATAATTGTGTTTTCCGTCGAGGGAAAATACGTTCTGAGGCTCGATTGGATATTGGATTGCGGATATGCTTTGCTAAGTAGATTTCGAATAAAATCCATCAATGGCTTGAAAAAGTTTGGAAGTGTCATCCGCTATAGAGCAGTGCGACAGGTTTTAATTAGAGATGGCAGTCAGGGTAGCACTTTTAGGGGGAGGGATTTGCGCCTCTACGCTTTTCAATCTTTTTGTAAAATTACATATTCGCTCGGCGGTGCTTCCATCCCTACTCGCACACACACAACCGTCATGCCGCACCTTCATTCTCTATCAAATCAAGGGATGGAAGGTATAAATTTATTTTTTAAATTATTAACTGTTTAAATTATACATTTGTTTGAACCTTTTTGATACTAAAAATACTTTATCATTAACCTTATAAATACTGTCCATACAGATTTGTGCATTTCATCATTATAAAAAAAACCACGTTAAACTTAATTTAAGTAAAATGTTTTTATAACAAATAATTATCGACTAGCTAAGAATGTTAGCCTACCTGAAATAGCCTTTTTTTAGAGGATCCCTTTATTATTACCCATTATAATTTCGTATCATCAATCCACTTTCGCATGCACATTCATCATTCCTCAAGATATAGTAAAACTTCGATTATCCGGACTAATTAGGGATGAAAGTAGATAATCGAAAATAATCATAATTGACAGGGAAGGTATGAATCATTTTTATTTGTCTGAATTTACACACTCGAATAAGATATATAAGTTTTCCTGAATTAAACTCTTCTTAGATCTCAAGCCTTTCTTTAATTATTTCCTCATCTTTCAAAATTTGGAATCCAGAATCGTTTGTATCGTAATTTAACCATTAGGTTACATCTTTGTCGCATTCAGCACATATAGAAACTTGTGCTATTTCCGCAATGTCTCCTTCAATCAGGTTCTACCGCGTTACTGGAACTAACAAAATATTTTTTCAATAATTTTTTTCATATTTTTTCAGATTTGACACATCTAAAGAATTCCAACTATCTGCTGTGATGTAGTAATAATCTTTTAAATATATTTTCTTATGGAAGCTGATAACTGGTTCTTCATTATTTTGGTCTGCTAGCAATAATTGTCGAAGCATTTGATTTCTATGTAAATGTTCTATTACGTGAATATTTCTATTATACCCTAATCCATCAGTTGTATTACCGACGAGACATGGTGGAAGAAATTTTACCGTAAACATTTCATCGATCTGGTTTAAACTTTCTATAGATGAGTGGGACACGGTGCATTGTCTAGTAATAATAATGTTTTTCCTCTTTTATCTATGGAGTTTTCATATTTTTCACTTCTGATATGAACTGTTTTTCATACCATCTTTTTAAAACATCATCATTCATCCAGGCTTTTTTCTGATGATCATATTCAACCGGAAGACTTTTGATATATTGAAAGTATCTGGGGTTCTTCGATTTTCCAATGACAAACAATGACAGTCTGTGTCTGCGTTGGGTAGTTTTTTCAAATTTAAGCTGATCTCATAAGCATTGTATATAAACGTCGAATCCTCCGTTGTAAACAAATAGCTTCAATGTGTCAATGAATGTGTTTGCTGAGGGTATGGCAGAAGATAGCTTTTCCCCATGAATTTCAAGTTCCCTGATACCATGTCATCCTTTGAATTTTTCAAGTCAGCCCGGACTCGCTTGGAAGGTGGAATCTCCATTTAATTTTTTATTGAAAAATATTGCTTTTTCACACAATAATAGACTAGATCGAATAGATAGAATGCTGTTTTATGAATGATTGATAGCATACATTGGCAAGTCAATTGGCCAATGATTGGTCAATTGATATTTTATATGAATTTTAAAACAAGCAGTATTATGTTGGATTTCAATACTAACAATTTATATTATTTATCAATATTGAATTGTAAATATGACAAATCATTTTTACTTATCTAAAATGAAGATATTGCATTTTTTTTTAATAAATGATTTTGGTCCACATTAAAAATTAAATGTATAAAGATTAAATTTGCATTTCAATGGTCTATTTTGACACAGTTTAAGATCATAATTTGACTACCCACTATGGCTGTAAATACTATTATATTTGACGTGTATCGATCTATTAAAAATAATCAGTATAAATATAGCTACAACGGCTCAAATCAAATGTGTTGTGCATGATTAATTACATTTGTTCACCATGGAGATAGAACAAGAAATTTTGAGGCTATATCATAGTGGTGTGCTTATACACGACATAGCAAATTTTTTCAAAATTGATTTAATCACAATAGAAGAGATAATAAAAAGTAGAACTGTTATTACTATGCCTGAAGACATATCTTTATTATGCACTGACAATGTAAGATAAATAAATTCTACTAACGTAAAATGGTAACAATCTATAAGACGGCGAGATATACATTAAGACATGTTTAAATATTTCTATTTGGTTATTAATCCTGGAAGAGTAACAATTTCAAATTCAAACAATTTAAATTTACGCAGCTCGATTATTTTATTGCCGTATTTATGAATTATGCAATATTGTTGTCTTAAAATGCCATTCTAAAGATGTATAATGCTACTTTTTTTTAATGATTTTTCAGGGACCACCTCCAAGCGCTGGTCCGATTAAGTTCACCATTGCAGATACACTGGAGAGAATTAAAGAAGAATTCAACTTTCTTCAGGCTCAATATCATTCGTAATATATCAGTTTCATTATTGATGTGTCAATTTGATTGTTTTTATTTAATTACATGGGTGTCTTTTTTATAGTTTAAAATTAGAATGTGAAAAACTTGCCGGGGAAAAAACTGAAATGCAGCGTCATTATGTAATGGTATGTATTCATCATGTTGTCAATCATATGTGAATATGAAGTTAATATAATAGTAATATAATATTACTACATTACCATTGGCCATTTTCATCAAGTTTTTATTTATTTTTCAGTACTATGAAATGTCCTATGGTTTAAACGTCGAAATGCACAAACAGGTAATGATATTATTTTCATACTTTAATGTTAGAAAAATATATTTTTATTTTATATGGAGGGGTTGGAAGGATATACGATAGGTTATTTTTAATAGTTTATATAATCTAGTTGACTAATCATCACTGTTGTCATAGTTTAACCATAAGCAGTCCACTCCAGGACTTGGACTTTTTTAACCCTTTGCGCTCGGATGATTTCTTTGGATTCTGTGCACATTGTCCATTCTAAAGGTTCAATCTCTTCTGTACAATCACTATGGCTCTCAGATTCACTATCCATTATTCGGTTTTTCGTCTTATACCTCTAACGTCGTCGCTATCTTCATAATTTTCGTCTTCATTCTCATGGACAAGCTGGCTAGGAAGAGATGTAATTTCGTTCGTTATCGCTGAAAAATTGAAGTTATCTTCACTAGAAATATTTTTTCATCGTGTTCCATACTCATTCGGCTCAGTAACTTTGAGAGAAATATTTTGATTGCCAAGAAAGTTGGGCTTGAACTAACGTTTTTGAGATAAGACATCTTTGAAGCCATATAATACATTGTGTCACTCGACTCCTCATAACATGATCTACAAAAGGCCAGGAATAACAATAATTCGTTAGGCCAAACCTAAATATTTATCGCTCAATTTACCGCATCGATCCAAGTGGTGCCCGAGAGGCACCACTCGAGTTGTCGCATCACATGCAGTGGTGTCTGAGAGGCACCGCTCGAGCACAAAAGTGTTAATATACATAAAATAAGGGTCACAATTATATCTTCCAAGTTATTCATTCATCTCCACATGTCCGTGATATTGAAGAAAACATTATCTCGACCTTTTATTTGCAGATGTTCATTTTCGAGTCAAAACACTAGTTTTAAATTTTTGCAACCACTATAGAATTTGTGTCGTTTCATAGGTTTATTATATATTTATTGGGAAATAAATCATAAATATAGAAGAGGTGAAATGAGGAATTGAAAAATATTTTATATGAAAACTCATTAAATTCTATTCTTCCGAAATTTAAAAAAAATATTAAATAGATGGGAAAAGGTTGTATCTATTAAAGGATAATTAATTGTATCGGTGAAATTAATTAATAACATTTTTTTTTTAATTTAACTCTTTCATTTAAAAAACGACATTCCTAACGGGATAATCTATTATATAATTTATTAATATGGCATTTATTTTGTTAATTACATTTTTATATTCATATTTCGTATGTTAACCTTAGTTTTTCTTGTATCAGACTGAAATTGCTAAAAGACTGAATGCAATAATTGGACAGCTACTTCCATTTTTGGCTCAAGAACATCAACAACAAGTAGCATCTGCCGTTGAAAGAGCAAAACAAGTCACAATGACCGAACTGAATGCAATAATAGGGGTGAATATTGTTTTTTATTTTTTTTACTATAATTTTGTATGCAAAAAGTTGCCTTTTTAAAAATTATTTGGAGCAAATCCAACTGGATGAAATAATTACAAAATGTTATGATTTGTACGTCTATTTATGTAATTTCAAGCATGTATGAGGGAAAACATCAAAGATGAAAATGTTTCCATATTATTTCCATTTCTATAAGATGGATTAAAATAAAATATGCATGCTGACACATTTTATATTTACAATAAATAGACTTTGTAACATTAAATATTTCTTTTCAGCAACAACAACAACAGGGCCTACAACATCTCCTCGTAAGTGTTTAGTAAAATAGAATCAATCTTAAAGCTTTATATTTTGACTGTTTTAATTCGCCTGAAAATACTTTATTTAATTTGTTATGACTTCAGATGCTTTAATAAGATTATCTATGCCACAGTATATTTTTTAATGAAAGAAAATGCATTTATGGGATTAAAGTCCTTTTTTAGATTTATAAAACGTTATTTGTTTATGTTGTTCATTCTTGCATTAATATTTATGAAAATATTTTTGAGCTGTAAAAATAATGTTGATAAATGGATGTTGCATGGCACACATGTGATGCGAATACAGCAGCAAATGCACGCACAGCAAGTGCCAGGTGGAGCAGTTGGAGCCGGTGCTGGATTGTTTGCTGGAATACCTCCACAACATGCGGGACATGCCGCCCATGCTGCTCTATTAGCCGCTGCAAAACCTCCAGATATACCTGCCGATCTTAAGATACCGCCACCAACAGCTGAGGAAAGATTAGCAAGTGCTAGAGCGTTACAGGTTTGTTTGATTTTATGTTTTAAAATGATGTAAATAGAAAGAATTAATTATATGGCACAATTATTCTCGTAGTTCATGAGATGAATGCTGCATAGTGTCGGATCATTAAGGGGGAAACTGATTTAGGAGGCAGATTTTTTAGTGTTTTTCATAATTGTTTTTGACATGGAAAGGATTATTAAAATTTGTTTGTGATCACCTAAACATTTCTTCAGTAATTCATCTTTCGACAAATCTTATATAAATAGGAAGAATTTATATATAAAGGTCGGGGGTGCAATAAAGAAAAGTGCTCTTCAGGTTCCATTCCAAGCGTTTTACCTTTTTTTTGCTGGTACTTGCATCTTCACTAAAACTTGATTGACTCTTGATGTGTCGATTTCCGTGGAAGGATCCGTTAAGTGGTTTACTTCATCGGCTTGTGGTATCTTGTTTTCCTTTCGAATAAGATTATATTTTGGCTTCTAACTTTCAACACATACTAGGAAGGCCAAAGCTAAACTGATGATAACCGACGCCCTGTCGAAATGATATCAACGCTTCTAGTACCTTCTAGCTAAGACTTCTATTCTAAGAATTTAAAAATAAGAACGACTGTAGACATCTACCTCTTCTTTAATTTCTTTTTTTTTTCGTAATACAGGGGTATAGAGGTAGGTAGTGAACGAGGGTCTACTGTGTGGCCACTCCGCACTACGTGTTGTGTGCTCCAGCACCAATTTGCGTTCACTATAGTGCTCATAACATCGGAAAAAATTGGAATTTTGTTGTGAAACCTTGAAAACATATTCTTGAATTGTTTTACTAATAATTTATAAAATATAAAAAACGATTTTTCGAACGGTCTAAACTGGTTTCCCCCCTTAAAACTTTCATGTGATTAGCAAGGAAGATTTATCAATCGAATGAATGGTTGAGATTTGTTTTTGAAAGAGTATTGAGGATGGCATAGTCATGCATTTTAATGCTTGTAATATGTGATGATGATACTGCTGAAAATAATTTATTTAATATAAATGATATATTTCAGAGGAGTTCAGTTTCACCAGGAGAACGAGATAAATATAGACCTCGTTCACCTGCTGAATCAGATCCCGTTGATGTTAAAAGGCGAAAAGAAGAAAAAATGCTTGGTCATGTGAGTTTATTTAAACTAATTGTTTTTTATTCTGTGATTTATTTAAAAGAAATATATCTTCGATATTTTAATTTTGGGAATGGGATGCACACATGAGCAGAATAAATTTATTGCAGTAAATTATGTGTATAATATGCACTAGATAAAATATGGTTTCGTAATCTATGTTAATATATTAGGATTGGATCATATCCTTTTCTGGATAGCTTTTGATTTAGTCAGTGAATAATTAGATTTGAAGAATTGTTTATAAAATAACATTTATTCATTCAATTTTTTAACTATGATTTTACATTACAAAAAAATCGAAATTATTTTTACAGGACAGTGATGCTGAAAAAAGTGATCAAGATCTTGTTGTAGATGTAGCTAATGAGGTATTTTACCCATTGAATTACTTATGGATAGTGTTGATAGTTTTTTTATATTTGTATTATATTGTATGCATTTTGCATTTTAAAGGAAGATAGACGAGGAGATGATCACTCATTAGATAGAGTTAGTGGCGAACCTGGAAGAGAAAATGGCCCCGATAAAGGGGGTGGGGGGTCCGCATTGCAAAGACCTCCTAGTCGAAGTGGTTCAAGCTCATCTCGTAGTACACCTAAAAGCAAAGATGTTAGTATCAATAGTTATTTTATTAGGAATATTGTGAGTTATTTTGATATCAATATTTTTATTTTGAATAGGAAAAACCTGGTACCCCTAGTTCAACCAAAGGAGGTCGTTCAATAACACCAAATAGTAGCAAAAGTGGAGTTATTCCACCAGTAGCGCCTCCTCCCGGTGGACCATATTCTCCTTTCCCTTCATCTGCTGGTTATCACAGACCACCGCCTCCTTCAGGTCCATTATCTGCATATCCAGATTCTCCTGGTCCAAGATCAAATGGAGTTGCTGGAGGAAAACCGTATGGAATTTTTATAATCATACAAATTGATATTATTTATTTCAGCAAAAAATGATTTGGTTATTTTTGATACAGAGCATATTCATTTCACACCTGTGGAGGGCCAGGATTACAACCAGTTCCATTTCCAGCAGATGCATTAATTGGTCCAGGTATACCCAGAGGAGCGAGACAGGCAGCAACGTTACCTCATGGAGAGGTTGTATATTTGTTTGCTTTTAATTTAATTACTAGTAATAAAATTGTTTTTGCAATTAAACAAGTTTTTAAAATTATGTTGTGTTGAGCGCTTACAAACAATAATATGATTTGAATGTCAAAAATTTTCATTGTTTCAATTAATGTATGCCAGGTGGTGTGTGCTGTAGCATTATCTCAAAATGGATCAAGTAGACATGCATATACCGGCGGCAAGGGTTGCGTTAAGCTTTGGGATATTACCACACCGTCAAGTTGCAGTAAACCATTATCCCAGTTGGATTGCCTGGTAACAAAAGATCATGTAGATATAACTTTACTTGTATAACGGAGTTGTATGTTTGATGAATGAATTAAATTCAAACATTAACAGTTTGCTTTTACTGCTGTGAATTAATAGAAAAATACATTCCATTAAATCATACAGTTTTTCATACTTTAATGAGAATGTTTGGGCTACCTAAATTTAGTATCATCGTTTGATCACTGGTTTATGACTTTATTGCTTTCAGCAACGTGATAATTATATAAGATCTGTAAAATTACTGCCCGATGGGCGCACCTTAATTGTGGGAGGTGAAGCATCAAATTTGTCCATCTGGGATCTTGCAAGTCCTACTCCAAGAATGAAAGCGGAACTGACATCAAGTGCTCCTGCCTGCTATGCGCTGGCTATTAGTCCCGATTCCAAGGCAAACACTACTTAACATCTAGATATTTTTAAACTTATTTCATATACATATTAACTCCTAATATGAAATTTAACATTTTTTTCAGGTTTGCTTTAGTTGTTGTTCTGACGGGAATATTGCTGTTTGGGATTTACATAATGAAGCACTCGTTAGACAATTTCAAGGTCATTATTTCTTTTATTTTTATTTCTTCAATACATAAAACAGATTTGTAAGTGGAATAAAGTGACAGAACTATTTGGCAATTTGCAAAATATTCATATTATATATAATAATTTTAATTGTGAGCAAATTTCAAAGCAATAGAAGTTTTACATTTTAAAATACAATAAAAAAACGTCAACGTCAGATCAGCTTAAGTACAAAGCTGTAAATGTTAATATCGTCAATTATTATATTAGTTTTAGGATTATAGTATTTTATAATAAGTTTCTTTTAATTTTTCGCAATAAAGGACATACGGATGGTGCTAGCTGTATAGATATTTCAGCAGATGGATCAAAATTATGGACAGGTGGTTTAGATAATACCGTGCGATCATGGGACCTCAGAGAAGGGCGTCAACTTCATCAACATGACTTCTCCAGCCAGATATTTTCATTAGGATATTGCCCTACCGGTATTTGTTGATTTTATTAAAATTTGAATTATTTTGTAAAATTTATCTATGAAACTATTTTTTTATATTAGATTTTCGTGTTAGGAATATCGTTTTTTTAATTGAAAGAGTTAAATACAAACAGAAAATTTATTAATTAATTTCATCAATACAATGTATTCTTCTTCAGTACTTGACTTCATAGTAGATTATCCCTTTGAAGTCCCACTATACATTTAAAAGAGCAATTTTTACTGTTAGATCCTGTTGATGTGTTGGTTTCTTTATCTGTTACTTTGAAAACCATTGTCTTTTGTGTTTTTGATATGAGTACAACACCCACTTTTCATCTCCAGTCACAAAATAGTGTAAAAACGGCTGTTTCTTCTCTTTATTGACTAAATCATGACACGTACTCGCGTGCACCACCTGAATCTCATCAGTAATGTCGTGAGGTATCCACACCCCCTATTTTATGGTCATTCCTATATTTTTCAAGTGTATTTAAATACTTTTCCGGGTATATCCAAGCTTGTCTGTTAATTCTCGTATAGTCTATGTCTCGACATTCCTAACGGGACAATCTATTATTTTAAATAAAAGCTAGTATTTTTAATAAAGGCATTTAGGGAACTATTAAATATTTATTTTTTGATTTGTATAAAAAAAATCACATCAATTATAGAATATAATAATATAAGAAACATTATTAGATTTTTAGTAATTATAAATTGTCCTATCATTGGTATTTATATGTTGATATATTTTGATAGGTTCGTGGTTAGCTGTAGGTATGGAAAATTCACACGTGGAAGTGTTGCATGCTGGTAAACCAGATCGCTATCAGTTATTGCTTCATGAATCCTGTGTTTTGAGCTTAAGATTTGCCGCTTGTGGTAAATGGTTTATATCTACTGGTAAAGATAATCTATTAAACGCTTGGAGAACACCTTATGGTGCTAGCATTTTCCAGGTATATATATATAATTTATAAAAAATATGTTTTAGATGTATTAATTTTGATCTAATGTTTTTATTTTATAATTTTGCAGTCAAAGGAGTCGTCGTCTGTTTTAAGTTGTGACATTTCTGCCGATGACAAATTTATTGTGACTGGTTCAGGTGATAAGAAAGCGACAGTTTATGAAGTATTCTATTAATCTTAGTGAAAAATGGGACATTATTATTTAGTAATAGTGTATATATGCATATACATAAAAAAAAACAAATTTGAAAAACATAAAACTACTCTTTAGTAATATGTGATTGTGTTCCTTATATCAAGAGCATACTATAACGTATTCCGATATATTATTTTATTTTAATGTTTATTTCTAGTATTTGTGATTATAAGAGTTTATTTTTTATTATTTTATCAATATAGGTAATAAGATTATTTTTATGAAATAATGACAAGAGTAATTAGTATTTTTACAGAAGTGGATATTTCACTCTAAGAACTTTGAATAAATGCAAGTGTTAAAAACATTCCAGATGCATCATTCATTAAATATGATTTTATTACTATTGATATAGTATAAATTGGAATAAAAGAAAATATATGAACACCATAACGATACGTAGATTGTTAAATACCTGATCATTTTTTTTATTTTGACGGATTGAATGAAGCTAAATTATGATCAACTCATCCGAAAACTTTTAACATTGAACATCACTCAGTAAACCAAGTTTTAATAAATTTAATGTGATTGGTGTAAAATAAAAGTTATCACTTTGAAATTAACTTATATAGGTCCTTAAATTGGCCTGCTGATTCCAATTTCCATATTGTATAAGAATTTTCACAGTATACATTTTTTTAATTTTAATATGTGAAATACCATAATTGTTTAAGTAAAGTGATATTTCAAATGCTGTAAATACATTTCTGTTGTAAAGTGCCTTGACACTTCTACAAAATATATATCATTTTTTTTCACCATATTTTTTTTATAAACTTTTCATATAAATAAGGTATCTAAATGGTGAATTAAATATAACATATCAATTGAATGTTCTGTTAATGTTGTCAATTGATGATATTATAATGGAATTGAAGATGAAAAATCATTCAGAATATTGGAAAATTGCCTGTGGCTCTTCATAAGACGCTCACAAGGATTGAAATGGTTATATTTAGGTCAGAAAAAGCCCTCATTGTATTTAATTTCTTCATATACTAGAATTGTTGCCTTTTGCATCATTACCTAAAAAATATTTACATTATTATTTAACACTACAACATAATTATATTTACTACATCTGTTCATAACATGGTGTTAGCCTAAAAATGTATTTTTTTTTTTTAAACTTATCCCGTGATATATTTTTAATGAATCTTATCTTAGGGAATGTGTTTTACAAAGACTCAACTAAGAAATATTTACATAGTTTCATAATAGGAGAATATCAGTTTTGGGTAAATATAATATAAGAAAATGTGATTAAATTTTTTTGCAAGTGGGTAAGCGTGTATTAGTCATTAAATAAATATTCAGGAATGATCACGTTTTTTTACTATGATGTCTTATCAATTTACCAAATAAAAAACAGCAATACATATTTAGTATTTTTCATAGGAGTGTAAATAGTGAAAATTGTTATAGAAAATGAAAAAAAAAAAACATTGAAAAGGCTGTAATTGCATTTTGGATTTTTTTAATGTATATTTTTTTAACTCTTAAATCGCTACCACTGCATTGTGATAAATATGAATTATCTGTTACTCAAACATTTATAAGAGATCTCATAATATAGATAAAACAATCCAGAACAATACTTTACTAATTTTTTTAACCTTTTTTAAAATTTACATATTGTATGTATGATATGATAAATTTGTTTTTCATAGCGAATGTTTAAAAATGTAATATGATTTGACATATTGTCAATCGCTTTTGTATACGATAGTTTTATATGTTTTATTTATCATTCTACTAATGGCAATACATTTAATATTTTTATACAATTTCTGAAGAATATAGCTTTAATTGTTGGAGTAAATTTTTATTGTCGAATATTGCTTGGTAATTTAAAGTCCACTGAGCATTTTTAGTACAGTACGAGTGAAAAAGAACAGTATTAAATTCATTAAAGTCGTATTTGAGGTTGGGTTATATTTTTCAACGTGTGATAATTAAAATCATTAATTAAGGTCACGTAGGCTACCATTTTATTAAGCGTTAGGTTGCATACAGTATTTTATGATGTTTTTTACTTTATTTTAAATGAAGATTGTTTAAGCCTTCTGTATCAATGATCCACTTGTGCGTCCTGTTGTCCACTAGGCCCATGACGAACTCGCCAGTATTATATCTAATTACTTGATGAAATTTTAGATTAAATTATTACTTCTACAGGAATCATTATCAGTGTCAATTTTGTAAAAGAAATATGTGTCGAAATGTTAGATTAAATGGGAAAATAACTCTTTATGCATGGGCAATATAAAGTAATGGAAAATATGTATACATGTAAATTTAGGCAAATAACAGTTGACACTGATTACTATTTGCTCACCTTATGGTTCTATCATTTTTTAATGTTTCTGTTTTTTATAATTTTGTAATAAAATAATCAAGTGCAAATTTATTGACAAATGGGTCTTTTAACCCTTTGTGGTCCGAAGATTTTTTCAAAAGGGTTACAACAGATCCAAACCATTTACAGTGGATTTATTAAAAGATATGTTTATGGTGAAAAATTAAGGAAACATAGTAAAATAAATAAATAAAAAAATGTATTTGATACAAATGATGTTTGTTGATATATTTAATATTAATTTGCAAAAATTAATTCCCAAAATTACATAAGTGTGGTATTTTTTAAAACAATCTCCAGGGTGGAGGCCGGGTTTTTTCTCGTACGTATCGCAATATAATGATGTCCGTCTTCTTTTTCCTGGAATTTTATGATGCGAACACACCGTACAATCTTTGTAGTTTGTAGAATCAAATATATATAATGGGGATTTCTATTAAATCGTTCCTCGTAATCGGTCGTCGATCTACTCCCGGCAGTGTCTACTCCTCCCATATTTTTTATGTAATTTTGAATAATTGTTGGCTTTTTAATCACTTTTTTATGGTTATTATCAATGCGTTACCAGGTTTTCCTTCCAGGACTTCTCCTCGCCAATTGCGATGACGATGTGTGCTTTATACTAAGCATCGTTACATTTCTCTTAACTCGACAAGCAAATACAAATTTTTCTTTTTTGTGGACACAATGCACGTGGACACTGGACCACAAAGGGTTAAATGGAGAGCTGTCAGATAAAATTAAATAAAATGGTCAGTTTTTAATAAAAAGCTTAAAATCGTCGGGTTTGGCACAGTTTTATGACTTATACATACAAGGGCCCTTAAAATGTTCAACAATCTGATTTGACTTGCGTAAAAATTATTTCTACAGTTGTGTTTTCAAACAGGTAACTTTTATGTATTGCAGGACGAAGATGTATCAATACTATCTGAAATGAGTATTATTTTCTTATGTTAAGTTAATTGCGATTTATGTGTTGTGTTCCTTATGGTTATTAACTATTTTCCTCTATTGTTCAGAAACGGGTCGTCTATTAATTTACTTAAGTTAGATTTACAGAAATAAAATTCAAGACCATCCAAAAAAGGCTATATATATTTTCTGCGCTTGAGTTTTTTATGGCTTAAATACTTTGTAGGAGTTCCTCCTCTTGAAAGTAGTTTCTAAAGAACGAAATTGGGTTAACATATCTATCGAGTGATTGAATTTGAAAGTAATAAAATAATTTAAAGTCAATTTATATTGTTGTGAAATTGCATAAGATAAAAGTTTTTCATATATTAGCAATTTTCACTTGCCTTCCATGGCGTGGAGTGGATATTTTAAAATAATTTAAATTATTTTGACATATTTCTAATTAACTTAAATTTGAAATAAAGTAGTTAAATAATTTTATATTTTAACTGTATGATAATTTTTAAGGGTCTTTGTTACACATTATGTAGTGAAGGTAAATTTTGATCTATATTTTTCTATTGAACTTGATTTTTTGTTTTAGAGTTATTTTTCTGATTTGTGTTTTGGGTCTGCATATTTTTTACGCCATTGACTTACTCATAGGAGAATTTCATAGCCTTTTTCTACAGGTATTTTGAATATGTTCATATTTTTGGTCTCTCAATGCATTTGTTTCAGTTAGTATATTTTAGTTTTGAAATTTTAGACACAAATCGTCATGATATTAATTATATTGAGTAGATTAGATGTTTTAAACCTCCAAATGTTTCAGGAGGTTTTTATCGATCTTGACTTGATGGTGGTCAGTCAACTGTATATGTCTACATTTACCTGAATTTTTATTTCTTCTCTTCATATGTATTTTGTTAATATGGTGTACAAAACTATTTTAAATTAAAAGAATTTTTTTAAAAGAGTTTTTTCTATTTTTTTTGTTATTACTATTCAAATATTTTAGCATGTTGGTTCTTATTTCATACTTTTCCCAATCGCTTAATCATCATACAGGGACTTTTCAGGAATCGAGACTTATTTTCTCTTCAATTATGTATAGATTTTTTTAAAAATAAATATTTGTATTTGTTACATATGTATGCATATGTAAATTAAAAGAACCATCTTGTTAATAACAAATCGAATTTTTTTAAATACACATTTTGAATACATTTATTTATTTGTTATGAAAATATTCAAATAATTCAATAATGTAATTACAACTACAAAAACATTCATATTTATATAAAAGTGAAAATTTTAGGTTTGTGTTATTAATGACAAATCAGACAACCGATTTCTTATTTAAGTAATAAATGTTGATGCAATTTAAGAAATCTCTCAATCATGGGAATCAATGAATTCCACCTTGTTTTTACGTCTACGCATGACATAAGTTCAATACTAAATTCACCTTACACATATTCCCTTTTCTAAATTCTGGAACCTCATACAATATCAGTTGGGCGCAGATGTGTTGCATTTTTTTAATGCCTTGTACCCTGTTATACCTATTTTCTATCAATACAAATTGGACATTTCGAGGGTTCAGGGGCATAAAAATGTGTTTTCATAATTAAAATGTACCGTATATTAGGCAAATTTTAAATCACAATGTCTCAAACCAGGTAAAAAGTCTCGGGACATCTCGATTATACAGCAAGTCAATATATTCATAAATAAAAAAGAGCTTCCTGTGCTTTAATAATAGAACAAAAGTGATTTGAAATCTTTCGAAACCATGTGGCTTTTGATTGATTTATAAATTTATAAATTATAAAAGCAAAGAAATGATTGTTTGATATTATTTAAAAGTGGGCTATTAGTATTTAATAAGAGTTTTGAATTTAAAAAATCCTCAAATAAATTTGAAAATAGACATCAAAAATAAAAAAAACATTCTAGTAAAAAATGTAGCAAGTTTTGTGTAGTGTTACATCTATTTTATTTTACATTGTATTCAGTGGACAGTCTGAATTGTTAATATATTACTCTAAAATTAAATATTATTGCTGTGTTCATTGATGATGGTTTCTAATTCTCTTATGATTTTTTAATATTTATTATTTAAAATTCTCTTAGGTTTTAATAAGTTAAATTAAATTTAACTCCGATAATATAATTGTTACTCTTTGCACTCCAGAAAGGCCTTTCCAGTAGAATCAAAAAGGTCATCTAGAGTAGTTTTCCACTGTCTGCCGAAGAAAACTACTGAGTCTTTACAAACCTCCCACACTGGAATGGAATGGGCGATTGGAAACTTGTCTTATTTTTCACTTATTAGATTAAATTTGTAATAATATGTAACTCGATATAAGTAATAATATTACAAAAACACGTTTTTTGAATTAGCCATACTATAGTGGATAGTAAGAAACTTAAAATAAAGTAAGTGAAAACATTCAAAAATAATATAAACGTTCATTAGTTCATAGTAATATAAACAAACATTCACAGTTGATTTATTTTATATTTCTTTTATTTTGAACATAAATAACATAATTTACATAATATTTACAAGTATAGTATCTTAATAACTAACAATTATTTTATCTGGTCTGAAGTAATATACATTTAAACACAGCTTTCTTGGGTTACGGGAAGTGGTGTTCTGGATGTGACTACTTCTCTTCCTTGTAAGGACCGAATTGACCAAGATGTTTCTGATGCCTGCGAATTAAAACAAATACAAAAGTTACTCACAAGTTGTTTATTCGATTTTTTGAAACCATATTGCTATTGCAATATTAATTATCTTACTGAAGGTGGAATGAGCGGTGGCGATTCTGATTCTAAGAGTCGTGGACTTCGGGCTGCAACTTCCCATTTTTCCTCTGCTCTCATTTGTGCTAAATCATCTTGTTCCACTAAAAATGATATTTTTTGTGAAGGTCTTTATTTTAAAAATTACTATATTGACTTATCAATGCAATATCAATGTTACTATTTTATATTTTTATGCGTCACTTAGTTAATTTCTTAAGTTGCTGTCGCTGTATCAGATAAACAGTAAATGCATAAAAATATAATAAATATTTTTTATATATTTACCTTTATTAAGTGGTACTACATCAGGATTTCTTTCCTCATGTACAACTGTTGCGCAGTCTTCGTCTCTTACTGCTGTTACTATCTGTCTTGGTTTAATATCTGCTAAAATTTTAAAATCGACTTAATATTTTGTCGGTGTCTTGGTAACACAAAAAAATATTTTTTACATTTTAACTTACAATTATAATGTCTTGATAGTTTATCTTTACATTTGAGAAATATTATTGTAAGAAAAAATACTAATAAAGCGCCAAATGTGATGCCAAAAAGTAAAATTGATTGCAATGAATTAGCAGCACCTAGAATATTTGTTATTATTATTTTAATAAATAATAACGATGTAATATATGAACATAATTTAGATTTGAGTTTGAGTATTGTCTATACCTTTAAAATTGTTAGGTGCATGCGGCATGATAATAAATAGTTCTATTGGATCTGAACGACTCTGATAATTTTTGGCATATAAAAGAAGTCGCAATTCTTTACCACCAGGTAATCCATTTACTCTGAATACGGGTTGATTTGTTGTGAGATTGGCTAATAATATACCTTCCGATGGAGATTTGACCGTTAATTCAAAGAATTGTGACAGACCTCCATCATCACCTTTAAGATAAAACTTATATAAAATCAAATTAATTCATTATTAAACATTATTATTTATCAATAATATAATAAAGACCTGGATCACATATGAGGTTGAATTCAGAATTTGTCAAATTGTGTAATGCACAATTTAGTGGTGGTGCTGGACGAGGTCTATGAAGTGGTAAAATACAAGGTATCGCCTGTCGTCCAATTTTATTTGTTGCCCAACAAAGCGCTCCTTCACTTTTTTTCCCTTCATAACTTCCTGGGGTGTATCGTAAAGTCGAAGTAGTTTCTGACCATGAATATTGGTCCTATTGAAATAATATGTATTCATGAAAAATGGTATTAAATATAAAATATGATTGATTATTGAATAATTTATACTTGTGGAATATGCATAAGTCCTGCTGTAGTATTAACAGACCATGTGAATTGTGTAGGTGGCGGATTGGATTCAACTTCACATGTAAGCTCTTGCTGGAGCTTGCCTTCTGATCTAGTTAACGTAGCAGTTTCTTTGCTTTTACGACAAATAGGAGCATCTAATCGATTAAAAATATGATTAGATGAATTTAAATATTAACATACTGTATTAATTTGAAGTATGACTTACATAGGACTTGTAAATTGAGAGTATTGGAACGCGTATCTCCTTCAACGTTAGATGCGATGCAATTATATGTGCCGCTATCACTTTTTTGTATCCGCGGTAACGTTAATCTTCCCCAATCGACTTCCACACCTGCGGTAGGCTCATGTGCTATAGTTCGACTCTGAAATTTTAATCGTTTTTGCATAACAAATTTATATTTTTAAAAGTATAATTTCAATGTAAAATGTTTCATACGTTGTGCTCCCATGATATTTTATATGGCGGAGGATGAGCAAGTACTGCACATTCTAAAATGACTGCATCTCCTTCGATGATATTATCAAACGAGGTATCTCTTCCTAATCGAAGGCTTACATCTGGTGGAACTGATATATGAAATTTTTAAATACATATTAAACCATTTATACATATATTATGCAATAGTATATGTTGATTATAAAATATATATATAAGTAAATATAAATTATGCTTCGGTTTATTGTTTTTCTATTACCAATTGATGTGATGATTATGTAAGATCAAAAGCTTATTTTAAATATAAAATTATTATAATTTTTGCTCTGAAGCACGCTCTCTATACTATCAAAATATTTAAACATGTTTTATAATTAATGCTTGTCCTTCGTGGTTAAATGTAATTGTTTCATACATTTTTGAAGTGGCTGTAATAATTGTTGTAATTTAAATATTTAAATCATCTGTAATTAGCTCCTAAATCTGTTTAAAACATAATATGTTTTACACTTTGAATAACATAATTATGTGGCTAAATGATGTTAGTACAGGGAGACATTTTATACATATTTAACAAATCACGAATACCAAGGCTCGTGTAACAAAGATCTCTATTGAAACTTAATATCTCATTGAGATCTATTGTATTACGTTGATTTTTTTAAAAATTAAACGGGTAGAACGTTTTCAATTATTATATTAATTAAAGCTTAGTTGTGGTGTTACCCAGCTGTGGTTTGTATTTCTGTGAGAATATATGGAGAGATTTCAAATGGATGTAAAGCAGGATAAGATATGACCCAACTGGGTTACCTTATTGGGCTAGACTACTGCAGGTGTTAAATAGCATTCCCGATTAGTGTTGGGGCGGTGGGATGGAAATGAAAAGTGTGGGTTAGCGTGTTCTAAAACATTTTAATGCATTTGGAGTAGAGTTATTAGGAGATATTATCTTTTCAATAGGTTACGCAATACAAGCTTGTTAGAATTTAATCTACTCTTGATTCAATATTTTTTTCTTAAAATACTTAATCCATATAATATTCAAAATTACTTCTTTAAATGATTGTGGTGATCGTAAGAGTACGAAATAACTGTTTTTTGAATTTTTCAATGTATTTTTAGTATTCAATGTATTTTAGTATACTTAGTTTAGTTTTAAAAAGTTTTCTAGATTATTCCTTTTCCAATGATATGCTACATGTCATACAAATCATTCAATAAGTTGTTAAACTTGAAGCGGTAACAGTATGCTTCAGAGAAGGGCAGGTGGACTCATACCCACCTGCCCGACGTAAGGAAGTGGATTGAAAGGAGACATGGACGACTGAGTTATCATCTGACTCAGCTCCTCAATGGACCGGTTGCTTCGGAGCCTATCTAAAACGGATAGGCAAAGAAGCAACCACCAAATGCCACCACTGTGAGGCTGAGGCAGATGATGCAGAGCACACGATGTTTGAATGCCAAGCGTGGGAGGAAAAGCGGAAAATTCTCCGCGCCTCCATAAGTGACGAAAGAATATTGAAGGATGAAATGATGGATTAGCTATTAGAAAGCGAGGAGAAATGGATGACCTGGGGGAACTTCGCCTCCAACGATCACATCCAAGGAGGACGCCGAAAGGATCAGACGACGAGCCACAGCGGCTCAAACGAGAGACGCTATGTAATTGGTAAGTAAAAGAGGTAAGTGAGGAGGGCGCTTAGAGTCAGGATATCATGTCTGGCAAATGCCTAACGGCCGGGTCGGGCATCCGGGAAGGCGAACAAGGAGGGTTTTAGTGGGTAACCGGATTTTATTTTAGTTTACTAATTTAATTCCGAACTTTCACACTACTATCGAGCACGGTCCTGGCAGTGTGTTTAAAACATTAATGTTTTTATTTTATTTATTTAAAAAAATTGTTCAAATTGGCTACCTCTGGTTCGAATGCACTTATGACACCTTTTTTTTAATTTCAACTGTAGTTGTCTGAAGTAGCATTTCCTCTTTAATTTTTGCAAAGCCGACGATAATTCTTTCAATCAGTATTTATTTTGCAAGTTCCTAGGCATAGACATCCAGTGGTGTCAGGTCATAATACCATGTGAGCTAAGGAATAGGGCACGTCCCCAGACAAAAATCCAATGGTGTCAGGTCTAGTGACCGTGCAAGCCACGGAATAAGGCAAATTCCCAGACAAAGAAATCCAGCGGTGTCAGGTGTGAAGACCGCGCGAGCCACGGAATAGGCCTGCAAAATAATTAATTTACACGACGGAGTTGCCCACAAAAGAAACCCTAATTGAAGGAGCCTTTGCAAAATTGAAAGAGGAAATGCTCCTTCAGGCAACTACAATTGAAATAAGGGAATGGTGTAGAGTGTGCATACGAAACAGAGGTGGCCATTTTAAACATTTTTTTAAAAATAAATTTAATAAACACATCTTAAACATAAAAAGTATTTTCTTAAGCCTGACTCTGACAAACTGGTGCCTTTTCAGGTTTAACGACTTATTGAATGATTTTTATAACATGTAGCATATCGTTGAAAAGAGTATAAACTAATTTTCTTTAAGCCAATTGCATAAAATAATGATTTATTTAGATAAAAAATAGATTTCAAAATACAAAAATAGTTATTTCGTGCTATTACGAACATAGACGAAAAAGTTATGACGATTTAAAGCAGACATTTTGGGTATTTTTTCAAAATGTTGAAAAACAACCTGTATACATTACAACCATATTATTACTATGTGTTTTTGCGAATGTTTATAGAAAATAATGAAAAACGTGCCTTTCGTATTTTTTTAAACAATGCTATATTAAGCTATGTTAAGGATTTAGCATTCATTTGATTTGATTTGACTTTTTTTTAAATATATATATGTATATTTTTAAATGTGTGTGTGTAAACTTATTGTATGTCTGTCTGTCTGTTTGCTATCTATACAATCCAGTAAATATTAAGTAATTTATGAAATAGTGATGATTTTGCTTTTGATTATTCATATTAGGTGATATAGTAGCATTAAGAATCCTAGACAAAATTTTAATATACAGCTTTGTTGGAAAGTTTTGATATATGATAAATATTTATTATATTGAGCTATAAATAATAAATATTTATTTGGGTCATCTTCGTCTTTTATGACACTTAAAGCTCTCTTCGCTGAATATGCTATTCCTCTATTCGTATAGAATTCGTCTCGTATTTTATTGAGATATTTTTGGGTGATTCGATTTTGCTTAATTTAAGTCGACGTTGCAAAAAGTCATGAAAATCATCGACAGTGTTGTTTCGAGTACATATGCGTCATCATCATAATGCAGCCACATGCAATCCACTGAAGGACTTGAACCTCTCCAATATCCATTCATGGTAAGGGGTTACATTCATCTCATCTATATTATACATTCACGCCTTCGTGCACTCGATATTGAATTCATTTGTGAACGCCGACCCAGCGGGTTGCCTGGGTGAATATATAGAAGGCCGCTTACATGTATCGGTAGTTTTTTAAAAACTAAAACAATTTTCCTCAGAAGTCAATGCAAACCTTTCCAAAAATATTGTATTGGTTTTACTGGAAAATACTTCCTGGAGTGCACGTAGTCTAGTTCATTTTTTCTTTGCAAGGGCCAGTGGAAGATTAACGTAACGTTTAAAAGTACATCTCGAAAGCTTTTACATTCACAATGGCTTATATAAAATTTAAGCTCCATTATTAACATCTTATTGAAACTTGGTATTTTCAACTGATAATACGAATTTAAATGATTTTTTAATTCGTTTTGATGAATTCTCTAAAGATCGATGCAAGTGATTAGTTGCACCAAAAAGGTTGCATTTTTGTCTTGACAACAACGTTCGTCGGTCTTCTTTGTTTTCCACGGACAGTTCGTGCAGCATCCAAATATCCATCTTGCTCACTTAAATAAACATTTGCGGATAATGTTGAAGATAAGGGTTTTTATGATAATTATTTTATAGATTGGCGAGGATTTGATCCAATCAAAGATCGCAGCATATCTTCATCGAAATTTGAGCACCGTTTACCAAAATTGACATCTTAGGACTGGTCCACAAATTTCATTGATAGTGTTTGTAGCGATTAGTGACCATAAACTAATCCAATTATCTAAAAATAATAGATTTCTAAAAACACTTTTTCATGCTTTCAGATTTCTGACGAGATGACTTTGGTCGAGTTCTAGGAAACATTGGCGAATGAGTAGCAATACCAGGATATTTAATACTTTTAGCTAAGGTTGTGTATTCAAACGTATGTCTGTCTGTGTGTTTATCGGAGTGTAAGCTATTTGTATACGCGGACGACTTCCCGTTGCTGGTGTAGGCCCATCTTGAAACTCTGGCGAATTTCGCACTGAATAGGGTCTGCGATTAGGTGGTCCGCGTCTACTTTCAGCCCCCCTCTCCTCGATTAGGAACCGCCTGAGGTGTCGCTGAGTCGTTTTGGATTATTGGACGTCCCAGTTCCTCACAGGGCACGTGCGCTTTAGGGCTTTGCTTTTCAGGTTTAGACTTTCCCCGTTTTCAGTGTGTCTGTGCTGAGATCCGATCATGGACGCAGACCACATTCTGTGGACATATCTGGGCATGGCGTCCGATCACGAGGCACTCATTCGCAGTATCAGCGGTCTGAAAGGCGGACCGGTTGGACATACAAACCTTGTGGGCACTCCCTCATCTTTTAGGACATTTAGGGCTTTATAATTTATATGATGCAAATATAAAATAGTTATTTATGGCCTTTAATATGAATATAAAGTTTTAAATGCATCATTTAAGCGTTTATCTTAAATATTAATTGAAATTTATAGTAGGTATAAAATAATTATACTCATATGTTAAATTTTAGAATTATGGTTCGTAGTAGTGAACTGCAGGAAAATCGCTTTTCTTGATACATTGCCAAATTACTCTAAATACACTAGCGATTCATGAAAAGTTAAAAATATACACTTACGTAATACGTCGAGTGTTAGTGTGGTGTAAAGAGAAGTTTCAGGCGATAATAATGAATGAGCAGCCCGACACGCAAGTTGTTGACCGCGTTGTTCTCGTCCTACTACGATTTCCAAAATCGAGGTGCTTATATCACCCACATCCGATTCCTGTAGGGGAAATAATTTATTTTGATTATGGGGGTTACAAGTCCGCAGCAAATTACACGAAATTGAGCTCGTAAACACACTTCTTGGTGGAATGAGTGCGATGGCAATGGAGTCTCTTGGAGCAGCCACGACAAGGATGCTGGTGGACGAGCGCCCTTCGAACGACATACGACCGTTTCTCGATGACTCGCCCTTAATGCTTCCCTTTGTTCTATTTCAACTGTAATAGGCGGCACTGCAAAAAAAACCATGATTAACATCTACATTAGGGACGATTACTTCATCCCGTATACATATAAACGGGATCGTTTGAGTTGAAATTACTCACGCTGCATGTCGATCGTGACTGTTGTCGAAAGTGCTGGCAATAATCTTGAATTGTTGGCTCTGCATGTGAATGTCGCCAATAGATCGGCTCGATGAAGAGGTGGCAAACGAAGTGGTAACCCAATGGGCTTCAGACTGAGCTTTTCTTTCTTGGATGCTTCGATCGATGCTTTTGATTTCTGACGACTGTATGATGAATAAGCGTCTCGTTCGTCCATCTGCATTTCTTCCATTCCATCGCTGACGAAGTGGACGGATGATTTTAATAAGTTTGGAATCACTTGGTTCGATGTTAGAACCTCTTCGCCTTTGAACCACCGAATCGTAGGCGGAGGATTACCTGTTGGTAAATTTATTATCGAATAAATTCAATACTTATAAATTCACTAAAACCATTATTTTATGTTTGATCACGTTGAATTAATTTTATGGTCTGCATGCTTATAATTTATGTACATAATAATGATTGTTATTTTGTCTTAATTTGTTTGCCAAAACCGTAATTATATTTGCATTGAAAATTTTGATGATATATTAAAATGTTCAATTCATTGAATTTTCAAAAGCTTAATTAAGAAGTAAAATAAACCATTTCTATTAATAAAATACTGTTTACCTCCTGTAACGATACAGTTGAAGACAGGCTTCTCTCCTTCTCTGTATGGTCCAGCGCGTCCAATCACTTCTCGTCCTTCTTCGTCAAATATCCTCGGAATAGTTGGAGGTTCTATAAATTGAAATGTTTCGTTATTAATTTGAACCAATACTGAAAAACATAAATCAACACTATCAATAAATTCAAATATATTTTCATTGTCCCATGAATTAAATTTCAGCATAAATTCAATTTATTCCGTACAAAAACACGCTGAAAAACCGTACTTTATATCTAATTTTAAATGAAATTAAATACATATTTTAATTAAATTCTAAAACAATATATTTTGTATCGTTCGATTAATTTCTCGTAGACATCTCGTTTATCTCCAGACTGAACAATTTTCTTTGATAACAATGGAATTATATTTAAAAAAAATTGATGCTGTAGCGTGGGCGATTTAACATCCCCAATAGCGCTGTTAGCTTGAGCAAATTAAATTCTCCAGATTTATAGCAATATCTATTGTCTCTCTTTAGGTGCAATGTGTTATTTAAACAGCGCCATCTCTGGTAGCCCTACGGAGACATCGCACCTGCATACCGACGGATCGCTTCATGCGTGTGTATCGTTGCCGGTTGGGTAGTGACGCGCAAGAGGCGGGAGTTGGGAAAGTCGTCGGTTAGCCTTGGCTGCGGGAGGTCGTCCCTCCTGCAGCCAGATCTTTTTCTCTCTCGTGTGGAATAAATATTACATTATTTAGAGAAGAGAGTTTTTATATTCGACGCCCGTTTATTCCCATCCTTTCGTCCAGCAATATTACGGCCTGATAGAAGAACGGACCCGCCACGGACTGAAAGCGCCCCCGTCTCAATGTTACAATTTCAATTAAAAGTTTAAGTGATTTTAAAAATTGAGAATCTTTCCACCGAAGATAGTGAAATACTATTCAAGATTAACATGTTGATTTTACTGAAAAGGACTTTCTGGAGTAAATGCATTTTCCTCATACAAAAGGCATCAGAAAACTATATTGTTAATATTTTAATTGAATGAATGTCTATTTATTTGCTTTTTATACAACCCTATATCTTCGATCTAAGCCGAATGTTGAATGCATATTATTTAAGATAATCTGCATAAATACGCACTTTAATGTTTAAAAAATAGAATTTTATCGATCTGTTTAAAATGATACATAAATCAGAATCTTGAGAAATGTCCGGCAAGGTATTTCCAGTACGCAAATAAAATGTGTGTTCGCTATTTATATTGTATATTTGCATTGCTTTATTGAATATCCCAGTTACACAATAAACAGGGATCGAAAATATAATATTAATATTACAACCTTAGGCGATAAAACAAAATTCGCTTGCGAAAGGTTGATAATTCGGAAATGTTTTATGAGGGGATGTTCTAAATTTAAATCCATTTTTTTCGCTCGGAATTCTTCTCGAGCACTTCGCAAACTTTGTGGCAAATCCTCGTTGAAAGTTAAATGAATGAATCTTTCATCACTCGGGTTGACTCGCTTCAGTTTTATTCAAGCCCTGGGCTCCCGAAACATTTTACGAGGGCTGCTGTAAGAAAATTGGAAAACAAATAAAGGGATATATTTTATTTTGCGCTTTGGAGCCCTCAATATATAAAAAAAACCGGCGTTTATTTTTATGGCTAGTTTGAAAGGGTTAGGCAGCCGTAACTCTGTTCGGTTTGAGAAGTGCCCGTAAAGTTTGCGAATCGGGAAGCTCTGAAAACTATTTTGCCGTTGTCAATAGTTAATTTCAAAAATTGACACCTACTGCAAAGTTGAAACGTATTGATTTTGTTAAATTTTCGATATCGATTGTAACACCAATCCGAGTTCTAATAATTAAATAAATTACTTTGATTTATTTTTGACTTATTCATTGAAATTGTATTGAATTCAGACTAGAATATTGAAATAAACGAGAAGGAATTTAAGGAGAACATGGATAGATTAAAAATGAACTCATTCGAAATTTTCAAAAGATGTCAATTTTGTAACTAATGACATGTCGTCTAGGTCCTTTTATTCGAGTCATATGTGACTTTGATAGCTGAATTCTATAGAACTTGACTCTTTGATGACCCAAATATCTATTAAATGAATACAGCTTGACCAAATTTCAAACGAGAACTATTACAACATAATATAACACCACTACTTTTTTCATTTTGAAATGTATCCAATGATGTGTTTTTAGTAATTTTCTGAAAAATCGATTAACAAATTCTTGTCCTATTTAAATTTACTATTATAATATTAAAGTGTATCGTTACCTGTTGTATAGAATACTTATTTCACTATTATTACATATACTTTATCCAGAAATTAATATAGCGAGGCAAGGGAGACAACCCTCTCTTTTTCCCTAATAAATTTCCTACATTATACTTAAAATTTACAAAGACGTTCATAGCGTAATTATAGTTTAATTTTACAAAATTTACTCGACAATTATAAATAAATGTCGAAGTATCCATCATTTTACCTGAATTAACTCATATTTATCCCAATTTATTCTTCCAATTTCGTACATCCATCTAGATATTATTTCATGGGAAACTTCGTCCATCTATCATCCATTCGCCTTGTCACATGACCTACCCATTAGAATTTCATATGTGTCACTTTAAAAACATCATTACTAGCATATCACATTCTATAATTGGGTATTATTAACTCTAATACAATTTAGCATCTTTTTATTTCACTATGGTACATTAACAATGACAGTGCACATTTGTAAAACAATACTCAATCTTTCGAAAGCACATCCCCCCTATCTAAAGTTTCTATCGAAGTCCTCGATTGATCTCATTTACCATTCTTTCAGACATGTCAACCATCTGATCTAGATAAATCTATTCCCTTCCTTCCTATAAATGTATCCTACCAGCAAAATATATTAATACGATGTTTTAAATGGTATCGTTCATTAATATGGTTTTATTAAAATAATTCTTAGCCCCATATCTCGTTTCCAACACTTCCCTGAAAATCAAAGGCGATTCCCGATTTAAATTCTTCTAATGCTGCATTAAATAATTTTAGCTAGCTATGATACATATTTATATAATATTATTATATATGAAAATTAAAGTTTCTGAACACAATATTAATTTTATGAGCACACCTTAAATGCAATGCGTTTGATGGACGTTAATCGAAAATTATTGCGTATGAATTTAGCGTTGATATTTTTAAAGTTTTGTAACTACACGTCTATCGCCAATAAACTAATTTTTTTCATAATAACTTCTCCACGTCAAGTCAAAATGTTTCTAATTAAGTTATTACACTTTAAGAGTTAATCATCAGCACCAAAATGTGTATACATATTCTTGGATATGTAATTATTATTAGGTCGTAAAGGCGCAAACCTTGTAAGTTCTGAAAGTGCTATAAAATTTTATACGATGGTCCCGAAGAAGATCATTTTGACCTAAGGATGTCCAAAAGTCGCACCACATTAAATTTGAATCGACGAAATATAAGTTTTATTATGAAGAAGAAATTATATGAATGAATTGATAATTTGGAGTATACATTAACGCGTTGATCGAAGTGCATAACTCTTACAAAGTTGTGGAAGATGGCACCAAAAACGCGTATAAAAATCTTTAGATATAGCATGGTATATATGTATTTCATATATTTGAAAATGTAAATACTAAGATGATTAATAAAGTTGAAAAATATTGATTGATAATGATTCTCAGGTATTTCTCGACATGTTTTACATAATTTATATTTGTAAAATTTTAATTGAATGTAACATATATTGTAAGCTTTCTAGAATAAAAATCGCATAAATACATGATCTCCTTAAGAGACGTTTCTACCTTGTTGAGCCTAAAAGTGATCGGTTTTTTAACATTATTTTTAATGCAAAAAGTATTAAATATAGAATATTGATATTTAGTGTGTTGATAAGACGATCTTTATTGGATATAAAAATATTTTTTAAAGGATGGTGGTAGAAATGAGAGGAACCATGTTTATCGGTACGCGAACGACGGAATTCTTCACTATGGAAGTTCTAAGTCCTGAACAGATAATTTGCAGCAAAAAAATTAAACATATTTTTATTTTTTATAATATTGTGTATAGCTTAGACTAAAATTAAAAAGAAATATTGGAAAATAAAAAAATAGTGAGCAGTCAAAAAAAAATATGTGTTTTTACCAATATTTTTTGTAGTTTTTTGTTCATTAAATAAACATTTTTAAATATTTTTAAATAATTGTAGTTTATACGATGAAAACAATTATTATACACGTGTTTGCCTAATTTCATAAAAAATGCTTATCTAAAACGTGTGGGAGCACTCTCATAAGCTTGGAAAAAGTAGTTTCTAGAAAAACGCGTTTAAAGTTTCTCCTCGTCGGTCTATAACTTTGCTAATTTCAATAATATCGACATGAAATTTACTGAAAGTATTCTTAAATATTGGTTCATTCCGATACACGAAAATTTTTTTTTAAAATCAACAAGGCAGAAACGTCCCTTAAGTATCAAAATAATCATAATCTCTATGAATTTTCCCCAAATATTGTTTGCATATTTTTATTCGTATGATTCAATGCTTATAATAAAGTGTTCTATAGCAAATAAATACTTCATCTTGTCGCAATATCGTCGAGTCGTATACAATATTGAATTTGTTTTGGGTATATTTATATTTATGAGGCTTAACAATAATACTCCAAGAAGAATTATTACATAGATAATATTAGGTTTGGGTTTAATGGAAAAGGAGACGATATTGAAACCACATCGAGATATTTCATCCATTAGATAATTAGTATCGGAAATATCATAATGGGCATATGGATAGACGTCATAGCCACTAGCAGTCCTAATATATAATTGATAGCTTATACGTTGAAACGATGTTTCTCTCAGAAATAAATGTCACAAAGAACCACAGAAAATGTTGAGAGTGATTGATCACAATGTGGGGGACAGAATATAAGGATGATATGATAGATTGTTAGATATGTTTATTTTTAACGAAAATTTCCGGTAATGTAACTGGGGGGACCGAAAAAGGATTAAGGCAGGTATGTACCAGTTCGTCACGTCCTCAAACTGGTAGTAAAACTTGGACATGTGGGCCTTAGCACGTGTTGATCCACTTTTGCTGACGACATCTGTATGTTCGTGGAAAAGACGACATTTCAAGCAGTGTGTATAAAGTTGCTCCTAAATTTTCTTTCATAAGAGTTAGTGTTGAACAAACTGAAGACGATTTTATTTCACGTCAATTGTTCAATCCCATTAAAATGGGTGATAAGAATTAGTAGATTATTCTGTATTTTTACAAAAATACAAAATCCCATATTTCCTTAAAATTATTTTAAATTTGGAAAACTGATATCATGGTCAAGACACAAAATGTTCTAAATATGTTTATTAGGGTATCTGATATATCTATCAAGGGGTGCCAACATATTTACGCAATACAGATAACCCCTATGTTGATCACGAGGGATACGTTCTGGAGAATCTATCCCTCGTCTGGTTCTGGGTCGCGATCAACGGAAGAATATTTATGATTCATTTGGTTCTGCGTTGCCAAAAATTGTCTATATTTATTACGTAAACTTTGTTGATAACAATTCAAGAAAACGACTGAATTCTTCTCATTAAGCAAAAAGTATTCATAAAAATAATATAATACCTATTTTTATTAATATTTGATCAAGAAATGTTTTTATGAACTTAATATTGATCTAGTTCGGTTGCTTGTTAAATGTGCGTAGGTATTTTATTGTCACAAAGTGCATGTGCATGTGCGAAGTGCATTTTCTGATGGATGAATAGTGTAGTGGTGGCTGATGAGCTGTAATGTGGCTGATGAGCCGTACTCCGAAACATGATCAAATCTTGAGATTGTCATGCAGTTAGAACTCTCTGGTAAGTGATATTTTTTAATAAGAGTTATTTGTGGTTTTCGTACATGAAACTAATGTTTCTATTTTTTTTCGATGTATACAATTGAATGCATTTTCAAGACAGTTTAGGTTCAGTTTGGTCAGGTTTAGCATCATCAACTCTTCGGCTATTGTACAGCGAAATTCCGAAACGTAGAAGGGCTTGTTATCTATTTTAGAGCGCAAATATTAGGATCTGTGAATTCAAGAATTGGGATATTCAGAATATTTCGTATTTCGTTTAAGTGTATGATTTCATAGAGGAAGCGTATAAATGCATCAAGGATAACTTTTCTAAAGATAATTATAAACTCAACGATCAACTCTAGCGAGACCCTCTAGAGTCTCTTTAGCAAAATATGAAATTTAACATAAATATAATCAAATGATGTATTATATAAAGCATTGGTTATCAACTTGGTCCCTATCTTCCACTAGTGGACATTAAATCTTTCGTGGTTAGCAATGGAGGTTTATCTATGAAATATGATGTAACTTCAGAATAACAAAATTAAATTGGACAAGGAAAAACTATTTGAAGATATTTTGAACTTGTATTAAATCAAAGGTACATCAAACTCGTAATTAGATTGCGAGACATGATTAAAATCCCAAATCTCCAATTTAACTCATGTTTTCGTCTGTAAGTATGCTTCTACAAGAGGCTTTGTATTGTTAAACATGTTTGGGAATTTTAAAAGTTAGAAATCTCTTTATAAACTTTGTATTAAGATAATTAACAGGTTCAGTGTTGTTGTCTATTTTAAACACAAAATTAAAGATTCGTTATTATAAGATACAACTGTTGTTAGAAAAACAGACTATATTTTATTGTAAAGTTTTATTTTTATTTTTAACCACCATATTCATTGAATGAATGTTTATTTGGCAGCATTGATGGCGAAGAGCTAAGGGTTGAAGTAGAACGAAATTCATCGATTCCACAAAGTTATAAAGAATAGATAAATGGGTCTTATGTGAGTTGATAGAATACAATCAAATCCAATAGCTGTAGATATCAAAACAATAACCAGCATCCAAGATATGCTCGCATTATTCTAAGACGGACATGGTGTCAGTATGATGGTTTATAGAAGTTATTAATTCTTGCGGCTTGATGATTTTGTGAGAAAATTTTTATTGTGGAGAACTTTGAATAATGCATGAAAAATGGCTTCTCAAACAGTTTTTCTTCGTGAATAGGTACGGATCGATACTTTTGCATAATATTGCAAGACAATCCATTTCATAATTCATAATTTTTCACTGCGAAAAATATTATTTTTATTTTAAAATATTAAACGAAATTATTGTCTCACATTCATTTTATTTAGATTACGATGATAGTGAAATTTGATAATCACATATAAAATCAGCACTTTTTAAATCAATATTTTATTGAGAATTTTTACAAAATCTTAAATCTATTCTATTATTTTTTCGCAATGTTCATTGTTTTCCCGCATTTTATTCATCAAATTTCTTAAAAAAATAGAACGATAATCTATTGCATTTAATGAATTTATCACACATGATCAAGACAATGGACAATCCCTTAATTTATTACTAAGATCTGCAAATTTTTAGATACGTAGGAAAATTCGAGGCCATAATACACGAGTTTTTAAAGGAACGCGTCGAGATTAATAAGATCTTGCGTAGGAGGACAGCTTTGAAGATCCATTTTTCAATTTTCTCGACAAAAGAATTTTTTAACACTTGAAAGCTGGTGAAATTTGAAGGGCGCCTAAAAATTGCCATAGGTTGACTTTGTTACTTTGACGTGAAAATGTAGTCGAAAATAAGTTGTGGAATTTGTCTTAGGCGAGTTTATGAAAAGCAATTTATCATTCACTTACGCAGATTTTCAGTATTTTTACGACTGTAATAGAAAATAAAGATTGTCTTGAGATTCTAAAGCAGCATTGATATATAATACATAAATATTTGAAACAGTAGTAAAATATTGAATTTAACAAATTAATTAATGAAGCCTTTAAGATAAGTTCATACTTCATAGTTTACATATGATTTATCTTACGGAAAGATAATACCTAATTAACAAATTAAGTGCGTTAATATTATGCTGAAATTTTTTGTGCTCAATATGTCTATGATAATTGTGTATTAACGAGTGGAGGATATTATTATGAAATAATCCTATGTATTAATATTTCTCGACCTTTTTGTTATTAGGACCCCCTGTAAAGCCTGTCGAGTCTGGCGGACCCCCCGGTGAAATTCCAATTAAATGAAAATATTCAGAGCACATTCTGCTCTAAAGCTCAGCTTCCTCTATATTAAAATAGTAGTGATTTTAAACACTTATAAGAAAACGAATTAATTTTATTGGCATGCAGCATAATTCATACATAATACTTAATGTTTTTCATATGTTAAAATCATTTAAATACGGCATAAATTATTAATTACCTGTTTGATCTATTTTGGCGTTTTTAATTATATTTTTGAGGTAAATATTAGAAAGATTCGATATATGTACATGTACAAAACACATTTATTTCTCATTCAGGGACATTGTGATTGTTTGATTTTATATTTTGTATCGGTATTTCCGAGCATGTGAGTTCATGTCACGGTAAGGAATTTAAGTTTTCCGTTTTTTTTCTCGTTTAATCTTTTCCGTGATGGCTCTCGGTCGAAATTGGTTTAATCTCATGGTGGAATCTTATTTAGGGATGAATTTTTCGGGGATGGGGCTAACTGTCTAGGTGGTTGAAGAATCGTCGGGAGAGCTTGAGTGCTTGCTCGTAGAGGGTGTTAATTTTAAAATCGCCATTATGGACATAATAAACGTTGTGTTTATGATCAGTATAAGTTAGTTGGTTAATTTCGAACTGCAGTGCCTTCATAGGTGAGCATAACTTTAATTGTTATTATTTATTATACAGGGTATTTTGCACATAACTTGACAATTTTTTTGATGAATTAAGGGGGTATTTTGCTACGTTTTACGCATAGGCTTTATGTTTTAAGTGTCAGGGTTGTCAAAATAGATTTTTTTTCAACATTTTGAAAAAATTCCACCTTAAAACCGCCATAACTTTTTTTTAAATCTATTTTCCTAATAGCACAAAATAACTATTTTTATATTTTGTAATGTATTTTTGGTCTACAAAATTATTATTTTATGCAATTGGTTTAAATAAAATTAGTTTATACTTTTTTCAACGATATGCTACATGTCATACAAATCATTCAATACGTCGTTAAATTTGAAAAGGTACCAATTTACCAGGACCTAAGTAGGTACTTTTTATGTTTAAGATGTTTTTATTAAACTTATTTATTTACTTTTGTACGTCCCTAGACAAATAAGTCCAGTGGTGTCAGGTCTGAAGACCATGCGAGCCATGGAATAGGGCACGTCCCCAGGCAAATAAATTCAGTGGTGTCAGGTCCGGTGACCGTATGAGTCAGGGAATAAGGGTACTTATCCAGGCAAAGAAATCCAGCAGTATCAGCTCTGGTTTTTAATCATTTTAGTTCTATTTTCTGACATTGTGTATAGCTATTTTTATTTGTTTGAGCGTTTTCACAGAAGCGCAAATGATAATATATATCTCCATGACTGGGCTTGCAATGAGTTACTCATAGATAAATGATGCTGGCAAAATTTGTGACTTATTTTGATAAAAATTGTTTTAATTGAGAATAGCAATTTTGAGCTATGCAATTTGATGATAAGATGGACGAAGGTCATCATTAAATAATGCCTGAGAAAAATCATAATATTTTTATATCTTTAATAATTGATTTCCAATAATTATTATTGTTTGAATCTATACTATCCCTAAAGAGGTCCGTTGCAATAAAAAACTCAAAGTTACCTAACTTCTGATAACAATAACCTTCATGTGGCACGAGCACGCTAATGTAGGTATTTTCCTAATCCATTCGCTAACAGTATACTACTGTTATATTTTGACCCCGTTATGAACATGGTAACTATGTATCATTTTAGAAATTTTAAATCGCCATAGTATACATACTAAAATACATTGAACGATCATCTATCGCATTCCGAAACAATCCTTGAATTAAAAAAGCTGAGTGTTTTTTTTAATCCAATATAGTTATACATGATTAATGGTGTCATTCAGATTAATGTTTTTATAATTACAAAATCGATTCGGTACAATATCACTACCCGAAATGAAGGGCGCTTGTTTCGCTCATAAGTACCAAGATAGTTATCGCGGAGATCGATACCAGCTCAATTAAGATAATTCTTATGAGCATGGCATAAATATAGATTTAAGTGTCAGCGTTTTGGACTCACCTATGACGGTTAAATGAACAGTGGTGGTTTTTGAAGGAGCTGATTTAAAATCCGCCCTACAGCGATATTTTCCAGCGTCTCTAGGGCGAACAGGTCTCAAAGCAAGTCGTGGAGGTCTTGGAAGCCAGCTGGCACGTGACTCCAATTCGCCTGCAGCCCAGTGGGAGCCCATAGATGATCCGGCTCTCGTATCCCAGCTGAAAAATACAAATATAATTAGAATTTTATGCAAATTCATACATCCAAATATAACAAAAGCCCAAATTCAGTATCCCTAATGGACGTATTAAAACATAAATTCAAAAATGTTATTCCTTTTTGCCAATGCAAAATTCATCCAAACAATCTGAAACGCCGTAGCTTTGCCAAATTTTCAATATCTTAATTAAGGATTTGTATTTTTTGAACACCAATATATATTGGATTCTTATTATAAAAGTTACATTGTATCAATAAATTTAGTTGGTCGAAAGTATTAATATTTCCAATCGATCCTCTAGGTATTGATTCAAACCTGATGTAGCCTGATGACAACATTTAAAAATAATGACAACTTTAGCGACTTACTCATAGATCCTTCCTTGTTTAAAAATTCAAACAACCCTATCTTAACCTAACCTCATATGGAAGACAAATGGAATCCACTTGAAACATTATTTCGCTTAGAATTCATATGAAGATCGTCTACATTCTATAATGGATGTTATTTGATAAAGCTCATTATAGTCTGATTAATGGCTTTGAATTGATGATCGTTTGGCACATTGCAAGAATACATTTCTGCTCTTGATTTTTGTTATTTTTCAGCATTTTAAATACTTAGAATAACCAAAGCAAAAAATTGAATAATTAATGTGTGTAGATTTTTCTGAAATATTAATTGGATAATTGATTAATTTATCTGAAGAAGCTTTTGACTATGGGAGAATAATGATGCAAAATGAAATATGATTTGGAATATTTTTTCTGTTGTACTATATGTAATATTGATTGATTGCTGAATCTGGATGATTATATAGGAAAATAATACAATGATTTCATACATATTCGGGATGATTTATAGTTGCAGAATAGCTTTATGATCCTCATGAGTTGAACGCCATTTCATGTTGGGATAAGAATATCACACAATATACAATAGATAAAAAATGGACTATTCCTGGCCAGATAAATATTTTTTTTAGTATCATGATGTTTCATAATATGATGTTTGAAACGTTTATACGCCATATAAATGTTATTTCTTACCACTCACATTGCAGATTTTATCCCAAAATATTTGAGTTGTGGAGATCATTTTTTGATGTTTATTTCATAAAAACTCTTCAGTATAAATCCTTATCATGCCAGTCGATTGAACGTGGGAGAAAGAAAATACATATTATATACAGGAATAGATGTGACGCACAAATGGTGCGTGTAATGTATTCATGCTGTATAATACTGTATGAATATAATGCTTGGCACAAATTTTATTTTTTGCTTAAAGTACATAATTTTAGGATGGTTTCCCCATCAATTTCATGTATGATATACACATGAATATAGAGTGGTAGGAAAAAAGATAAAATTTTAACAATATCATCCCTTCGTCCCTTATAAAAGGTACTCTGTAAAGAGAAATAAATATTAAATCAATTAATCGAGATTTACGTTCATTCCAGAAAGAGGAAATCAATGAAAAATTAATTTGATTCACCCTTGTCGGTCTGTGGGGTCAGATTTAATTTGATTTCCTTTTAAAGCAGGATGCAGCCTGTCGACCGGAATTTCCAAATGACATTTCCCGTCATATGTATTATAATAAAAAATATCAGGGAATAAATTTTAAGCTTTGAATTTATGTGACGATGTTGAAAATTCTCTGAAAATGTAAGATTTATTGATTTATATCGCATTGCAAAAATAATTATCTACCCTCAATCTTGTCAGTTTAGGGGCGTTTGAAAATTGTAAAACTTTTGAGAGATGGCGACGTTTTAAATATTGAATGGCAGATAGTTGAACGATGTGGAATCCAGATGAAATAAGAACCGCTAATGGTGTCTAGTATTACTTATCGGCGACTGGGATAAAAAGAACGATGGATTCGTTCAAGACTGTAGCAGTATTACGAACGTCTTTGAAGATGGCATTACTGTGTAAAAGGGAACGTCGCTCTATTGCATAATCTTCCCCAAGAGGACTCCAAGCGGTGACGATTCTAGAGCCATGAGGAAACGAAAAAGGAAGATAAAAAACGAGATGGGTTCCCGGTTTAATCTTAGATCGCTGTGAATCGTAACAAAGAAATGTGATGGAATTTAAAATAATAGCAGAGGTATTGTATTTTTACGAGAGATGATTTGTAATATATTGTAATCAAGATGATCCCACAAAGAAGCGCCATCATGACAATCAGATAATCGATATTGTTGATTAAAGTGGTTATAAGTGGTGATTAAAGACTAAATGACATGGAAAAGTTAAAGAAATCGTGATCTCGATATGTTGTCAGACAAACTTATGAAATGTAATCGAATAGAATATTTCGATGGAGAGAATGCTAAGAAGCCTACTAATTACTATTGTGGATTTCTTATTGCGCCAAATCAATTTAACAGACGTATTCCGACTCTATATAAAGTTTTCTTCAGATATAATCTTAATGTGGTTTCATTAAAATTATTAAAGTATAAATCTAAGAACTTGTTATATCGCTAATAACACGAAAAAATGCATGAAAGTGCAATATTTGTCAAAACAAAGACTTATATTGTGTTCTGGCGTGTTTCTGGATTATCATTATGACAGTCTGGTGACTGAGTGTCGTTGGGTTTGGGAGGAAATGGGGTTGAAATCTAATGAAAATTCAACATAATTAAGTCATACTGTCAGAGTACTTTTTTAAAAATTTCTATAAATTAGTAATCAGTAATAAAATAAACAATCATTTATAAGTGTTGTTAGAATATTTACTGCTTATAAAGATAGTACCAGACTGGTTCAAACTTGCTGAAGCCAACCAGAAAATAATGTCATTTTTTTAAAGTGTGTTGGTATTTTCAATCTCTCAAATTTGTATTTTATAATCTTGATCTTTATCAGCACTATTACTATTTTTCACGTAGGGTTATTTAAATTATTATTACAGATCCAGTAGTTCATATATAATACAAACCTGAAAGAATTTATTAATCACCTTAATGCTTAATTTTTTAAAGCCAGGATATCAGAATAAACCTGGATTGAGACAATCGATCGGAAAATTTAATATTTCTAATCCCTCAAATTTGTTGGTGTAACGAAACTGTTTTCCCGTAATTAAGATTTGAATCCAAATCATTTTCATAAGAGCCCGGGATCTACCCCATTATGCCAACAATTAGTTGAAATTACTTTGGATGATTTGAATAGGCGTAAATGACAACAATATACGATGTCGGATGATTGCTATGATTATGTAATTTTTAATACAAATTGTATTCGAATATATATTGGAAGGAATTCGAACGTAAATTGCAAGCTTGATACATTAGTTAATCATTTATGTCCTTATGTGGGACGTCGTTATGTAAATAGCGAAATCCCACAAGACATTGTTTTAAAGGGTTGATTTGTACCTGAACTGAGGACTCAAACCGTAAATCCGTATGTAAATGGAAATCCAAGCCGTGGTTAAGGGAAATATTAGTCGATGCCCGGGATAAGCCAACGGGAAGAATATTGAAGTTTTATTTTCGTACAAATTGTCCAATTGTATTTATTACAAGACAAAAAACCCATCTGCCTGAATGCAAATTTACAATTCGTGGAATGGACGCGAATTCGAGTTGAAAAGATGTCGCTCTGGGCGTCAAACTTTTGTTCTGGGCCCTCGAGATGAGTCAAGGGCCCTTCAGCTGTTAATTTCGTTCGAGGGAATTCGCAAAATAAAGGAAAAGATAAAGCCGAAGGAATTCGATGACTTCTTTCATACAATATTGATGTTGCGGATAAAAATAATTTGATCGGCCGACGCAGACAATGGATGACTTGATTTTATATTTTGATTTATAGAGAACATTTCAACATTTCCATCCGTCCTAAATCAACTCCATCTAATTAAACAGACCCATTCGACGTCACACAATTCATCTGATGAGAGCAGGATATAATAATTAATTTAATATTTGCTTCTGTTGTACCGACAGTTCGGTAGAGACATTTGTCTTTGTTGCATATTCAATACACAGAAATAATATTAAAGTTCAAGGAAATTTTTCCATGAAAATCTGCGGCACAATTATATTTTACCAAGAATAACATCATTAAATTTTATAGAAGCACAAAGTATAATACCCTTTAAAGCAGAGACAATTAATTAAAATGGGGATAATAGAGAAACAGTTTAATCCAAATATACCCATTGACCTATATATAGTACATATTATTTATATAAATGCTTATAAATTATTCGTAATGCGTTTTAAATACAAAAACGTTTATAGAAATTATATGCATGTCATTGAACTGCTAAATTTAGACGAAGAATAGAGTTTCATAGGTGTATTTGGGTTAATCGATATTTCTTGTTGAAGTTAATGCTCCCATATGATGAATCCAATGATTTTTCTTTAGCACAATGTATTTTTATAATCATGAGTTTCTAAACTATCTTGTTGTCATGAAATATTTTCTCAGCCCAGGTAATCATATACTTTTGTTTTAATAGTATTTTTTAAATTATCAAGTTATTTTTTGTAAAACATACGTTAACGCATTCGCGGACACGTCTGCATTAACATTCCTATACACCGTCAGTTTTGTTTAAATCACGACCTTATTATGCCGATTACATATTAAAATTTGGTTATAATGCAACTGTAAATATATTTAAAAAAAACATATATCTTTTTCTAACGATGAATATGTTCCTCATTGAGATGTTGACTCTGATGATTACTCTAATGCAGGGGTTCTTAAACTTAAACTTAAACTAATGTAGTAGAAGAATATTTTCATTTGGCGGACTCCATCCCAAGCCTAAGTACTTCATATCTTCAAATTCTAACCTTTAAATATAAAAAAATATTATATTCCGTCTATTAGGCATGGTAATTTTTAATTCGTGGATTTTATACTACATTAAAATGGAAAAAGTGATAAGTTTTCTGCAATTTAGGGGCGTTATAATAAAATCCTTATTAGGAATTGTTCATATAGCAAGTGGTGGGGAGTTGGTGATTATGACTTCTCGTTCAACAATTATAAATTTAAACAATAGTACTATTTCACCTGAATTGGAAAAAATTTTTTTAGAAAAAATCCTGTCCCGATAAATTATAGAAGATAACAATATTTTATACGCTGTAAGTGGTACACAAAAGAAAATAAACGCACTAACACTTCGTGGAGATGCCAAACATATCCAACTAATCCTATGTTCTGGAAATTGTTCTGGAATTTTTTTATAATTTTGTAAAATTATGAAATTATTTTGCAATATTGTGACCTGTGTAGCTATTTTTTTGTAAACTTATAAACCAATATAATTTTGAAAATGTGTACATTTTATTAAATTGTGGTTAAATATTTTTGTATTTTTTGCAAATTTATAAACCTCGGAATCATTTTATATATACAATCAAACCTCTTTTTGTGTGATTTTTTTTGTACGATTTCAAAGTTATGCGGTTTTTTTAAAGCAATTTGGGCCGTGTAAATCAAATTGCATCTGCTTTCGCTGAATTACAACCACGCGCTTTATTCTGGTTTAGATATTTGAAAAAAAATGATTACGTTTTTTTGCATTTTTCCAATGTTTCGACTTTTAAAAACACATTCTTCAAAGGAATTTCCGAAATTCCAACTACCTACGAAGTTATAGCTATTTAAGTGATGCGGCAACTTGGCCAGTCCTAACATAATGAAATCTTTTAACGCGTTTTTCTCGAAATACTTTTTTTTTTTTTTTTAAGACGGTTGACCTCACATCTCAAGTTTCAATTAATTAATTAACCTCAAAATGAATTCAAATATTTTCTATATAACCCTTTATTACTCCTATCAGATTTGTGTCAACATTTATTTTTTAAATATTTTAAAATAATTAAAACTGTAACAAAATAAGGCCAAAAAATTACTTTTAGAGCAGTTGCCATTTTGTGTTTTTTTTTGAGTTAGGGACTATAGTGACATTATTGCTAATTATGAATAATATTGTTGGAAAGAGAAAATCTACACAAAACAATGATGACATTGACACTGGGTATACTATTTCTTCCAAAGAAGAGAGCGATTTTGTGTCATATCGCAATGAAAATTAATGTACAGCGATGACAGTTTGTAATTAAAATAATTAGTATTTATCTAGTGGATATCTAGCATTTGAGATGCCAGATGTCAGACATCCTTAAAATTTTACCAATGATGCAAGACGCCCTTTAAATGTTACCAAAAATATTATTTTTTAATTGCCTTATTGTTTTTTTTTTAAATTAACTTTTTTTATGCGATTTTGGATATATTTTATATAGTTGTTTCAACGTTATATTTTTAAAATCCATGAAACGCATCTTCACTTTTTCTATGTAAGTCATAGCTTTTTTATGTGATTTCTTTTTGTGCGATTTTCCGCGGAACGCATCTACCGCACAAAAAAAGGTTTAAATGTACCTAGATATGTAAAATGATTACAATATAAAAAAATAGGATACATTTTTAAAAATAAAAATGTTGAGAACAACTGTTGTTGCTATTCATTGGTGTTTTGACACAAAATATATTAATTTCGAATTAGGGTTTACAATATATGCACGTCGATAGTGACAAGAAGTCTAAGAGTGGAAATCGCAAAGCGAGGAAAGATACGAGACGAGGAATAATAGTAGTGTGTTTATTGATGGTTTAACTCAATTTCTGTGTTCATGAATTGCGTCGCCAATCCGTGTCCGCGAATGCGTTAATATGCGAGCGTATTTAAATTGCTGGATTTGAAATGCGATTAGACATCAATGTGCTGTATTAGTTGTGTACTTACAATTAATTCATCTAACTAAAATATTAAAGAGCACCCTTAAATATTTTTTAATTAATATTTTACAAAATATAAATTTAATTTAGTATATGTTTTCATTAGCAAAACCCATTCCATTCGCTTTTTTTGGGTAAGGATAGCGCTAACTCATAATTAATTTCGCGCGTTTTTTAGGTTTCAAATTAGAAATTTAAATAAAACGTTTTTTTTAATCAGTTTTTTGTTCAATAGAAAATTTTAGAAGTAATACGTACATAAAGGTATGGATATCTGTGCTCCTATAGTAAAAAAGTATTAATAGTATATGTATAATATAACAAATAGCAAAAATATTGAATACAACATATTACAAGGTGTATGCACAAATTATGGCGACATAATATCGACATGCAAGTGGAAAGGCCTAATATTTCAATATCATTTGGTAGTTAATTGTACAAATATGTCGGTTAGATGAAAGGCAAATTGGAGAGATGTGAAAAGCAGATGGAAGCTTAGGGCGAAACCAATGCCTCTGGCCATCTGATTTCCACTGTTCATTTGAAGACAATCTAGTCGAATCAAGCTTATTGTTAAGTATACGTTGTAATACATTCGGATTGCTTCCATTAAAATAACAAAATCAAATGACATTTGATAGATTTGCTGGTTTTTGGACTATACCCGCATATTATATAATGTATACATATGTGATTTTGACGTCCTAATCGTTATACATAAATTCGTACGTGTAGACATCTGGACTGACAAGTTTGAGACGCTATTTAGGATGTATTAATATGAACAAAATTTGTTGATGGATGAAAGCATCTCATTTGAGTATTTTCCCTCGAATGTTTTTTTACTCAAGAGCATCATCGGTCGAATTGGAGAAGAGCACTTTCTTGCAAAATGATTGAGCTCACGTAATTTAGAAATTGAATAACGAAAAAAATTCTTTTGAAATTCTGAATAAATAAAAGTTTGTTTGCTAAGGCGCTCGTTGTAAGTATATGGGTTATCAGGGAAAGTAAGAAAACTGTGTGTTTTAAGTAAGGGAAACTGGAGGCTTGGTATTGGTCCATCGCCGCAAATTTATCGGAAAAGGAATGTGTTATTCGAAAATTCCCCCAGGATAGGATTCCCATGTGGCTGAGCATCGTCTTGCAAAATAACACGAGGTGGATTTTCCAGCCGAGGGACAGCAAATAACTAGAGCGTCTCGGGCTTAAATAAATTATATACAGTCTGTTCAAAAATGCTCGTGTGCCGAAAGAATATTTAATTTCTTCATTATTTTTTTCATTGAACAACATGCTAGGAGGACTGTTTTCCGCTGAAGACTTTGCTGAGCGGCGGGAGCCAGTCCTTGAATTTTTAATCTTGCTAAGCGAATTTTCCCCAGGAAACGAACAATTCACCATCAAATTGTGGAATTAGGTTAGATATTATTTTAAAAAATGCTGAAAAAGATATTTAGTCGGTAGAACCTATTGTGAAATTTTACCGCATATCCACAACAATTAAGTACACAAAGGGTCCAAAAAAATCTTTAACTGTTGGAACATATTTTAATAACTTTATTAGAAAGAAGTGTTGCTAAATATAAACGGAAGAACATAAACACATGGTAATAGTTAATAAGGTCTCTCTCTTTGTCCTTTAATTTAAGTAAAAAAGAATGTCAATTAACCCTATGGGTACAGATATTCGGAGACAGAGACAAGTGTCTTGCGTTTCATCATATACTCATATATCGGTAGTAAGGTCTTGCCGTAAAGGTACCCATACACGTTTAAATACTCGTTGGGAATTCAGCGCAGAACGAGATGGCAAGAAACTGGCAGGCTTACACGATAACCCTGTCCTTTTATTTTCGCAACACAAAATAGCTGAACAACAGAAAGCAGATGCCATTCAAGTTGAACTTTAAGAAATATTCCAAGAAATTAACGAATATTGTGTGCTATCAACAGTGTTAAGGTGTATTTATTAAGCTTGATTCATTAATACGCTTGTTACACGCTATAGCAGGGCTGACAGAAAAGTGGATTTACATTAGAGCATAGCACGTGTGCTCTCCGGTCCGAATGGATTAAACATAATTTTTACAATGAAAATTTGGAATAAATATGCTAAAAAGTGGAAAGCTTAAGTTTGGCTTGTAAGTGAATGAAGATGTTTCTAATAATAAAAGACATACGTATCTTAATACTGCAACAACCAAGCCATTGATTTTATAGTACAAATCTTTTTTTAATATTCTAAAGAAAATCTTTGGGACAGGAGTGCTTTTTGAATAATAAAGAAGTACAGAAAGCACTGACACTTCAGACTGAACTGCTTTCAGTCGACGTTCAGCTAAAATGAGAATGTTCAAACATAACTATTTTTATTCGCATGGTTGTCCATGTATTTTTTAAAATATGAAAATAAATTTAGAGTTTTTAATTCGTATTTTTAAATGGGATAGATGGTCAGAAAATGGCATATTCATTGAAATATTATCAGAAAATACTAGCCACAAGTTCCTTTCCAATTATCAATCAGGTTTTCGGGTGCCTTAAGCTAAATTTTTGATTAATATGTAAAAACATGAATAGCCACTATATGAAATTATTACCATATATAATATTTTAAACAAATTAAAAAAAATCTTTATTGGTATAGCAATGAAAAAATATATGAATTATTTCAAAAATACTAACACATTTCAATCTATAACATATAAAAGTTGAGTTATTTTATTAGACAGCTTATAGAAGTCAGTATTTTACTTTAAAATTGTAATTAAAAAAGTTTCCAATATACGTGATGAATGTTAACTAAGGTAACTCAAATAAAAAATAAAATAGAACAAAGCAATTGCAATTTTATTTCAGTCCAAGTACTCAATAGTAGCGAAAAAATGCCATTAAGTAATGTCACTTGCTTTAGACAACTTGATTGCAATAATTTTATCTAACTAGATGCAAATGGTTTCGAATGCTTTTTAATTATAGTTGAATTTTTAGATATTGCCAGAATATTTATTTGCAAAACATTTATTAAAAACTATAAAAAATTGATCCCAATGTATACAGTAAATTCCATCATTTTCTTTCACAATCCAAAAGAAACCTTCAATAAAACCAAAAACATTTTTAAGATGTCTACTAATAGGTTTTATCACATTTTTTGAAGAGAATTTTAATTATGGATAAAGATAACCCAGGGATAAAATAAATCTTAGGAAAATCATCCCCACGCAAAGCCACTGTAGATTTGTGCAGATATAATTCAGACGCAATGTATCAAAGTAACCCTTTGATTCCGGTAATAAGCTATTTTTATATGTAGAATAATTATTAATTTGCATTTAGAATGAAGAAATTGCAATAAAAACTCAGTGGTTCTTGCGCATGCACCGCTTCTAGCTATGTAACCCCGACTTCCTGTCTTGAAGTGCAAGAAGGCCTTGGATGCGGGAAGATGTCCTTTACACGGGTTTATAGCTGTAATCTCTCTCTCCGTAAATAAAAGGATTAGTTAAAGTTAGTAAAAGGTGAGAGTGTTTTCGTCTACACCCGATCACCTCCATCCTTCAATTAATTTCGGCTTCATTAAAAGACTGAAAGAAGAACACACCCACGTGTAAGCGCTTTGAAGAACATGCGGGAGCAAGGAACGGTTATTCTTGATTATTAACATAATAAATATTTGGAAAAAATATGAGTCAGAGGGGAGCGGTAAGTAAGTTTTTGCTTTGAAGTTTGAACAATTTTTTAATCCCATATTTAAATGCACTTTAACGATTTTCTTGTAAAATTGCGTATATATGATTTTTTTATCTTATTAATACACATTTATAATAATATTTTTATCACAAGTGTCAATTTTATAGATAATCATGATTGGATAAGAAAAATGCTTAGATTGTATCTCGCTATTCTAATACGATTAACGACGATTAATGGGAAATGAAAATGACCATGGATAACCTCAAAGTTCAGTTGACAATTCCCTGATTATTAAACGGGAGTTAAATACCATTGTCAGTACACCATCATTTAATTTATGAGCTCTTTCCGTTTCAGGAGCATTCCAGAGGTTCTCACCGTCTTTTATAATATTGTTACCCACCTCTCGTACATTTATTAAGCTTTAAAAATTCCCGTATATATTTGTAATTATTTCCCCTATTTTTTTGCCTTTATTTTTTGGTCAGACTAAAATTTAAAGCAATTGTGTAGATGCTCTTATTCGATTTTTGGTCTTAGTTTATAAATAAACTATTTTCATTTTTAACAGGTCTGTCTGATTCTCCATATAAAAATTGACCATACTGATTTATAATATAAGATAACAAATAAATATACTTCTAATCTCAAAAAAAATTAGTATAAAGATCACTAACGTCCAATTTATTGATATGGTACAATAAGAAAAACCTATATATATAAGCTCTTTCGTTTTCTACGAATATACCCCAAGGCAAACCTGTGGTACCAATTGAGAAACCCCAAATTTATCAAGAAAGGTCAAATGAAATAAAAATAGTTCTTCGACAATTCAAACCAACAAAACACTATAAAAATAATATTATGCCTATATCAAAAATTTAGAAGAAGTGCCAAGACGTCATCAACAAAGTTGCTTGTGGTATAATGGCTTGTCATAGTATTACATAAATAGTTTGTGAAGGCATTTAACCTTTAAACCATATAAATACTTATCAAGAATCGATAGAGTTCATCCGAGGTGAATTTATTATTTGAATATTTGATGCATTATGTCAATAATAAATAGCTCGAATCGTTTTATATTCGGTATGAATTAAATTTTTGAGCAACGGAGGCGTTCGCTTAATTTATTCTTAGAACTCGGTTCGAATTTGTGTACTCAAAAATAACAACCCCAGATGAATGATATTAAAATTTAATGGGATGAAATTTGATTTCAAAGTGGAGACGGTTTTAAAGCGAATATTTAATGTGGAAATGATTGAGTTTACCTGTAAACTGGTATGTCGTCTTTGTACCAAACTATCAGCAGCACTGGAGATGGATTCGCATCCAGTATCCCGGAATTTGAAGGGGTCGTATCGCATGGTAGTTCTGCGATACCCCCTGAAACACCAAGAACCTTAGCTTCTTCACTGGCAGCTGAAAAGATGAAAATTGCTAAGATTAGTTTAATTATAATCTGGATCGTCGTGTGGCATGTAGGAGTTGACGAGTCACGTAGATAAAACGTTTAAGCAAGTAACCTTAAACGCTAAGCGAACCTTGAAATATATTTAATCTTATAATAGTTAAAATCTTAATTTTTAAAGTAAATTAAATTAATTAGGCAAATTAGAAAACATCGATTGATAATTGTCATGCATTAGCTAACTAACATTAAAGAATTTTTGTTATCTACAAAGTAATGAGGTTTTCTCCATGCATCGAAAATATTGATTCAATCTCCGTCATAGTAAGATGGTCGGCAATTTTGTCACTACAAATATAATACAAGAACTCTGTTTGAATAGTCAAATGTTTGTTGAGGACGGGGCTTATTTTTGTATCTGCTTTCGTTTGCTAAAAATGACAGTTGACACAGTAAATGAAATGATTGAAGCACTCACCATGTGGTCTGTCATATTCAGTGATCAAATATGTCTTTTAAATATAAATGTAAATTAATTCTTTTGGCAGATCTATTTCGTGGCTCGTACTGTCTTCAGACCTGACACCACTGGATTTCTTTGTCTGGGGATGTGCCCTATTCCGTAGCTCACACGGTCTCCAGATCTGATACCATTGGATTTCTTTATCTAGGGACGTGCCCTATTCGGTGGCTCGCATGGTCTTCAGACCTGACACTATAAGATTTCTTTGGATAGGGATGTGCAAAAAAATTAATTTACACGATAGAGGTGCCGAAAAAAGAAATCTGAAAATTCTATTTCAGACAACTACAGTTGAAATAAGGCAACGGTATTGTGCGTCTATACGAATCAGAGGTGGCCAAGTGAACACATTTTGTAAATAATTTTAATAAAACATTTTAAACATAAAACACACTCTCAATCCTTACGCTGGCAAATTGGTACCTCTTCAAGTTTAACAACTTGTTGAATAATTTGTATGACATGTAGCATATCGTTGGAAATGATATAAACTATAGAACTTTTTAAAACTAAACTAAGTTCAAAATAGCTGTTAGTTTTTTGCTTAGGGAATTTAGAAGTTGATATATCTCATTTTTTTCCACATTTTATGTGAATTGAGAGTCTCAGAAGTAGTTTTCTTTAAAGCAATTGCAAACATAATGATTTATTTATATATAGATATATAAAAATATATTTAAAAATACAAAAACACTTATTTAGACCATTACGACTATAGATTAAAAAGTTAGGACGATTTAAAGGTGAAATTTTTAGGTATATTTTCGAAATGTTAAAAAAAACAATTTCGACAACCCTGACCCTTAGGACATACGGTCTATGTGTGAAACGTAGCAAAAGACCCCCTAACCCCCAAATAAATTTTAACCCCCAAAAATATAACACACCGAAGACACATTTTCTTTTAATTCAGGCGTTCGTAAGTCGAGGATATAACATATTTTTTTGAATGTTTGCAAATATCACTTTTATAATAAAAGGGCGTATTCAACTGAATGTACTCTGGGAAGCCCTTTATAATAATATTATGGTGTCGGTTACGAGCGTTTCCCATTACCCTTCAGGAGAAAGCTACTCAATCGTAAAAAATGAGCCCTACATCCAATCGACTATAAATTTTTTTTTATGTACATCCTGAGAGCTTGTGAGAGCGAATGTTCAACAATAAAAAAATCGGAGATCAAAAGATTCAATATTGAGCGTATGTCGTGGTCATTGCAAAAAATTTGATCGACTATTGTTTTTTTTAAATTTCAAATTATTGCTAATGGATTGATTTCTTCTATTAGTTTTATTATTTATTGTAGACTTTTATGAAAATTTTTGAAAAGTTTTGCACATGGACCGACAAAAAATATTTTGAGGATTAGGCGGATCTTTGGCTACGTTTTTCACATTGGTCCTATGTTTTAAGTATCAAGGTCAACATTTTGAAAAAAAACTTCAAAATTTCACCTCTAAATCGTCATAAAATTTTAATCTGTGGTTATAATAGCACGAAATAACGAGTTTTTTTGATTAAAAAAAAATATTAAGTTATGCAATTAGTTTAAAGAATATTACTTCTGGACACCTCTGTCGTGTAAATGAATTATTTTGAACATCCCTAGACAAAGAAATTCATTGGTGTCAGGTCTGGAGATTGCGTGAGCCATGGAATAGAGTACGTCTCTAGATAAATAAATCCAGTGGTGTCATATGTCAAGTATGTCTATAGCGATGGTAGTAGTATATCTGTAAACATGGACACGTTTACATGTCCAAAATACTAAAAATGATCCAAATCAGCCATTGTGAACTCGTTTTTCTAACAATGCATATAAATATGCATCGTATTAATCTTGATGACTCAAATTAATATTTACGTGTATTTAGAATACCTATAAGGTTGATATGTATTTAAATTTAATAACAAATGCTTATGTTCGTTGATTATGGATAATATTGAACTCGACGTAGAAGAAATGAATCAAAGTTTTAAGTGTGCGAACATGGACAAATAAAATAAGTCGATCCGCTCAGATGTTCATCGGATAAGATCAGAATTTAAAAACTTTTGAAATTATCGAGTCAAAGTAAAAGTTAGTGGCCAATGAAGATAAGAACTTCCACATCTTGTTAGCCGAGATATAAAATATCGAGAGCGTCCAAAATAAGACATTCGCGAATTTCTTCACGAGGAAAACTTTTCAGCGTGACAAATGTATGTTTTTCATTCGCAGTATGAATTTGTTATTTTTTATTCTTTGGGGGGGGATGGTTTGTTTGTTCGCATGCCTGTGTTAATCGCCATTTTATCTCGGCTCGCATCAAAATTATACGCGTTATTGGAAATGATTTATATATACATACACGAGGAAGAGGGAGAAAAATGTGGGTATCGTGCTCAAAAATTGGTCGGTCGTAGTGGTTCGTTCTATCAATCAATCATTATAATATTTAGTCCCCATGTAATATTAATGTCGCCGGTGTCACGAGATGGTGCCAGGCACCAATCAAAGCCTCCCTCTCTTTTCGGGAATTTATTCCCCGCCGAAAAAAAAATAACCAAATAAATATTTAACGTGGAGAATTTCTTCGGTACTTGGATGGATGATTTGTGTATTGTGAACGTGAACAATATACCAAAATGTCTAGTTTAATCTATATTTTTAAATTTGAAGTTCACTCAGTTAATATAAATGCAAATGAAAATTTATTCCACGTTTTTATATATTTATTTGCTTTTCTATATCAATTTTTAATACGAATGTAATTCAATGAACTCAATTTAATCTGCTAGCTAGTCACGTTCTGAGCATACATCATTCAGGCCATGCAAAAATACTGCTTCATTAGGATTTAAAGCCCCAATCAAGAATAAAAATAAATTTAAAATAACATATATAAATTTGATACAATTTTTATTGCAAAAATAACATTCTTACCATTTGTAGAATAAATAAAAAGCACTATAAATTTTATTACATTAAATTATTAATACAAATCTAAAAAAAATAACATTTTCCCATGACTTCAGCAAACACACAAATCTGTTGAAGAAATCTATTTAATCAATAAATTGGAGCAGCGAGTGTCAATGAGAAAGCAAAGAAGTGCTCTCAGGTCATGAATTAAACAGTTAATGTTAGATTTCGATAATTAATGCATCGATACTCGAATAAAATTTTGATGATGAAAGCTGTGGACGCTTTTTGTAAAAATAGCTTCATTATTACGAACAGGGAAGTTTTATGTACATGTATTGTGTAAATAATTAATATCAATTAATAAGCAAAATAACCTAATGTAGCCGAATGAAGATTTTATTAATAATTTGGAGCAATGAGTACCTATCAAAAGGTTATGATCTTTTTAGCTTTTTAAAGTCGGGCATCACTTTTATTATTGGACTTGTGTTTTAACATGCATGTAATTTGGTAATATAAAATCTCATCAAAATGAAGATATTTCATCAAAGTATGATATTACTAAAAACTGTCAAAATCAAGATGAAATAAATGGCATACATTTTTAATTTGAGTTGTGAAGTTTTAACACTTTGAAAACAAAAATATGCTATAAAATAACCGCCTCAACAAAGATCAACAAGAATTATTTTTTCATCCACTTTATTACATTCATCAACCGGTATGTTTTTGAGTCATTGTCAAATTTGTATTTCTATCAGCAAGGGCTTGTGGTTTATTTATATACACTTTCTATTTTAAGTAACCCCTTCAAAATAAGTCTGGAGCTGTTAAATCAGGTGGTATTGCAGACCAATGCAAATCACCAAAATGAGAAATTAATTGACCTGGAAAAGGGTCTTAAAATTCGAATTGTTTCTTGGGCAAAATTATCTCTCCTGAACAAAATTTCTTGTATATTTCAAAATTGAGAAACAAATCAAATTGAGAATAATTTTTTCGCTGTGAGAAAAAATATATATTATTTTTATACTGAATATAATAAAATTTATTGGAATCATAGTGAAATTACTTCATTAGCATCTAATTTCTGATCTCAAATGTATATTAGGAAAAATGGTAATGCATTAAATGTATGTTTAGTATATGCATGTATATCTATTATAGAAACTCAAAAAGTATATGGTTTTTATCCTCGATGGTCCAAGTATTTAATCTCTATATAATTTTTTTCTAGGAGATGGGATTTTCATATTGCATTTATGCAATGCCTTCCACATGTGGCTTATTTAAGATAAGATTAATTGAACATGAATTATTGACAGGAAAAGATCAATTTATATGAGTAAGTAGTTTTAAAATATATTTCAATAATTCTTAAAAATCCAGCTACTCATAAGCGGTTTTGTTCGAATTTGTCAAGCATTTCAATATTTATTTTTTTCAGATTCAAACACTTATGATTGACTTATGATCTTATTGTTAAATACGAGTATTGCAATTTTATGAACAATTGCATTTAAAAAGATGTATTTTTACCCAAACGATAAGAAACTCCTTAAATATGCTAGTAAATTGAAAAAAAAAACAATACGTCATAAGCTTGTTTCGATGCTTATATACTTAACGTTATCGGATGAAATGTCATCGATATAACAATATATTATAATCAATAGGCTCACATAAAATGATGGGATATTGTTGGTATCAAAATTTGGAATCGTTTTGCGATTGATACAGTTCATGTTACGTCGTTTCCAACGGTGTGTTTTAAGCTATTAGGAAAATTGATTTTTTCATCAGCTTTTTACACTGTCGACCGGCCTTTTTCCACAACACAATAGGATACAACACAATGAATCTATAAATAATCAAGGGAATAAAAGTATTATTCGAGCATTTGATGGGTATGTACGCATTCGATTTACAAATGCTATTGGTTTATTATAAATAATTTTGTTGAAATGGATCCCGGGGTCCGGAAGGTCGAATGTGAATGAGTACAATGGCTTGTGTGTTTAGTGAATATCTCCTATTAGGTATTATTACCTAAATTATTGGTCAACATTAGGGCATGCTATTGTTTCTCAGGCTTCAAAATAGTACCAGTGGGAATTAGGTTTATTTTTTCAATTTAAATTATTGTCGTGTTGGTATCGCTGGCTATCATTCATTAAAATGTAGATTATAAGAAATATCAAATGAACAATTTTTTGCGTTGAATATGACTTTGAATGAATTACTTAGAATTACTTTATCGGTAAATACAAAATTAACGTTATTTTTTGTAGCATTTCTATGAAAATTTTCCATGTTTTTTTTGGTTTTTGATGGCCATAATATTTTCAATGATATCTTATGAAGACATATATAAGTATTAAAAATACAGAAGAAGGATGTGATGTAAAATATCACATCCAAATATTGACGCTCAAATCAGCATAAATATCCCCAAAATTACCATAAAAATATGTAGAATCACATTAATTTTTAGGTACTTAATTATTGTTGAACTAAATTTAAATATTTATTCCAATGATAATTCGCAACTATTCTAACAAGAAGTATTTAATTGAATTAGTTGTATGTTAATTTGAAAAAAACTATCATCAAATAATCAAGACCAATGTAATATATGGAATAATAAAATATTTCCTAGAAGGAGTTTAGTTCTTGGTTTTCTTTATCATTTGAATAAGTTCTAAGAACAAGCTTACATTTGAAGAATAGCTATGGATTTTGATAAAGACATTTGTAATAATATTATATGCGAGATGGTCACATTAAAATATTATAACTGTAATCATTTCTTAATAAAACCTCATTAGAAATTTAATTCTAACGAAGAAAAAAAAATGGTTGTGTGCTAATTTTAACAGGTAATAACATAGTCACGCATATTTTAATGAAAATTTTTAATAATCATAATTTCATTATGTGGCTTGTTAGCATATCATTCGATGCTTTTGATAAAATCTCAAGTCGCACAATTCATTTCCCGAGAACATAACAAAATTAGAAAGTAATTTTCAAAAAACATGGCGTATTAAAACCATGGCGTATGTTTTGGGGGAGGTTTTTTTAAAATATATTAGCTAGAATTTTGGCGTGAGTTTTTGCCTATTTTCCACCGGGCAATTGAATAACGTCCCTCAAAATTCAACTAACCGTGCACCATCATTAATGCAGATTGTGGTAGCTACCCTTGCATACAGGGAGCACTCGTATGTTTATTAAATTTTCCGGGAAAATATTATATACTAATATATGCGATCGTATTTTTTATTTAATCGATCACGTACACTTTAGTCGGAGTCAAATATTGAATTCGCACTATAATCAGGCACAGTCTACTAAATTTCCCAGGGAATATTCGTATATTTTCATCATAGAATCAACAGAATATATTTTTTGTAATCACAATAAATTACAGCTTTTGATAGAGCTTAATTTGAATTCATATTTCCACTGAAAGCTTTAACGTGTTTGTTGGGGTATAGTTTATTTTGAGGCTGTTCCAGAAGCATTTTAGCTCGTTTTTTCAAAAACACATTTGAGATTCAGGGCTACAGATTTTATTTCAATGTTATAATATTGATCTCGATTGTAATAATTTGAACATTATAATTTTGATGAAAGTTATAGATAAAAATTAAATAGTTGACTTGGAAAATCTAATTATTTAAACTGAAAAATTCAAAATGTTATTATTCAAAATTTATTTTATATGGATAGACATTGTTATTGAAAGTATCGAACAACAAACAACAAGAAAGTATTAAAAAAAGTGATCCCATGAAAAAATAGTACCTGTAGAAAGTCCTCTTATCAGAATCATCAATTTTAAAAACATATTCGCTATTAAAAACCATGTCAAAATGGTAGTAATGGTAATGTTAAAAGCCAACTTAAAAAACTTTTATGTAATTAATTTTCCTTTTTGCTAATAGTAAAACGTCCAAGTCCTAAACCAATTTCCATTTTCTTAATAAAAAAATAGTGGCTGCTTAATAAATAATAGCGAAAAATTAAAGGACGAAGATATTACTGAATCAAAATGAAATATATAAGGATTAAGAATATTTAATCAATTAGAAAGACTTAAATAGACACAATTAACTGCAGAAAATGACCAAGTTTGATCCCCATCCTGGAGATGAAATAACTCCTCTACTTTGAAGTTGATCTAATTGAAGATGATGCGTAACTATGAGAACCTCTTTCTAATCAGTCATTGCTTGCCTTCTATTTTGCCTTTTACAATCAATAATAGAACTCTGTATTTCAGAAAGTTTCTGGATTTGAAGAGTTCAATTTTAAGCTGAACCCTTTGGTCCTTATACAGAAGTTTTTGCTTTGTGTCATCACATTTTGTAGGATCATATTTCAATTGCTTCAAGTTTGTTCATGTGTATGATCAGCACTGTCAAGATCTAAAATTTGGCATACACATAATATTTAACCTTTTCCTTACCGTGCTAAAAACACCCACGCGCTACCATGATATGTATTTGGTACACCATATGAAATTCTGAAAAAATCTGAACCCCGTATCTATTTTATTACCTATCGATAAAGTAAATACATTATGGTTAATGAGTATGACATATTTTTACTTAAGACAATAGATTTAGTCTGATTTATATCAACAAATTAGAACATTCTATTCAGGACAATCGATTTTGAAAACTATCTTCATATTTGTATAATTTCTAAGTCTCAGTTATTTAATAATAACTGATTGATAATTTGAAGAAAGATATTTCAGTTTAAAAAAAGGATAACTTTTGATTGACATTAATACCAAAACTACTCACATAAACTGATTGATCCTCTTGATCCATTTCGTTCTTAAGGATCAACTCAGAGCAATTTAAGCATGGGATACAATTTAACTTTTTGTCAAGCTTCGTAATATTTTTGATACTATGAATATATTTTAGCGTACATTATGGTGATGTTTAAATAATATAAATCATTTCGTGTGTCGAATATTTTTCTTTTCAAGCATTTTGGTGCAAATATTAATATAAGGTCGCAAACGTGCACGTTTAAAGTACTCAACTAAGAGTAATTGACCAAACGGCAATAAATAATTCTCTCGATTCATTTAAAAGGGTCGTAAATTCAATCGTATCACGAAAATCGACAATTTATGTGTAGAGATTGAAATATAATATTTTTTTGGGAGTCCAAACGCTGTCGAATTGCCGGTGAAAATGGAATACGTTTTAGATTTTAGACACGATTACATTAATATATTTATATTTGATTTTGTGAGCGAAATACAGAATTTATTTAGGGACCTGTGGTGGCTTTATCAAGCGAAATTGTTACAGAATTATCATATGTCGACGAAATTTGCATGCGTTTTTAGATGGATCAAATTATTTCATCCAAATGTAGACTGTATTTGAAGCTCAAATTCGTGCATATTAAAAAATCGTAAATCGTGCATATTAAAAAAACGTTGTTAGTAGAAGCATAATGGTTAGATCTTTCACCTTAGCTGAATAATCGACATAAAAGAAGCAAATGCCTCTAATAACGGGTCTTCGCTATTTTTTGATGGCGCAATATCATTTATTTATTGCAAATGTGTGGCCAAATATACGCAATTTTCTCAAAACGTGAAGAACATACGGCGCCGTATTCGACCCAGGGAACGTCGTATTTTCACTGGAATTTTTATATTATGAAAGTATACAAATTTTATAAAAATTTCAAGTATTCTTTATAGACTTATTATAATGATTATTTTTGTCATATAAAAATTCATGGAATAACGGAGAAATAAACAATTAAAAAACTCTTATAATATGTACATACCTTAGCTAAAGTTGAAGATTAGTGATTTAAATCATTAATTTTGTGAAATCGTTTGATAAAGTTTCTAGTAATATTTATGTTATGAACAAAAGCCATTCATGTCATTAATATGACATTTAAGTTGTTTGTAGGATACCTCCTACGGATGAATTAGTAATCCTGATAACTGAAAACTTTCTATTACATGTTGTTAATTCGACCTGAGGGGATAAGTACCATGGATAGTAAAAAGGTCGTTGGCTCAAGTTCAACTAAGATGAATTGTTTGTTTCAGATTTATCAGATTGTATTGAACTTAATGTTTATTCGTTGTTATGTGTTCATAATACATCATTCGATGTTGCAACTCAAATAAGCTTTTTTTCTCTTTTTAATGTGCCAAATCCTTAAATAACTCTCAAAAGAGATTTTATCAAGGATTCGGAACTTTAATATGGTGGTTTTAGTTTCTTAAAGTTTTCTAATATATAAATATGTTTGATTTGTTGCTGTATTGTTGCAAACCATTTAATCAATTACTCACAGAAGGCTCCGCCCTACCTCAAAAATCAGGAGATCTATGAAAAGGGTTCGAATAACGAATATGAAATTGATAAAATATTTGAATATTTTATATACAGAATGTTTGCATATGGACCTAAAATTTTTTTCAGGAAGTTAGGGGTGTCTTTTGCTTGGTTTCACACATAAGACCTATATCCTAAGTGTCAGGGTTGTCGTAATAGATTTTTATTCAAGATTTCGAAAAAATACCCAAAAAAATCATCTTTAAATCGTTATAATTTTTTAATCTTTAGTCGGAATAGCATAAAATAAATAACTATTTTTGTATTTTGCAATATATTTTTGATCTAAATAAATCATTATTTTTTGCAATTAGTTTAAAGAAAATCACTTCTGAGCTATCAGTCTCATAAAAATGGGCAATAGGCACCACTGTCGTGTAAATTAATTCTTTTGGTGGCCCTATTCCGTTGCTCACGTGGTATTTAGACCTGACACCAGTGGATTTCTTTATCTAGGGACGAGCCCTATTTCGTAGTTTGCACGGTTTCCAGACTTAACACCACTAGATTTATTTATTTAGGGACGTGTTGATTATCTCTGAAAGTACTTTCTTTGTTGATAAATTCAAATCCATAACAATAGTGGTAATTGACACTAAAAATAAGTAGAGGAAATTGCCACCCAGTTCCTCCCCGAGTATTCTGATAACTAGTTTGAAAACAAAAATACATAAAATACAGAGGATTGAAAAAAGGGCAAATATATTCGAATATTTGATTGGGACCCTTAATCATAACGATCCGTTGAATTTAATTTGATTTTACCTAAATATAAAATAAAATGTTTGTTTGTGTCATATCTACATAATTTTATATTTTTGATCAATGTAACGTCGAGGCAGGGGTGTTCTCGGTGGCAGAGTACCCGGGAGGCTCCCAGTCCCCACGTGTTTGTCGGGACGGCCGTGCTAACGCACGGGTCCGAGATCTGGCTGTAGGAAGGACGACTTCCCGCAGCCAAGACTAATCAATGACTCTTCTATCTCTCGCATCCTGCGCGTCACTACACAACCAGCAACGGTGCACGCGTAAGAAGTGATCCGTCGGTATGCAAGTGCAATGTTTCTATAGGGCCACAAGAGATGGCGCTGTTAAAATAACACATTGCACCTGAAGAGAGACGGAAAATGTCGCTAATACGTGGGGATGGTAAATCGCCCACGCTACAACCTTCTTAAAGACTTTTTAAAAATGTCTAATCATTTAATAAAGAAATTATTTTAAAGGGATGATGTAAATGTGATATTTACTCATCAAGCTAAGAAGACAATTGAAGCGAAAATATTTTTGAATATCCACAGTTATTTGTGTCTAAATGCAGAAGTGTCAAATAACAAATTGTCGAAATAGGTATACATAAAATCAAGATGGCTAAATGTTGATAGAGTGGTTTGGATCCTGAAACCTTATTATAAAGATATGCAGTCAAATAAAAATTGTGGGAGTAATTTTTCACTATACAAAAAATTAAAGAGAAGTATAAATTTGCAGGATCGCTTATGTGTGACTGAATTAGCAACAACAAGTAAAGTAAAAATTGCAACCTTTTTAAGATCGTTTAGTAATTATTTGAAAGGTGAATTAAAAATACAAACTATACCTCTTTCCGATATTTCGAACCTCCTATCGGGCTCATGGACGTGGAACAACTGCTATTTTTAATTTATTTTTCAAATAATTACTAAACATGATCGTATATCCCTTTTTAATGGTATTAAAAATATATAAACGTGACTCGAGTAAATTTTAAAAACTCTGTTTTATAAATGTTCATAACATATATGAAAAATAAAAAGTGGAGACATACAAGTATTATGTCTAAAAAATAAAAAAAATCTTATGTAAATGATTATTTAACAGTCGAACTAATTAAAATCATTACCTTGGGAATGGATTACAATTGAATGTATGAAGATTTAATTGGAATAACAATGGCTCATTTGATAAACAGCGCGAAAGAAATAAGCGTACTATTTTGTCGGAGGCTCAAACAGATTATAACAATTTATGTGAAGTTCTTTTATATTATATTATGTTAAAGGCAAAGCGGCATCAAGATTTGAACTTTTGACCTTTCGGGACGAAAAGAAAAATATTTTGTTTGGGGGTGGAAAAATATAATAAAAGAAATTTTAGAACAAGTAATACGTACAACCATCACGTAAAATAGGCTTCATATCACATGTTCAAAGATTTTTTGCGATTCCTTTGTAAATCCGAGGGTACTGTAGCGGTTACTCGACAGACGCGCAATGTAATTACATCGTATTTGCTGCAAAAACATAACTAAAAACTCATAAAACTTCCCGAAGCCTTCGACTACAAAAACTTAAGCTCTCGCATACGTATTACAGCGATTTCAACAAAGCTTTGCTTTTTTTCTCAAAATATTTATTAAGGATTGCTTCCGACGCAATCCACGCGTCTGATTGTCATGCCAGGCTTCTAATGTGATTTCATATAATTTGCATAATAGGCGTTGTTTATGTATTTTTTTCCTATGCACACAGGGCTCAAGTATAAAAATGAACGAGAACAAACTCTGTAATTAGAGCGTTTCATTAACATAAAAATAATTACAATTCGGAAGGCTTAATTTATGTGGCAATAGGCGTTGCACACTTCATCACGCACACATTACCTAAACGATGTAAATGATAATGACGCCATAAAAACTTTTACAACTATGGTCATACCATATAAAATACTAATGGTTCCTAAACTGTAAACGGCCGGTAGCGCATTACAGCAATTTTCAATTCATGTTATATAATATTTGTATTCGGATACGATCAATGGGAACCATATAATACCGATGTTATTATAGGCAAACATGAGAATCGACATCGTTTTTACGATTGCGAAATTTCTCCCACTAGAATATATGAAGAGTGCTTGTAAATATATAGAGAATGTATATTGGGCATCAAATAGAGTATTTTTGTTTGCTATATGAATGATTTTTATAGTATATGCTTGATTAGTTCCAAATATGATGTTAACAAGTATTTTTTCACATATTGGAAGCCAAAAATTATCTTAAGGGATCTTTCACAACTTTAATACTGCATCAATACCACATTATTTTTTTTAACTTCTTCATTTTGACTACTCAAAGGCATGTACAGTGAGGCATGATTTTTGTTGGCACATGTCAACCATATATTTTACAAAGCGTTTTCTTTGTCTTTTTCGTTTTATTTGATGAAATTTGATTTTTTACCAGCCTCTAGGCAGTTTAATAACGGTATGCTAACAAAAAAGGCTTGATAAATTGAAATCTACGTACAATTTTATGTATATGCTATGTGTAAGTAAACATTAATTGTTTGGATCTTCAACGTGAATATTAAATAGATCGTTATTTATCATGATGATGGCCTATAAATAATATGCTCTAATATGAAAGATAAAATGTTAATTGTAAAAATCTTGGTTAATATTGGTATATTGGATTGGTTTTTGGAGTTCAGACGGTGGAATTTTTTTTTATGAAGTTCTGAACTTGATTTTGAAAAAAGTCAAACTGAGACGGTAAATAAAATCGGGCAGGGCTATATGTGATTGTTTTACAACAGCAATTAAGATATTATTTAAATATGTAATTCTAATAATCTAATCCATTTATAAATCTTCTTCTACATACAAACTCTAATTCAATCGTTACTTAATTATTTACGAAAGGCAATGGAAAACGACCACATGACAGTATTCGATCTCTATGAAAATCTCCTGAGAGATGATATCCTTAAATTTGTAATTATACGTCTATACACAAATAAAGAAGCTTTAATTGACAAAAATGCATACCTAAACTAATTATACTTATTAAAAGACACTATTAGGAGGACCGAAAAGTAATCAAAATTTCTTCGATGAATACTTTTCAAAGTGTATTTGAATCCAATAAACACAAATTTTGATATAATATTGAAGGTACGATTGTAAATTTTATCTTTTCTGTAAAAACAGAAAAAAATCTATCAGAAGAAAGATATCAAACCCAATAATAGAGGCGCCATTGTGCCATTTTATGGTGTTTTTTTTGACCGAGAAATGAAAGCAAACAAAGCACTAAAAAAAACACCGATACGAGAGTATTTTGAAGTTAAAAAAGTGTCATCAGTGGTTTTAACAGCTTAAAAAAATAGGGATTTCAAGAACATCAAGCAAAGAGGACGACCCCAAAAATTAGATGATGATATCCTGAAATCGATGGTGGAATAAGATCCTCGTGAAACAATCGAGAAATTATCATTGAAGATTGGCTGTCCATGATTTATAGTTAGGGATCATCTTTGTCGCATAGGAAAGTTGCACAAACAAGGAATTTGGGTTCCCTATGAATTGTCGCAGACGACGCTCGATCTACGGCGTACAATATGTGCATTTCTTCTGTCTCGGTATTAAGAAGATTCGTTTTTGTAGCGAATTGGAACTAAAGATGAGAAGTGGATTCTATACAATAATTTAGTATGAAAAAATAATAGCGTTTTTTAGGATAAGTACCTATTCTGAACCCTTGATCAACACTAACAATAAAGAAGGTCCTTCTTTTTGTGTGGTGGTACTGAATTTTGCAGAAATAGTTTAGAAAAAAAAATAAGGGAGCTTAGATTGTCTCATCCAAACTATTCACCAGATCTAATGCAGTCGGATTATTACCTTTTTAGATCATTTGAGCTTACATTCAGATGTAAAAAAATAACAAAGTTGCAGAAGTAAAAATGCACTTAAATAAGTTTTTCAGTGAAAAATCAGAAGACTTTTTCAATTAAAGTATTGAAAAATTATCTTTATGCTACCAAAAAGTCATACAAAATTATGGAAATATTACATGACCTTTTAAATCATAAGCTTAGATCAATATAGCTAATTTTTTTGGTCCAAAGTCCAAATAGAATATATTGCATTTAATCTTTAGATTAATAAATTCATATTGTCTATATAATATTTTTACACACATTATTTTTCATCCCCTTAATGTGCCATATCCATTATCAAACGTGGAAGATTTTGATAACGGATTTTCACAAAGATCGTATTTTATTATATAGTGCTTTGGCATTGCTTTCTAAATATGGTTTGATTAGAGTGTGTATGTATTAAATTGGTATACTGGGAGTATTTAATCCTATTTATTGGGATATTATCAACCCTCAAAACTAAATCCGACCAGATAGCTTTCCAACAAGCGCTTAGAATTGATGATTTGCGAATTGTAAATTCTATAAATTTAATTTATTGGTTATGAATATGCAACTTTAGAGTGCAAGTGAACTAGACGAAGAAAAACATTGCCAAAATATTTGCTTGATCGACATATAAAATATTGATGAATTGATATAATTAATATAAGACTTATAAAAGATAGGGTATCAAATATATTCCGATTGTAATATAAGCACTGTGAATCACATTTTGTTAATTAGTGAAGAGTTAAAGGCTTTTTGGAAATATAAATGATAATGATAGATTTAAACATTTATACGAGTTTGAATGTCAATATTGATTAAAGTATACATTTTCGCATAAGAAAATATTTTATAGTGAATTAATATAATTTATGGATCAATATCTGTAAGTCTGTTCATCATTTACATAGAAGCTATTGTACATATTGCGATTCGTTCTTGTTTGAATGGCGGCAGGATCGAATTTCATCCACAAGTTTCAATATTTCCTATCCCTATGAAATGCCCAATTTCAGCCGATTCAATTTTAATCTTTTATATCAATATCCTTTTTCCAGATCGTAAATTAAAATCGACCAGTACATGGTTTTCAAGATGGCCAACTTCGCCTTTGTGCTCTTGTTCGGATTACTGCTTCACATGTGGCCTGCAGTAATTGAATGGCGGCAGCCTATAAGGTTATATCCAATTTTGTTGTGGTTTTCTATTAAAAACTCTTTCTCTTCAATAAATTTATTCTTAAAATAATAAAATAGTGCTATTTTGAGTTTACAATATTATAAAATCGACATCATATATTAATATTCTTAAGGATATTATCTTCATACCCATAAAGCCACTTAATAAGCTAGGACAAACATGCCTTTAATCGATAGAAATGACTGTATTATATTTATCAAAGCGAATTGAATAGATCTATTTCAGCAAATGCCAATTGATGAATGCTTTAATTTGCAATGTTTATCAAATTGTGGATCGTTTAGACGGCAAAATAACTAATTAGCTTCAAAACATAAATTAAGTCCTCTGATGTATTGAAGCTCCTGAAGTGCTTTACAATGCAAATAATCACTTTATAGCCTTTAGCAACCGATAGCGCATACGAAATTTCTATAAAGGGGATTGAGCATATGGAATGAGCCTCGAGGGGGGTCCATTTTGGCGTTGCACACAGAACCCCCATGCAAATCCCCATGAAGCGGTCTGCGCTCTCGGATTTCATAAATATTTACACGTGAACCGTGAAAGTAATTATGGCCTCCGCTTTTTCTGAACTTCGCCCTTTTCATGAAAAATGAGGTATTTGAGATTAAAAAGAGGCACGCGACCCTTGCCGATCGTAATAGAGCCTTGATTAATACTTGCATGGCGCAGTCCATGTGGTTAATCGTGACTTACGCATTTATTGGATTAAAACACACTTCGACGCCTACCCACAAACTGTGGGCTTTACAAAAGTTTTATGAACTGGAAAGCGATTGCATTATAATTTGGAAAACTACGTTTAAAGTTGAACGGTCAAAGTAACTGACCGTTAAAATTAGGCATGAAATGGTCAAAGAGTAGAACTACGCTTATTCGAAATTGAAGGGATGAAAGAAAACTTGATTATAATACTTCTCTAGAATAGTAATCAAAATCAAATACTACACACTAGTGAACAAAATTTTATACTAAAAGTCATGTGACCATATATTAATAATTATACTTATATTTATTGAATGAAGCGTTAGGTGAAAATTTTACTTGATATATGACAATTATGTTTGCTACGATTTAAACAATTTTTCAAATCAAAACAAACAAACATCTTAGCTCCTAGAAAAAGTTTATTCTATGAATTGTTGAAATAAAAAATCTTAGCTAAAAGATGAAGCTTTGTTTGTGTAATATATAATAAAATAGACACGCTACTGGTATAACATCCACAGTAAAGGTGGGACGACGCATGCGCGTAGCTTCTCTATGTTATATGGAGACGAAGACTACAGACTACAGACTACAAACAACATTCCCCCTCTTTCCGACTAACTACTGGTTGAAGATAATGATGGCATTTTTAAAAATAAGTTCTCTAAGATTTTTGGAGTAAAACTTCTATTGGGACGATAAGGCAAATTAGGTTTTATGAACCTAAACAAATGGTATTCAGAAGGCGTGATATTTGTTAAATAAATGGGATAGAAATTCTTTACTACGTTTAATTAAGCAGAATGAAGACAAGCATTATTGATGTTAATTAAAATTTAGGGTTTTTTAATAAGGTCTTGTTTAATTTGCTCTAATTATTCATAGTATACTATTGTTGTACTAATCTAATCACATCAATAAAAATAAATTACAGTCAATCCTCCTATAGCGTCCACTTCGTTTGCGGCATCTTTACATAAACAACGGGTAACGTAAGGTCAATATTGTTTCGCGCGTGTTAGTCACTTGCACTTTTAAATAAACTAAAAACGTACAAATTTTGTATGTGTAGCTTATTTTCTATGGCGTTTATTTCTATAGCGTGGTCCCTATTTTGACGCTATAGAAGAAATGACTGTACTTCAGTAATACACCACTATAAACAAAAGAAGGACTATTTTTGGAACAAGAGAAGGACAAGAGGGTGACTGACATCGATTGTTATCATTGCGCCGTGGCAGGAACTCGTGACTGACAGTACTTAACTTAGTGAAATAGTCCTGTGATACGGTGTTCCTGGACAAACGGAGCACCAGAATTTAAAAAAAAAAATTATGCCAAAAAGCTGTAGAAGAACTGTATTCCATGTTCTTCTACGAGATATATATTAAAATATATGAAGGAATTTTTTAAAATTTATTTTTTAATCTAATAAATGTATTTTAGATTGAGAAAGAGCTAAAAAAAATTCTAAGTATAATATAAAAAAATATTTATTATTTCCACACACAGAGGTAAAAGAGGTTCCTATTTTTTCTCTTAGGATACATATTATTACCAGCTGTTGTAGTGCGGTTAACGACAAATTATGGAGAATCCTAATTATTTGTTTAGTTCATTTATCTTAGTTGATAATTCCTATTACGTGTTGAGGATTCAATTTCAGTAATTACTGTTTGTAGTATTCTCGAAATATTCCCGAGGTTTCAATCACTTTATAAAATATTTTTGCCCACCCATTTTATTTATAGTTTTATGTGTTTTGCTGTATCTATTATATATTTATTTCGTTCGCTTTATTCCCTTGTCGAATATAAACAGCATGCAATGGCGCAAATGTTCCTTGTCGATTATTGATTTTTACATTTTTTATAAACAACAATAAGTAGTTATTGGAAGAAAAAACAATACATTTGAAACTTTCAATTTGAAATTCTTGAAATTGAGAATGGAGAATATTGTTTTGATTCTCTAGACTTTAATCTGGTTCTCGATCAATAAAATCAAATGAGCAAAAAGTCTAATAAAACAGAATCGATCGAATGGTTTTTCTCCGAGAACAATTTGCAAGTCGTCAAATCGTTTGTATTGAAATTTGTATGCGCGCGCATTTGCATAACGTATATTCAAAGATTACAATGATCAAATATTCTGATTGTGAAAATTCACTTAATATCATACAATTGCTCACGATAATGAAGATAATATATGAAAGATATATTTATGACAATATGTTGAGGAATACTTGTGATTTGACCCATTTTAGTATAGTGCACGAGATGAATTTTTGAACATCTCGTATTAAATGCGGTTTTTAGCTTTGAGAAGTAATGGCGCTGGAAGATTTTCTCTTTAAAACGGGATTCACCTCTATTGTAAAGCCTGTCCGCGTACATGGATGAAGTCCAATAAAACATATCATGCTGAAGGATTTGTAAAATTAAATTGTGTTCCAGAGCAAAGCTACTCAAAGTGAGAGTGAGACTTAGAGAAATAAATGAATAAGGCCAATATAGCATCGTTGGAGTGGCACACGAGACTCAAAGAAGACCCTTTCAATAAACTCACCGTGGAAAGTTACCCATTTCTCTGGAAATGCCAACCAGGACCATTCGTCGTGTGCTGGAAAATGAATTTCATTTAAATCCCTATAAAATTGAAAAAGTGGACGATTTTAGACACACGTGGAAAGAAGCTCGAGAGATCAAAGGCATTGAAACACTTGCATGCGAGCGTAACCTCCTTGAAAATTATCGAATGAGATATCTGTGATTTATCAGTTTATCGACATATAAAATACTCGAAATAAATTGAAAGCGATGCTTATTAATATTGTGAGGTAGTAAGTGACCATAACTTAGCAGGAACAAGCGCAGGTCATAATTTAAGCTGTAATTTGACCACCATGTGTTAATTTTAGCTTATGTTTTCTAGTACAGTACACTTTCGATTAACCAGGCCAATGATATGCCAGACTAAGGCCAGACTACCTGTCCTCCTGAAGCAATGTAGAAAACAATACCAGGGTGACAGAGAAGGACAAGGGGGGGGGGGTTTAGTGGGTAGGCACGACCGATCAATCGTGAATCCTACACTACCCAGATTCTCTGGGTGTCTCGTGAAGATTCCTCGCCCACAGGAAAAAAAGGCCAATGATAGGGAGGAAGGGCACGGATAATTGAAAAATACGAATAATCCGAAATATCAAATGTTTACTTAGTTTCAATTATAATATTTACATTTCAAATTTTTGTTTCATAATTTTAATACTCATTATTTATTAAGAAAACGCTTATATGAGGGAGATTCAAATATTATCTAGAATTTTGCTGTACAAATTTATAAATGATATATAAAAATATAAATGTACTATCTTATTTTTTCTACATAGTTCCTTTCATTAAAATTACATCTATTCCATCTGATAGGAAGATCCTTGAACCCGTTACCGAAGAAATAAGGCAGCTAGATAACGTTAAGGCTGCTTAAATAAAAACGAATAATTACGCGTTGCGCAACATAGGGTGCGACTTTTTGTCTTTTTTTCTTCAGTAACGGGATTAAGATAAAAAAGAAACATGATCAAGATGGAATATTTTTTCTAAAGAAGAAAGCTACGTAGAAAGATAAGATTTGTATTTTTTATATTACAAATAAATTTGTATAACAAAATTCCGGGTTATATTTGAGTCCCTCTTTTAGTTAAACAGATTAATTATTGTTATTAGTTAGAACTTTTTGGCTATAATAATCAATAGGAAGATTTTTCATTTCACTTCAATTTGAAGATCGAGATTTCTTCGCTATCCCAATCGCTAAAAGTTTTATTTTATGAGTTCTTGATGCGTTTCCACAACACATAACAGTTATCCTTTCTTTGGATGATTTATGTTCAGGAGCAAACTTTTCTCTAATTGAAGCCAGAGTTTTTGTCGGCAAGCACTTTCAGCATAATTCTGTCTCATCTGCATTATAGATCGGGTTGCAAATGTTCTCTTTGTAAATATTCTCGAAATTCAATGCAGAATCCATCAGCAGTTTCAACACAGGAATAGAGACGTTATCCCTGAATCATGGGTTCTCGAAACTTCTAATAAACATACACATTTGACATCTTTGCGTCATTACAATGCTTGTCTACAGTCGAAATTAATCTCATGATCATATAAGAAAAAAAAATCAACTACTGATAATCCACAAATCAGATAATCTGCACCCGAATAATCGAGAGCACCCTGTAGTATTAATATCCGATCCAGTATTTTATCATTCATTAAAATTGACATATTTGCCTGAAAGAAACACCCATTATTTTTTTTGGAGCAGTGAGCAACCATGTCAATGTTTTTTGAGCAGGTCGTAATAATTGATGTAAAAAAATCGGGAAAGAATTGGGTTTTGTTCGTTTGAAATGTGTTGTCATACCGTTCTTCGGATTGCAATAAAATTTCGTCTATGTATTGTTAAGAGTTTTGCAAGTAACATAGGTGTAGTCTAATATTATATATAAAAAATAATGTTTGTTTGTCCGCACTTAATGCCCTGCCATACCGTTCATTCGATTATAATAAAACTTTGCCAATTTATTGTATGCATTTTCTCTAAAAATATAAGTATTGTACAATTAACTTACAGTTGACCTTTTATATAAAAATCAATGTTTGTATGTTTGTTCATATTTATAACAAAACCAACAAAAGATATTTTTAGAATTATTACTTATGTGGCGGCAACCCGCTGGGTATCGGCTACTATTAAATAAATATGAGGCTGATGAACTTCAATATTTGGAATATTTTTGAGATCGAATAAAAATAGAGTATGGACAGTTTGAAAATGAATATTTAACGATAATGGAAACGTTTCCCGGAGTGCTATATTTATGTAGCATGCGACTCGTTTATCACCAGATTCAACACTATTATCCAGGTCAATGGTAGAAATGTTGAATAATTATCTTGGATTCAAACAATTTTGGAATAATTTTCCAATTAAAATAGCTACCATTCAAAGTTAAATCAATTCATCGATTCATTGATGTATTGATGCAAAAAATTTGTAACTAATAATATAATATGATTTTTTTGTAAAATTTTTAATAGAAAATCTATTAGTGTAGATTTGAATCATAGTAATCAATTACCGTTTCAAACGGAACAATAAAGTCTAAACATTTCCAACATTTAAAAAATTCAAGGCAAGCCTTTCAGAGAGAAGGTTCGTGCCAAGTATCTTTAGGGAATTGGTGGATGTCGATTGTATCCCACCTCATGCAAAAATTAAAGGCTGGTATCCCAGTAAATTGCAGCGCGAAAAAAGAAGGTCAGGACCAATTGTCTGAGGGAATAGATAACAATTGGTGAGGGAATCGCTCAACACATTGTTCGTACAGAGAATTTTAATACTTAAAAGTCGTTATATATGTTATTTGCATTAAAAATGGTATATGAGTGTAATACAAAGGAAAGGTGTTAATTGGAAAAAATAAATATATTAGAAGTTGTAGTTATATGCGCGCTGAGAGAATTGTCAATAAAGGACGACAAAGCAAACATCATATGTAACGACCGTGATGGTCCATGCGGAAAAATAATTACAGGATGAAACTGTCCGTATTCATATGTTTGTTCATATCCCCAATTTTCCAGGTCGTTTCTTTGGGATAAGTAATCGATTGGGTTATATAATTTTTTTCAGTCATATTGGGCTGTGAGCCCATTTTCGTCTGCTGTCCTTTGTGACAGCTGATCGAGTGCTTTCTTGAATCGTCCCGTCGAAAAAATGCCTTCGAAAATATTTAAGTCAAACTCCTTTCTATTAAGGATCGTTTTGTGAGGGAAAAAATACATGAAAAATGATTGAAAATTTATTATGAAAGCCAATGGTGTTTTTTCATATTTTTTTGAAATTCTTCACATTCCATGTTCGAATTACACCAAAGCATGAGCATTGGGAGTATTTATATGATATGAGGATAATTTCGTTTCTTAATGGATATTAAAAAATCTGTTTCAAATATTAATAATGGAGATATTGGATAGAGAACGATATTCAATTTTAATATTCCATCTTTTATCAAAATAATATTTTTCTTATAGTATCATATCTTTTAATGAATGTAGATAATCTCCCTGAAAATATAATAAGTGATATTTTTATTATTTTAAAATTATATTTTAATTATTGTTGTAAATTCAATCACTTATGGGTTGCAGAAATGTATGAATCGCCTCAATATTAATATTTCATATTTTGGAAATCATGAGTAAACCAGGATTGAAATAATCGATCGGAAATATTCACGATCTACCAAAGTCCAAAGTCTTATAGTCCCTAATTATAATTTTTTTCCAAATTTCTTTTAGTGTTTCCTATTTTATCCAAAATACTTTGATACTCTTTAAAAAATTAAAAAATAAATGTTAAACCGCATAACTTTGAAATCGCACAAAAGAAAAGTAGTACAAAAAGAGGTTTGAGTGTATATTGGATTTTTTTCTATAATTTAGAAATATTAAAGCATTAGCAAAGCTAAAGCTTTTTATATTGGTTACACTTGTTCTATCGAATCTTGTATTTGTATATCGCATATGAATGGCCTTGCATGACTTTATGAATAATTTTAGCATTTGCTTTATCAGAACCATGAAATAAGGCTAAGCTTAGATGAAGGTGATCAAAATAATGCTTTCGATCTCCAAAATTTTAACCATTATAGCTCACAAAAGCAGTACTCGGTGTATTACATACAAACCAAATTATATTTTGCTATAAATCTGGAATCTTTACTATACCCATTAGATATTCTGATTCTCAATTGTGATTGGATTAAATTTATAAAATAATAATGAACTCATTTTGATCAATCCCAAGCAATCCAAAACTGCTCAAGAAAGTTTAATTAACGTTATAAAAGAAGTTAAACAGAAATAGAATAGACGGCGGCAATGTAAGTCACATAGGACTATTGGATGCCTACGGTCAAAAGTTGTATAAAACTTTCAATCCTTATCGGAGAAGAAAGACGAAATGAAATGAACCGAGGCTAGAATCCGTATGAACCATTTCAAAAATTGTTTTTCGTGTAAATCTGCCCTTATTAATGCGAAGTTTGACGTAAAATGTTGATTTTTTAGCGTTTATTAAATTTTGATTTTCAGAATTCAATTTCATTACTGACACATCGCACTTTCTGTCGAATATAAATATTATGTGAGCGTAAAATAATCCAAAATAAATTTTCACAATCTTTTAATTCGATATGGAATTCAAGTAGGATTTGCAAAAATGTTTTTTTTTAATATCCCCTTTAATCCGAAGGAACACATGTTTTATTGCAAAAGTTCCCAAGAGTCCTTTAAGAGCGCTTACGTCTTTCAGTCTATACAATCTTATTCACCGTTCACCTTATAACAGCAAAAGTAATATCATTCCTGGAAAGCCCTTATTTTTGGAGCACCTTTCGAACCAATATAAATTAAATTAAATATGTAAAGGTTGTTACTTACATATACCTTATTGTTTTTTTTTTTATATTTGCGTTTATTGAAATAGAATATTATTTATATGTGGATTTAGAAATAGAGTGTCGTTGGTATTGATTCCATTTGGCTTTTGATATTGAAGATGGATTTCACTAATGTGTAAGATCTTTTGTGTCTTCATGGTAAATGGGCTAGTTTAATAGTTTATCTTTGTATTATCTAAGTATTTTTTCAAATAAATGTATTATCTTAAGCTTTAATAATACTCACAAGAATAAATATTTAGATACATATTTTTCTAAATGACCTGATAAAATTGATATCTATTTACTGATTTTGATATCAGCATATCCTCGTGTATCATGATCGAAATTAACATGGTCAGTTAAAATTCTATTTTGTGAAGTGTAGAGAATCATTTTAAAGCGCTTATATTACAATATATTTTCAAAGATCAATTGTTTGTCGTATAAAGCATATCAAAGAATAATCATATTATATAAACACAAAACATTTGTTAATTTAAATATGAGCAAAATAGAGAGTAGAAAATTCTATAAGTAAATGTATTCGTATCGATCACAAGCCATGAAATTAAATAGACTATGGGAAATACAACATGTGGAAATATTTATTTCCGAGTATTCTCCAATATAGAAAGCAAATTCGATTTAGATATATCGCCTTATATCAATACGATCAAACGTGATCAATCACGATCAACTCGAAAAATAAAATAAAGGGTTTAAAATAATACAAGGCTTATCCTCCATCGCTGTTTATCTTGGTATATCGGGATAAAGTGTACGACGTCGCAACTCCTAGTAAAGCCACATCGTGATTGATCTCAGGAATAAAGCCTCCAAACTTTCACAATTATAATGTCAAACTACTATTCTTGCTTTCAACAGCCAAAAACGAATCCAAGCGTCTAGACTCTAGAAATATCGAAATTGACTATGAAATTTTCCTACTAAATACGTTATTTTATTCCACCATAAAGATCACAATGATATAATTTTGTCGTGCATGTTGCGCGAATTGCGGTATACATTATATTTATTTAACAACCCCATAACGCTTTTATTCGAAATCATAAACTAAATAGTAAATACGATGGATAAAGGCAGCAGTGTGAGGGCTAAGGAGGAAAAACACAAAAATATATGAATACGTATAAAAGAGTTTAAACATGTTCAGTTTCAATATTATCGCCAATTTATGCATGAATTTTCCGTCACGTAACAATGGCTGGAATAAATTTCATGTTCTAAGTGTTTTTGCTCTTTTGAAAAAGAACGAGGAACGGCTGGAAATGTTTTTCGGAATGTTTCAGGATATTTCATAAATAAAATTATGCTATATTTTCGCAGAACAATAATTTTGATTTATTGTAACTCAGTTGGCAATAATATGATCGTTGTCACGTTTCTTTTCGGAATATAGTGTTCCGGTATGAGTTTATTCACGTTGAAAATGTAGCTATTTAAAAATCAAACATGGAATAATGGAGATTATGAATATTTAAATATTTTTGTCAAAATTCCATCAATGAAAACTTGACACCAAATAAGGAAATGAAATTTAAGACTTTGATTGTTCAAATCAATTATTCTGTTTCAACGATATTTTCACTTTCAAATAAAATACGAGAAGTGTTAAATATCTTAATTCTAAAATTTATGATTTTAAAGAAGTGGAAAGTCGTTAAAAAAGTCATTATCTTAGACTTCATGCTAAAGCGACTTCTGAAGAAATATGCTGTGAAATGGAATGCTTAATTATAGCAAATAAGCTAATGAAGATGTTCCAAATAGTTGGGAATACGTAAATCGTAATAAGAGTACTTTAGGGAATTACACATGGAAACTACGAATGTCTAAAGCTGATGATATATATATTTCGAGTATATTAAGCTTTTCTCATTGAGAATCACAGAAATCAAATCCATACAATACTTCATTACCACTAAAAAATAAAGTTTAAACATCTTTTGAAATAGTCATGATCATAATTTTCAATATGATGATCCCGAATATTTTTTCTGATAATGAATAACAAGTGACAAAATTCGGATCTATTTCTGAAATGATGAGCTTAAAATAATGGAGACCATCTTCCTAAATCTTTTGTTAAAGGCATGCCAGTCCCGGCAAAATGTATTCTACAGAATACTATCTTAATGGTATAGGCTTAAGAAAACACAATTACTTCTTCATAAGAAGCAATAAAAAAGAAACAATGAGGGATGCTTTCAAAAGGTATGGTAATCCTGCTTGACAAAATGTCTGCCAAGTTTTGGATTCCATTGATTGATTTTGGATCTAACCAAGTCTTTCCTATTTGGGTACATGAATTATTGTAAATTCTTGGAATTAGCATTTTTTTAAAATAACATTCAACCATATAAATCTGACATATTCAAAAAATATATGTAAAGTATTCAACAATACTATCTTGTGCTAAAAGATTTTCAATGGATTCGATTTCGTTCGGAATTTATACACACATTTTAACAATATTTTAAGCGCCTTTGAATGGTATTTGTTTCTTTAAATGCTAGAAATTCCAGATCCTTTTCTGATATTTTTTTCAACCTTTGAAATGCTTCCTGGGTAAAATAATTTTAATTCTATTTGCAATGAAAGAAACGTTCTTCCGTCCTCATTTGCTGTAGAATTTCTCAAAGAAATCATTCGAATACTTTCACTATTACAACGAACGTGCCTTTTTGTGAATGTAAAAAGTTTTAAAAGCTTTTCAACATAATGTTTTTCTTTTACTTAAAGTTTTATTAGATTAAAAATATTATCATACGCAAGATAAAATCATTTCAATGGTTACATCCATCCATTAAATACGCACAACATTGTACAATGTAACAATGTTTCCGTCGAATTATTTCTATGCTGTTTCGAATATATATATCTATAATATATATAGCTTCTAAGTTGAGAATTAATTAATCAATAATTCAACGAAGTCTCAGTATATTATTAAAACTTATAAGATGAGACATTTTGAAAGATTTATTTATGAAAAATTATCTAAAAATTAGAGGCAATAGAAAAAAATCACATCACCAAAAAGATACGCTCGTCTTATTTGGTTGGATGGAAAAGTTTGATTTTTTTAATACTATATACGAAACTAAATAAAGAGGAATCATATGTTTAAGTTTATCTTTAAAGGATGTATTGTGAAATAAAAAGCTTAACATTTTAGATGAAAATTGTCGAACAAAATATGAGAGAAAAATGCATCTTCAACGCAATAAATCACTCAATAAGTTCATAGGATGACATTATCGTAGTTGGCGCTACTATTGATAAAATTAGTGTTATAGCAACATCATAGCGATTTTAAGACTCTTCAAGCAAGAATTATTGAATATTGAAATTGTGTTAAAATTCAAACTTTGTGAATCTCATAGTAGATGTGGATGCTTGCGTAAAGAATCAATGTATTGTAATAATATGTTAATTCGCGGAATAACAATATTCTCATTAGCCACTAATTAACAAATTGAAATATGATTCAGAATGATTGATCTTTAATTTTGTACTGGCACAAAATTCAGGTTTTGGGTTCATGGAAGATAAACACAGATTTAATTATTATAATTGTAGAGGGGTTGTAATTTCACAAGGTATTGTATTATCTTAATTGTGGCGAAAGCTATCTTCGCATAAATGATAAATTTGCAGGCGGCAATATTTGATTAAATTTCAAATTGCTGATGTACAAGAAACAAAACTTAATCAATCAGCTGTTGTTTCGACGTGCTCTTGAACCACTGTAAAAATTGTAGCTTCCAATCACAAGAGTGTTGGGAAGCGAAAAATAGCCCGCGCACAGTCAAAGTAAGAAAGTTGTCGATTCGAACATTTCCCAATCTCGGAGATTGCTTAATCTACATTTTATCCACTAGACCCAACTCACTTTAGACATATCTCATTCACATATGACTTGGCAAATAGGTGGATTGATAGGGACGCCTGCCGAAAATATTTGCGTCTTTTTCTACTATTTTTTAGTAGTTATCGACTTTTTTACGTTAAAAGAGTCCCGACGTTCATATTCAGGTCGATTCAATTCTATTTCTATTTGAGCTGATTGATCGATGTATATTCATCAAATATACGAAATATGAAACGATGTTTTCTTTCGACGGAATTGGATTGCTCACAACAATGAGATCGGATCGAGAATTTCACTTCAGCGAAGTTCTTTTGTACAAGCACGAATTAAAAATTAACATTTTCGTATTAATAATTTGTTATATCAAAGCTAAATACACGAAAAATGCTTTGTGAATTATTATACACCAAATACGTACTCGAAATTGCTTTTAAAATACAAAAACCTTACGTATCTGATTAAAGGATCTAACTTGCTTTTTTGGCGCTTGGAAACGTGAATTGAATAATGATTTTGGTACGAGGTTTTTGCTTAAATGCGAAGAAAAGTCGGTAATGAAAGTTGAAGCTTCGATATATTTTTTTGTTGTTTTAATTAGAAACTTGTAAGCGGCGTTAACAATAAATCCATGAAACAGCCACGTGAATAACTCCTCATGGCCAACAAAGTATTTATATATGTTGTATTTATAAGTATTTATAGCTTTTTTGACGCCAATTTCAATTAAGTTGATGGAATTCCTACTTTAGAATTAATTATCATATTTTGAAAATTTATATTAGACTACGCTTTTAAAAATCACTTTAATAGCATATCGGATATTTTTGATAAGCTTAAAATAATAGGTTTTGAATGGACTATACGTTAAGTCATAGATTATACATGAATGCAGTAAAAAATATAAACTTTTTCTAATCATCATCATAGTGTAGCCACATGCAGTTCATTGTAGAAATAGAGTTTATTCAATATCAATTTATAAAAAAGTGTTACATTCATATCATCTATATTATACATTTTTCTCCTTATGCGCTTAATACCATTAAAGGGTCATCTCATTTTGTCACGTTAAATTTTTTTTTTAAATTTCATTTTTCGAAAGTACATATCTCTAAGAATGTCGTCCATAATTTTGGTGAAGAAATTAGGATTATTTCAATGCTTTATAGCTAATTCGCGAAATGCGCTCGAAGCAATCACTCCATTCAGATTGCGCCCCAACGGCTCTGAGACCACTGAGGGTCGCAGGCTTGCCCCTATACCTGTTTTTGTTTGTTTCTGTTGGAGATATTTCTTATCTTTGTTCTAGTAAGGGAGCAAATTAAGTCAAAAAATGTTGACATAAATTTAAAAAACGCAAATTAGCAAGTGAATCGTAAGGGGGGCAAAAAAAGAGCCCTGTACAAAGTGCTTCGAAAATCGAACAGATAATGAATTGACGAAAAATGTATATAATTATTATGATTTAGTCATTTGCTTATATACAGATTTAGTAGAATATATAAGAAATGCTATTTAGGTCACATACTATCATAAAATTTCGACTGATGAGGCCCCGCAATTTCTTGATGCGAATCGCAGAAATATGCAACTACAAGATCGTTATATTTGTACAATCATTCTCTCGCTCTCAAAGAGGAAGTTTAGCAATTTTTAAGACCCATTTATGAAGAATTATCGTCTGATGATTTACTGGAAAGATGCTTTGGTTTAAATTTGTATTTAAACCAAAGCATCTTTCCAGTTTAATTTTTTTTAACCAGCGCCATTTTGTTATTAATAGTATTAATTTAATGTTATATAATAACAACACTTATACAAATTAAGTTTTTTTTTACTTTTATGTTTCAGGTAAGCCTGAATGAAAAAACGGATGAACGTTGCAACATTTTTTTAGATATGCTATTTAGGTTTTTTAAACCATGTAAAACTGATTTTGAATGAATAATCATATCTGTCATGATAAAATTTATGTTTAAAACCATTCCCTTGGACACAGATAATGGACAAGATCGACTAAATACATAGAATATCGTAAATATATTTATTGAATTACATAAAAGCGCTATAAATATTTATTTTTTGGAGGAAATTTAATAAAAATATTATTTGTTTAATAATTAATATGAAGTAGAAATCTATACATATTACATTATATCTGAAAATAAGTTGGCATTCAATTGCAGCAAGATATGTATTTATTAAATTGATGGGAGACATTTAAGCGTATATTTTATTTTAAAAAATTAAAATTTCTACTTAAAATAGGGACTGATTAAAAGTCAATTTTCCTTGGAGCTCCTCTTCAAGATTATTAATTATTTTGGGTGGGTAATAAACAATGCATACTGCGACAAGAGCTCTGGGAATAGCAGGGTGGCTAAAAGGACATCCCTCATTTGAACTCCGAGGTCGGTCGGGACTTACCAGTCTGTTATATGGGGAGTTAACCGGATTTGCCTTGTTTCGAAATTCGCTCAGAATAAATAAAGTAGCGACCCGGACACATTCACGGGACAAATCTGTCATAAAAATATATTGGCAGCTGCGAATTACGAACGAATTAAATATTTGATAAAAGAGAGCAACCCTTGGCAGCTTTGACTTTTATGGCGCTTAAACACGAATTGCGTATATTTTAGTCGGAAAATTGAAAGTTTTGCTTTATTACTTTGTTTTAAATAATAATTCATATGGAATGAAATTCAACACAATTGTTACGCACCCCTGACTTGTCCCATGGTGAGGAATCTATTCCGAGCTCTGTATTTAGTAAGACATGGAAGGAATGTGGTTTGCTTTGAACACATCATTGCAGATCAAAGACTGATTCCTAATTTGTACTGCTTGAAATGTTATACAGATTTCTTTGTTAGATCCTTTATTAGAATAGAAATATTGCTTTCCGAACTTTCACTTCGTTTGACAAATTGAAAAAGAGACCTATTTATATTATACTACGGCAGAACTCCATTAATTCCAAATTCGAGAGATCAAACATTTTTTTCGAACGATTGGGAATTCCATCGATTCGACATTCTATGTCAAATATTCGTTACACCGAAATCATTATAAATTGGAATTTTTTTAAATATAAAATCTTTGCATGCAAGAAATGTTCACATTTTATTACACCATTCTGTAAAAAAAATCACATTTCATGTTCACTAATGTATAAGGTTATACAAGTTAAATTAAATCACCGATTTTTTTTATACCTAGACAATTTGCACGAAATTTTCAATTACATATCGAAATATCGATGATTGCTGAAAGGATGGTTGATAAAGGCGGTGGCATATATCATACTGAGTGCAACTTTTCGTATAAATTTTAATGTAAAGAAATATTGATAGTATCTTCACATGTATTAAAAAAATCATATTAAATAATAAGAGAATACAGAATATTTATCATAAAATAAACACATTAACAGTTAATTGTTGTGAATTTCTTAAGCTCCAAAAACTAATTAAAACAAACTTCATCCATGTGATGATTTTTTTTAAATTTTCTGTGTTGTTCAAGTTTCAAAACTCTTCCTGCATAAACTTTAAATTACTATCGTTCACTTGATAGTGGGAATATTTAACGAAACTTGGTGTTCGCTTGGAAAATAGTTGAAGGCTTAATTATTTTTAACATCCATGGCAAAAAGTATAAATCCGTGCATTTTTATTAAATTAAATTATATAGTTTAGGGCTACGAGTATTATAAAAATATAGTCTTAACTATGAACCTAGATATAAAAAGACATGTTTTAGAAGCTGTATTAAGTGAAAAATCTTCTTATTTTTAATCATCATATCTGTTATGTATGATATCTTTGTATGAGATTTTTCTTGTGGAAGGAATTAAAATGTGGTGGTTTTTCATCGCTTTCCAAGTTCTGATATGATTTTTGGTATAGGAATTTTAGATAGGAAAATATCTATGAGAAAGTTGTAAATTTATTATAATTTAAAATCATTTTTTAGTTGTTGTTATACGAGTCATATCCTGAAAGTAAGTGTATTGTGACAACGTGCTGTGGTTTTTTTTTGTTTTTTAAGGATTGGCCATACTGAGTGGTAGAAGGGCATCTCCTTACAAAGCGAGAATAGCAAGAATATCATCCATCAATGCACAACGTTATTGTGAGACTTTAAAAAACTCAAAATAAGCATTCAAAATAAAAAGAGGGGTATGCGAGAAGAGTGTCTCTTGTGAAAACGCTCTTGGATTTATTTGGTTGGGTTATTTTGACCCATCCCTTATATTCCCCTGATTTGGCGCCTTCAGATTATCATATTTTCCCCTCCGAACACATGGGTGGAGTTAAATTTTCAACCGACGAGGAGGTGCAGAAAGAGGTTCTGAAGTGGAGGAAGGAGCTGGCGGGAGAGTTTTTCGAGGAAAGAAGCTTGTGCCACGGCTCTCCAAATGCATTGAACGGGATGGTGATTATGTTGAAAAATAGTTAACAAGTTTACCAACAATATCTTGTTTTTTCTTTAAATACACTTTTTCTAAAAATATATAAAATATTAGTACACTTACTTTCGGGATATACTTTGTTAATCCATAGACGGTCCTGCATAACTTTATTTAATGCATCTAAGAACTGTATTAATTTTTCCAGGTATAGGAAATTAGGATAAACCTGGATTGATACTATCGATCTTGATTTACTTGACAAATACGAATATTTCCGCTCTCTCAAATTTGTTTAAATGGGGATTTTTTTTTTCTCAATCTGAATTTTAAAACAAACCTTTATATAATAATAAGAGTATAGGATCTTACTTACTATACCGAGACTTATTTAATAGAGCTCCATTATTTATTCTATATTTTTAAACTTTTTAGACTTGAATGTCTGAGAGCTTCTTCACAAGTTTCGATGGTAATTTAATAAAATTAATTTTCGTTCTCTGATAGTATTTCTGAAATCCACTATCTATCAAGTCATTGCCGTACCAAGCACGATGTCTCCTTTGTGATTTTCTTATAAAAATACGATTTATGTATTCCATTAAAATTACAAATGATTAACTATAAAAGCGTAATTATTGTCAGTCTATTTCATAGTTTTATAAAAAGTAAATATGATCGAAATAAGGATGATTTATTAATATCATTGCCTATTGTATAAATGCCAATACACAGAATCGATAAGTTTTATCTGTATGATCTAATGAAGTCTCATTAAAAAATTGGTAATGCTACATTCTCAGGTTGTCATTATTTTAATATTAATAAGTGTTGTTGCAAAATTATCACACATTACACACACTTGTTTTTAAATGAATGAAATTATTACATCGAAAAATAATTGAATCAGCTTATTTTCATGAAATACGATCAATTTCGCAAATTTTGAATAAATAAATCAATCACAAATATTACGGTCGTTTTACATAAAATATTAATAAATCTACCATTTGGAAAATTGTTGCCACGTACAGAATATATGCATTACGTGTGTGAAATTTTATATGACAGAAGTTACCTTTTCCGTTAGAAAATTTACAAAATAGGAAAAGGCATGCAAATTTTATTGGTCGCGGGCAAGTTATGAAACACATAATAATTAGGAAATTAGCATAGCGGCGATAACTACTTGAATTACTGCATACAGTATCGCTGAATTATTGAAAAAGTGAATAAATAAACACGTAGCATGAATTCAGATACGGTTTGCGCAAATATACGATATTATAAATTATTTTGCACAACTGTGTCAAGTTTAAAAGGATTTCAATACGAAAATGCCTTCATCGTCGCGTGCAATATCAAACCACCCCAGAACAAATATATTAAATTGGATGTGTCTACCTGCTATTTACACAATCCCGCTCTGTTTAATCGATATAAAATTTTGAACACATTTTACAATCCCGTGAAAAAATATGCACCCTCTTCCTGTTATAAAAGTGTATTTAGATGAAAGTCGACCGTGCCAAATTTGGCTCAGGTGCATTCTAGGAAGGAAATATTGCCTTCCCATTCTCCACTTAGTTTGACCAAATTATGCATATATTGTACTATTTAAAGCTTATGCATGACAAAGACAATGCTCTCCTCCACCTCAACCAAAATTACTTTAAGGGGGTCATCCCGTGTGTCGGTTTCAATTTTTTAAAATTATTTTTATATTACATAAATTGTATCCAAATATAGTGTATAATATTAGATAAAGCGGAAAGAAATGTTTTTTTTGCATCCTTTGCCGTCAGTTTACCTTGGGTTGCTGTCGAGTGAATACGTCAAGGTTGATTTCATTTTGAAGCTCTGTTGTTTGTTTTACTTTTTAAAATATTTTTATATTTTTTAGCTATAGTGAAAATGTCCAAGCCAGAAATTGATGAGACTCATTTGCGATCTTGTTTACTGTTTTTATTGGACAAAGGATTAAAAGCAAAAGAAGATACCCAGAGCGAAAAACAATAAAGAAATTTTCACTAGACATCGGCTGTCCTTGGTCGATGGTAAAAGACCATTTAAAAAGATTCGAGAAAAAACATAGACAGTGAATTTGGGTATCGCACGAGTTGTCATCAACGGCTTTGAAACAACGGATAACCATTTGTTCATCGCTATTGTCCAGGTATGAAACCGATCCATTTTTAAGAAGGATCGTTAAGTGGGTCCTCTATAACAGTCCGAGAAGGAAAAACAGTGGCTTTCTTCAAATCAAGTACCTGTTTCTACTCCTCGACCGTCATTATCCTTGAAAAAAAAAACTTCCTTTGTGTTTGGTGGGATTTTTTTTAGCGTAATTCACTACAAATTATTAAAACCTGGCCAAACTGACACAGCAGAGCTATACTGTGTATAATTAGATAGGTTAAAGGCGGAAATGCTCAAAAAGCGTGCTAGTTAACAACCAAAGAAGAATATTACAGCATGATAATGCAAGACCACACGCAGCAAGGATTACGCAGAACAAAACAAGGGAGCTGGATTTGGAAGTGCTGCAACATCCACCATATTCTCTTGATATTACACCTTCAGATTATCATCTTTTCAAGTCATTAGAACATTCGCTTCGCGATAAAAATATCACTTCTGAGGAACAAGTGATATATCACTTGGATTCTTACTTTAGTGAAAAACTGGTCGAATTTTACGAAAGAGGCATTAAAAAGCTACCTGATCTATAGAAAGCGATTATAAATAACAATGGAAATTATTTAATTGAGTAATATTGTAAAGCTTTTATTAAAATATTTTTTTTCCAAATAACAAAAAAAATGACATTTCTTTCCGCTTTAATTAATATGTGGATAAAGTGATTTTCAGATAATTGGGATAGTTCAGAAGTTACAATATTGAAAAACCAAGGGTTTGGAGCGCTCGTTAGTTCACTCTATGAGGCGGAGAATCCGTTTCTTGCATTTCGGTTTCTTATTTAAACCCTTTTAATACAAACACTTCTCTATTGTGCCCAATAGAGAAGTTTCTTATATTCTCTAAACTCATTTCTAGTTTCGAATATAACGATTAGTTTAGTCTCGACTGAAAACCCAAAAGGTTCGAACTGATTAATTCACGTCCGATGAAACAAAACCACTAGATTTTACGGTTTAAAAATCATGGCAACTGAAAAAGGCCTCTTTCGATGATGGGTTGATGGGAAGTTGCCCCATATTTTAGCATTGAGAAATGATTTTATTCTGAAAAAATACAAAGCATACTTAAAATATGGATAAATATGTGGTAAAAAAATCGCAATTGTATGTTTATTATTCAGTTTGCAAAAAAAAAAAAATCCTTAAAAAAAGCGACAAAAAAGTGCCATCACACGGAATGACACCCCTAAGTTTATTAGTGTCACCATATGGAAACAAAAAAAAAGATTTTAAACTACCGTTTCAGCTATCCTTTTGCAACCCAAATATAAAATTATCTCTATAAGCATTTTAAAATAATAAGTCTTATATGTGGCAAGGGCTATAAATCATTTTTTTCAACGAATAATGGTTTAAAGAAACCATACATTTATTATATTAGAGGGACCAGAAAGTGATCAAAATTTTGAGTAATGAAAGCAAATGGAGGAACGGATAAATAGGGAATGGGCAAAAATATGGCGATAGAAACCTTAGAGACGTTTTTTGAATGGGTAAGCCTTATAAATAGAATAATAAGTAATTTTCTTTCTATGAAAAAATTAAGAAAATTAAATAATGACTTTCTTTATTTCGGTTAT